>JAAGEH010000005.1:16942628-17009824 GCA_011751065.1 Lasiurus cinereus | reverse complement strand
CAACAACAACAAAAAATATTCTGGGATCCAGATTCTCCTCATGTAATGCTACCAAGATGCCATCATTGCCCTAAGATAGCTTCTTGGGAAATGGAATCCAAGAAACATGAGGAGAAATCCTGAGACACAAAGGAATTATCCTCAATTGAGTGTTTTAAGTAAGAAGATACCAATTCAGGGAGGAAACCAAGATGGCAACAGAGATGAAAACTTAGACTGCTGCCTAGCACAACAATTTCAAAACTACAATTAGAAGACAGAAAAGACATCATCCAGAACCACAGGAAAGCTGGTTGAGTGGAAACTCTACTACTAGAAGGAAAGAGAGGGGCTCACAGAGACTCAGGAAAATTGCAAAAAAGCTGAGATATGGAGATGTGCATGTGGAGAAAGTGGACTGTGGAGTGCCTGGCTGGTTGCCTCTGGTGGGAGGGAGACGGAGACTCCCGACTGCACTGAACCCCTTATCCTACTGCACTGAACCCCAGTTTTGGGGAAGACTCATATGGGGAGAGTCTGGACTGTCATTAAAAGGGAGGAGTGCAAAGAGATTTGGGGGAGCCTCAAAAGGGCAGAGGTCTGGGGGCCTGCACAGCACACAGAGAGGGCAGACTGCTGATGTATCACTGGCTTTCTCTAGTGGGCAGGAGACAGAGCCTCCTAACTGCGCTGAAATACACTTCTGACTGCATTGAACCCCAGTTTTGGGCGAGACCCTGGGGATCCAGACTCATACGAGTCCCCAGAGTGCACAGAAAGGCAGAGATCTGGAGGCATGAACACCTGTGCATGGAGAGGGCTGCAGCGATTACAAAGGGACACTGAGACCAGGGACTGATGGGAAGCCAAGACTGTCTGCTCAGCTTTGAGACTCCGCTCCATCCAAGCCTAGCACAGAGGCTTTTGCAGGCTTGTAAGTTTTAAGGTAGAGTCCAGCACAGAAGTTCTCCTGGCTTTGACACAGCTGATCCTCACAACCAATTGGCTTGGAGATCAATTCCCCCCAGTGATAGCAACAACAATAAAGACTTAACTACAACAAGGCTGTATACACAGTCCACAAAGGGGTGCACTTAGAGTGTCCACCTCAGGTAACTGGGGAGGCAGAGCTACTGGGCCATATAGGACACCTAGCACACAAAGCTACAATACCAACTCAGGGAAGCAGTGAAAATGTGGAGACAAAGGAACAGGTCACAAACAAAAGAAAAGGAAGAAAAAAACGAATGGATATAGAGTTTAAAACCACGGTTATAAGGTTTTCAAGAATTTTCTAGAAAAAATGGATAAATTTAGTGAGATCCAAGAGGAGATGATAAAGGAACAACTAGAAATTAAACATACACTGACTGAAATAAAAAATATTATACAGAGACCTAATAGCAGATTAAAGGAACGCAAGAACCAAGTCAATGATTTGAAATACAAACAAGCAAAAAACACTCCACTGGAAAAGAAAAAAGAAAGAAGAATCCAAAAATGTGAAGACAGTGTAAAGAGCCTCTGGGACAACTTAAAGCATATCAACATCAGAATTGTGGGGGTGCCAAAAGAAGAGAGAGAGCAAGAGACTGAAAACTTATTTGAAGAAATAATGACTGAAAACTTCCTCAACCAGGTGAAAGAAATAGATTTACAAGTCCAGGAAGTGCACAGAACCCCAAACAAAAGGAATCCAAAGAGGACCACCCCAAGACATAATTAAAATGCCAAGAGCAAAAGACAAAGAGAGAATATTGAAAGCAGCAGAAGAAAAATAATTAATTACCTTCAAGGGAGCACCCATACGATTGTCAGCTGATTTCTCAACAGAAACTATGCAGGCCAGATAGGAGTGGCAAGAAATATTCAAAGTGATGAACAGCAAGAACCTACAACCAAGATTATTCTACCCAGCAAAGCTATCATTCAGAATTGAAGAGCAGATAAAGAGCTTCACAGATAAGAAAAAGCTAAATAAGTTCATCAACACCAAACCAGTATTATATGAAATGCTGAAAGGTACTCTTTAAGAAGAGGAAGAAGAAGGTAAAAGGTAAAAAATCATGAACAACAAATACATATCTATCAACAAGTGAAAAATTAAGTGAATTACTAATTTGATGTACAGAATGAACTGGTGAATTTAATAGAATCAGGAGCCCAGAAAGGAAGTGGACTGATAATTCTCAGGGGGAAAGAGGTGAGGAGGGTGCAATAAGAGACTGGAAAAAATCACACCTATGGATGTGGTCAGTGTGGGGGGAGGTAAGGGCATAGGGTAGGGGGAAGCTAGGTGGAGGGGAGCTATGGGCAGAAAAAAGAGGAACAATTTTAATAACCTGAACAATAAAGATTTATTTAAAAAAAAACAAACAAACAAACAAAAAAGGAAGATACAAATTTAATCCTCAGTGGAAATGAGAGCTCAATAATACAAATACATTTGCAATGAAAAATAAGTTTTTAAAAAAATATTTACTGCTATATTTAATATTTTTTATATCTCTATAAACCTTTAATCTAGGTACATTTATATTATGTAATAATGTTTAAAATACCGGAACAGTATGATTATTGATATGAAATGTTTTTACCACTGCTAAAGTTTAAAATGAAAAGAAGGCCACAGAATGTTATTTATAGTGTGAAAAATTTGTAGAAAGAAAATTAAAAAATATATGTGCAGATACATCAAAACCTAAATCAATATATATAGCTAATGGGTTTATGAGTAATCTTTCTTTTTTCTTTGTGATTTTCTTAGTTTCTTCTACATTTAAAAAGTGTTATTTTCAAAATGAACTTTATTGAGATACATTTTACATACATTGTAATGCAGAGATTTTAGGTACATAGTTCAGTCAGTTTTGACAAAGGTATAAACCCATGAAAACAATCACTCCTATAAATAACTGATAATATTCATTTGTGTCTCTTTGGAGTCAAAGCACTCCTTCTGTCCCAAACTAAGACTTGTCTGATTTCTATCATTATAGACATTACAGATATTATGTTTGGCTTCTTTGGCCCAAAATAATGTCTAGAAAATTTATCCATGTTGTTTTGTGTACCAGAAATTTATTTATTTTTAATTAGAATTCAATTATTTGAATATAACATAGTTTTTTAAAATCTGTCTACCTATCAAAAGGTATTTGGATTGTTTTGAGCTTTTTTTTTTTAAATATATTTTATTGATTTTTTACAGAGAGGAAGGGAGAGGGATAGAGAGTTAGAAACATCAATGAGAGAGAGACATAGATCAGCCGCCTCCTGCATGCCCCCTACTGGGAATGTGCCCGCAACCAAGATACATGCCCTTGACTGGAATGGAACCTGGGACCTTTCAGTCCACAGGCCGATGCTCTAACCACTGAGCCAAACCGGTTTCAGCTGTTTTGAACTTGTAAAATTCATCTTTAGTTAGTTTCTCTGGAAATCCCTATATAAAATTATCACAGCATTTTTAGAAAATTATATTGAAATACTTTATACTTCACTGTTTAAGAATTATATTTCATGAATATATAGATCTAATAGTTTAATTCCATTTACCTCATCCTTTATGATATATTTTTCAGATATTTTAATTCTTTATACATTATTGACACATATTACAATGCTATTATTATTGTTTCAAATAGTCATTTGCCTTTTAAATATATTAAAAAAAGGCTACTCTTTTTGAAATTATGTTTTTATTGATTTTACAGAGAGAGAAAAAGAGAGAGAAGCATTGGTCAGCTGCCTCCTGCAGTCCTCCCATTGAGGAAAGAGCCTTCAATCTGGGCATGTCCCCTGACCTGAAATTGAACCTGCAACCTTTTGGTTCATGGAACAACACTAGCCAGTGCTACTCTTTTAAAAATTTATTTAGGCATGAATTATTCTTTTCTGAGCTCTTTTTTGCTTTCTATAGATTGGTTTCTATTCTGTATCTTTTTCTATCAGCTTGGAAAAATTCTTTTATCATTTCTATGGTACAGATATGTTGGCAACACATTCTCTCAGCTTTCATTCCTCTGAAAATGTATTTTCTCACTTTTGTGGTATGTGTTCACTAGACATTGACTTTTGGATAGACAATCACTTTCTGTGTCCACTCCCCATCCCCAAATTCCCATTCTTTAAAGATACTATTTTTTTGTCTTCTGATCTCCATTGTTTTTAATGAGAAGTCAGTTGTAACTATTGTGTGTTTTTTTTAATATAATGTAACATTTTCCTGTGGGACCTTTAAAGATTGTTTTTATTTTATTTATTTACATATTTATTTTAAAATATATATTTATTTATTTGAGAGAGGAAGAGAAAGAGAGAAAAATAGAAACATCAATAATGAGAATCATTAATGGACGGCTTCCTGCACGTCCCTCTCTTCCCCCATTAGAGACTGAGCCTGCAATCCAGGCATGTTTGATTCCCTGCCATAAATAAACAAAAATTATACTGAATATATAAGGCTACAATTCTCAGAATCAAACCTGGAACTCTTCAGTCTGCAGACTAACCCTCTATCCACTGAGTTAAATTGGACAGGGCTTTTTTATTTTTTTATTTTCAGCAGTATTACTGTGATGTGACAAATTTGATTTCATTGTTGTTTATCCTACTGGAAACTAATTTGGGGGACATTTTCTAAATATTTTTTCAGCCCCATTTTTTTCTTCTCTTATTATGAGATTAATTATATATATATATCTTCCATAAGACTCTATTTTTCAATTCTGTTTCTGTTTTTAAGTAAGAGTGGTTAATTTCAATGGATATATCTTTGAGCTTATTGACTCTTCCTATTGCTGTTTGTAATCTTATTTTAATGCCAAGCTGTGAATATTTTAAAATTTTAGATATTGTAATTTTCAGAGTTAGTTTTTCTATTGGGTTTTAAAAATTATTTTCCTTTCTTGGCTGAGATACTTAAACAGGACTTGATTTCATTTTTTTGTTTTGTTTAAATCCTTCATACCTATTTAATAACTGCTTTCAAGTAATTTCTGATATTTGTAATATCTGAGAAAATTTAACAGTGTTTCCCTTTGATATTTTTCTCGATTGTGAATCATATTTACCTGCATCTTTGCATATATATAATTTTTAAAAATTTTATGCGTGGCATTGTGGATAATATATTATGCAAAATTTGGACTATGTTGTCTTCCTTAAAAGATCATTGAGCTTTTTTCTGGCAAGCAATTGATTATTGGAAGATTTCCTTCATTCTGTTGAAGTTTTGATTAGTATTTGTAAGGGCAGGTCTAGAGTAGTTTTGCACTAAGACATTTTTACTATGGAGATGTGGCCATTCTAGTGTTTCAACTCCATGCCCAGGATGTGAACAGTGTCTTCACTCTTAACTGGGCCAATATTTCAAACTCTCCTAAAATATCTCCATGCCATTATTAACCTTGTAGGTCTTCACTGAACATGTGCATCCCAGGGATCTGTAGCAATTTTCTGTCTCCCATTTATGCATCCATGGGATTCTGTTGCCTCCTACTGAACAGCTCAACTGGGCTACAACTTCCAGGGTTCTTTCCAGGAGCCCTGCTCTCTGATTTTTGCCTCCTCAGCTCCAAAGGACCACTGGGCTGTGTTTGGGTTGTACTTCTCTTGCTGCCTTTGGGAAATGGTATCTACCCAGGCAGAGAACAGGGTAGATCACAGGGTTCACCTCTTTTGTTTCAATTCTCTCAAGAACTGTTGTCCATTACCCAGTGTCTGAGAATAGTAGCCTTATATATTCAGCCTAATTTTTGTTTATTTATGGTAGGGAGTCAAGTCTGATACTAGTTATTTATACATAGAAGGAAGGAGAAATCCTTCAGGTAAGTAGTATTTTTTATGATAGCAATAAACATTATTAAAATCATTTCATGTGACACTTTGTTATATGTGAGCCTTGAATTTCGAGGTAGCAAATTCAATGTTAGTACAAAGACGTAGGTCTATGGCACATAGTCAGTGCCCCAAAATAACTGTGACTTATTGACTGAGTTTTTTGATAGTTTATATGAATTTTGTTTTCTAATTCAGATCATTTCTCTTTCATTTCCTCACACACAATTATCCACACTCTCTGACAGAGATCTGCACATGAGCAATTCAAGGCCAAGGCAGAAGGGGATGTGTTGTCACCTGCTACAGGAAAAAAATATTTTATTTTGTTCACTGTGATTGGTTAAGGACAGAAATAAAAGCTAAAAGAGAAACGTTTTAAACTTTTAAAAACTGCCAACCTCTCTGAACGAATCCTTTTCTTATCCACCTCTGGCTCTTTTCTTTAAGTTTTTTCTTTGTGTCTGTAATTTTTATCTCTCTTTAATATGGAATTATTGAATGTATACTGGTATAACATTTATTTTATTATTTTTTCTTTATATACTTTATTCTACTTTTACCACTAGATCAGGGATATAACTAAAGAAATTTGAAAACATCTAAATTAGTTACTAAATCAACTGTCAAATATTCTTCCTACTGACAAGTTATTTGAAGGGTCTATTTAAGCCTCCAAGTTAGGCATGTCTGAAAAAAGAATGCCTGTTTATTTTTAAATATTAAGTCAAACACTCCTTAATTATACAGTTCACTTTCAAGTTATTGTTTCATATTATAATGTTTTATATATTTGCCCATAAGTTTCTTGGCAAAGAGGAATTTAAAAACAAAAATTATGAATTTCTGATTTTTTAATGGAAATCTTTTAATCTCTTTCTTATCCTTTAAACATTTCCCACCGCTTTCCAATAAGATAAATGACCCTAGAGTCCATCAACTGACCCACCAGTAAACCTTCCCATCAGACATGCTCCTGAGAAATCTGTTCCTCTACACTAACTCAGCACAGCACCACTGGTCACTCAGCTTCACCACTGAACTCTCAGACACACATTTATACAGACTGTGTGCAGCAGAACACATTTTACACGCTGTTTGAAATTTCTGATTCTGTAAGATACAGTGGAAAGTGTACCAAACTAGAATCAGATAAACCTGGATTTGATTTTTGGCTTCATTGCTTGCAAGCTATGTAAACCTCTCTGAGACACAGATTTCTCACCTGTAAAAGTCAAATCATAGATATCATTCATATGTTCCTCACAGGTGGCTAGCTTGCAGGATGTATAAGCTAAGGTAGGATCTCTTAGCAAGCATATAGAATTTGTAATTCTTTACTTCCAGTTCGGGAAACCTGGACGTTATGGGCACTTTTTTTTCTCACCAGAGTTGATTCATGAAATGATAAACAAACAAACAAAAAAATTATTTCTTGCAATTAACTCAGTTTGTCTACCCTCAGGCAGCCAAAGCCAACCCGCTATCCCATATTGACCAAGTCATAAGTTATCTGTGCATAGCCTGACAATGAATGCATCTTAAAGAAAGAAATGTTTGTTTTGCAAAAGTTTAGATTTGTTATCCTCTACTGTAGATATCATTTAAATTTCATGTTTAACTAGGTTTTATTTAAGTTATTTTAAAAGATAGACCACAGACATGCAGCCAAAGAGAAATGAATAAAAATTCCAATGTTTCTACTTACCAGCTGCATAACATTGCTCAAGTATGAATCTTATCTTATTTATTCATTAAATGCAAATAACAAACCCTGCCTTTCAGGGTGTTCGTCATGATTAAATGAGATAGCCCATGTAAAAATGTTCACCCATCATTGCCATCAAATATTAACTCCCTTTCTACCTCTCCATTGTACCTCTGGTACTTGCTGCTGTATAATGACTAAAAACCTGCTGGATATTAGAAGCCAACTTATCCAGTTTTATGACCAAAATGTTTGCCTTATATTTTCCCCATTTGTGTTGGTCTGACAAGTCATATAATTTCTAAGTCTCAATTTAAAAGTTTTAGAATGAAAACATTGTAATGATTGGCAATGTACATATAGAATAATTTTAAACCATTTGGCACTTCTTTCCATATTATTAAAAGGAATACTTTCTTTTGCAGACTTGTGAAGCCAGTATGATTTCTCCACTCACAAACCAGGATAACCCATGTCATACTTACATATTTACTCATGTGTCAAGATAACCAGTGGCCAATTTTCTCAGTGGTTAGAGCACCAGCCTGCGGACCAAAGAGTCACCGGTTCAATTTCTGGTCAAGGGTAAGTATCTCAGTTGCAGGTTCCCAAGCCCAGTAAGGGTGCATGCAGGAGGCAACCAATGGATGTGTCTCTTTCTCTTTCTATCTCCCTCCTGCCTCCCTTCCACTCTTTCTAGAAATCAATGGAAAAAAATATCCTTGGGTGAGGAGTAAAAATAGTAATAATAAAATAATAATTAAGATAACCCTGTATGCCATGTATGAGGGATACCAAGTCTATAAACCAGTAATAAGAAGAGAATGAAAACAACTTCATTATTTAAAACATGATGATTAATACCTTGGTAAATGTACAGATTTGAGATGATCGTTTGGCTATCTTTGGAGTCCCAAAGGAAAAAACTACATTGTTAATAATTCTACAAGAAAGTAAATTTCAACATGAGAAATGAGGACTTAGGATACACATTTTGTGATGAGATAAAAGTGTTCCCTTCCCCTGAGGCTGAGACAGTTTTGTCTAGATACTGAGTCACAGAGATGACTCAAGTTTTTCTGACAAGGAGGATGAGAATCTGCCCTTGGCTACAGGGAGGCAGCCATGGTGGGGAAGGGAGATGGCTCTTTAAGGGACACTGGGAGTTGTCTGGATTCACACAATTTGTTGTAAATCATTCTGTGTCTTCCTTGATGCCCTTCCACATCCCTGGGCCATCTGTTAACCCTCATTCTGAGTAATAGAATAAACTTTTCTATTTTGAGAAAGATTAGGGGAAGGGCATGTTCTATATTTGGAATAATATAAAATATAAATAGCCTGGCTGGTGTGGCTCAGCAGTTGAGAGTTGGCCCAGCAACTAAGAGGTCACAAGTTCAATTCCCTATTCAGGGCACATGCCCAGTTTATAGGCTCCAATCCTAGTGGGGCGAGGAGGGGGTTGGGGGGAGGCTCTAAGAGGCAGCCTATGGAAGATGTTTCTCATTGATATTTCTGCCTTTCCATCCTTTTCCTCTTCCTCTCTCCCTAAATATCAATAAAAACAATTAAAAAATAAATAAAATAGCTATATCATTTCTCCTGAGGCTATAATGGTAATCACAACTATGGTAACCAGCAAGGATAGCTTTGAACATCAAAGCAGTGAGCCCTCAGTTGTTGGCCGCAAAGACAATCAAAGGTGGTCCATCAAGAAGGGAAGAGAAGTTGGGTCAAAAGGACACAGGGAAATTATTCTTGAGATGGATCTAATTACCAGCAAGGAAGGCAATGGGATCTGTTAGTTTTTGAAACTTGAATTACATATGGACTATATCTAATATACTCATAGGGTGTTTTGAATTAACATTTTAACATTTAAAGAGAGAATTAAGAAAAACTGAAATAATCCATTTATAGCTATTTTTATATTAATCTTAGATATTAAGTATTTTAAGCAAGATCATAAGATTTGTAATACCTTGCCACCAGAAAAAAATTAACGGTTTTGTAGGTTATAAAATTGAATAAAAGGTTGGAGTGAGGACAAGGAACTGAAAAAATGCATGACAGAACTTTTATGTCTAGGCAGGTAACAGGGGCACTGTTGGGAGAAAATATTTCAGAGCAGCTCTTTTGTAAATGTCATTGAAACAGTTTGTAAATATGTTTGATCTAAAGAGAAGGTATACACTTGAAGCATTGGACCTGCCTAATAATATCATTACAGCAAACAAAAATTATTTATTCTCCCTTAAACATTTTCCAGCCTCTGTGATGATATTTCTCCAGCAAGGAGGTACTGTTTTATTTGGCCAATATTGATTATTTTCCTCTATTTGCAACAGAGCTTGAAATAAACATTTTTTGACGGTGCTCTTGAATGCACCAAAACATTAGAAATTCACTCACCTTTTACTTTTAGGGTTTAATATTAAACCAGCAGAGAATTACAAAAACTGCTTAAAGTTTGATATTGTATCTTAAGAAAATATATCACTATGTTTAATGTTTTATTTATATTAGCTTTCTTCTAGGTGAAGAATGGTAAATGGCTAAAGAAATATATTTAAAATATATTTTATTGATTTTTTACAGAGATGAAGGGAAAGGGATAGAGAGTTAGAAACACCAATCAGCTGCCTCTTGCATGCTCCCTACTAGGGATGTGCCCACAACCAAGGTACATGCCCTTGAAGAGAATCGAACGAACCTGGGACCTTTCAGTCTGTAGACTGATGCTTTATCCACTGAGTCAAACTAGTTTTGGCTAAAGAAATATTAAAGGCAACATAGCACTAGGTTTGGAAGTTACCATAGATATTATCTTTGATCTTCTTAATCATTAAGTTATCTTTTATGCATTATTTTCCCCTTCATAATAATAATAATAATAATTATTATTATTACTTTGTTAATCCTTAATCAATGATATTTTTCCATTGATATTTAGAGAGAGTATAAGGGAGGATGTAGGTGGGAGAGAGAGAAATAGAGAGAAAGGTCAACCTGGGAGAGACACGCCAATTGTTGCCTCCTGCACATGCCCTGGGCAGAGGATTGAACCTGCAATATATATAGGCGCCCTTGATTGGGAATGGAACCCTTAACCCTTGGGTTCGTGGGATACTCTAGCCACTGAGCAAAACTGACCAGGGCTTTCTGTATTATTTCTAATGTTTCTTCCACTTTAGTGTACCACTTCTTATTCCTTATAAGTAATACATTCCGTTTGAAAAAAAAACTCTAATAAAATTTGACTTTCTTAGGCACCCAAAATTAATGAACTTTCTGTTTTGCTATTCATCTTTAAATTACCTACACAAAAGGCTATAATAACCCTTAACGTTATCTGTGCCTTTAGAGAATCTCCAGTGTCCTCCAAACAACTATGAACCTCCCTGATTTTTCATGGGAGGTTAAGCCCAGTGACCTCTAAGGTCTTTGCCAATTCAAACATTCTCTAGTTAGTTGGAAGCCTGTAGTTTGTGAGCATGATCATTTTCTTTGTTAATCCTTACCCAAGGATATTTTTTTCCCATTGACTTTTAGAGAGAGTAGAAGGAAAGGAGAGAAACATGGATGTGAGAGAGACACACTGACTAGTTGCCCCATGTATGTGCCCTGATTGGGGCTAGAGATCAAGCCTTCAAGTAAGGCATGTGCTCTTTATCATAATTGAACCTGAAAGCCTTCAGTTCATGGGCTGGCCCTCTAATCACTAGCTAACCAGCTAAGGTTCAATTTTTTATGTCAAAAGTTCTCTGCTTTTTCTATGTAATCTCCCAATGCTGGGAGATCTTTATGGGCTATCAAGAGACCCAGGATTCTTTCTTTGCTGTGGGATTCTCTATTTGGAATGTAACCTCAATTGCATCTTCACGGTTAGTCAGAATTAATGTGAATGGAGAGAAACTGGCAACCACAATGTAGCTATATATGTGCTTTACCTATACTTAGTGCTCAGGGATGCAGCTAAATGTGAACAGCAAGCTCTGATGAAGAGTGGTGCTCCTTGCTAAACAGAACACCTCAGGGCCTTCATAAAATGAGAAAACCTACAAGTTTTAATCAGACAGGATGTTGAAGTATAATCTCCAGTGAGCTCACCATAGGGTCCTCTTCTCCCATCCTATGTTATCTCCTCTTCTCTGCTGCCTACTTGGACCTACTACTACCAGCAGGATGTTATATTCAACCCCTTGATGACTTGGTAGAGATGACTCTCAGAGTTGTGTGTCAACAGTATATTCAGCAGCTATTCACTCAACACCCATGGTGCCAGAGGCTTCACCTGTGTGTTTTTCTCATCACTATCCTGTAAAGCGGTATTCTTATAATTAATTTCCAGATAAAAAGACTGAGGCACTGAGAAGGTTAAATCACACAGGTAATAAGTATCACAATTTTACTTTAACACAAACTCCTGTGTTGGTTTCTAGCACTACCATAACAAATTACACAAACTTAGTGGCTTAAAACTATGAAGTTTATTATCTTATAATATTACTAGAGGCCTGGTTCATGAATTTGTGCAGGGGCGGGGTCGGGCTAGCCTGCCACAATGTGGGCCCATTAGGCTGAGCCAGCAGTTGGCCAGCCGGTCCCATCCCTGACCCTGATCGAGGTTTTGGGGGCTGATTAGGGGCTGGGCTGGCCAGGGATGGGGGTTGATTGGGGCCAGATCTGGCTGGTTGGCCTGCATCCTAGCCACAGGTCATTCTGGTTATTCTGCGATTCAGGTTGCTGGCTATATATAGTTCAGATATCCAACTTGGGTACCACTGAGCTAAAATCAATGTACCTACAGAACTCCCCTCCTTTATGGAGGCTCCATGAAGGCTCATTGGTTTTTCTTGCCTTTCCCAGTTCCAGAGACCATCTGCATTCCTTGACTTATGGTTTCTCTTCTTCATCTTCAAAGCCAGCAAAACAGCATCTCTCTGACCCTGCTTCCATGATCATGTCTCTCTCCACAGCTGGGAAAAGTTCTCAGTTTAAGGACCCATGTAAGTAGATTGGACCCAGGAGAATCTCTACATCTCAAGAATTGTAACTTAATCACATCAGTAAAATTCCTTTTGCCATGTAGGAAAACATATTCACAGGTTCTTGGAATTAGAACATATAATTATGGGGAATTATTATCAACATTTTCTATTTGATCTTATAGCCATAAACCTATAGCTGTAGACCACTTAGTAGCCTTGCTTGATGCACTGGTGATAATTCTAGCCTTTAAACTATCTCTGACTCAATAAATATTTTTTAGCAAATTAGTAAATATATAGAAATACCAGAATTTGGAAGTGATTGCTTTGCCACACATAAATGCACTAATAATGATTGATTCTAGGGGTAATTGTTTGTAACATCATTCTAGACTCTTAAATTGGCAGATAAAGGTTAATCAGTTTTCTCCCAGGAGCAGAGATACTTATTCTGTGTGCAGTTGAAGCAACAAGATGTGGGTCTTGCTGTACAGCCCTGGCTAATTAGTTGTCAGCATTGTTAATGCATGTGTTATTGGGAATCTTATGGATGCAACTTTGGTCTGGAATCCTTCTGGGAAAAGAGCATTTAGAAGCCTGAAGTATGTTCAAAGATTCAAACACAAACATTGATGAAGTTTCCTTTATGAAGAGGACTTCCTTTTTTTTTCTTTCTTTCTTTTCTGGCCTGGCTCCAAGTGGAGACTGTGTATAAGCAATTAATCAGAATGCCAGAAAGTAAGACCTTTCTGGATGCACATTAATTAGAGGCAGTGGGAATTCTGTAGGAATGCTACTCTGAATTAAACTCCTGGTGTTATCTAGCAAAGGATGGGAAGAGAGGGGGATTAAAGTCTGGCTCTTTGGTAATCAGTAATTGTTTCTGGTATTAGGCCTAGTTGGGCTGGGGGTGGTCAGGGAACATGGAGGAAGAAAGGATGGAACAAGGTCAGCTTCCTGACACAGTGCTGAGACCAGGCTGGATGCAGATACTGGAGCCAATAGGCTTCCTTGGTATTACTACAAGCACTGCAGTCTGTACTAAAACAACTTTAGACAAAGAGCAAAATTAAATCAAGTGTCATTTGGGGTATATAACAAAATAACACCTTGACTAGGATTTGCCATCTTTATGCAATTAAGCAAGTGTTCGAATAGAGTGTGAAAGATGGCACAGTGCTTTTGGCAGGATTTCAAAAATGCCCAGTGTTGTTTCTCTTTCTAGAATCTCCCCAGCAACAGGAACCTATACACATTACAAAAACTAAAAAAAAAAAAAAAAAAAGCTGAAAAAAGCAGGCAAACTACAAAGTGAGATGTGCCTTTAACAAAAAAACTGAAGGTGCAAATTTGGGCTTCCCAAAACAGGGATAAGTATATGCATTTCTCAGAGGTACTGAAAAATAACTGTAAACATAACAGCAATGTCACTTCAAATTACTTACTGCTTGAGTTAGGGGAGGCAAATGTTTTATTAATAAACAGGTTGGAATACTATTTGTTCCCTACTCGAAGGGTATGGGAGGGCAGGGGAGGCCAAACTGAAACTCCAACCAGAGAAATGATTTACCAATTGAGTGTGATTGACAGACCTGGTGATGAAAAGGGAGTTTATTGTGTAGCATCAGGGAGCCGCTGAAGGGAGATGGCCAGAGGTTTTAGGAGCGCCAGCCTGGCAGGAAGGAGAGCTTCCCTCAGGACCCTGGCCAGATTGATGAGGGTGAATCTGGAAGGAAGGGAGCTAGAGAGGGAGGGAAAGAGACAAATACTGCTTGCTTTGGGGCAGAGTATAATTTAGGAACTGCACACTCATCCATCATGAGTTGGCTAATAACTAATCAATGATTGCAAAGCACTTGGGAGGTCGTAAGTTTTATATATGTGCTAAATAACAAAAGTACTAGAATTTCATTCAGGATTGCAGCCAAATCGAGCCTGCCAGTGCAAAGCTGGGAACACTTTTTTTTTTTTTAAAGAAGAAGAGTCTGGAGTGATTTAAAACCCTCACTGTAACCCACAGTGGATTCCCCACGCGCGTAGCTTGGGGTGATGTTGAGGACTCACAGGTGCTGTTTAACCGTGCAGTAATTAGGGGTTTTGGACTCTAGGGCATGCTCTTGACTCCTCTGGACTCCTTTCCACTGCATTAAAGTAGGCCTGCTGCAGGAACAACGTCATGTGACTCATTGGCATGAATGAAACTTCCTGACTAGGGGCAGCTCAGGTTGTGATTTATCAGGGTAGCGCTGTCACAACAAAGTCACTGTAAAGACATCCAGCATTTACTACCAATAGAAGCGCTGCCTCCCGCAAGTCTGCTTTTCCATAGACACCTGCCCACCTTCTCATAGGAACAAGCCCTCCCAGTCCAGTAATTCTTCATCTGAGACAGCTCTTTGAAGAGGGAACCTAACATACTTTCTGATTTCCAAGACTCCTTTTGCCATTTTAGGATCTTCTCCACCTGCAGTTGATACTATCCATGTTGTGTCGATTTTTTTAGGAAGAGATAAATAGCTCTTCCAATTTAGGAAATTTAATTACCGAGGTATTACTCTGTCAATTTTAGGCTCCTGGAATGAACTCTTACTGCAAAAACAGCTGTAGCCGACAATATTGCAGTAGTGTATTCTTAAGCAAGCAGCAATGTCTCTGGAATGTGTGCACATAAATATTAATTAGGGAGAGAAACAAGACAGCAATGGAACTATTTCTATTAATTATTTTGGCTCCTTTCCAAACTTGTTCCAGTTTATCTGACTTTTTCGGAAGCTCTTGGAACAATCTGTCTTAGCCTATTTATGCAGCGAGGTGTCTGAAAGTCAGTGACTAAATTTAGAGGTAAATCCTCCTGGGGAAAAGATTGTTCTTCTTTGCTAAGCTGGGCCCAGCATGAAGCAGGGAGTAGTTATTTGGATTTTTCCTGGTTTGACCAGATGGTTCTCATGGACAGGTTGTCAGGGGATTCCCAGGATTTCGTAGCTGTAGCAGGCCTGTTTCCCAATCATTGCTGACTCAAAACTTCCCAGAGTCTTGTGTGTAGAAGCTCAGATAGTTCCCAGTGGAAAGGAAAAACAATAAAGTACAAATGCAGAAGTTTCTTAGTCAGATAATCTTACCTGGGAATAGCTATTATCTGCAGAATGCAGTTCTCTGAGCAGCCCAGTGGGGGCCCAGGGCAACTTTCAGAGTTAATTTCACATTTTGTTTAGCAAAGTTCTAACAAGTTTGATTGTCTTTCTTCACCACCCCCTCAATTTGTTTGTTTATATTCATGAAAGATTAGAATATATGAAAAAAGGAAGTACAGTACAACAGCTAGAGTTATTTAAGAGTAGCAAGGAATGATAGCTGATACAAAATTAAGAGAGGTTAAAATGGGCAAACACAGAAAGGCTGAAAGCCAATGATAAACTATTGAGAATTCAGAGAAAGAAACCTCCATGTCCCTTTCACCTCTAAAGACCTCACCATGAAATAGTCCACATTCTTAACCCAACCTTGTGTCATCAAGAACAGAATCAATTTAATTCCCAAAAGAATTGCCAATGGTCAAGAAACAAATTTAAAAATGTTTAGCCACAAATAATCAAAGAAATGCAAATTAAATACAAAGCAATATTTATTTATCTGTCAAATTTCCAGTTTAAAAAAAAATAGATGACATCTACCACTATAAAGAAAAAAGCAGATGACATCTACCACTGTAGAAGGAATAAGGCACAGGAGTTCTCAGCTATATTGACAGTGACATAAGTTGCTACCTTTCCAGTGGGCACTTTGTCAGGGCAAGAAAAAAACTTACAATGTTGTATGCCTTTGGATCGAGCATTTCTAAATATTAAAGTTTATTCCAAGGAAAATGCTGTGCATTTATTGTGTGTTCATAAATTGTCAAGTGTTTAGCAAAGTTGCTTCATAGTACCGCTGCCTGGGAATCCATTTTATTTGCTCAAATGGCCTTCAGGGGCCTTAAACTGACATCAGCCCCCTCATGCAAACACTTGCCCTAGCTCTAGGGTCAGAAGCAAATGTTGTTCCTGATATGCCTTCCCCACCAGCCCTTGTGATAGCACCCCCCATTTCCCAGGGACATCCCTTTGCGTACCTCTTAGGACCACTGTGGAGCTTATCAAATCCTTGCTTTTTTGGTTTGAATGAACCAATCTGGCCTTAGCTTGGGAACCTCAAAGTACTCTATCCGTAGATCCTAACAAAGGTCTGTACCCAGACCTGCCTATCTTTCTGTGTCTGCACCCTGCCTTGACTTCCTCATGTGGCCCTGGAGGCATGTTGTGTTCCTCCACCAAGCCCTATGAGTAATACATTTTTCTATTTCAATGTCTCTTTGTTTTTTGTTGAACCATGGCTTACTATCCACCACCTTCTCCATTTAACAAATGTTGATTTAACAAATTCATAGCATAAGGATATAGCATCAATGATTGTCACCAGAGAATTTTTAGTTGCAAAAAAATTTCTAATATTCTAAAAGCAAATTATGACCTAGCCAAGTACAATAATACAAGGTAGTAATTTAATATAATGTAAAAAGTGTTTATTGATATGGAAAAATATTCCTGATAAGTTAAGTTAAAAAAATAAACAGGTTAAAAAATTACTAGTGTGTCTTAGTTTTTCCTTAAAATAAAAAAAGAAAACAATAATATATATAAAATATTACTAATAATATTCTGGGTTGGAGTTGGCTTTTGCATTTTTATATTCATTTTCATTCTTTTATAACAAAGACATAATTTATCTGTTAATGTGGAATAAAGTTTCAAAAGTAAAAAAAAATTCAAGAAATTATATATATTTTCTAAGAAAAGCATTGAGAGAAATTATATGAGCATATTATAATTTTAAAAATAATAGAAAGCATCCAGCACATTTTAGAATTATCTCACTTTTATGATTTGCTCATTTATTTGTTTATCTGTTTTTCTAGCAATATTTTCTGAGCACCTACTATGAGTCAGACACTGAGTATACAATCGTGAAAAAAAGAAGTATATTCCCTTCTGGGCATCTAATGTACAGCTTAGTGATTATTCTTAATAATGCCATATTATATTCTTGGAAGTTGCTAAAAGAGTAGATATTAAATATTCTCATCACACAAAAAAAGAAATAATAATTATGAGAGATAATTATGAGGCATTAGCTAACCCAGTGGTGGTAGTAATTCTGCAATATCTAGGTATAACACATTGTACACCTTAAACTTACACAATGTTATAGGTCAATTATATCTCAATAAAGTTGGGGGGAAAGTAGGTTCCTGCTTTAATGAGGTTCAGTCTACTTGGGGAGATGGACAATCCTATAATTACACATAGAAATTAAAAATTGGAGCTGTGGCAAGTGTATACAAGAAAGCCACAGAGAAAATTAGGAGGAGCAAGGTTGGCAGTAGCACTGCAGAGGGCCCTTGGAAGGAGGAATTCAGAGGGGGGTCATGAAGGGTCCAGGGAGAACTGCTATGGATAGAGTGGAGCAAGTGAGAGAGCTGTTATACAGAGTATGGTTCCAGGGGTAGGTGTGGATGATGGATGATGCAGGGTCTTGAAGTGCATTCTAAGTTTTGCCTTAATCCCTCTTAAGAGCAGTGAGGAAGTTTTCCATGATTCCAGGAATACCAATGAATGATTTAGTTTTAAAAAGGTAATTCTGACTCTCTTGTGGAAGACACATTGAAGAAAGATCTGAATGTATGCAGAGATACAAATTGAAATGTTCTAACAATAAGAGAAGCAGAAATGTGGTAGAGGAGTTTAGCTTAAAACACAGGGTGAAGGAAGTAGAGACTGTCAAAGAAAAATCTAGATGACTGTAATACAAGAATTGATTTGGATGATGGAGTGGATGTGGGCTGAAGAATAGAAAATCCAAGATAAATACTGTTTGGTTTGTATAATGACTGACAGGTTGATGGTACCATCCTTTGAGGTAAGAAACTGTGACCAGAAGCCAAGGTTGGGAGCAGAGTGGGACCTGCTAATGGTCTGATTTTGAACATGTTAGTCTGAAACATATTTGAGATATCTAAGAGGAAATATCAAATGATAGGTGGTAATCCTAGCAGGGAATTAAGAGAAAAGAGAACTTTCACAAGTCTGGCTTTTTATTGTCTCCTGACCATGAGCCAAACATTGGTGCTATTTTTTTTCTTCATTTCTTTCAGAATAACTCTTTCCGTAGAGTTCATGTCCTTTACAGAGGCTTTGGCAGAACATCATGAAACAACATTGTCACACATAATCTGAAGTTTAGTTAGATGCAAGGGCTTGGATCTACAATGGCTGCTGTCCTGGGATGTAATAGTGAGACCCATATTCTGGCTGTTTCATTCCATGTTGCTATTTTAATCTCCTTTGAGAGTAGGTACTGTATTTACTTACTTCCTTCATTTCGTGAATGATCCCAAACACTATACTGTTATTTCAGTACATAGTTGAAAAAAGCTTGCTCAATAAATCAATCAATAGGTAACTGGTTGAATAAGCCTGTAAACTCAATTTATTTCTTTAGTATTCATTGCTTAACTATATGTAATTTAGGCGTTATTGGTATTTTTGAAGAGCAGATGATGGAGAGGACCTAGAATTCTTGGCTGGTTCTAGTCATTGTCTTGCTGCCTTGTTTGTTTTTTGTGCTCAGGTCTGGCAAATGCTCTATTGGTTGCTGGAGTTCAGCTTCAAGCCTAGGTAGCCTGACCAGAGGAGTTCTCATGTCCCATAAGCACACAAGTAATCTGAACCCATGCTCTGAGTGTCCATTCATTATTTTCCTCAGCCTGCAGTGATGGGAAAGGGTAGGAGAAGAGGGAACTGAGTCCACCCTTCTGGAATGAAAACAAGCACAACCAACATGAAATTTGGTAAAACAAACAAACAAATAAACAAAAAAACAACAACTCTGGCAGTCAATTCACACACACAAAGAAACATTTATAAACACAAAAATGTCTCAACTTAAGTGAATGACTAAAACAATGTTATATTTTAACAGAATTATAAAAACTTTTAAAATTGATATAATTTAATACTAATAAGAGTCTGAGGAATGATACACATATGCCCATTGTTTATGTAAATTGGAACAATTATTCTGGGGGCATCAAGTTAGTAGCACATATGCAAAGATGAATATACATATTATTGGGTCCCACAGTATCACTTCTAGATATTTATCATCTTTCTAGTAATATACCTACTATTTCTTTTTTTTATCTATGTGCCAGGTACTACTTTAAGCTTTATACTGGTACTGAGCAATTTATTTTTCACAAACTATGAGACAGTTTGTATTGTTACTGGAGAAATGATGAAATTAAGTCATAGTGAGGTTAATTGTCTAAGCCTATATTATTGACTCCAAATGTCACATTCAAATCTAGGCAGTTTGGCTGTAAAGCTGCTTATGTGTACCTGTCTTAACTATCTTCATGTGCAGACGGGCAGAAAGTAATGGTATTAAACAATTTAGGATAAAAATAAAAAAAGGAAGTTCAGGATCTCTGAAGGCCACCCTACCTCCTCTACTGATTGAATTATAGAACATCATCAGAATAGCACCAGCACCTCCATTTTACTGGACTAATTATTTGAATTCAGAAATAAGCAGATATTTCATGTCTGAGCACTAAAATTGTGACACTTTTGCATCCTTCTTTCTGGTCTACCTGACACCTGGAATTGTTTGGCATGATTCTCTAGGGTATCTGGTCCAAGGGATGGATGTGGGGAAGGTCCCTGCCTCCAGTTTCATGGGTGAGAAGATAGACTGAGACTAGCCTTTGCAGGTCCTCAGGTAACAGGCTACATTATTTTACTCTCTGCTTCATAATAACAGTCTGATGATGATGATGATGATGATGATGATGATGATGATACCCATAATAATGAGAGCTAGTTGTTCATGAGTCCTAACTATGGTGGTAATTTAAGAACTTATACTTGTATTATCCTAATTAATCCCCCCCAAAGCCCATGAGGTTGGCATCAATATAATCTCCACTTTAAAGAGTAGGAGACTGAGCAGAAAAGTGACATTCTCTCATCTGTGCTTTAGAGATTTATTTTGGAGCCCATGTGTTAAGTCATAGTCAAGATAAAAGATAATGAAAGCCTGGCCCAACTGGCATGGCTCTGCAGTTGAGCATTGACTTATCGAACCAGGACGTCACAGTTTGATTCCCAGTCAAAGTACATGCCCAGGTTGTGGGTTGATCTCCAGTGAGATTTGAGAGGGGGGGGTATGCAGGAGGCAGCCAATCAATGATGATATCTCTTCCTCTCCTTTCCTCTCTGAAATCAATTAAAAAAGATAATAAAGTCCTAAATTAATTTGTAAATGATGTAAAGGGAAGGGGGGAACATGTGGGATACATAGTGGAGGTAAAGGAGGACTTAACTAACAAAATATGGGTGACAAGTAAGAGTAGTTGCCCTTAACCTTCTTGGGCTTTTATACCTAGGGGACTGGAAAGATAACTGTGATTTATATTTATAAACTGATTTCTACTAGTTGGTCATGTTGGTGCCCTTGAGTTGGTGGGGGTTGGGGATATGCCAAACTGCTCATTACAGGAAGGGCATAATGTGGCCAATCCTTCCTTTACTGAAATACTCAGAAAGAACTTGTTCCTAAGCTAAGAGAAAATAAGTTCAAAATTAGTCAATGGAAAAAATACCATGATATATGTTTAATATCAGGACCCAAAAGTAGAAATTTGATGCTTATTTAAAGTCTATAATATTAGGTATATTTATAGTATTTACTTATCTGAGTAGGAATTATTTTCCTGTTATCATAGATAAGAGAAGAAATTTGCTCATGGTCACACTGATAGCAAATGACAAAACCATGCTTTTACCCTAATTTCTTTCCACCAAAGAGCCCAATATTTCTTTTTCTTTTCCTTTTCTATTTCTTAAAAAGTAAGATTTCATGATGACTGAGCACTCTCCCAGTTTCTTTAACAATCCTGTTCTTGTCCAGTGGTCTCCCTCTAACACAGACCAAACATCTATGAAGTTTCTGGTCTGTGATTCACATAACACTTCTCATTGGACCCTGGCACAGTCCAGCAGCACTTGCCACTGAGACATTTCAGATTCTTATTTACCACCTTTAGAAGTTGCTTTTGGACAAACAACACAAAATTGTATACCTTCGATGTCTTTGTTTTCATTCACCTCTTCCCTTTCATTGACAATGCCCATCAGTTCCTTGATGCCCTTTAGATGTTCAGATATCTATACTAGGTGCAAAAATGTATTTTATTGATTTTTCACAGAGGGGAAGGGAGAGGGATAGAGAGTTAGAAACATCGATGAGAGAGAGACATCGATCAGCTGCCTCTTGCACACCTCCTACTGGGGATGTGCCCGCAGCCAAAGTACATGCCCTTGACTGGAATCGAACCTGGGACCTTTCCTTTCAGTTTGCAGGCCAATGCTCTATCCACTGAGACAAACCAGTTTCAGCAAAACTTATTTATCTTGTTTACCATTACTTTCTTTCAGAACCTACAGACCTGATTACTTTTCTTATGTTCCTAATATAATTTCCCCTTTATATTGATAATGGTTCTTTAGAGAAAAAGAAACAAATATATGTATATGGAATTGGCTCATGTGGTTTGGAGCTTGGTAAGTCCAAATCTGCAAGGTGGGCTGGCAGCCTGGAGACTCAGAAAAGCTAACGATGCAGTTCCTGTCTTCAGAATGCCCGGTAGACTCAGGAGAACTGATGGTGGAGGTTGTCTGCTGGAGGATTCCATCTTATTCAGGGAACCTTTTTCTTTTTTTTTTTATTGTGTTACATGTATACATATCTCCCCATTGCCCCCCCTCTCCCAGGCATACCCCAACCCCCCAGTGTCTATGTTCATTGGTTATGCTTATATGCATGCATACAAGTCCTTTGGTTGATCTCTTATCTACCCTACCTCTCCTTAACCTTCCTGCTCTAATTCCAAATTGTAGCTATTGTAAATTGTGCTGCTGTGAACATAGGGGTGCATAAATCCTTTCTGATTGGTGTTTGTAATTTCTTAGGATAAATTCCTAAGAGTGGGATTACAGGGTCAAATGGAAGATCCATATTTAGTTTTTTGAGGAAACTCCATACTGTTCTCCACAGTGGCTGCACCAGTTTGCATTCCCACCAACAGTGCACAAGGGTTCCTTTTTCTCCGCATCCTCGCCAACACTTGTCGTTTGTTGATTTGTTGATGATTGCCATTCTGACAGGTGTAAGATGGTATCACATTGTCGTTTTGATTTGCATCTCTCGGATAATTGAACATGTTTTCATGTGTCTCTTGGTCTTCCTTCTGTCATCTTTCAAAAAGGTTCTATTTAGGTCCCTTGCCCATTTTTTTATTGGATTGTTTATTTTTTATTAAGTTGTTTAAGTTGGCTGTAGATGTCAAAGATTAAACCTTTATCAGTGATAACATTTGCAAATATGTTCTCCCATACAGTAGTCTTTCTTGTTGTTTTGTTGATTGTTTCTTTTGCTGTACAAAAGCTTTTTATTTTGATGTAGTCCCATTTGTTTATTTTTTTCTTTAGCTTCCATTGCCTTTGGAGCCATATCAGTGAAGATGTTCTTTCAGCATATGTCTGAGATTGTGCTGCCTGTGGATTCCTCTAGTACGCTTACTCAAAATTTATTAATTTAAATGCTACCATACAAAGTTGATTCATAATTAACTATCATATCCTCTTACCAGATATTCCTTGATAATGTATTTCTAATGCTTTGATAGTTGACCTTTTGACAAAGCAAGAAAAAGGATTTTTGAGTAAAGTTGTTTTTTTTTTTCTAAAAACCCCTCTTTATAGTCTAAGGATACAGTTAATTTTATTCTTAAAGAGGATGTGTATGGGCCAGTGCCTAGTTCACATAACTCTATTAGCTCAGCAAATACATGAAGTATCTAGGTCGTTGATCCTAAAGATGGAGGATGGTTTTCCATTTGCTTCCTCATTTATTTCCTCGACACCCATAACTAGTAGCTTATTATTACAGTGTAGGCTACAATCTAACTTTCTTTGGTTTCTCTCTGGGTCTCCCTAGGACTTGGGAATGTTTGCTTGCATCAAGCATGCCTTGTCTATGACTGGGCTGTTAAAAAATCCATCATAGCAGCAGCATCCAAATGCACACTTAGAGGGAATACATGAACAAATCAAGGGAAGCATTGCCAACTTGCAATTCTTATTGAATAGTACTCTACATTTTGTTATGTAGACTCAAACAAGACAATTGCATGTTAGAGCAGCTTGACATTTTGGCTGCTGTGGGCCCCTTCTTTTTGGTTCAGAACTCTCTTAAACATTGGGCATCTACTTCTGTATGAAAGCAAGCTATGGGACCTGAGACCTGAAGTACTCTTTCCGGGATTTACAGATGTTGTTGCTGCTCTTGATAGAGGTTTAGTCATTCTAACTAACATCAGTAAGATTATTAGGAAACAGAGGTATCAGGGAAGTGGGGAGTACTAACGGGACATGTAATAGAGTTCTGAGCCTTGACAAATAGGAGAATATCTTAGGGCAAAATTCAAAACTCCTATTTCTACAAGGACCCAGAATGGTAACTGGAGGTATGGACTTGGGATATTGGAGAGTGTATGCTTCCTCTGATAGAGCAGCCACTACTCAGAGCCATGGAGGAATAAGAGTCCAATCTCCCATGCTTTCAAAATATGAGCTAATATGTGATCTGTTCAGATAAAATGGCAGGTAAAGGATAAGTGCCATTTAAAAATGCATAAGGGTATATTGTTATTGAGATGACTGGATTTTTATACAAGAAACCAGTATAGATCCTTAGCTTACTCCACTCATCAAAATTAATTATAGATATTTAAATATTATTAGGTTTTAAAATTCATAGAGAGACCAGAAGTCATTATATATGAAGATTTATGTGACACAGTATGAATCAATTTTCCAATTTCTAAAGAACTACATCAAAGCCAGAACTAGAAAACAGGAAGAAAATGTTGAATAGATTTGACTATTTAAAAAGCCTAAAGCTTAAAAACACCTCTTTGACAAAATTATATCATTAAGGAAATTATAAAATGATGGCAGACTATTCTTACTATGTAGGAAATATTAAAGAGTAATATCCTTACTATATGATGAAATATTTACAAGTGTTTGACCTAAAGAAAACCACTTTCAGAAAAATGGTCAAAGAATATAAATAAGCAGTTCACAAAAATGCAAAAATTATTTAGGCTCACTAATAATAAAACCTGCAAATTAAAATGAGATAATAATTATTCACTAACCAAATTGGAAATATTTTAAAGTAATTGGTAGGAAGTTGAAGTACTGGGAATTAGAAATTTCACACATTATTGGTGCAGAATGAAATGAAATTGAGGAAAAAATATTCTGGAAGGCAATTTGGCAACATGTATTGAAAGCTTTAAAAACCTGCTTATTGCTGCTTATTGTTTGACCCACTAATTAGTTTTCAGGAATCTATCCTAAGAGTCTCTCCCTCTCTCTCTCTCTCTCTCTCTCTCTCTCTATCTCTATCTCTATCTCTATCTCTTTAACTCTCTCTCTCTTTCTCTCCCCATCCCCATCCCTATCCCCATTCCTATCCTTATCTCTATCTCTCTCTATTTCATCTATAATATACTAGAGGCCTGGTGCATGAAAGCGTGCCCTGGAGGTGGGGGGTTCCTCAGCCGCCTAGCCACCTGCACTCTCTTGCAGTCTGTGACCCTTGGGGGATGTCCCTCTGCCAGCTTAAGCCCAAACCTCCATAGGGATTGGGCCTAAGCCTGCAGTCAGACATCCCTCTCACAGTCCAGGACTCTTGCAGTCCAGGACCCCTGGCTTCTTACTGCCTGCCTATAGCAGAGGTGGGAGAGGCTCCTGCCATGGCAGCTGTGCTCCTCAGTTGTGAGCTGAGCCCAGCTTCTGGCTGAGCTGCGGTGGCAATAGCCTCTCCCTCCTCCTCAGCAGTGCTAAGGAGCCGCAAACCAGGCTTCTGTTTGAGCACTGCTCCTCCTGTGAGAGCACACTGACCACCAGGGGGCAGCTCCTGCATTGAGCATCTGTCCCCTGGTGGGAGGTGCATGTCATAGCGTTTGTTCAATTTGCTTCTTCAGATTTTGTTATATAGGATGTCTATATCCTCCCCCCCTCTCTCTCCTTTCTCTCTCTCTCTCTCTCTCTCTCTTTCTCTCTCTCTCTCTCTCTCATCTCCCCCCCATTAGAATATAAGCTCCACAAAATCAAGAGGCCTGTCCATTTAATTCCCTGGCTTTTGCCTGTTTCTAGAAAATTGTCTGTCATGTAGAACAGTATCAGTAGGTGTTTGTTGAATGGATTATTATATCTTAACGTTTACAAGGTACCTTGGCATCTTACAGGATGTCTAAAGGAGAATGACTAGGATGTTAAGGAATTTTAAATTAGATCATGAAAAATAGAGAAAAGAACTATTAGAGGAAGAAGCCACCAAAGGATTTGATAATGGTCTTCAAATAGTGGAAGAAATATTATGTGGAAGAGTGATTTGACTTATTCTGTACCATTTCTAAGTGCATAAATAGATCAATGAATGGAATTTATAGAAAGGCAGTGTGAAGGTATTATTTAAAGCAGTGCTTTCTAACAACTAGAATTGTCCAAAATGGAACCGACTTGGGAAGAAGTGATTCCCTGGGACTGAAAATGTTCATGAGGACTTATACAAAGCTTCATATAACAAAAAGACCTTAACTAGATAATTCTAAGTTTCCTCTGCTTCGAAGACTCACTGGTTCTTCCTTCCTAAAATCACTTTCTATAACTTTTCTCTTCTCAGGTAATTACTCCTACTTATTCTTCTGATCTCATTCTAAATGCTATCTTTCTCTGGAATCCCTTTCCTATTCCTCAGTCCAACACAATATTGCGTGTATATGCCTGTCATAACCATTTCATTCCCCCTTTATGTCAAAGTGCATTGTAATTTCCCTTTTGCCTGATTGTCCTCCTCTAGGTTACAAACTTTATAGAGAAAAGGACTGATTCTTTCTTTCCATCATGTTTATCTTCTTATATTTGGTATCTAGTATACTGCCTGGCACATAAGAGAATGAAATTGTTCTTAATGAGGTACGCACATAGGTTGAAATCGCTTTATATATATATTTTTCCTTTGGAGACTATGAGCCATTAAATTGGGGATGCACATCTTTGTTCCTTAATTTCTTTTAGAGTTTCCAGTTCCTCATGGTTCTGTTTACCTTACTAGTGCACTGGTTTATGTAAACACTTTAAGTGTTCTAAAAAGAGGACTCACAGTGGCCTCCCTCCCTCCTTGTCCCTACATGCCTCCAATGATCCTGGAGGGTTCCACTTCGTCATCACCTGCAGGTTCCATCCAGCCCTAGTTGTTGGCCTACATCTTTTGTTAGGAAAGTTATATAAAGCTCAGTAAAATTCTCCAGAGCTTCAGCATGCTCAGTTTTGATGCACATCTTTTTCAGATGTTGACTTCAGTTCTGGAAAGTGGCTGTTTTGTTTTTCTAAATTGTAATTGGTATTTTTTAAATTATTGTAAATGTCAAATACAGTTAGCATAAAATATTCAGATAAAATAAAAAATGGAAAGTATAAAGTAAAATCACCCATAATCCACCTTAAAATGACCTTTAACATTTTAGTGTGTGTGTGTGTGTGTGTGTGTGTGTGTGTGTATCTTTCCATCTAGAGGTAGACTTTTAAAAAATAAATTTATGACAAATTATTATTATAATATAGAAACTATTTTATAACATATTTTTTCATTTGACATATTGATAAGTCATTTCAGGTCAATAAATATATATTTATACTATCTATCAAGTCTATATAGAATTCCAGAATATGATTCTACCACAGTTTATTTAAACAATTTTCTTTTTTATAATACAGTGGTACCTCGAGATACGAGTGGTACCCTAACATATAAGATTTTTGAGATACGAGCCATCGAGCGAGCGACTTTTTGCTTTGAAATACGAGCAACATTTGAGATACGAGTAATTGCACGGATCGGCCGGCTGCACACGACCCACCAGTTTACCGCCACCCGAGCGTCTCATAGTTTCCCATGCCTCAGTCAGTGTGCTTGTTTACCTCGTTGTCGAAGCATCTTTTGTGCATTTACATATTTTATCACATTTCTTTTTATAACCATGAGTCCGAAGAAAGCGAGTGGAAAGGTCAGTGCTCAGAAGAGGATGATGTCTATTGAATTAAAGCATGAAATCATAGAAAAATATGAGCAAGGTGTGCGAGTGGCTGACTTGGCGAGGCAGTACGGGCGTAGTACTTCTACGGTATGCACTGTGCTCAAACAGAAGGAGTCGATAAAGGGTATAACGCCAGCTAAGGGCGTTACAATAATTTCTAAGCTCCGTAGCTCTCTCCATGAAAAGATGGAGAATCTACTGATGGTGTGGGTGATGGAGAAGCAGCTTAAAGGAGGTACATTAACACAGGGCATCGTATGCGAGAAGGCGCGAGCGATTTACGGTGATTTGCTGGAGCAGACCCCGCGCACTTCCAGGGACGAAGCATCGAAAGACTCATTTAAAGCCAGTAGAGGCTGGTTTGATAACTTCAGGAAAAGGTCCGGCATTCACTCCATCCTCAGGCATGGTGAGGCAGCAAGTTCGGATGTGAAGGCAGCTGAGGATTACCTCAAAACTTTTTCCGAACTGATAGAAGCCAAAGGATATATTCCCCAGCAAGTCTTCAACTGTGACAAGACAGGGCTTTTCTGGAAGAAGATGCTGAATAGGATTTATAAAACAGCAGAGGAGAAGGGGATGCCAGGCCACAAATCCATGAAGGATAGGCTAACTCTGGCACTGTGCGCCAATGCGAGTGGCGACTGCAAGATCAAGCCTCTGCTCGTATACCATTCGGAAAACCCCAGAGTCTTTAAGTAACATAAGATTTTAAAAGATAAACTGCAAGTTTTGTGGAGGGCAAACCCAAAGGCATGGGTCACCAGGCAGTTCTTTGTGGAGTGGGTAAACCTGGTTTTCGGCCCTTCTGTTAAGAAATATCTACAGGAAAACAACCTAACCATGCAAGCCCTCCTCGTCCTTAACAATGCTCCTGCTCACCCACCGAACCTCAAAGATGAACTCCTCGAAGAGTTCAAGTTTATAAAGGTTATCTACCTACCTCCCAACACCACTCCTATCCTGCAGCCCATGGATCAGGACGTGATTTCTAATTTTAAAAAGCTGTACATCAAGCACCTGTTCTGGTGCTGCTTTGAGGTGACTGAGAACACAAACCTCACCCTTCGAGAGTTCTGGAAGAACCACTTTATCATCGTGATATGCCTCAGAATTATTGATCAGGCCTGGCTGGGTGTTACAACGAGGACTTTGACCTCTGCATGGAAGAAGCTGTGGCCTGTGCCTGTAGCCAAAAGGACCTTCAAAGGATTTAAACCCGAGGTGCCAGTGGAGGAGATAGTGTCTCTGGGAAAATCCATGGGCCTGGAGGTGGATGAGAGAGACATGAATGAGCTCGTTGAGGAGCACTCTCTGGAGCTCACCACGGAGGAGTTACAAGAGTTGCAGTCTCAGCAATATGTGGAGGTTCTCCAAGAAACTGGTTTCGAGGAGGAGCCAGAGGTGAAGGAGATCTCTACAAGTGAGATAAAGGAGATCTTAGGAATGTGGGAGAGGGTGTCACACTTTGTGGAAAAGAAACACCCCGAAAAAGTTGCTACTGGTTGTGCATTGGAGCTGTTCAATGAAACTTGCCTCATCCATTTCAGAAACATTCTGAAAGGGAGGAAGAGGCAAACCTCGTTGGACACGTTTTTTTTTTAAATAGGCCAAAAATGCAAAGACCAGTAGCAATTAAGTTCAGTGAAGATTAGTTAGGTTACATTCAGTTTAGGGATAAAGTGTAGCATTAGGAGTGTAATGAGTAGGTAAATACACTTTATAAAACCAGTTTATTCCTTTACATTCTCTTTTATTATGTTTTTATACAATATTTATCATTTATAAAATACATTTTTCTTACTCAAAAACATGTAACAAGAACAACTGGGGTGGCATTTTGGGGGCTGAACGGATTAACAGCATTTCAATTGATTTCAATGGGGAATTTTGCTTTGAGATAGGAGCAACTTGATATATGAGCAAGGTTTTGGAACAAATTAAGCTTGTATCTCGAGGTGCCACTGTATTAAGATTTTTTCAGTGCTTTACACTTATGAGTCATGATGCAGTAACCATTTTTGGTTGCCTATCTCATTGTATGTGGTTGATTATTACATTAGCCCAGATTCTAAGATAAAGTCCTAGAATTAGGACTACTGGATTAGAGTCTATGGTATTTCAGCTTTTGATAGAAATCTCTGGGAGGCACTCAGGAAGTATAATAATTTCCACAAAATATTACTGATGTGACTGACCAGTTTGATGTTCTGTGACTTAATAAGATAATAAAGTTCCTTTCAAACTACATAATGGAGAACTGGAAAGTTGACATAGCCCTGAGGCAAGATGGTAAGCAGATACTGTTATCTTTGCCATGAGAAGGAAGACTGTTTCTGATTGTTTTTTAAATCTGATGCGGGTAAGGAAAAATGCATTATTAAGTTAACTACAGGTTTGGCACACAAGATTCATTCATGGGGCCAAGATGCCCAGCCTGCACAATCATGGGTAGCTGGCTTCTAACTTCTTGCTTTCCTGCCTACCTCTCACAATCTTGGGTAGCTGGCTTCTAACTTCTTGCTTTCCTGCCTACCTGATCGCCTCTAACCACTTCTGCCTCAGCCCCTGCACCCGGAACCCAGGTTTCTCTCTTCCAGCCAGCTGTAGGCACCTGGGACCCTGGGCCATCTTCACCCAGGCACTCACTGGCTTTGTCAGGAAGGATGTCCGGAAGACATCTGGTCTATCTTGTCTAATTAGTATATTATCCTTTTATTAGTATAGATTGTTGCATAATGAATTCCAAAGGCTTTGTGAATTTATTCACTAAGAATTTCACATTCAAAAACACACTTTCCTGTAATTGGTATTACCTCTTCTATAAACTATTCAGCTTTCCCTTCATTGAATGGATCAAGATGCATGGAGTGACTTAGATATGTAATAGGAAAGGGAGGCAGATCATGGCAGAAAGTGTGTAGAAGAGAATCCATGGTGGGTTAGGACATTTGTTCTGAGTTCTGGGATTTAGAACAGAGTTTTAGTCACTATGGCAGAGGCTGGCAAACTTTTTCTGCAAAGGGCCAGATAGTAAATAGTTTAGATTTTCCAGGCCATATGTCTCATCACAACTACTCAACTCCCATCATAGCTCAAAAGCAGCCACAGACAATGCAAAATCAAATAATTATGACTGGGTTCCTATAAACTGTATTTACAACAGTAGGTTGAGGATGGGATTTATCCCAAGAGTCATAGTCTGCAAACTCCTATACTTACAGGAACCTAGATGTTAAGCAGGAAATTGAATTAGAAGCCATTATATAGGCTGGACCAATCCAGCACTAAATTGGTGAATACTGTGAATTTACTAGTGATTTTGTACTCAGGTTTTACCCTCGGGCAAACTGAATTATGATAGTGAGTCCATGATTGTAAGATCAATTTCTGACCCCCTGTCTGGAAGGTTAATGTTACTAAAATGCTATTTTTCTAGTTAACTTTGGTCCAGCAACCCAATGGGACCAATACTACAGGGCTACAGGTAGTAGACATCCTTGAGTTTTGAGAAAGATGAAGAAGTCAGCTACCCTGTTCCATTGGGCTCCTAAGGCACCTACATGGGACTCACTCCCTTAACCAGACCCTGTCCCATACTTTTTTTTTGCTTTTAGGCCTCTGCTTTTACTCTGAGTTTTATTCCCCTGATTGTTCCTAGATCTCAAAACAAACCTTCAGTAGTCCTGCCCAATGGGCCTACTTTCCAAATTCTACCTTTTTCTTATCTGGCCAATTCTGGTTAAGCAGGACATAGATGAAGATCATCTGTATTTTCAGCTAATATTTTTGTATATATTTTATGTATTTTGCAGCCAAAGCTTCTGTTGTATTTTATGGTGGTTTTTTTTTGTTGTTGTTTTTTTAAATTGACTTGAGCTCAGTGCATGTAGTTTTATGCCACTAAAAGGTTTAATTGGAGAGTCTGGAATGGAATCCATTTGTTTCTCCAGATTTATTAGCCCCTGAATCACAGGCAACAGAAACTGGAATGTTGGAATGCTCTCGGCCAGATTCTGAGTTACCTCATTGTGGTTTCAACACAGGGAAGGCACAGTTCAAGGCGTTTAGCTCCTAAGTCAAACAGTGGACTGCAGAGAGCTCTGGATTCCTTCCAAAAGTTCTGACACTTTAAAAGAGTTACCCACTTTTCTTTTACACGAGTTGGAATGGATTTCCATGGGTATATCAACCTTTCTTACCAAGAGTGTGCATTTGAGTGACTAGAAGTTAGCTTGAGACTGTGACTTCAGGGCAGAGCTGTGATAACTGGCACAAGCAGGATTGTGTCAAAGCATGCAGAACCAAGCTTTGTTCTCACCTTGTTAATTGGACTAGGCAGAATGGTGGGTTGGCCTGATGAGATCTTTAAAACAGACTGCTCACCACAGGTCTGGTCTAGTGGCTGTTTGCCATTCCTAAGGCAGGGTGTGAAAACCAACAGCAGTGGCTGCTAGCTCAGCCCTTCTGAGGAAGGGCTCCAGAGTGAGGGTGATGGTTCCCTTGAATTTCTCTCAAGATGACTGGGGGTTATGGCTTCTCATAATTCCAAGGAAGAGTCAGGGGACTCTCGGGGGGGGGGGGCCCAAGTGCTCTCCTTTGGTCCCAAGACAGTCATATGCAGTCTACTGAGTTTGAAAAGGCCTGAGGCTAGGCAAGATTGCAAATTAAAGAGTCTTTGATGTAGGAACCAGAAATCAGGATTCCAGTCCTAGCTCTGCCTTTAATTGCTATGTAAGTGAGGTCTAATCACTCAGCCTTTTCTGGGAGTTGGTTTCCTTATCTGTAAAATAGGATGATTAGTCCTGCCCTATCTCTCTCAAAGAGATGAGTAGTAAATGAGGACATTAATGAATGTGAAAAAAACTTTTTTTTGTGTGTGTGTTACATGTATACATATCTCCCCATTGTCCCCCCTCCCTCCTAGGCATACCCCAACCCCCAGTGTCTATGTTCATTGGTTATGCTTATATGCATGCATACAAGTCCTTTGATTGATCTCTTATCTACCCCACCTCTCCTTAATCTTCCTGCTATAATTTGACAGTCTGTTTAATGCTTTACTGCCTCTGTATCTATCCTTTTGTTCATAGTGTAAAGCACAAGAGAAAGACAGTTATTTTCACTGCTGCAAATGAAATCTACTGACTCACTAGCTCCACAATGCTCTCTATAGCAAACACAAACTGCTCACCCAGGCTTCCAAGTCATTCTCTTGACCAGACTCTATAAGGCACTATTATAAACTAGAGGCCCAGTGCATGAAATTAGTTGGGGTGGGGGGGAGGGGAAAGGAGGGGACTCAGCCCAGCTTGAGCCCTCTGATAGTCCTGGAGCCCCAAGATCGGTTGCCCCAAAGAGGGAGGTCCAGACTACCCAGCAGTGGCCTGTGGCAGATGGGCGGGGTTTCCCTTTGCAGGGGCAATCCATCATGGAGTCCTGGTCAGCACCATGATTTATCATCCCAAAGAGATAGACCCTGCCCACCAGGCCTGGGCTCCATGATGGATCACCCCTGCAGAGGGAAGCCCTACTCACCTGCCATAGCCTAACAGTCGGTGGTCTGGGCCTCCTTTGGGGCAATCATAGAGCCCCCGATTGATTACCTAGCTGGCCAGAAGTCTGGACCTCCCTCTGCGGGGTGATCATGGGGCAATGGCAGGGGCTCTTCTGACCTATCAAATCGCACCCACCTTGGCTGGCCTGGTGCAAGTGGGTGTCATAGTGTGGTCATCTAGACAGTCATTCCACTCTTCAGCCGTTCAGTTGATTTACATATTATACTAGTATTATTATAGATGCCTTACCTAGACTCTACTCCAACTAAGCTATTCTTGCATCACATTTTGCTTATTCCTACCTTTAAGTTTTCGGCAGTTTTTAGTTTTTCTCCCAACTCTTCAGCTCCCTCCACAGCCTCATCCTGTCACTTAAATCTTGTTCCTAAGGGCACTTCACTTAGCAATCTTCTTACTCAAAATACTCCTTAGAAGATCCCATCCACTCCTGTGGCATTAACTCCATCCATGCTATGATATAGATTGTATGTATATACAATCTCGCGTCTCACTCCCCAGTGACAGCACATTTTCCTCCCAGTGGAAGTTAGACAAGGTGTAGTCTCCCCTCCTTCCTCGTCTTTTCCTGCACATTCTATGCTTCCTTAGCCATTGAGTCCTATAGCATCTATCTCTCGCATCTCAACAGTATTATCATTACTGCTGCTTTCCTTTCTGTCCAAATCGCTGATAACTCGGATTATTGTCACAGTTTACTGATTAGATTCCATTTCCAGTCTGCTTTCCTGACAATATTTCCTCCACTCTTCTGCCAAACTGCTGTTTCTAACACACAAATCTTATTATGCCATTTCCCTGCTTCAAATGCTTCAGTACCACTCCTGCTTTTCAGATTTGTTTAAACTTAGCACAGAAGTCTCAGGATGATCTGGCCCCTCCAATCCTGCTTTTCACTGGGTGTTAACTATGTTTAGGTCTTGAACTCATCTAAGAATCTAAGGACATAGAAAATATTGTAGGGAAAGATTTGCAAATATAGGGCTATTTGCTCCAGGAGCTCTTCTCTGCCTCTCTGATGAATCACCACATTTGTAGTGTCTCTCCAACCCCACTCCCCCATCTCCCAGTGCATTGGGTCTAGTCACACAAAGGTTCTTGGGGTTCCCCAGTAAAGTGTAGCTTTCTCATATCTTTGTGTCTTCATGCTTGGTGTCCTTCTGCTAGAATTCCTCTCTCTCTCTCTCTCTCTCTCTCTCTCTCTCTCTCTCTCTCTCTCTTTCTCTTGGAATTCCCTTCTTGCCATCTTAGTCCTGGTAAATAACATTTGTTCTTCAAATATTAGTTCAAATGTCACCACCTTTACGAAATCTTTTTTCATTGAGTAACTGGTTTACCTATTCCTGTTCTGTAGTTCCAGAATAGCCTGAATTATCTCCCATCCAGTCTTTCCCCAATAAAATTTGATCTCTTGCTAGATAATTTGAAGATAGAGATCTTATCTTAATTGACTGCATTTCCAGTTTGTAGCATATTATCTGACATTTAAAAGCACTAAGGTAGCCAAGACCAGTTTGGCTCAGTGGATAGAGCTTCGGCTTGTGAACTGAAAGGTCCCAGGTTCAATTCCGGTTGGGGGCATGTACCTTGCTTGCGGGCACATCCCCACAGTGGGGTGTGCAGGAGGCGGCTGATCGATGTCTCTCTCTTATCGATGTTTCTGACTTTCTATCTCTCTCCCTTCCTCTCCGTAAAAAATCAATAAAATATATTTAAAAAAAAAAGGGCTAAGGTAGTTCAGTTGATTAGAGTCTCATCCTGATACACCAAGGTTGTGGGTTTGATCCTTGGTCAGACACATATAAGAAGCAACCAATGATTCATAAATAAGTAGAATGACAAATCTCTCTCTCGAGTCAATAAATATTTTAAAAAGAGCACTAAAAAATTGTTTGCTGAATGAAATTGAATTGTTCTTATTTAGAACTAGAGGCCGGGTGCATGAAATTTGTGCACTGGGGCGGGGTGTCCTTCAGCCCAGCCTGCTCCCTCTCCAATCTGGGACCCCTTGAGGGATGTCCAACTGCTCATTTAGGCCTGGACATCCCTCTCACAATCCAGGACTACTGGCTCCCAACTGCTCACATGCCTGTCTTCCTGATTGCTCCTAACTGCTTCTGCCTGCCAGCCTGATCATCCCCTAATGATTCCCGCTAGCCTGTTTGCCCCTAACTGCTCCCTGCCAGCCTGTTTGCCCCTACCAGCCCTCATCTGCAGAGTTGATCACCCCCAACTGCCCTCCCTTGCAGGCCTGGTCCTTTCCAACTGTCTTCCCCTGCTGGCCTGATCACCCCACAACTGCCCTCCCTTGGAGGCCTGGTCCCTGCCAACTGCCCTTCACTGCTGGCTATCTTGTGGTGACCATCTTGTGTCCACATGGGGCAGTATCTTTTGACCACATGAGGACAGTCATCTTGTGTGTTGGAGTGATGGTCAATCTGCATATTACTCTTGTATTAGATAGGATAGAGACCTGGTGCACAGGTGGGGGCCAGCTTGTTTGCCCTGAAGGGTGTCCTTGATCAAGGTGGGTGTTCCCTTGGAATGTGGGGTGGCCTGGGCGAGGGGCCTGTGGTGGTTTGTAGGCCGACCATGCCCCCCAGTGACCTAAGCAGAGGCCCTGGTATCTGGGATTTATTTATCTTCTATAATTGAGACTTTGTACCCTGGACCAGAGCTAAGCCTTCTGCTCACACAGCCATTAAAACTTTGTTGCCTTAAGTGGAAGCCTGGGTCCGCCAGAGTGTGCAGAAAGCTTGGCTTTCTCCATTGCCAGGGGCAACCCAAGTCTCCCTCCTGCTTTTATCTGTGGCCGTAGCCATCTTGGTTGGTTTAATTTGCATACTCGTTCTGATTGGCTGGTGGGTGTGGCTAGTGGACATGACTTGTGGGTGTAGCAGAGGTATGGTCAATTTGCATATTACTCTTTTATTAGATAGGATACTCTTCACTCCCCCCTTTACTATTATATATCTTATAGTTCTCTTAAGGTTAATCACAGACAATCTTTCTATATAATCTTGTTTCATTATGCTAATCCTTAATGATCTTATCCTTAAATTTCTTTCTAGTGTGTAGTTTTTAACACTGCATGGTCATTTAGAGGTTGCTTTGAAATAGATCATTCCTAAACTATCACTGTAGGATGTAAAATATAGGGGAAGTGTTTTGGAAAGGAGCCAGAAGACCCAGTTGTAGTTTAACTTTTCTATGAACTAAATGTGTGGCCCTGGACAAATTATTGATTTTATTCTCCCTTGGTTTAAGTTTTCTTATTTTTAAAATGAGGCATATGTACAATATCAAGATGCCTTCCTATTAAAAGGCTATCTATATGCCACTAATGTTTTTGACTCTTTCATAAATCATATGTATATATTTCACTTTTTTCAATTACATTATAGTTTCTTATGAAAAGGATATTCTGTGCTCCAGTTCCTTTTTTGTCTTCATATCACTATACATCTATAGATACATAATAAATGAACATTTATTAATCTCCAAGCCTCACCTTAGGAGATTTAGGACAAAGGAAGGATGTAACAAAGAGTTAATAAAATAATCTGTTGCAACTTCAAGTATCTTGATTACTTCATGAGTATGTGAGGTTAATGCATATCATGTATATATCCCTACAATCAGGCCTGTGCTTTAGAAGAAGAATGGGGTATGGATCTTCAAATCTATTTGAAATAGGAATTTTCTCCCACCTTGGGAAAAGATGTATTCTGACTCAAAGTGGGAAAAAGAGCTTTCAGAGACTCTTAAAGTACTTAGGGGCATTTTTGGAATTTAAACTATGCTAAGAAATTAAACCAAAATAAGTCATAAAATTTTTCATTTTGTGTGTGTGTGTGTGTGTATTAACCTAAGAGAAGATGTACTGCTTTGAAGAGTATAATGTAGTGTTTTGCCAGATTATGAAATTTTTACTGGAGATCTGAGACATTTTTCTGATTCCAAAGAAAGATCATAGGTAAATAAAAGACTCAGCCATGGGTTATAGAGATCAAAGAGTTGCAGTTGAAGCCATTTTGTAGAGCTGAATACTGGATCCTAAATACCAAACACTGTCTCCTAAAGGATAAATAGTTTTGTCTTGATCAATTAAGGTTGGCTGTTATTGAACTTGCAAGTCACTAATACACCTAAATCAACTGTTTCTTTGGTATTGATCAATTTAGATGGGAAATAGCCTTGATTTTTTAAATTAAATGGATCAAAATTATAGTAACAACATATTTATTTTACCGGTTGCAGTTACAATTACTTATTTACTTTTGTAATGCTACCAGCAGTATATCTAAAATATTTGACACTGAATATCAATTCCTTAAATTTTTAAAATAGTTCTTTATTTTTAAAAGTATTACATATGAGATAATTCTCTAAGATGGCAGCATAGGTAAACACCTACACTGCTGCCTCACACAACAATTTCAAAACTACAACTAAAAGTCAGAACGAACATCACCCAGAACCACAGGAAAGCTGGCTGAGTGGAAATTCTACAACAAGAAGGAGAGGGGCTCACAGAGACCCAGAGGAGTTGCAAAAAGCTGAGGTACGGAGACGCTGCATGGAGAGAGCGGGTGCTGGAATACCTGGCTGGCTTTCTCTGGCGGGACACTCCCAACAGCATTGAACCCCTTATCCTACAACAATAAACCCCAGGTCCAGCCGAAACTCATATGCGGGGAGTTTGGACTGTGAAAAGGGAGAAGTGCATGGAAATTGGGGGAGTCGCAGGAGGGCAGAAGTGGGGCGGAATGTACAGCACTGCACACAAAAGACTGACTGCTGATTGTGCTGCTGGCTTTCACAAAACAGCGGGAGACAAAGAATCCCAACTGTGTCACTTCTAAATCCACTAAACCCCAGATTTGGGTGAAGTCCTGGGGACCCAGATTCATATGGTCCCAGAGTGCAGGGGAGCCTGAAAGGCAGCAGTCTAGAGGCACTGAGAGAAAGAGCACTGGCACACACAGGGACCACACCAGCGATTACCCAGTCACCTGAGACTCAGGACCCGTGGTGGGTGGGGCTGACTGGAAGGCAAGGTGGTCCTTTAAGCCCTGAGACTCCACCCATCCCAATCTCAACAGAGAGGCTTTTGCAGTTTTGCAAGCCTAGTATCATAAGGCTGAATCCAACACAGAAGTTCTCCCAGCATAGTTAAAATGCCAGAACAAGGGAAGAGATCACAAACAAAATAAATGGAGGAACACAAATGACTGGATACAGAGTTCAAAACCACGCTTATAAGGTTTTTCAAGAATATCCTAGAAAAGTTGGATAAACTTAGCGAGACCCAAGAGGAGATGAAAAAAAACCAACTAGAGATGAAAAAGATCCAACTAGAGATGGAAAAGGACCAACTAAAAATTAAACATATACTGACTGAAATAAAAAATATTATACAGAGACCTAACAGCAGACTAGAGAAAGGCAAGAATCAAGTCAAAAATTTGAAATATAAAGAATCAGAAAACACTAAACTGGAAAAGCAAGAAGAAAAAAGAATCCAAAAATGTGAAGATAATAAGAAGCCTCTGGGACAGCTTCAAGCATACCAACATCAGAATTGTGGGGGTGCCAGAAGATGAGAGAGAGCAGCATACTGAAAACCTACTTAAAGAAATAGTGACTGAAAACTTCCCACATCTGATGAAAGAAATAGACTTACAAGTCCACGAAGCACACAGAACCCCATATAAAAGGAATCCAAAGAGGACTACACCAAGACACATCATAATTAAAATACCAAGAGCAAAAGACAAAGAGAGAATATTAAAAGCATCAAGAAAAAAACAGTTCATTACCTACAAGGGAGCACCCATACGACTGTCAGCTGATTTCTCAACAGAAACGATGCAGCCAGACGAAAATGGCAAGAAATATTCAACGTGATGAACCTACAACCAAGACTACTCTATCCAGCAAAGCGATCATTCAGAATTGAAGGGCAGATAAAGAGCTTCACAGACAAGAAAAAGCTAAAGAAGTTTATCAACTCCAAACCAGTATTATAGGAAATGCTGAAAGGTATTCTCTTAGAAGAAGAAGAATAAAAAGGTAAAAGATAAAAAATTATGAACAACAAATACACATCTATCAACAAGTGAATCTAAGAATTGAGTGAATTAAAAATTTGATCAACAGAATAAACTGGTGAATATAATAGAATCAGGAGCACAGAATGGGAGTGGACTGATAATTCTCAGAGGGAAAGGGTTGCGGGATGTACAGGAAGAAACTGGACAAAAATCATACACCTATGGATGAGGTCAACGGGAGGGAGATAAGGGTAGAGAGAAGGTTGGGAGCCAGGTGGAGGGGAGCTATGGAGGGGAAAAAAGAGAAACAAATGTAATAATCTGAATAATAAAGATTTAATTTTAAAAAAAGTATTACATATGTCCTCTTTTTTTCCCACATTGACCCCTGTCAGCAGGACCCCATCCTCCACCTCTGTGTCCATGGGCCATGCATATACACATACAAGGTCCTTGGTTGATTACCTCCCAACTATCCAACCTCCCCCACATTCCCTCCACTCTGTTCCATGCTTCCTTGTGTCTGGATCCACTTCGTTCATCAGCTGATTTTGTTAGATTTCACACATGAGTGTGACCATGTGATATTTATCTTTATCTGATTGACTTATTTCACTTAGCATGATACTCTCCAGATTCCTCTATGCTGTCTCAGAGAGTAAGAGATCCTTCCTTTTACTGCAGCATAGTATTCCATGGTATAAATGCACCACAGCTTTTTCATCCACTCATCTACTGATGGACACTTGGGCTGTTTCCAGATCTTAGCTATTGTAAATTGTGCTGCTATGAACATAAGCCTGCAGGCATTCTTTCTGATTGGTACCTTGGATTTCTTAGGATATAGTCCAGAAAGTAGGATCAATAGGTCAAATGGCAAACCCATATTGAAGTTTTTGAGGAAACTCCATACTGTTTTCCATAGTGCCTGCACCAGTCTGTATTCCCACCAGCAGTGTACTAGGATTCCCTTTTCTCCATATCCTCACCAGCACTTGTCATTTGTTGATTTGTTGATGATAGCCTTTTTAACAGGTTTGAGGTGCTACCTCATTGTTGTTTTAATTTGCATCTCTCTGATGGTCAGTGACTTTGAGAATTTTTCTATATGTCTCTTGTCCATCTATATGTCCACTTTAGAGAAGTGTCTATTAAGGTCTTTGCCCATTTTTAATGGGATTTTTTGTCTTCCTTCTGTTAAGTTGTGTGAGTTCCCTGTAAATGTTGGAGATTAAATCCTTATTGATAATAACATTGACACATATGTTCTCCCATGCAGTGGACTTTCTTGTTGTTTTGTGGATGTTTTTTTTTTTTGCTGTACAGAAGCTTTTTATTTTGATGTAGTCCCATTTGTTTATTTCTCCTCAGTTTCCTTTGCCTAGGAGATATTTCCATAAAGATATTGCTATAAGAGATGTCTGAGATTTTGCTGCTTATGAATTCTTCTTAGATTATTATGGTTTCCTGTCTTCTGCTTAAGTCCTTTAACCATTGTGAGGTTATTCTTGTGTATGGTGTAATTTGGTGGTGTAGTTTCTTTCTTTCTTTCTTTTTTTTTCTTTTTGCATGTATCTGCCCAATTTTCTCAGCACCATTTATTAAATAGACTGTCTTGACTCCATTGTATGCTCTTGCCTCCTTTGTCAAATATTAATTGAGCATAATGGCTTCCATCATTTTCTGGGGTCTCTGTTCTATTCCATGGATCTATATGACTGTTCTTATGCCAGTACCAGGCTGTTTTGATTACAGTGGCTTTGTAGTATAGTTTGAAATCTGATAAATTTGTTCTTCTCCCTCAAGATTGCTGCAGATATTTGGGATCTTCTTTGACTCCATATAAAAATTTGGAATATTTTTTCTAGATCTATGAAATAAGTTGTTGGTATTTTAATAGGGATTGCATTGACTCTGTAGATTGCCTTGGATAATATGGACAGTTTAATTATGTTGATTCTACTAATCCATGAACATGGTACAGTCTTCTACTTGTTTATATCTTCTTCTATCTCTTTTTTCAATGTCTGGAATTTTCTGATTACAGATCCTTTACCTCCTTTGTTAACTTTATTCCTAAGTATTTTATTTTATTTTTTTGTTGCAATGGTAAATGGGATTTCTTGTTTAGTTTCTCACTTTGAAAATTCATTATTTGTGTATAAAAAAGACATCAATTTTTGGGTATTGATTTTGTATCCTGCTACATTGCAATATTTATTTATTAAATCTAGTAGTTTTTTTGTGGAGTCTTCAGTATTTTCTATGTACAATATTATGTTATTTGCAAATAATTAGAATTTTACTTCTTCCTTTTATTTCTTCTTGTCTGATAGATCAATTTTTAACCATCTTCTCTTCAAAAAATATGTTCTATAATGATTATTCTTTTTTGTGGTACTTGGTATACTACACTATGAGTTCCTTAAATTTAGAAACCATGTTTTAATATAACTTTGAATCTCCATTGCCTAGTATTTTGCCAGATTTTTAGTAGGAGCTCAAGAAATACAAATTGATTTAATAATGAATGGATTGTCATCTTTAGCTTGGATAAGATTGATTACTAAGTGACTTTTAGCATGCTAGAGGTCATACACTACATTAGAGAGTGGTCAACATTTTCCTTCAATGTCTATAAAATTATTTAAAGGAATTCTATAGGGTTCTACCAGTGGAAGCCCATGGACTGGACTATAGGTGCATATTCTCCATTGATCTCTTCAACTCTTTCAAAATATGGCTCCTGGCATTCTAAGTGCTCTAGCTCCAGGCCCAAATTAGGCAGATGTCTAAGCTGTCATAGTTATTTTGCCCTTACTATTGAGACTCTGTGTTGGATGTCAGAAATCACAGAGTTATGTCTCTTAGCCTCCAATTATTACTTTAGAATCATTTTTACTTTGATTTTGTAAGCACCGAAATGCAAATTGAATAGTAATTAGGGGTTAAAATACACAACTATATGATTCTTAATTCTTTTGCACAAACTATTGCTGCATAGACATTCTCAGTGAAGATGCCAAACCAAGCATCACTATTGAAAGAACTTGAGTTTTGTCCCTCTGAGAATAATCCATTTTAAAATAACCTTTTTGCCAGGACATTTGTTTACCCATGGCCACAAAAGCAAGCCAGTAAGCAAGACTGCAAGCAATCTTTTAAAAAGTAACTCCTTTGCCATTTTTATCATTTTAGCCTGAAAAGTAGGAGATTCATAAAATAACTAAGATGTTAATTGGTTTCCCAAGCAATAGAGAGTTTTTTTCTACCCCATAAGTATATTAGTGTATGCATTTGTTCAATTAGTAATATCATAAGTAATGTCAGGCTTTAGGAACCAGATAATGTGTTGTCTTAAAATATACTTTGGAAAGTGGCCCAGTCTTCAAGGTGGAACCGAGATGGAGGTAGGAAATAAATGTGTCTAGGACTTCCCATGATATAGGATGCCAATCTTCCTCTGGATTAGTATCCTATCAGTTCAAAACCTTGTATTTGAGGCTTTGTCAGATGAACCTATACCAGAAGAAATGACATGTCCTAGGATAATTCCTTTCTGTGCCTTTAACATTTGTTGGTTTGCACTGTTTGTATCTGTCTGGCACTATGCTAGGTACATGTGCATGAATTATATAATTGATTTAATTCTCTCAATCATCCAGTGGCTTTGATTTCTCTTCATTACACATCAGGCAACTGGGGTGCTCAGGTCATTAGCCAGTATTTGAAGCTAGGTATTATTATTTTTTCATTGGCAGGCAGCATTCTTTCTGCAATATGATAGCAAGACCAATGGAAAGGTGGTCAGTGGCCTCTGGGTTACTTTTTTCTTTCTAGGCTCTTTTTTTTGTTTATCTTCTTTCAGATGGACAAACTTCACATGCATGTTCTCAGACTCCTTGGTTTTGCACAGATTATTTTTGTGTTTGACAAATTTCTCTCTGCTGAAGCTGTTCCATAGTGTGTGTGTGTGTGTGTGTGTGTGTGTGTGTGTGTTTACCATTCCCTTAGTACTTGGCACTTCTGTAATTGTAGCCCTGATGACACTGTGTGCTAAGTCCCTACATAATGTACTGCTCATAGATATAAACCTTATACAGCAGGAAGGGACTGTGCGCAGCACTCAGAACAGTGCCTGCAGCCTGGCAGGTGCTCAGTGCATAGCTATGGATGGACTCTCCTTGGATCTGATGTAATTTCCCTGCTTTCTCTTTAAGCCTCTGACTTAGAATGAGCTAAGAACGCTAACAGTGGTTGTTCCTAGAGTATAGAACTAGGAGCAAGGTGAGCACATGTACTCCTACACATCTGGTGCAAGTAATTACCTTGTGTATGCATTAACATGTAAAGAAAAGCAAAACATATTAAAACATAACCCTGCCAATGTGGTTTTAAAAGGCTGTACTTTTCCCCAAGGCAGTCTTTCTCTAAACTCTTTCTATGGCAAACCTAGAGCTCTTAACAGAGTAAGCAATGGATCCATGTAAAGCTTAAGTAATATCCGTGCAGAAGCAGAAGTTTGCCAATGGGTTCACACGGCCATCCTAGCTGTGAATCACAGTCTGCTGTTGCTGGACACAGCATAAAAAACTAGGCAGAAAAAAACCTGACATGCAGGGCTTATGAAATAGTGATATCCACTATATTTGATATAGAAAAAACTTTAATTTTTTTCCCAAATACACATTATGCACCATAAATCACTTGGTGCTCAAAGAAAATGAAGATATTGTGTTTGAAATGTAATAGGATATTCCCTTTTGATAAGAAAACAATATAAAATACACTAGATAGGAATCAGCTCCGATAAATAATCCAGGAGATTGTTAAGGTAGAAAAAAATAAGTTTTTAAGGCTATAAGCCCATAAGGAAATGGACTTTTAGAGAATATATTGAACCACCTGGAAGGCAAACTCCATTAAAGGAAAATTAAATTAAAAGCTCAGAAACTACTTCAAAATGTCCTTGTTTCTGGGAAAAAATATGGATACTCCCAAGTGGAAATGGAATGTGTAGTCATTGATCATAAATATAATTTGTTAATCAAATTAAAGTTATTTTAATTCAATAAATGTCCATTAAGTGCCCACTCTGGGAAAGGAATCCCTATCTTAGGTACAACAAGAGGTATGCGATGTAAGGTCAAGTTTCCTCAACGAACTTACAATCTAAAGCAGGGGGAAGGATAAGAGAAGTATTCAAACCACCACAATAACCAGATCATTGGAATTATCATCTAAGGGGTACATACAATGTATATAGAAGTAGGAACCTTACATAGTACAGAGTCAGGGAGAGACTTCATTCATGACAAGTGAGATCTGGGATCTGCCCTGGAGCAAGGACATTTCTGGGAAGAAGGAAGAGCAGGAGCATTGATTGGCTCAGAGTAGGAAGGTATGGAGACAAGGGAGGGTGGCATCTACTCTGGTTATAACAGAGGATATGTGTAGGAACTGGCAAGAATAAATCCTGAGAACTGAGGTTTGGGACCTACACTGGATGAACTTGCTGACCAACAGAAATAGGGATAAAATGTAAAACTTGAAAAGAGTGAAGTGCTGGGACCCAGAAGACTTGGGCTCAGGTTCTGCTTCAGCAGTTTGGTTTGCCCCTCAGCATATTCAGAATAATTATTTTGTTCCTCACAGAACTGAGAGTTGGTGTGAGGATCCAGTGATATAAAGCTTTGTAAAGTATGAAGAAACATACATAAAAACCATTTTTCCATGGTAGTGAGGGTCCTAACTTGAAAAAATAAACATGCAGCTCACCCAGAATTCACTCATGCATTTCTTTTTTATTTTTTTAATATATTTTGTATTGATTTTAGAGAGGAAGGGAGAGGGAGAGAGAGAGAGAAACATCAATGAAGAAAATCATTAATCGGCTAACTCCTGTACACCCTCCACTGTGCCCTTGACCGGATTCGAACCTGGGACCTTTCAATCCACAGACTGATGCTCTATCCACTGAACTAAACTAGCTAGGGCAGTCATGCATTTCTTGACACATTTCGAATCCTATAATATATTTCCATGAATATGTAAACATTTATGTGGAAAAGAAAGCACTGAGGAATAAAAGTCAGTATTTGTAATAGATAAGAAAACAAACTTCAAAGTCAGTCCTGGAATTGAATCCTGACTTTTTAGCACTCATAAACTATGCACCTTCTCTAAGTGATTCAGACAATAATTGACAAAATATATGTAAAGTGCTTAATAGAATGCCTAGCAAAAGACACAAACAAGATTAAAAAATTACAAATGTATTATTATTATTTTATCATTTTTATTAATTATTTTATTATTATTATCACTGAATTCTTTTAAGCAGTGGACCAGGGTCAGGGTGCAGAGCTATTGGTTAGTTGTGTTTTCTGGTACATATCACAGCACTACAGAGTCATGCCTGAGACCTGGGAGATATGTGATAAGAGTACAATGGATTAAAATTAGAAGAGTGAATTCATGATATGTGGGGAGCATAACATTGTGGTCCAGGGACAAACCAATGGGACATTTGGAGATGAAGGCTATTGCAGCCTCTTGAGCATGGAGCCCAATTGTCAGAGCCACCCATCACCTGTGCTACATTGGAAAAGGGATAGCTATATATACAAAAGGCTAATATGCATAGTGTCCCAGTGGGAGTTTGATCAGGAGTTCTATCACTCACTATGGCATGTGCTGACCACCAGGGGGAGGTGCAGAACAAAGGAAGGTCCCAGCCTGCAGTCAGCAGCTAGAGAAGGGAGGCTCCAGCTGGCAGCTGGCAGCTGGGGAGGGGATGCCCCAGCCAGTAGCCAGAGAAGGAAGGTCCCATCCAGCAGCCAGAGGCCCCTATCAAGCCCTGATTGCCAGCTAGGTCTAGGAACCCTATCTGTGCCTGAATTTTGTGTACTGGGCCTCTAGTGACATGATGATATGGCTCCTTTTTCATGGACATAGGTGGCTCCTACAGCAGCATTACTTCAGGGATCCAGAGGAGAAGGAGAGGAAAGTGGTGGATGGCTGTGGGTTGCTTAAGTGAGAACTTGAGAACATATGCAAGTCACTTTTCTGAGGACTTTTGGGAACTTTAGGGAGGAATTTTGGCCAGGAAGCATTGAGATTCTATTTAATGTTTTGTGTCCCCTTTTCCTCTGCACCTCCTTGCTCACATCCAAACTGGTGTGATGTAGGGTAACATTGGTCACATTGGGACGAAGAGAAATAGAGCAATGTGTAGGAAGATAGTAAAATGAAGGGGAATGTTCTGGGCAGAGGTTGGAGCAGATGGATCCCAGATACTTGAGGCTGTGCTGTCTACCCCAGAGGAAGTCAAGACAGTTCTTTATCAAAAGAAAGAAAATGTTAAAATTGCTCTATTTCCCTAACAAAAATTTTAATAAAATACTCACCTAACTTTTAAGATTCTATTTGACACTGGCTTCTCCATTTCATTTCTCATATCAAAGGGCAAGAATCCTAATTAAGATTGACCACAGTAATTGTTGATTACTTTTAATGGAGTTTGGATAATACTACTGTGGCTCAATACATGAGTCTTTGGTTTGTTACACTTTATGGCAATTAAAATCTTGGAACAACTGGTTATTTTAACTTCTTAAAAATGTGTACCTATTTTAATATTTATTTTAATATGTAGTAGCACGTTTTTTTTGGTGCACACACATTTTTTTTTCTATGTACCCCCTTGATTCCTCCCGCCTCCCCATCTTCTGAGGCAGTTACAAAATGGGTTTTCACTTCAACCTGCAGGTGACTTTGAAGACATTGCCATATGGTGCTAAAACATTATAATACATCACTTCTTGTTTGCCAGATGTTGTTCTACTCCGCTAGGCAGTGATTCAGATGCTCTGTGATGATTTTGCAGAATGAATCTTGCTAAACTGGAGAGTTTTAGTTGTCACATCCCATCTCATTATTATTGCCTGGGTATTGCAAATGTACAAGAAAAATTAACAGTGTGAAACAAAGCCATTAGGTATGCAAATAGCAGTGTTTCCTGCTGCCCAGGTGTCTGCCAGCCTTGATGTGACAGCATCCCCATTTCACAGAGTGGGGATGGACTCACAGAACACTGGCTCCCTGGAGTAAATTGGATGTAGATGAGAGATACTAAATGTTCATTCAATGCACTGGGATTTCAAGCTGCTTTCTATGCTGTGCAATAGCAAGCTGCTTCCCTGGCATAATTTGAGAAGGGTCAGGACGGCCCTGAATGTCTAGTTATACAAGTGTTTATTTTCCACCATTATTGAATTAGTATTTAAAGTGGGAATATTTTTTTACAGAATTTCTTCTTTATTTTTAATTTAAAAATTATTAAATTTATTGTGATTACATTGGCTAATACATTTATGTAGGTTTCAAATATACAATTTTATAACATGTCATCTGTATATTGCACTTTGTGCTCACCACCAAAAGTCAACTCTCCTTAAGTCACCATATATTTGACCCTCTTGACCCTTTACTACCTCCTTTTCCCTCCTTTTCCTTCTTGTAACCACCATACTGTTGGCTGTGTCTATGAGGTTTTGTTCATTTGTTGCTTTCAATTTCATATCCAACATATGAGTAAAATTGTATTGTTTGACTTTTCTGTCTGACTTATTTTGCTTAGCATGATATTCTCAAGATCCGCCCATGTTGTCACACATGGCAGTCTTTCATCTTTTCTTGTGGCTGAGTAGTATTCCATTGTATACACTATGTGCCACACTTTCTTTATCCAGTCATCTATGGAGGGACAGACACTTCATAGTCTGCTGATGGGAATGTGAACTGGTATAGCTACTATGGAAAGCAGTATGGATATTCTTCAGAAAATTAAGCATACAGTTACCATATGACTCAGCAAACCCCCTTCTGGGTATCTATCTAAAAAAGTTTGAAAACTTTTATTTGTAAAGATATATCTACCCCTATGTTCATTGCAGCATTATTCACAATGGCCTAGACATGGAAACAATTGACGTGTGCTTGGACAGAATTTTTCTTTTAAATCATGTTACAGGGTTGGGGTAGAGTTTATGGTGTGCAGGAATCAAACTCAGTCACCTACCTTTGGTCTCTTTGATCATATGTTCATCTTCTACCTGAGATATATATATACCTACTGCTCACTAAGCACTCTAGGAATAGTCGTGAATACATGAATGAATGAATGCATGAACAAAAGAACATGACCGGCCTCCATAGGGAGAACAAGGTTGAAGAATATATGTATGTAGTGGAGAGATGCTGGAGATGAGAGGAGAGTCAAATGTCAAGTCAATTCACCATCTAAAGTGTCTTGGAATGCGGGACATGTTTTGAGTTAAAGACTGTGCTGCTACACATCATCTCAGTAGAGTTACTAAGCGCACCTCCAATACTATGCACACTCAGCTACCTCCTCTTTAATAAGAGCCTTTCTACACTTAGTGAATGAGAAGGCTTTCTTTAACGCGTTCTGTACTAATCATGATATATCAACAGTCTTTCTACACAGCCCAGGGTCAAGTTCCAGTCTGTCCAGTCCTGCCATCACTGACAGAGCTGCCAGTCTGTCAGCCAGCAGATCCATCACTGGACTTCTGTCAGATGCTTGTTGTCATGTGTTTTGGCAGCTGGACCACAGGCCTTTTTCTGGCAAAATACCAGATTCTTCTAAAAACGCCTTTAACAGGGATAACCCTAGAAGCTGGAATGCCTTTGAAAAATTACAGCAGGACATGAATTCCTAGATAGACTTTGGTATGTACCACCACAAAGGAAAAAGTCAGACCCTGATGGATTTATGACAGTCCTGGACGAAAACATTTCAGATAGGACAAGGCAAAACTGAGAGAGTGACTGTTCCTCTGGAGGTCATGGTTTCAGTGACTAGCAGGAGGATTTGGGGGCAAATTTTCTCTCTGTGAATTCCAACTATGATGATAAAATGCTAAGGCATTATATCATAGGGGCTAGAAATTGTAAGTCTTGAAATTAATGGAAGTTAAATAAGTAATTCAACTTAACCTCACTCTGAAGGAAATGGGCAAAATTTTTATATCAACAAATAATTAATGTATACCTGCTATGGTAATATCTGATTGAGCACCAATTATGTGCTTAGTATAGTGCTAAATGCATTTTGTTTATCATTTCTCTTGGTTATCATTACATCCCTATGCCCATTTTACAGCTAAAGAACCAAATGAAAAGGGACTGGGCTTAGATCACACAGATAGTAAGTAGGTGGTAGGCAACAGAGGGTTAAGAGTTCCTTTAGATTTAAAACTGGCTTACCTCTGTGTCCCCTCCCCTCAACTGCTGTGTTCGACCCCTTTGCTAGGTAATCTGGAAATGGAGTAGATACTGTGGTGCCCACACAGAGCCCCTTTAACAGACCTGCACACCCTAACTCCTAGCTGATGTGTTAGCTGCTAATGGCTTGCATTTGCCCAGTCCCCTTCCTTGGCTGTCTTGCCCATGGTTTATTCATCCCTCCTCACCACTGTGGCTATGCTTCAAGGTGGGCAACTCTGTGCTGTGGTTTATGATCTAAAGATCACCCTGTATACAGAACCAAGATTATACTTGACTATGACCACATCTCTGCTGGGATATTTCTAAGTCCTTATTCCATTCTCTTTCCTCTCTTACAGGTTCATTCTTAAGGCACTCTTTCAATAAATCACATCCACCTAAATCTCCATCTCAGGCTCTGCTTGCAGGCAATCTGACCAATAGAGAGCTTCTTCCTTTCAGAAGCATGCAATCTTAATGCAAGGAAGATCTTTCAAAATAGATAGTGCCATTTGAAGATGGAATAAATTGTTTGGGTCGATACTGAGTTTCCTCTTTTGGGAAGTATGCAACCTAGGCTGGGAATAAAGATCATTTGGGCAGGGTGTTGGATGGAAAATTTAGGCATGAACTATAATTTATCTTTATAATGTGTACACTTTGATGGCTTTAACATTTTTGCAATGTTATGCAACTACCACTAATATGATTCCAGAACATTTTGCCAACCCAAAAAGAAACTCATATCTGTTCATAGTCATTTTGCATCTGCCCCTCCTTCCAGCCCTTGGCAACCACAAATCTACATTCCATGACTATGAATTTGACTATTTTGGATATTTTATATAACTTGAACTATACAATATGTAACTATTCCAACATGTATCAGTATTTTATTCCTTCTAATGGCTATATAATCTACATTTTGTTTATCTATTCAACAATTAGTGCACATTTACTTTTTCCTCACTTTTTGGCTATTACAAATAATGCTACTAAGAGCATTCAAGTACCTGTTTGTATGTGAATATATGTTTTCTCTTCAATTGCATATATGCCCAGAAATAGAATTGCTGGGTCTTATAATAACTCTGTTTAACTTTTTGAGGAACTACTAAAGTTTTCCAAAATGGCTCTGACACTTTACATTCCCACCATCAGTGTATAAAGGTTCTAACTTCTCTACATCCTTGCCAACAATTTTTATTGTCTATCTCTTTTATCATAGTCATGTTAGTGGGAATGAAGTGTTATCTCATTGAAGTTTTGACCTGCATTTGTGTGATGACTAATAACGTTGAGAATTTTATCATGTGCTATTAGTCATTTTTATATCTGCTACAGAGAAATGTTTATTCAAATCACTTGCTCATTTTAATTGGATTCAGTGTCATTTTATTCTTGAGTTGTATTAGTTTATTATATACTTAAATATTAGATCTTATCATATATATGATTTGAAAATATTTTCCTTTATACTTTGTGTTGTCTTTTCATTTTTATAGTGAGTTATTTTGAGAACCAAACATGTTTTTTTTAATGCAGTCCACATTTATTTTGATATATAAATATAATTTCATGCAAGGGTAGGTAGGCCTTCCTTTCCCCGGCTGCACCAACTTCCCTTCAGCCCCGGCTTTGCCCCTTAGTGTATTACCCTTTTTTTATTATAGATATCTTATGCTCGTACTTTAAGTGTTATATCTAAGAAACCATTGCCAATCCAAGGTCATGAAGACTTAAATCTATGTTTTATTCTAACTTTGTCTCTTTTGAGTTAAATTCTCTGTTAAGAAGCATGTCTAGAATCTAGTAGATTCTCAAAAAATATTAGTTAAATTCATGACTGATGTATAAGTATGTCTGTGTATTTATCACTTCATTTCCACCCAGCATTTGGCATTGCATTTGCAATGTAGGCATGTTTTTTTGACACTTGGTTGATGGCATTAATAAATCTTATGTAATTCTCACTACAAACTTGATATTGAAATGGGGAAGGCATTATTAGCTCCATTTGATAGACAATAGGTCTGAGAACCAGACATTACATGACTTACTCAAGGCCATCAACTAATGGCAGAATTCTACCTCCATTTCAGGGCTTTCCCACTCAGCTTAAATGTGTGGTATCATTTTTCTAGGCATAGCAATCATCATGGTTTCCTAACTTTTTTCTTTATTTACAGTTTTGTGAACATCTCTGAGACATCTAAATGTATACCTAACCCTGTATTCTGAGTATCCTGAAACTCGATAAATATTCAAACAAATTATCCTAAGGTATTTTAGTCCTTATTCTCATGCTCTCTTCTCTTTGCCTTTGGTAATTCCTGTTTCATGTCTTTTCTCTTGGTGGACAAACTTTGACATAAGACCTGAAAAACCTGTTCTCTGAGGAACATCTGTACCCTGTTGTCCACTTCACACAATTAACCATTCAGTTTCTATATGCAATTCTCCATATTGTTCTTGCATTATTTTGAATATGTAGTTCTTTTCTACTCAATTTAATTGTAAGGTCTTTGAGAACAGGGATTATATTTTTATGTGTTTCTTTCATCTGTCCATGGTAGTTGGCAAAATGTTTTTATTCTTCTGAGATTTCTACTACCTTATTGGTTTTATACTTCCATCCTGTTTGTTTATTCATTTTTGAACATTGTTTAGTTTATCCAGCATCTTCTCCAGGAGGACTTTGCCAAGCATTATTTTCTCCTGAATCCACATGACACCTGGTTCTAATTGCTCATGTGTCATTTATTCTATACTGCATACTGTCATAGATATTTATGGCTATGCCTTATTTCTCTTACTATTCCTACTAAATTCTAAGGTTCTTGAGAGGAACCATTATTTATTATCCAATTTTATGCTTTTCTGTTCCCAACAACAAGATCGGTGACTAGCTCATATACGACTCACAACATACATATGCTTCATGAGGCTCCCTAAAGTTGTAGAAAGTGGATAGGAATTGAACACATAAGATCCACAATGAATTTCTATCTCTGCCATTGTGTGGTCCCAGTAAGTCATTTCTAATGAACTTAAGATTCCTCATTTGTAACAATTCCTAGCTCAAATGAGAATTGGGAGGTCTAAATAACATAATACATAGAAAAGCATAGGGTTGTTTATTCATGGTAATAATAGTTATTATTTTTGTTGCCATTCTGAAATAACAGAAAAGATTTGAAGTTGTCAACAAGCATATATTGCATTGAAATATCTAATCCCTAAAAAGTCAGTTCCAAATACTGAAAATCAGATGGGAAAGGAGAGAGAGAGAGAGGAGGGAGGGAGGGAGGGAGGGAGAAAGGAAGGAAGGGAGGTAGGTAGGGAGGAAGAAAGGATGGAAGGAAGGAAGGACAATCCCAGGATATTCTCAGATATTGGTTCAATGCTCAGATATATGCATTTTGATGCTAGACAATTTGCTTTTTATTATGTATTTCCAAGCTTAACCAGGTCTGTGTCTTTTTATATAATTTAGTTTGCAAGTCAGCCACTTGCTTAATTATTATTCCATTGTTGACCAATGTAGTGCAGAATCCTAGAAGGAGAATGTGTTTATATGCAATTCAATTTCTAGCCCTCTGTTGCTCAGTAAATGTCAGTATTAGATACTTAAAATAGAGGAACTCCTATGGCAAAGAAAAAAGCACTTAAGGAATGTCAGCTATTCTCTCTCCTTGTTAAGAAACAGATACCATTATTAAAGAATTGCTACTAAAAATGAGTTCAACTTCCTCAAACGTTCTCTAAAAAGGAAGCACACGTTAAAACATTGGATGGTGTATTTAGCCCAGAGTTACGTTGATAATATTAAGGAACCCATTGCCATTCAGTTTATTGTCCACATTACAAATGAAACTAATAGGGTGCTAAGAAATCTCCCAGGTGCTGTGAGGGCAAGCCTAGTATTTGATCTGCCATTGAGCACATATGAAAGAATAAAAAGCAACATTACTTTTCATTATTATTGTTTAAAACAGGAAACTAGAGCATGAAACAGATCCAGGGTAAAAGTAAGGCTGTCCTGGTCCTATCAGATGTTATGTGGTAGGATGATATTCTTCTAGGATTGTGCCTATAGGACATTCTTTCTGTGGTCTTGATGGGTGATCACTGTAAACCATTTTGTAGTGTCTTTTTACACTTTCATAGCTGACCTCTTTCATTGAAGAATGGGAGAGGGACAGACATGTAATGACCAGCAGTAGATCAATGATGTTTTCTTGGAATAGGAAATTAAGTGGATGCAATTACCTCTAGCATGGCAAAAAAGTCTCAAAAAAGGACAGACATATTTGGCAAAATATTATAAACTATTTATATGTCTCAGATATATTGTCAAATTTGACACAACATTATATTTATTGATATCCAGGACTAATTTAACATATTCTGATAAATACCAGACAAAATTGAAAGTTGCTGTGGAATGGGGGTATGATATTGATTATTTTATCCACAAACATTTCTAAAATATCTACTAGGTATCAGATACTTGGGATAAAGACATAATATTATCCCCTTATAAATGAAATCACAGCCTATGGTAAATAAGCAAAATAAATGGTCTCTATCTTTAAAAGATTTACAATCTGGGAGTGAATATGAGTGGAGAAATATGAAAGTGAACAGTGAAGTGATAAAATCTGAGGGTTAACTAAAAATGGAAACAAAACTTTTTGTAACCATTTTGGGTACAAAGCTATCTTGAGGCACTAATCAAATATATGGATAATTATATCTACTAGATAAAAGTACATGAACATAAGATTACACATAAGAATTTGAATATGATTTCAGGGAAATTCTTAAAGGTTATGGCTTCATGCAATAGATGATTAGATAAAATATATTTCAATATAACATACTTTTTCCAAGGTAGGCTGTGTAGATGAATTAGTAGCCAAATGAAGAGAAAGTGAGAGAACACAAAATGAGATAATATACAGGGTGGGGTAAAAGTAGGTATACAGTTGTTCATATGAAAAAAATAATACAATGATTAATAAATAATAATACAATAATAACATTTGTTTCATGTACTCACAACTGTAAACCTACTTTTGCTCCACTCTATATATTTTTGGTGAAATCCTAGAGAAGTATTGCACTGATAAAGCAAAAATATATATATATTTGATTGGGTTGATGGTTTGGAAACAGGGATTCTGGCTAGGTCAACTTGCTTGAATAAAAGCATTGAGTTAGGGAATAAGCTTGGTGTGTGGCTACTGATTTACTAACCTGGAATGGATATCCATGCTGGGAATTATTAGATGCAGTTAGACTGTTAATAAGATATGAATTTGAAACTTATTATTGGCCTTTGATTAGAAACTCATTACAGAATTAAAAACAAACACACACACACAAAAGTTTTAAGAAATATTTGAGCTGAGTCCAACATCTAGGCATCCTAACACCTCTGGCAAGTGTTCATTTAATCTACGTTTGAATGCATTAGTGGGGAATCATAATGTAACATGCATACAAAGGGTTCCATTACTGAATGGCTCAAATTGATAAAATTCTTAATATCAAAATTATATTTAAAATTCTACCTTCTCATCCTATGTGAACTATCATGATTTTGTTATTAGAAACACAAAGTAAACTTAATCCTTTTTTTCAGGTGGAAGTCTTTCAAGTGCTTGAAAGTATCTACACATCCCCCTTAAAAATTCTCCTTAAAGACTACATATCTTAAAGCTTCAATATTTTCTGATGAATACAATCTATTAAGAAGATTTGTTTGGCAAACATATGTAGGATGGATTAGAGCAGGGAAGAAAAAATAAAATTGGGAAGACCAGTTGAAATGCTATTGCAATAATGATGGTAAGAGAGAAGTAGGAAGAAAATAAAGTTTTGAATGGAAGAATTGATAGTACTGGGTGACAAATGGCTATAAAGGATGCAGAAGAGATGGGATTTAAAGATAGATCTCTAAGAATTCTAGTCTGGGAAAGTAGAAGAATGACTTTATACTAATCTTCAATTTTCAGGGAGGGGGGAGGTTTGGTGCCTTTCACTTAATCTCAATGGAGATATTATGATGTAGTGGTTAAGACCATGAGCTGTAGCAGCAGAATGTGTGAGGGGGTTCAAATTTTGGATTTATCACTTACGTTTACATTGGGAAAATTACTTGACATATTGGTATCACTTTTTAAAAATATATTTTTATTGATTTCAGTGAGGAATAGAGAGTGAGAGAGATAAAAGCATCAATGATGAGAGAGTCTTTGATCAGCTGCCTCCTGCATACCCACACTAAGAACTGAGCCCATAACCCGGGCATGGGCTCTGACTATGAATTGAACCATGACCTCCTGGTTCATAGGTCCATGCTCAATCACTGAGTCATCCCAGCTGGGCCATATTGGTATCTTGATTTCATTACTTATAAAATGTGTATAGTACATAATACATATGAATATTTTAGCATGAATGGCAGATAAGAAACCCTTAAGAGCAATAATTTATTTATACCCTAAAGGTTTTAATTGGAGGTAGGTGAATTCAAGTGAAGAACTTCAAAACAAACTCTCTGGGTAGCAAACTATCAGGACTCATACCCAGGTCATTGTGTTAGAATAAATGTAGGCGTTGCAGAAAGAAATAGTTAGAACACACAAAAGAGCGGTCAGTTCTGAGATGAGAAGCACTTGAGGTTAGAGTGGGGAAATATAAGAAACTTGTCATTTTTTCTAGATACATGGTAGAGACAGGGCAGGTTTGAAGAGACACTTCTCCAGCCCAGAAAAATAGGTCTTACATCTTAAATACCTGTCTCCCATCTACTTTTTTTTTTCATCTGACCCTAGTCATGGATTAATCTTTTATATACAGATTACCCATTTCTCCAAGGTGAGGAGTTCAAGGAGGTCAAGAAGGTCACCTGGTGGAAGATGTCAAACTCCAGGCAATAAGCAAACATGCAAGCAGATATGTTTTAAGAGCAGTTAGAACTCAGCTAGAGATGTAGCTGGTGGCAGGTAAAGGTTAGTTTACAGGTGTTGGAAATCCATCCAGTTTTCTGTGGATTAATGCATTCAGGTATTGATATCTAGCAGGGATTCTCTCTCTTGTTTTTGTGTCTGTCCATCCTAAAAGAATCTCTTTTTTCCTTAGAAATAATAAGATTATTTCTAATCAAAATTGATAAACTACCTGCAAGTTATTTGATCAGCATTGGTTAGACATCATATTATAATACATGGTTTTAATCAGAGGCAAGTCAATTATCTTTCTGAACTTGCTTCTTCATTGGTAAGTGGATAAAATGCTAATAGCAACTACTGGCATAGTACCTGGCACTTGGAAGTCACCAAAAAAATGTTAGTTGAAATGGATGATAACTAATTATTTAATGAAACCCATCCTGAGAAAATATACCTGGAGTAAGCACAAGGTGGAGAAGCCATTAGCTGGGTCTAATTTACTTATTCTTAAATGTGATTTTTATTTAGACCATCTAATTCACACTTCAGTGTTTCTTGAAACCAGACAAATGTCACCAGAGTGTTTTTTTTTAACTGCTCTTGGCTCTAATAGCTTGGCCAGAAAAAAATCGTTCCACATGTAATTTATTCACCTTGAGAAGCTGAGTTTGCCTTATCCATTTTCCTTGTGAACTCTTTCCACACTAATGTGGTTGAGCATGTACAAATACCATTCTTTATCATTCCAAGAAAGTCTTGGGTTTAATTATGGATTATGAGAAATGAGCTGAATGTTGAGCACTTTGGAGCCTGGTGAGAACGATTTGTTCAGAATGGTTAAAGGCATTTTTTTTCCTTTAGAAAAGAAAGAAAAGAAGCCTGGTGCAGCTCACTTGTGATACATGAAAGATGAAGTGTGGCTGAAGTCAAATGATGGGAGCCAGACCTCTCTCACTCAATTGATTCATTAGGACCTGTGTCAACTTCCCCCAAAGACACACATGCACTCAGATACTCAGAGAATAGACCTCCCAGGAGGAGTAGTCAGCATGGGGAACAGCGAAGTTAGCTGAAGAGCAGCTAGGTTGTGTGAAATGATTAGCAGCCATTTCCTTTCTCTTTCTGGGTGACTCAGAGGCTGCATTTGTTAGGAGCCTCTCTTCCCTAGAGTGGCGTTATGGCATGGTGGAAAATTTGTAGTTTGCAGATGATTAAAAATAAATTGGCTTAAATTAATATCTAGCCTTCTTCCTGAATAAGAGAACTAAGGAAAACTAAGAAGGCAGGGAAAATATGGAAGCATTTAAAGGAACCCAAATTTATGAATTAATTATAGGAATTCTAAATTTATAAAATAAGAGGTCAGGCATTCCAAAAGGACTAATAGTACTTCTAATTAGAGCCAAAAATAATTCAAATTTATTCATTATTTCTTTTCATTCTTTCATGTAACACAAATTCTCTGAGCTTTGTTCTGTGCTATGTACTGCACTGGTCATAGAAAAGTACATGATTAAAGTAGGCACAGTCTTTACCAGGCCTTGAAGGCTCACAGTATAGTGCTAGAGCCAGGATTATAAATAGATGGTTACAACACAGGATGTTATGACAGAAGGGAACACAGGAGCATGGAACGCTGGAGAACAGGGAGAGGAAGTTAAGGCATTTCTGGGTTAGTCGGGTTTTTCACGAAAAAGTGGTAGAGAAAGTAGGACTGCAAAGAGGAAGAGGATGAGGAGGCAACCCGTTAAAGAAAGATGAGGAAGGGCTTTCAGGTGTAGAGAACAGCATGTGCAAGGGCTCAGGGATGCCAGGACCTCTGCAGTAAAAAGAATTGCGTTGTGTCTCCATCAGAGGATGTGATGGGGAAACTGCAAGAGATGTCTGGACATGCTTTATAGTGATTGTGAAAAATGCCAGTTTAGTGGTCACTGGGGATTTGCTCAGAAAATACTACACATATATAAAAGAGTAAAATCCATAATTGACAGAAAAGTACATTTGCAAATAAATATATGGATAACTCTGCTATGGGCACATGGAGATCATTAAAATACTTAATTGTTTAGTTAGCAATTTCAGGAATATCTGAGATAGTGTTCTACCTTTGAACCTACCCTTTTGGAAGGTCATTAACATGAGAATGATGTGGTAAGGCTAGGTAGGTCAAGGAGACCTGAAAGGATAGATATGATTCCCCAAAATGTGAGGATTATGGACTCTTAGGCTATAAAAATTTCCAAAATGTTTTTGTAATATTGATTTTTACTTTTGATTCAGATCTACAGTACTTGGAATTAATTAGTACTTGATAAATAGTGTGAAAGTAAATCAGGTTCACAAAAGTACAGAAATGTAGGGCTCATGAGACCTTAGAGATAGCTATTTTGGTGATCCAGCCTCAGTCCTACCCTTGATCTTGGACAGATCAGCTGCCTCTCTGGGTCTTGAATTTCTTCTTCCAAGAAGGGAGATTAAGTTGCATCAGGAATCTCTTCAAGTTTCACCATTCTGGCATTTTAAGTGAGTCCCAGGCAGGTTAAAGTACCAATGTAATTTAAGTATTTAGTAGTGGTAGAATCCACTCCAGTGCTAAGTTGATTGTCAAATACTCAAGGAAAGGAGTTCTTCTGTAAAAATTAGGTATAGTAAACAAACAAATAAACACCTTCAAATAATATAAGAAGTATCTAGTGACAAGATTACCTTGTCACTTGAACATGTTCTATTTATTTCTATTCATTTTATGTCAAAATAGACTTATCAATGACAAAATTATTCATCTGGAAAAGTTTATTTTTTCACCCATAACCTTTTCTTTAAGTGTCTTGAAGGAATAATCATGTAATAGAAAGTTAGCATTTGGAATAAATCAAACCTGAATTCAAATTCTGGTTTCTCCATCTTCCTATTTGTGAGATCTTGTTCAGAATTATGTTATCTTCTTTGAACCTCAGTTTCCTATTTTGTAAAAAATGGCGGCAATATTTTCCCTTTAAGGAGAAAATTATATGAGAGAATTTTACAAAAATGTCTATCAACAGAGATGTTAAAAATGTTAACTTACCTTTTTTCAGCCCATTATTAACTATTGGTTTCTAGAAGACTTCTAATTTACTAGTTAAGAGCACAGTCTTGGGAGCTAAACTACCCGAGTTCAAATCCTTGCTCTGCTGTTTCCCAACTAGGTAACTTTTGGAGCAAGTTATTTAACCTCTTTGTACCTCAGTTTCTCTGTCGATAAAATAGAATTGCTGTATGGATTAAATTATTAATATTTACACAGAAGTATTGGGCACCATAGTAGTGTTTGTTTTTGTTATTATTTTTAAGAATGGCAAGAAATCCTGTCCATGCTAATAAAATAAGTAAAATTTTAGAGTTCTGAATTGTGTAAGGGTTATGGATGAAACTTATTCTAAAGATAAACTTCCTTTTGTCTTTTTAGACTGATCAAAGGAAGGAATTACGTTTAGTCATTGATTACTTGATTGCATTATACTATACTGTAGTGTTATCATTGTGTTTGAAAACCTTCACCCATGATTTCAAATCTTGGAATGCATCACTAGTTCTTCCATATTGTCTTTCCTGATATAGCTGTTAAACTGCATACTTTTTATTCATAGTAATGGCTACTTTTGTTGAGCAATTAATTCCTGGGTGTCATTTCTTATGTATAACACTACTTGTAGCTGATCACTTTGTTTGTTTATGGTTGCTGAGAAGACACAAACAAGATTGCTGGCTCAGAGGCAAAGGACAGCAAGCATCATGAGCATCAGCATTTGGCAGTTCTTGTCCTCCTGCCACACACAAATGCTTAATGTGGGGGCAATGTGATAAGGGCCACCCTGGATGCTGAGCACTTAGATTTCATTGTAGCTAAGGAACATCACATTTGGGGGACTCACTATTTTGTGGCTAAAAGTGAACAAGTATGCTTTTAGAACTATAGGGGACATTCCTTCATCCTTCATGGTTGCCCTCTGCAAATACAACTCTGAGAGATGCTTGTGTGAAGAGCATTCGGGTTTTGCATTCATGGTATACCCAGCAATAAGTGCAGGGCTCAGGCTCCAGGCTCAGAGTTCAGAGCTCAGGCTTCAGGGCTCATGGCAGATTTCCTCTCCCAACACTAGGTTCTAGAAACAATGACAAACACATTAATTGGGCTTTTATTTTTTTTAACTTGATCGTTTTATAACTAATCTTTTATGTATATTATACTCCTCACGGCTTCCTAAGGTTTCATGGAGACTTTAGCAGGGTTGTATATTACAAATAGGTACATTTTGGACATCCCATCTTTCTGTGGAAATCATTTTATTCCTTAAGCAACTCCCCAAGTTCAAGACTTAGTTTGTTAATGGTTCGAATCCAATCTTTAAACTTTAAGCTCTTGGCCTATCCCTATGCCATGTTCCAGTTCATTTTTTCCCCACTTTGCCCGGAAATAAGATTTACCTATTCTGTGACTATCTCTCAGAACCCTTCTCTGTCTCCTATGACAGTCACTAGAAACAAATCAAAATGTATATGTTAATGTACAGAAGGGTGACTTGCCAGACAAAATACATTTTTTTTTAAAAAAAGAGACCTTTTGAAGACATAGTGCTTTAATCAAGGAATAACCTGAATGGTGGGAATTTGGGACTTCATTTATATAGATACATATATAAATGAATATTAAATAGATACATCTATTTAATGAATATTAAATAGATGAATATATTAAATAGATACATATATGTCAGTGTGCTTCCTTTGTGCGGTTGGTCCTGGATCTGAGGGATACATTTTGATTTGATTTTATACAAAGCATTGATTTTGTGTTCTCTAAGAAATAGAAAGAATATTTTGAGATATGGATTTAAATGTCATTTTTTCATTCCCTATTGTCAAAGGGTTTATGAGCTATAGTATTTTATCTCAGTGAAAGTTTAAGAGCGGCCATGACTAACTCTTTATAAGTCTTCATATCAGGAGTTGCTCTCCTCCAAATAAGAAAAACATTACCCAAACCATACTTTTTAATGGAGCTGCTGCCGAGGGAGCTCACTGCAACACATTAAGACGTGGAAAATGAAACTATACTTAGCTGCAAAGCAGCCGTTCCGTGACCTAACGCTTCCATTGGCACCTGCATTTTGGGTCTGTAATGTTTTCCTAACTGTGCCTTCAAGACCCAAGTGATTTAAAAAGAAATGACTGTGTTCATAAAAACGGGAAACTGTAAACCAGCATAAATGTCAGTTTTTATGTTGATATTTACATTTATTCCATGGAGAGATGGAATTGTTTAGTAATGCAATTCAATATTTGGATGAAATATTTTGGTAACATTTACTGATCAATAAATTAGACACAGTCCATCTTAAATGATCAGAAATAGCTTTGTTTCACAATGTAAATGTTCCAGCAGGGAATGTTCCCTGCAGAATTGTTAATTGCACTGATGCTTTAATACTATTACATTTTAAGCACGACTGTGTTAGGTTTTCAAGCATCTCAGAGGTTATAAACTAGTCGTTAAAATTCATTCCTTTTGGCAACTTGGTCTGCCGAGGAGCCTGGACCGGAAAAGCACACGTTTAATATTTATGTGATTTCCATTCTAACACAACTGTTTGGATTACTTGCAGTATTGTTGCCTTTGTAATATGCTCCCTTTCTTATCCTTTATGCACAAGCTCTCACTGTATTAAACTGTGAAAGGTAAGATTCCAGGGGATTTTTGCTAGTAAGGGCCTGTGTAATAAGGACATCTTGCTTGGAATGATAGTGGGAATACCATTTTTTAAATATTGTTCCTATGAAGAAAACACATAGGGGAAGATATAGGCTGTGTATTAGATCTAAATATTATAGGATATTAAATAGTAAATATTAGATAGAAAACTATTCCCATGTTAAAAATAATAGAAGGGCTGTTATCAGAGATCTGGCTCAAAGAAAGTCAGATTGCTCTTCTCAGTGCATTGATTAATCTCTCTTTTCTGGTCCATCTTGGTTTTCTCTCTAGAGTATGACTTACCATTTCTACCTTGTGTAATAGTTATCTCCTTACACATTTCCCTACTGAGTGGATACTGCTGAGAGCAGGATTCCTATGTGTGGTCTCTCTTTCTTCTTCCTAAGCACTAACTCAGTGCCTAGCAGTTAATAGATGTGCAATAATATGTAGTGTGTGAGTCTTCTTATGGATTTGTTTTCTTTCACTTAAACTTGAGAGGTTAGCATTAGGCAGGCCTTGAGAATTTAATTACAGCCTATTTGGTGAGGTTGGACCCAGCCAAAATAAGCATAGAAGTAGGGTAGGGAGAAGAAAATTAAAAGAAATAACACATACCACTAAAATTTACAAACACTAAAGAATTTAAAGGATCACACTCAACTTATATGACATGGGATACATTTATGGATGACTTGATATACAGCTTCTACAAGGAGGTAGGGTATGCTAGAAATCATTTAAGAGAATTTGAGATAAACTGTTTTTGATTAGGGGAGTCACATGATGACAGGTTAGGATGCGTATTTTGGATGTGGCATAAAGATAGATTTAGGAAGGATGGGTTAGAATGCAATGTGACTGGAAAAAGAGAGAGATTAGGAAGCTATTGTTAAAGTGTCCATGAGAGGTAGTGATGGAGTGCTATATTTAAAGTTGGCATCTGGGATGCTTAGAATGGAACAACTTTTAGAAATGTTGTGGAAGCATAATTAGCAGGACTTGATGAGGAGAATTGAACACGACTCTCAGATTCTGTGCCTGCATGATTTGGGGGAAAAAAGTTGATGACATGAACAGAAATAGGGAAGGCAGGATGATGAATGCCACAAGGAGGCAAGGGGAAAAAGAAGGTGACATTGGATGTCAGTGTTTTTAGGTATTTTGCACACTGTGGAGTCTCCTGGGTCTAGTCCACAGGTAGTTGTAATAAGGGCAGATATGGCCAACAAAGAAGTTGCCATTAGTCTGACAGACAAGGAATTCAGGTAGTTGCTAACTCTGTGACCTAGGGCAAGTTATTATCTGACCCCCTCTGGTTTTCATTTTCCTTGTCAGTATAAGAGAGAACTGGTTTTAGTAGAAGCTAGCTTAATAGATTGATGCAATCCATGGCAGGTATAAAGTGATTTGGAACCTGTTGAGAGGTTTCTTGTGGGCCAAGGGAATTTGCCCTGGATTCTCTACTCATTTTGGATTAATCTTGTTTTTTGATTGTGTCTTTCACCCAAATTGGAAATTTGCTATTACTGTGATCATCAAGACTGCCCAAGTTGATGCTCATAGAAGCCACTGGGGCCTCACCTCATGAATCATTAATACTCAAGCTGAAAAGGAGGCCTCTTATCAGATGTATGTTGTCAGCTTTCCCAAGCCTATTTCTGTTTTTTAAAAAAGGCACAATCTGCTCTTTCTTTTTTACCACTTTTTCACCTTCTAATAAAAAATACACTCATAATTTCAATGGGGAAAGATGGGGGAAATAATAATTTATCTTCTTTGATTTTGTAAGAAGTTTCTTATCTAGGATTTGAGCCTTAAATTCCCCCTTTGAGCCCCTCTATCATAACCAGCAACATTCTATTGAGTACAATGATATTTTCAATCTTTCATCAATTGTAATCTCAAAATAAAGAGATAGAAAATGGTGAAAATGTTGTTCAGCTAATACACCTGCATCTGACAATTTTTTTTTTTTTTTACTTTTGGCTTGGGATATTTTCTTACATAATTAGAAATGTCTAAATTTGGTATTTACAATGAGGAATATTTCCCAGCTGGTTTTCAGTTTATTTTGTTTCTTGTTAACCTTTATAAATATTCTACTCAGAATACCCATTTATTTAGGATACATAGCCAGAATTAGGTAATGCTTTAATATGGTTATTATCTTCTCTACCATCCTGAGGGAACCAGAGAGAAAGACAACATGGTCATCTCTGGAAAATATTTTGGAGTTACAAAGATCTGGAATCCCATCTGGTCCTGTGATTTGGTAGCTGTGTGACATAAGGCGATATTATCCAGTCTTTCTTGATTTTAGTTTCTTCATTGTTTTGGTGATGTGATAGTTATCCATCCTGTTGAGAGATCCTGTGAAGTAATGGTGATATCTGTCTTTAGGTCATTAAGCACACAGGTTCTAGATTTATATTTCATGGGCCCAAATCCTAGTTATACCCTGGAAAATATACTTTATCCCCCCAAAATCCTTTTCTCACTCATAAATTGAGGATTATAATATTACCCACTTTATAAGCTTCTTATAGTGATAAGGGAAAATCTGTGAAAAACAGTGACTGGGTAAATAGAAGATTCTTCTCTTCTCCCCCCCCCACTCCCCCAGCCCAACCCCTGCTCTTTCATTGCATATTAAAGTAACTCTATATGGTTCTCTTCTTAATGTTAAGCAAAACAGAGACATCAGCAGCATGGCAGAGTGAGAAGACTCCTTTCCATCTCCCTTTAAAGTTAGAATAAGTTGTACAACTGCATTTCAGCAAAAGATCCTTTGCTCAGCACACACATGTTAAGCAAAACAACTTTTAGAATATGGAAGTAAATAGTCCTTACACCTGTGCTCTCACCTGCAATACAGAGGATCATTTGCTGACTGTAGGTGGCACTTCCCTTTGAGTATTAGGCTCAGGAATTCCAAGGCTGAAGGAGAGTCTCCTTTTTGTAGAGCAGTTATAAAAAAATCCATATGGTCTCCTAGTTATTCAAGTTATAAGCTACCCTGACTACCCACAAACTATTGTGCCAGCTTCAAACACATTTTGATAATCCTTCTGGGTGCTTTCTTCTTGTTTATCATTGCCTTACTTCTCACTTGCTTATGAGAAAATTTCTAAGGATCCTCAAGGCACTGATTTCTGTTATGACAACTTTGAAACTTATAGGTTCATGCAGAGCACATTTTCTTTGGGCTAAAACAAACAAACAAACAAACAAACACTGTGGCTGTTAATGCAGCAGAATTTAAAGTCAAATCAGTAAATAACCAGTCGTGCACTTTTCTAAATCTTTACCACATAAGATATGATATTGATTAGATAAGAAATAATAGAATGATCTACAGTTCTCAACAATTCAGCACCTAGAAAATGATTGGATGCCCCAGCAAAGCTCAAGATGAGCTATTCCACATTTATTTATTTTCCAAATTGCTCACTGTGCACTCAGTACCTAATGTAGGCAAGTTATTATTCTAACAGTAATACAAATGCTAGCAATAATAACTGTTGTGGGAAGGATTTTTCCCTCCAAATTCACATGTTGAAGGCCCCCAGTCCTTCAAAAAGTGATTATTTAGAGGTGCTATCTCCTTTAAAAGGGTAAATAAATTAAAACAAGTATGTTACTGAGGGTCCTAAACCAATCTGACCAGTATCCTCAAAGGAAGAGAAAAAATGGCAACAAAAAGAGGCACAAGGGGTGCATATACACAGAAGAATAATCATATGAGGGCATAGTGAAAAGGTGGCCATCTGTAATCTAAGGAAAGAGCCTCAGGAGAATCTGTACTTTGATTTGGTCTTCTAACCTCTAACACTGTGCGAAAATAACTTTCTATTGTTTAAGCCACCCAGTGTTTACTATTTTGTTATGAAAGCCCTAGCAACTGATATAATGATATTTTCAATTTTATTATACTTAGCCTTTTATGAATTTAAAATTGTTTTCACATACATAATATAGTATGTGGACAAAAGTATTGACTTCAAAGCCAGACCTCCCGGGTTCTAATCTACGGCCTATGTTATCTAAGGCAGTTTCTTCATCTGTAAAATGGAGATGATTATGAAATCATCTACTTCATAGGATTTTTATCTGGATTAAATCAATTAATGTTTGTAAATCATTTGTAATAGTACTTGGCACTTAGTAAGCTCTAAAGCAGTAGTCCTTAAATTAATAAAATAAAATGAACACCATAGTTCATTTTATTCTTCTTAAATCTTGTGATATGGAAGGGGAGAAGGAACGGGGTGTAACATTTACAGAGTCTTTATGATGCAGTAAATAATGTGGTGACAATTTCACATTTTCACATTGGAGATTAAATTATTGGCTGTGCTTCAACACTGCTAAAGGTGATGCACTTGGGACATTCTCTTATCTTGAATTTAATTTTATTGTGTTTTTTTCTTCTATTGAGCACTGCCCCTCTATCCTTGGAATAGTAATGATATTTAAATAAAATAAAAAGCATAGTCTTAAAATCAGATATTATATCAGTCAACATTCAACCAGAGAAATAGAACCGATGGTCAGTCTATCATTTATCTATCTATCATCTGCCAATACATTGGCCATTGGCTTAGGCAAGTAATTTTGGGGACTGACTGTGAAGCCCAAAGTCTACAGGGCAGTTGAGAGGGGAAGATCATGAGTAGACTGGAACTCCATGTCCATGGCACAAACTAAAGTTTGTTTTTCATAGGGGGCCCTCCCGTGTTCATTCTCTCTCTCTCTCTCTCTCTCTCTCTCTCTCTCTCTCTCTCA
>JAAGEH010000005.1:16753246-16936948 GCA_011751065.1 Lasiurus cinereus | reverse complement strand
TATATATATATATATATAACTTAAATATATATATACATATATATATAACTTAAAACGGCTTTATAAGGTTACTTATTATTATTATTATTATTATTATTAATATTATTATTTAAAAACCCTCTTTATTTCATCTCATGTGATATTTTACATGTTTCTCCTCTATTGAATGGCCTTTCTAGAGCTTCACAATTCTATAGACAGATGACAGTGAACTAGAAATGCAAAAATCTAAAAGCTATTCTTTTTGGAAGTTTTGCTATCCTGCTGGATAATCAGCTTTCTCACCTGGAATAATATCCTGATTATGAAGACTATTAAAATTAAGCTGCTTTTGCCATAATAAGAGAAACTGTGGCAGCCGAATTTCAACTCATAAATCTAGTCTAATTTAATGCATAGTGTTGGAATAATGACTTCCTCAAATAACAGCCCCATAGTGACTATAGAGAGAAAAAGTTATTGGGTAACCTACCACATAATACAGACCATATGAAATTTATGTTGGCTCTATTAAGTACCTCCTCCTTCCCAGTAGAAAATAAGTTAGTGAAAAACATAGACAATCATTGAAACACTGAACACATTGCCTGAGAAGGTCTATGATATGGTATGGGAAACCCGTGTAGACTAAAGCTGGATTGAAAAACATCTGTTCTGGCAGAGTTACTTTGATAATTTAACACAATAGGGCATGAGATGGTTCAGTATACTGGTTAAGAAACTGGACTTGGAAAGAGACAGATCTGGGTTCAAGGCCAATTCAGATACTTCATAACTATGTGATTAGCATTAGCATACTATTATAGTACCTTCATTAAGACTTTTTGAGGGGACAACATGTGGTAGTGGGAAAAAAGACATTGGCAAAATTAACCACCAGTACTAACATTGTATATTAATTATCTATTGCTGTGTACTCAAAATTAAGTAGCTTAAAACAATGAACATTTACTATTGCATTGTATCTGTAGATAAGGAATTTGGGAACAGCTTATCTGGGTGGTTCTGGCTTAAATCTCTGACAATATTGCAGCTAAGATGTTGGCTGGGGCTGTGGGCATCTGAATTATTGTCTAGGACTAGAATATCCAGTTCTAAGATGGCTCACTCACATGGCTGTTGACATGAGGCAATTGGTGACAATTGGCAGGAGTTCTCAGTTTCTTGCCACATGGACCTCTCTATGAGATCTCTTACTTGTTCTCATCTCACCTGGCTTCTGTCAGAGTAAGTGATTCAAAGGGAGAAAGAGGGAGAAACCAAGATGGTGGCATAGGTAAACACCCGAACTTGCTGCCTCGCACAACCACTTAAAAACTACAACTAAAAGACAAAACGGACATCATCCAGAACCATTGGAGGGCTGGCTGAGTGGAAATTCTACAACTAGAAGGGAAGAGAAAAGCACACTGAGACTCAGAGGAGGTGCGAAAGTAAAGTACGGAGGTATGGAGGCATGCAGAAAGGGCTGGCAACTGAGTACACTGTTGTCTTTTTCAATTGGGAGGGAGACACAAACTCCTGACTGCTCTGAACTCCAGTTCTGGGTGAGACTCTGGGAACCCAGACTCATACGAGGGGGAAACTGGACTATCTGGCAATGGGCTAGAACAGGAGGGCAGCTTTTTCTCAGAAGTGCTTGCAGTGATTACCAAGGGACACAGACCTGGGCGCCTCTTAGGGCAGGGCTGAAAGTCAGCCATTGCTGTTTGCTTCACCCTGATGATTCCCTAAGACCCTGCCCCACTCAATTTACAGCCTCACCCCAGCTGTGCTCAGAAGTTTTGCACATGAATGGCCTGGCTATTTTGCAATCTAAAATTACCTAACAAACTGCAGCTGGATCAGAGAGTTAAGAACTTCCAAAAGAAGTCCCAAGGATCCACAGCAGCTTGCATTGCTTTACAGCTGGGACTCATCTGGCACCTACAAACCCCACACAAAGAAGAGCAATCTACAGATTTCTCTCTAGCTCCTGCTGGGTGGCCTAAGGCAGAGCTAAATTTGCACCTCTTTGGAGATTCAGGAGCCAATTATCCAGTGGTCAGAGTGGGACCATCCAGATTACAACTCCTCAGATCTATAAGGGACACACTCAAGGTGCAGACTTAGTAAGCACCAAAGCCCCACTGAAGCAAATCCTGCCCCATAAGGGTGTCTCTAACACAGAAGTTCTCCCATTGTAGACACAACTGATCCTCACAGCTAATTAGCCTGGAGGTCAATTCCTCACAGAGATACCAACAACAATCAAGGCTTAACTACAAGAAGACTGTGCACACAGCTCACAAGGGGTATACACCAAGAGTGTCCACCTCAGGTAATTGTGTAGGCTGAGCCACTGGGCCCTATAAGACACCTAGCACACAAAGCCACTCTATCAACACAAGGAAGCAGCCAAAATGCGGAGACAAAGAAACAGATCACAAATGACAGAAATGGAGGAAAGCAAACTACTGGATATAGAGTTCAAAACCACGGTTATAAGGTTTTTCAAGAATTTTCTAGAAACCACTGATAAATTTAGTGAGTCCCTTGAGGATATGAAAAAGGACCAACTAGAAAGTAAACATTCACTGACTGAAATAAAGAATAATATACAGTGATCCAACAGCAGACTAGATCACAAGAATCATGTCAAAGATTTGAAATATGAAGAAGCAAAAACATCCAACCAGAAAAAACAAAAATATGAAGATAGTATAAAAAGCCTCTGGGAAAACTTCAAGCATACCAACATCAGAATTATGAGAGTGCTAGAAGAGAGAGCAAGATATTGAAAACACATTTGAAGAAATAATGACAGAGAACTTCCCTTACCTGGTGAAAGAAATAGACTCACAAGTCCAGGAAGCACAGAGAACCCCAAACAAAAGGAATCCAAAAAGGACCACACCAAGACACATCATAATTAAAATGCCAAGAGCAAAAGACAAAGAGAATACTAAAAGCAGCAAGAGAAAAAATAGTTAGTTACCTACAAGGGAATATCTATACAAATGTCAGCTGATTTCTTAATAGAAACTATGCAGACCAAAAAGGAGTGGCAAGAAATATTCAAAGTGATAAACAGCAAGAACCTACACCAAGAATACACTCCAGCAAAGCTATCATTCAGAATTGAAGGGCAGATAAAGAGCTCCACAGATAAGAAAAAGCTAAAGAAGTTAATCACTGCCAAATCAGTATTATACGAAATGCTGAAAGGTATTCTTTAAGGAAAGCAAGAAGAAGAAAAAGGTAAAAATAAAAATTATGAACAGCAAATACATACCTATCAAGTAGATCTAAAAATCAAGTGAATAAAAAATCTGATGAACAGAATAAACTTGTGAATATAATAGAATCAGGGGCATAGGAAGGGAGTGGACTGACAATTCTCGGGGTTAGAGGGTGTGGGGGATGCGGGAAGAACTGGACAAAAATTGTACACATATGAATGAGGACAGTGAGGGGGGATAAGGGCAGAGGGTGGGGTGGGAACCGGGTAGAGGGGAGTTATGGAGGGGAAAAAGAGAAACAACTGTAATAATCTGAACAATAAAGATTTATTTTAAAAAAAGTGAGTAAGATATTAACTACAATGCCTTTTATGACCTAGCTTTGGAAGCCATATGCCACCATTTCTGTGGTATCTTATTGTTTACAAAAGTCAGCCCTGTTCAATGTAGAGGAGAATGGCTACAGAAGAGCATGAACAGTACAAGGCAGGAAACGTACCATCTTCAAGATAGTCTCCCACATCTGGTAAAATTGAGAACCTATTTTGTGTAGTATATACAGTATGCTCTTAAAGCAAAATACCCCAAAGCTCATATCACTGGAAAGAAGCAAAAGGGCTATTGTTCATGATACTGATAAAGAGGAACTCAAAGAATGCTGAAGTATAATAAATAGAGACACTCCTCATAAATACTGATGCAGTGAAACCTTCATAATCTTTTGTTCTAGGTTTAACATTTAATTAAAAATTCCTGGTTCTCTCTGGGTAACTGAGGTCATGACCTAAACCATTACTTTTTTTTTTACCTGAAAAAAAAGTTTTAAAATAATATCCAGGAATTATCTCATCCAACTACTATTATAATTGAAACCTACCTAGTCTTATTGACCAGTGTAACCCCAATAAACTTAATTTTAAAAAAGAAAAGAAAAAATATCCAAGAGGAAAGCCTAACAGGTTTTTTTTGACCAGTTGCTTTTTTCTTTTTTAAAAAAATTCTTTATTGATTAAGGTATTACATATGTATCCTTATTTCTCCATTACCCTCCACCCCCCTAATCATGCCCTCACCTCCCTGTTGATTGCTTAGGCTTATGTCCATTGGTTAGGCTTATATCCATGCATACAAGTCCTTTGGTTGATCTTTCTCCCTTACCCCCACCCTCCCCTATCTTTCCTCTGAGGTTTGATGGTCTGATCAATGCTTCTCTGTCTCTGGATCTGTTTTTGTTCATCAGTTTATGTTGTTCATTATATTACATAAATGAGTGAGATCATGTGATATTTATCTTTCTCTGACTGGCTTATTTCACTTAGCATAATGCTCTTCAGTTCCATCCATGCTGTTGCAAATGCTAAGAATTCCTTATTTTCACCACAGTGTAGTATACCATTCTGCAGATTTAACACAGTATTTTAATCCACTCATCTGCTGATGGGCACTTATGCTGTCTCAAATCTTAGCTATTGTATATTGTGCTGCTATGAACATAGGGATATATATGTCCTTTCTGATTGGTGTTTCTAGCTTCTTGGGATATTCCTTGAAGTGTGATCACTTGATCAAATGGGAGTTTCATTTTTAGGTTTTTGAGGAAACTTCATACTGTTCTCCACAGTTGCTATACCAGTCTGCATTCCCACCAGTAGTGCCTGAAGGTTTCTTTCCAAATAGTTTCTTAAGAACTTCCTTCAACTTGAAAAAGTAGAATGATTATATTCAAACAAATATCCAGAGTAATTATAACTATATTCTGTTGAAGATGGATCATACATGGGTGGGGTCTAAGGCTAGTTCAAAAATCTGTTTTGCCTGCAGGTGTCTTTTACCCTGCTTTTATTTTCCTGTTATTAATGTATTATAATGATTCCTGATAATATTTTATTTGGGGTGGTGGGGAATGACAGAGATTGGCAGAAGATCCAGGGAATGCAAGAGTGCCTTCTTTGACAAGTAAGGTAATGTTCAAGATGGAGAGTGAACTATGTCCAGGAAGGATTGATTGATACTGAGATATTTGAGATGTTACCATGTATGATATATCTCTATTAAAAGCTTTCCATTCCCATTTTTCTACAAATAGACAATGAGGGCTAATTTGGAGGATCTGTCAGGTTATTCCACCTTTGTGATATAATAACAACCTTTTTTATCCAAGGGAATATTCTTTTTCTGAGAACAACCTTTTTTATCCAGGGGAATAATCTTTTATAATTATTGAGAAGAGAGGGGTCTCTGTACAGCCAATCAGAAGAGCTGAATATACCCTGGTGTTTTATGGAATGAAAGATGCTGTTCAAATTCTGTTGCTTATATATTTTTTCTTCCTGAAGAATGTTCATCAATGAGTTAATGCATCTCCTTTGTTCTTCCACAGCACTCATAGCAATATGAGGTGGTATATAAGAGCAGAGACTCTGAGAGTAGGCCTTTCTATATCAGTTTTCTCATCTATAAAATGATGCATTTTTATATAACTTACCTGGATTAATATATATAAAGCCTTTGTAACAATGACTGGACACATGCTCTAGAAGTGTTAGCTATTTTAAATGTTCATCACAATGTACTGTAACTGTGGGCTGTATCATTTATATACAACTTACTTATTTTGAAGAGGGTATCAAAAACAAGAATTATATCTTAGATATGTTGTAAGAAAATGGAACTCGAAGGTTCACTGCATTCAGTAGTAGAGAAAGCCCATCATCATCCAAAAGGAATAAATACTTCCTGTCTTGGAGGTGAACTGTAGTGACCAAAAGAAGTATGGAGCTAGACTTGCTCTAACACCAAACCATACCCAAAGCCTGATTTTAGCCCTAGAGTCACTGGGTCTATGCCAAGAGCATCAGATGTGACCAAGACACAGACAGTCAAATCAGAAAGACTGTATTTGGTGAATCTTCTTGGGTTCTTTACCAGGGAAAGGTGGGCTTAGGCAGAGAGTGTGAAAGAAAGCCTGGGAATTGAAGTTGCTGAGAAGGGAAGAAGAATACAGAAATTATTTTACCCACCCCACTGTTTCTCATCTATCTAGTTCCTAATGGCAGCCCTGACAATTATTTTGGGAATAATGGCTGTATGTATTCTAGATTCCAGGAAGTCTGAGTCAAAGTAGCCTATTTAAACTGTAGGATATGGAAATGTTAAATCTTCTGGGAAAGATTTCATTATTTAATATCAACCTCATCATAAGGTCCAGGGCCATCACAAAATTGCATTTTTATCTTTTCCTTTTAATACCTAGAACTGACATTTAACCAGGTCACTATAGCCATCCAAACAGTATTAAGTTGGATTTAAACTTGTTCCTTTTTTTGTTACATTTCAACATATGATCAGAAAACTGGAGAATAATATTCTCTGCATTGTATCTAAAAATATTCATGTGAAATACTTATTTCTAGCTTTTTCCCTTTTATTCAACTTATTTCTAACCTCATATTGTATGAGTCATTATACTTTTATTTGTCTCTGATATAACTCATAATAATAAATTTTAGAAATAACTATAAAAAGAAAATTACAAAGTCAATGACAGTTTAATACACAGAGATAACTAAACAAATGTCTATTATCTTATTTTTATTTGTCTCCTTTCTTTCTTTTCTTTTTTTACAAATTATGTGGCTAGAAACATTCTTGGACGTGTCCACTGCTGCAAGAAGTTCTCTAGAATAGAACAAGAAGTTTTAAGATTGCTGAACCTTAGTGACATTCAGAATTATCTACTAAAGTTAAAGTGCGTCATGAAACCAATTTAGTGAAGTGTGTCTAAGACTTTTTAGCCATGGTCCACATTAAAAACTCATTTTATCTCACACTTATACATATATTAAGATGTTGATAAGAAAGATGCATATGTTTGTACTGGATCATAATGAAAATATTTATGATACTGTGGGTTACAGAAATAACAATTTGAAAAACATTGGCCAGATTTACTTAAATTTTCTGTATGTGAAATGAGGATGTTATCTTATTCTTGGAACCATCTTCCTACCTACTTCCTAATTTTTATTACTAACTAGAGGCCCAGTGCACAAAATTCGGAGGTACAGTCAATTTGCATATTACTCTTTTATTAGATAGGATAACATGGGATTTAGATATAGCAATTATTACTAATATATTATTTGTATGTGATACATTTTTCAATTTTTCATCTATATGCTATTTGTAAACATATTTATATCAAATACACATTTTTTGTTATACTTAATTAATTTCAATTCTTGCCACTAATTCTTTGTTCCTGTAATAACTGTTATTTATTTTTAAAATTAGGTTCTTATGGTTTGCTATAGAACTTCTCTGAGTAATTTATTGAGGAAAGTATCATCTTAGTATGATTAGCCTAGGAACTAGTATAGTATGACTTGAGAAATTGATTTAAATAGTCCCAATATCTTGGTTTTTACAAGCAAGATAGTTTTTGCATTTCAAAAACATGCTATCATTTTTCTAGATTAAAATGCTTTCAAAAAATAAACTGATCAACAAATGTTTTAGAAATACTTTGCAAGATGTTATTGTAGATTCTGAAAATGCAAAAAGAATATGACATTGCGACTATAAGTGGTTCATAAAAATTTATGGGATGGATGCCATAAGATGAAGAGGATGATGATATCAAATAAATCTCATCAAACACTTAATATGTATCTCTTGACTTATGCTATTCTAGGTCCTCCAAGAGTATCAAAATAATTAATGCTCAAAAATCGCTGAAAGTGTCATTGCTATTAATACCCTTATTTTATATTTAATGAAATGGAAGTACAGATAGTTCAGGAATTTACTCACATTGAGTAGACAAGTAGGAGAATAGCTTAGATTCAATACCAGATAGGCTAGCTCCAGAACCTATATTTTAAATTAATATCATATTTCAATATGATAAGTTTTGTTTTAAAAATCTGTTAGTTTACTTTTAATATTTTGCATTAATTAAAAAAACTGTAAATGAGTATCTTTTAATTCCAATATGTTGGAATGAGCTAATAGAGATGACCCTATTAAAATATATATAGAAAAGCTGAATACAACATGGCAAAGAAGTATCTGAGCTCAAAAGAAAGAAGTGAAAATTCTCACATGGTAGAAACAAAGAGGGAATTAAAAATGAGACAAATACTAAAGCCAGTGTGGAGATTCTGGGGGAGCCTTGCACAGGATAAAGTTGAGGCCCTGGAAAGGCTCCCCTGGTTAGAAAGATGACAAGAAAAATACCTCCTTCAAGCCAAAGTAAAGCTGTTGAGAGTGTGACTTTTTGCTTTGAATGTGAAAAATAAGCAATGGTTGGTCATGACCAATCTTAAATTCAAGGCTCCCTTGTCTGTGCATGCAAAATCCAATGTTTCCAATGCTGGTGTTGTGAAATTAATGTAAGTCTGGTACTGAACCAGATAAGGCCTTGCCACTCCTGGCAGATGCACACACAAAGCCCTTTGTAGTTGATTCTCCCAGGACACAGAACTAATGGACTGTACACAATGCAGGAACCAGCAGTGTAGATAAGCTCACAATAAAAATCGCTGACCACAGGCCACACAATGGCCTGGAGGGTTAGTAACCAAGAACTTCAGATAATAGGCAGTTATGAAATCTATAAAAACTTATAATGTTAAAAATAATTTTTAAAAGAGTACAAATCCTAATAAAAAAATAGGTTGCTATGAAAAACTTCGGTTGGAATGGAAAGGTGATAAAATTTGATCAAATAAAAATGCATAGATAAATATGTATCTCTGTGAATTACATATCAGTAAAGCACTTATTTAAAATGTAGAGGAACAAAATTAGAAAAAAAACAACACTGAATGGTTTAAACAGCATATTAAACACAACTGAAGATAGTGAATAAAATATAAGATTTATAAGAGGAAATTAACCAGAATGGAGCCCAAAAAGAAAAGAAAAAAATATCTGAGGTTCAAAACATGGAGAATGTATTTGTTATTGTGCAAAAAGCATGACTGAGTACCTACTATATATATAGCATTTTCCTGTACCCTGGGAAATATAACCTGAGGGGGAAACAAAAATATACTTGCCCTCCTTGGAATACACATTTTATGGGGGAAATGAGAGAGATGATAAAGAATGTTTGTAACTAAAGCATGGTATTTCAGATAGCAGTAACCATTCTGGGTAGGCAAGAAGTGGGGAAGATATGGTAGCAAGTGTGAATGGGGCACCAGCGTGATGGTGTATTTTAGTAGTATGGTTGAGAAGGTCTTTAATGAGAACTGACATTGCAGCAAACACCTGAGGAAAAAAGTGAGCAATGAAGAGACCTTGGTAGAGAGGTTTTTAGGTAAAGGGAAAGGTTCGAAGGGGATCATTGTCAGAACAAGAAGGAAGTCAGTGAGTTCCAGTGGACTATGGGGCAGAGCAGTGAGACAAGAAGCAATGGAAGTAGCTCTAGGTGGAGTGGGAAGGGCATTTTAGGATCTCATAGGGCCATGAGGACTTCCAGTTTTACTTAGACTGAAATGGCAAGACCTCGGAGGGATTCAAGTAGGTGTTACATGATCTGAAAAATGTTTTTGTAGAATAAACTATAGGGAGAAATGGGGAAATAGATCAATGAGGGTTATATTGCAAAAAGTAAGGAGACAGATGGTGATGTTTTGAATTGGGTGAGCAGCAAAAGTATAGGTAAAATAACCAGATTTTGATATATTTTTTAAGGTAAAGCCAAAATTTGCCTACAGGGTTGATATGGATATTGGACAAAGAGAAGGTGGGATGAACATGTGTCTATATAAATCTAACAGTGGTTCTAGAAGGAGGGATAGACAGAATGAGGAAAGATTTTGTCTAAGAATTTTACAGTGTAAACAGAAATATTAATCCTCACATTAAAGACGCATACAAAGGCTTTATGCAAATAAATAAAACAAGGCAGTAAAACTATAGAGCAGCAAAATGAAAAGAATATTGGTTAAGCATTCAAGGAGAAAGACTGTTAAGTAAAAAAGTAATGACAATTACGCTTAGACCAGACCTCCAGCAGAAAATGTATTTTTTAATATATATATTTTTATTGATTTTTTACAGAGAGGAAGGGAGAGGGACAGAGAGCTAGAAACATAGATGAGAGAGAGATATCCATCAGCTGTCTCCTGCACGCACCACACTGGAGATGTTGCCACAACCAAAGTACATGCCCCTGACTGGAATCGAACCTGGGACCCTTCAGTCCGCAGGTCAACGCTCCATACACTGAGCCAAACCGGTTTCGGTGGAAAATGTATTTTTTTTAAGATCCTGGAATAAGATCATTATGGTCCTGATGGAAGAATAATTCTCAATCTGGATTCTATACACAAGCCAAGGAATAAAGGGAGGAATAATGATATTTTCAGATACAAATATACCTCTCAGTGAATATCACATTCAAGAATGTAATGAAGGGTATATATCAGGAAAATATAAAAATCAGGAAAAAGTTTCAATATTGTAAGCCCAAAAATTTCATAAATGTGCTATTAAAACTAAAAAAGCCCAAATTGAAATAACAACAATAGCAACTAACATGGGATAATTTAAAAAAATATGGACATACCATCTCAGGAAAACATTTTAAGAAAAAGATGGCAAGGTTTCTGGGCCCAGAGGATGACTGGTTAGCCAGAGATGGGTAAGATTCCTCAGGGAAGGAACAACCTAAGACAGGCACAGTTGCAGAGTGGCCATCAGGAAAGAGCTTGGGGGTCAACAGAGGTGGGGCAAAGACCCTCACCCCCTCAACCTTGAAGAAGCCTGAACCCTCACTCCTTCTGAGAAAGGTCTCCTGCCCTGATAGCTGCTTTGCTTCCCACACCCAGCACAGATCGAGACCCAGGTAACAGACAGAGACTTGGTCTATAGCAACTGCTCTATATCTAAATCTAGCCTAGCACCAGGAATATTCGGGGCCTACTCAAGAATGCAAATAATCCTTTCCACTAATATTTACAGGGTAATCTAAGATTGTTAGTAGAGTATTAAATTTGACAGTAAAAAAGAAATCAAGCTTTCAGATTAATTTAAATTGACTAATTGAAATAAGTAAATATTCAGAGAATTTAATTGTACTGGACAAAAAACTGTTCTTAAAGTATTAACTAAAATTTCTATTGGTAGTTCATCTCATAGTAAAATTGCATAACATGCAATGAACATAAAGCAGTCATATTTTTCTGCAAAAAATTAAGATTTAAAGTTATCAAGATTGCATTAAAACATTTACAAAAGTCTGCATTAATCAAAAAGGAGGGATAGTAGGATAATGTCATGTAAGAAAAAATATCCGGTAAGTAAATTACATCTAGAAAATTTTTACTTTAGAAAATTAATTTTCATTTGTAATGCTAACAACAAGACACCCATGAAAAACACACATGGTGTCAAAATAAGCCAAAGGAAAATCAATTGGGCAAAAATAAAAAGGACCCCGAGTCAATTTTATAGAAAAGGCTCCTTTATTAACTTTTGGTCGAGAATATGTTTATATACTTTCAGAAAACAACTCCAAGACCAAGTGGACTTCTGCAACAGAGAGGAATCAACAGGTCTACTCCAACCATGAAGACAAGAAGAGAAAGAGTCCAGAGATGGAAGATGCTGATGATGCCTTGCCATGCTAGCAGTCAGCAGCTGTGTATAGCTACAGGGTGCCTAGGACCAAACCAAAGAGGGCTGGACCTGCATTGCCACCATTTGCCCACCATGCAGATATCATTGCTGATGTGTACACATAAGGAACTGTTTGACATTGAAACTGGGACTCAAACATTTTTTGTTCTTATAAGTTTATTTCTAGTCTGCAGAAGCAAGGTGTTTTTAAAGAAAAGAATCAGGGGGAAAAAAACAATAGATACAGAGGCAAAAAAGTTTTGAACAGACTGTCATACTACAGCAGGAAGGCAGGGGAGGTTGGGGTGGTGGGCTGTAAGAGATCAACCGAAGGAGTTGTATACATGTATATAAGCATAACCAATGGATCCAAGACATTGAGGGGGTGGGTGTGCAGGTGAGGGCATGTACTGGGTGGTAATGAAGGCCGGGGGGGGAGGTCAATGGGGGAAAAGAAAACAGAGACATATGTACTACTATTTATCATACTTTAAACTATAAAAAAAACTGCTGAAATGGTCACAATTTTTTAAAAAGATGGCAAGATTTAATCATTAAATAGAAGAAAGGCAGAAATGAAAATATGAACAAAAATTATACCTCGTAAACTAGAAAATAATGTTAGATAAACAGGAACAACAAGCCAGACTTTGATTCTTTGAAAATGCTAGTAAAATTGGGAAACTATTGGCAAGACTTATCAAGGAATGAAGAAAAGGCCCAAATAATCAATATCAGAAATTAAAGACATCATTATAGACTTATATCATAAGAAGTTATTTTGAACAAGTTTTGTCAAAAATTGTGAAGCTATAGATAAAATTGATAAATTATTAGGAAAACATATCTTTACCAACTTAAAAAGAAGAAACAGATAACTTGAATAATTGAATGAATATCAAATAAGTTGAATTCATAATTTAAATCTTTCTCACAATTTTATGTCCACAGTTTTACTGGTGAATTCTAGCAACAAGGAAACACACACACACACACACACACACACACACACACACACAATGTACCAAACTTTTCCACAGAACAGAAATGAAACATTCCAACTGGTTTTACAAAGCTAAGCATAATTATGATGCCTGCCTTTGTCCATTTGAGCTACTATAGCAAAATAAAACAAACTGGGTAGTAAATAAATGAGAAATTTATTTTTCACATTTCTGGATTCTGAAATTCCAGGATCAAGGTACCAGAATGGTTAGGTGAGAGTTCTCTTCTAGGTACAGGCTTCTCATTGTGGCTTCAGATGGCTAAAGTCTTCCATAAGGTGTTTTTTTTTTCCTTTTTTTAATTGTGTTACATGTATACATATCTCCCCATTGCCCCTCCTCCCTACCAGGCATACCCCAACCTCCCAGTTTTCATGTGTCTCTTGGCCTTCCTTCTGTCATCTTTCAAAAAGGTTCTGTTTAGGTCCTTTGCCCATTTTTTTTATTGGATCGTTTATCTTCCTTTTATTAAGTTGTATAAGTTGGCTGTAGATGTTGGAGATTAAACCTTTATCACTGATAACATTTGCAAATATGTTCTCCCATACAGTGGTCTTTCTTGTTGTTTTGTTGATGGTTTCTTTTGCTGTACAAAAGCTTTTTCTTTTGATGTAGTCCCATTTGTTTATTTTTTCTTTAGCTTCCAGTGCCTTTGGAGCAGTATCAGTGAAGAAATTCTTTCGGCCTATGTCTGAGATTGTGCTGCCTATGGATTCCTCTAGTATTTTTATGGTTTCTTTTCTAATTTTTAATTCCTGTATCCATTTTGAGTTTATTTTTGTATTTGGTGTAAGTTGGTGGTCCAATTTCATTTGGTTATGCTTATATGCATAGATACAAGTCCTTTGATTGATTTCTTATCTACCCCACATCTTCTTAATCTTCCTGATATAATTTCACAGTCTGTTTGATGCTTTACTGCCTCCGTATCTATCCTTTTGTTCATCAGTTTACAATGTTCTTTATTATTCACAATGAGTGAGATCATGTAGTGCTTCACCTTCATTGACTGGTTTATTTCACTAAGCATAAGGCTCTCCAGTTCCATCCAGGTTGCTGCAAATGGTAAGAATTCCTTCTTTTTAATGGTAGCATAGTATTCCTTTGTGTAGATGTACCACAGTTTTCTGATCCACTCATCTGCTGACTGGAACCTAGGCTGTTTCCAAATTGTAGCTATTGTAAATTGTGCTGCTATGAACATAGGGGTGCATAAATCCTTTCTGATTGGTGTTTGTAATTTCTTAGGATGAATTCCTAAGAGTGGGATTGCTGAGTCAAATGGGAAATCCATTTTTAGCTTTTTAAGAAAAGTCCATACTATTCTCCACAGTGGCTGCACCAGTCTGCATTCCCACCAACAGTGAACAAGGGTTCCTTTTTATCTGCATCCTCGCCAACACTTGTCATTTGTTGATTTGTTGATGATTGCCATTCTGACAGGTGTAAGATGGTATCGCATTGTTGTTTTGATTTGCATTTCTCAGATAATTAGTGACTTTGAACATGTTTTCATGTGTCTGTTGGCCTTCCTTCTGTCATCTTTCAAAAAGGTTCTATTTAGGTCTGTTGCCCATTTTTTTATTGGATTGTTTATCTTCCTTTTATTAAGTTGTATAAGTTGGCTGTAGATGTTGGAGATTAAACCTCTATCACTGATAACATTTGCAAATATGTTCTCCCATACAGTGGTCTTTCTTGTTGTTTTGTTGATGGTTTCTTTTGCTGTACAAAAGCTTTTTATTTTGATGTAGTCCCATTTGTTTATTTTTTCTTTAGCTTCCAGTGACTTTGGAGCAGTATCAGTGAAAAAATTCTTTCGGCCTATGTCTGAGATTTTGCTGCCTATGGATTCCTCTAGTATTTTTATGGTTTCTTTTCTAATTTTTAATTCCTGTATCCATTTTGAGTTTATTTTTGTATTTGGTGTAAGTTGGTGGTCCAATTTCATTTTTTACATGTATCTGTCCAATTTTCCCAACACCATTTATTGAAGAGGTATCTTGGCTCCATTGTATGTCCATGCCTCCTTTGTCAAATATTAGTTGAGCATAGTGGTTTGGATGGATATATGTATTCTCTATTCTATTCCATTGGTCTATATGTCTGTTCTTCTGCCAGTACCAGGCTGTTTTGAGAACAGTTGCTTGGTAATATAGCTTGAAATCTGGTATTGAGATCCCACCTACTTTATTCTTCTTTCTGAGAATTGCTGTGGCTATTTGTGGCCTTTTTTTGTTCCAGATGAATCTATGAAGAAATTTTTTCTAGGTCTGTGAAATATGTCATTGGTATTTTTATGGGTAGTGCATTGAATCTATAGATTGCTTTGGGGAGTATGGACATTTTAATGATGTTGATTCTCCCAATCCATGAGCATGGTATGCTCTTCCATCTGTTAACATCTTCCTCTATCTCTTCTTTCAGTCCTGTAGTTTTCTACAGATAGTTCCTTTACCTCTTCAGTTAGCCTTATTCCTAGGTATCTTAATTTATTTTGGTGCGATGATAAATGGGAATGATTTTTGAGTCTCTCTTTCTGTAATTTCACTATTAATGTGTAGAAATGCCACAGATTTCTTGGCATTAATTTTGTATCCTGCTACATTGCCGAATTCATTTATTAAGTCAATTAGTTTTGGGATGGAGTCCTTTGGGTTTTTTATGTACATTATCATGTCATCTGCAAATAAGGACAGCTTTACTTCTTCTTTTCCAAATTGGATGCCTTTTATTTCTTCTTCTTGTCTAATTGCAATGGCTAATACTTCCAGTCATACAGGAGAGTGAGAGTGGTCATCCCTGTCTTATTCCTGTTCTTAGGGGAAATGGTTTTAGTTTTTACCCATTGAGTATGATGTTAGCTGTGGGTTTATCATATGTGGCTTTTATGAAGTTGAGGTATAATCCTTCTATTCCCACTTTGCTGAGAGTTTTTATCAAAAAAGAGTGTTGGATTTTGTCAAATGCTTTTTCTGCATCAATTGATATGACTATGTGATTTTTATCTCTCAATTTGTTTATGTGATGTATGATGTTTATTGATTTGCGGATATTCTACCATCCCTGCATTCCTCGGATAAATCCTATTTGGTCATGTGTATGATCTTTCTGATGTACTGCTGGATTCAATTTGCTAGAATTTTGTTGAGGATTTTGGCATCTATGTTCATGAGAAATATTGGCCTATAATTCTCTTTCATTGTGTTGTCTTTATCTGGTTTTGGTATTAGGGTGATGCTGGATTCATAGACGGTGTTTGGAAGTGTTCCTTCTTGAATGTTTTTGAATAGTCTGAGGAGAATAGGTTTTAATTCTTCCTTGAATGTTTGGTAAAAGTCTCTTGTGTAACCATCTGGTCCTGGGCTTTTGTTTGCTGGAACAATGGTTCTCAACCTGTGGGTTGCGACCCATTTGGGGTTCAAACAATGCTTTCACAGGGGTCACCTACGACCATCAGAAAACACATATTTCCCATGGTCTTAGGAACCAACAGACCACTCCTCAGTGTAACAAAGTGTAGCAATGTAGTTTACTGTTGCCATATTAAGATTGTTACCCATGCTACACCATGATTCAAGACAAAATTTCATTTATTTGTAATTAGAAATAAATATTTCACAATATATAATTACATATTGTTTTTGTGATTAATCACTATGCTTTAATTATGTTCAATTTGTAACAATGAAAATATAGCATGCATATCAGATATTTACATTACAGTTCATAACAGTAGCAAAATTACACTTATGAAGTAGCAATGGAAATAATAATTTTATGGTTGGGTGTCACCAACACATGAGGAGCTGTATTAAAGGGTCATGGCATTAGGAAGGTTGAGAACCACTGTGCTGGAAGCTTTTTGATGACTGCTTCAATTTCTTCCATAGTTATTGGACTATTGAGATGTTTAGATTCTTCCTGATTGAGTTTTGGAAGGTTTATTTTTCTAGGAATATATCTATTTCTTACAGGTTGTCAAATTTGTTGGAATAGAGTTGTTCATAGTATTTTTTAACAATCCTTTTTATTTCGACGGGGTCTGTTGTTATTCCTCCTCTTTCATTTCTAATTTTGTTTATTTGGGTCTTCTCTCTTTGCTTCTTGGTAAGCCTGGATAAAAGTCCATCAATCTTGTTTATCCTTTCAAAGAACCAGCTCTTGGTCTTGGTGATATTTTGAATTTCTTTGGGCTCTAAGTTGTTTATCTCCGCTCTGATCTTCACTATTTCCTTCCTTCTGTGTACACTGGGCTTTTCTTGTTGCTCTCATTCTAGCTCTTTGAGTTGTAGGGTTAGGTAATTTGTTACCATTGTTTCCTGTTTTTTTTTTGCAGTAGGCGTGTAGGGCTATGAACTTCCCACTCAAGATTGCTTTCACTGTGTCTCATAAATTTTATATTGTTTTGTTGTCATTGTCATTTGTTGCCATGATGTTTTTTATTTCTTCCTTGATCTCTCTGGTTACCCAGTCGTTGTTTAATAGCATGCTGTTTAGTCTCCATGTGTTTGATTTCTTTCTATTGTTTTTATTATAGTTGATTTCCAGTTTTATGCCACTGTGGTCTGAGAAAATGCTTGATATGATTTCTATCTTCTTGAATTTGAAGAGACTTTTCTTATGACCCAACATATGATCTGTCTTTGAAAATGACCCATTTGCACTGGAGAAGAATGTATATTCTGTGGCTTTGGGGTGAAATGTTTTGAAGATGTCAATTAATTCCATCTGGTCTAGTGAGTCCTTTAGGATTGGTGTTTCTTTGCTGATTTTTGTTTAGAGGATGTGTCCAGTGGTGATAGTGGGGTATTAAAGTCTCCTACTATGATTGTATTGCTGTCAATCTCTCCCTTAATACCCTCCAGTTTTTTTTAATGTATTTAGGTACTCCTATATTGGGTGTGTATATGTTTACCAGAGATATTTCTTCTTGTTGGAATGTTCCCTTTAGTATTATGAAGTGGCCTTCTTTATCTCTTGTTATGTCCTTCATTTTGAGATCTGATTTGTCAGATATAAGTATTGCAACCCCAGCTTTTTTTTTTTTCATTTCAATTTGCCTGAAATACCATCTTCTATCCCTTTGCCCTCAATCTGTGTGCATCTCTTTTCCTGAGGTGGGTTTCTTGTAGACAGCAGATATGTGGATCATGTTTTCTTATCCAATCCATTACCCTATGTCTCTTGATTGGAGCATTTAATCCATTTACATTTAAAGTTGTTATTGATAGGTATTTATCTGTCGCCATTTTTAGTCTTTAGGCCAGAATTCTTCCTTCGCTTCCTATTTCTTTTTATTACAGCAGACCCTTTAACATTTCTTGTATTGCTGGTTTGGTTGTAATATATTCCCTTAGTCCTTTTTCGTCTGTGAAGCTTCTGATTTCATCTTCAATTTTTATTAAAAGCCTTGCAGGGTACAGTATTCTTGGATTCACACCCTTCCTTTGCATGACTTTGTATATTTCATTCCATTCCCTTCTGGCCTGATGAGTTTCTATTGAGAAATCAGTAGCTCCTCTTATGGGGTTTCCTTTGTATGTAACTTTCTGTTTCTCTCTGGCTGCTTTTAAGATTCTTATTTTGTCTTTGGTGTTTGCCAATTTAATTATACTGTGCTTTGGTGTCGGTTTTGTGGGGTTCATGTTGCTTGGGACTCTGAGCTTCTTGGATTTCTGTGGGTTTTTCTATCCTATATTAGGAAAATATTCTGTCATTATTTCTTCAAACAGGTTCTCTAATCCTTGCTCAGTTTCCACTCTTTCTGGAACTCCAATTTTGTGGATGTTGTTGTTTTTTGTGTTATCCCAAAGTTCCCTTAGGCTCTCCTCTTACTTTTTAACTCTTTTTTCTAGAAGCTGTTGTACTTGGGTATTTTTTCCTTCTGTGTCTTCTAGCTCACTGATGCCATCCTCTGCTTCTTCTAGTCTACTTTTGATGCTTTCTATTGAGTTCTTTGCAGCAATGATGTCATTTTTCATTTCTTCTTTATTATTCTGCATTTCTTCTAGGTTCTTCTGCATTTCTTCTTGCTTCTTATTCATTTCCTCTTGAATTTTCCTCATTTCCCCTTGGCTCTTACTCACATTGTCAAATTTGTCTTCCATTCTTTTCATCCACCTTATGATCATTTCTCTGAACTCTTTCTCTGTCAGGCTTATTTCTGCTTCTATTTCACTTACTCCCTTTTCTGGTGAAACCTGCCTTTCTGTCTTATGTGGGATGTTTCTTTTTCTGCCCATTGTCTTTCTTCTCCTTGTGTCTGCTTATGTAGTTCTCTCTTCTATGTTTATTGAAAGGCACAAACTTCAACACGACCTGGTACAACACACAAGGCACTGAATAAGAATGTATTCCGGATGTTGATAATCACAAATAAGGTGACCACCAATAAAAGACAAATTAGGGGGAAATAGAGAATGAAGAAGAGGAAAATGAGGAAAAAAGAAAAGAAAGAAATGCCAAAATCAAATTGGGAGAGGGAGAAAAATAAATAAATAAACAAATGAACAAAAAATAAAATAAAAAATAAAACGGAGAAGAAGAAGAAGAAAAGAAAAAGAGAAAAAGTCAGAGAGAAAAGAAAGAGGATAAGAGAGAAAAGGGGGACAAAATATAGATGTCAGGAGAAAACACTGATAGAACAGTTACTAATCCCAACAAATGATGGCAACCAGTTCATGGAGATTGATATAAATTACAAATAACAACTGGTATGGAGGAAGGTGAGGGAAAAGAGATGTAAAAAACAAACCAAAACAAAGCAAACAAAAAGAAAAATAAAACAAGTAGATAAGCTAAAACAATCTCATCAAAAAAGTACAAAAAATCGATATAATCACCGTTCAGGCAAACTACAACAAAAGGACATAGAGAAAAACAATTTTTTTGGGTAGTGAAGACAAGAAGAGAGACATTTGTATGGACTTGGAGTAGGGGATTTGAAATTAGATATATAAGTGGCGTGAAATTTTAACCAGGTAAGGAGAAAGAATAGGGAGAATCTAAAATGGAAAAGGGAAAGAGAAAAGAAGACAAAAAAAATGGGGAAAGTTAGGAGGATAGTGTTGGCATAAAGGTAGAGTTGAGATAGAGTAAAATTATGCTAAAGGAAAGATGAATATAGAATGTAGAATTCTAATCCCGAAGTAAAATAAAGGGAAAACGAAATGACACTTGTTTTTTTCAAAAAAGGTAAAATAGTGGTAGTAATAATACTAGTTGAAAACAAAAATGTAATAATTAAAAAGGTAAAATCAATTTAGGAGGAAAGAAAAAAATAGTTCTTTAATTAAAATATGCAAAAATGAAAATAAATAAAATAAAAAATTTAAAAAAAAGAAAAAAGAATAGAATGGTCATTCACTTCGCTATTTTTCTGCTTGGAACTTCTATTTCCCTGTGTTCCACTGCTGAGTTGTGTTTTTATCTCTTTATTCTTTTTTGGTTATGCGAGAGTAAATTTGTGCGTCATCCCCTGGATGGCAGGGTTTCGGAACTGACCTCTGAGACTAAGCACAGGACCTCTCTAGGCTGTGCTCAGATCCTGCTACTCTGTGGTTCTCAAAATTGGTTTGTGCGGATTTTGCAACCAGGACACTGTAATAACTCCAAGGCTGTCCTTTTGCCTCAGATCAAAATGAGTCGTTTTCCAGAGCTCCCCTCTGAAATTAGCTCCAAGAATTTGCCTCCAAATTCTTAGTGATCTCACCCTACCCCACATCCTCAGACCTCTCCAGAGGCAGCTTTCCCTCAGCCCGGTTCCCACAGTGTGAACGTCTCTGTTCTGCGGGACAGGAGACATCACCTTATCCCAGGCGAAATCTAACCTTTCCGTGTGCTGTGTGGATCTCTTCTGAGTCTGCGAATCTGTGCCAATTGGAGAGTGGTGTTCTGGGTCCCCGGCTGTTCGATGAGTGCTACAGCCGCAGCTTTCAGACCACCTCAGACATCCACCTCCCTCTGCAAGATGGCACGGTCTCCATGTTCACGCTGGTGGCTCCTGCAGACAAAAACCCTGTGGCAGTGGGGCTGCCTGGCCAGGAAAGCCCCGTGCAGCAGTCCCCCACCTTCTCCTGGAGGATAACTGACTCTTTACTTGCCAACAAACACTCCCAGTGCGACTCTCAGCTGCTCTCTCTCCCTCTGCCCAGCGACAAAGCTCCAGACGTGTCTGTTTACTCCACCGCCATTTTTCCTCCACTCAAAATTCCTTCCATAAGGTTTTTATTCTTCCTAGTCATTTCCAAAAGCCCTACGTACTACCATCACATTGGGCATTAGAGTTTCAACATGAATTTGAGTGGAACACAAACATTCAGACCATAGCAATTCCTAAGCCATAGCCACAATAAGAAAGAGAAGTAACTTGCCAATTTCACAAACATATATGTCAAAATTATGAACCAAATTTTAGCACACTGAATACAGCCATATGCAAAGAGGATGCCTCAGACTAATTTGAATTTATTCCAGGAAAGCAGTCTTGATATTGATTAGTAACAAATTGATTCTCATATTAAGAGAACAAAAGAGAAATGTCATAAAAATCTCAATAAAGTCAGGAAAGGCATCTAATAAAATCTCAAATCCATTTCTAATAGATGAAATAGGAAAATCTTCAGAGTACAGGAAATATTTAAGCTAAGAATTGAAAAATAACTAGGAGCATTTTCTAGGTAAAGAAATGTGTGTACACCTGCTCAACAGCATGTTTTTGCATTTGGGTGTGTATGTATATGTGTACATATGTGTGTTTGTGTGTGTGTGTTGGAGAAATTGGGAAAAGGAAGTGGGTGGGAAGGAGGAGTACAGAATACAGGAGCCCTGCTAGCAAAGTCACTAGAGAGCTTGAGATTTGGGAAAATCCTATCTAATAAAAGAGTAATATGCAAATTGACCATACCTCCAGTAGAGCCACAAGCCACGCCCACCAGTCAATCAGGAGCAAGTATGCAAATTAACCCAACCAAGATGGATACAACCCAAGCGAGAGCAGGAGGGAGGCTTGGGTTGCCCTGGCGATGGAGGAAGCCAAGCTTTCCACACACCCTGTCAGGCCAGGCCTCTGCTTAAGGCTACAAAGTTTCAATTATAGAAGATAAATAAATTCCAACAGAAATGGCTGAAACTGGTTTGGCTTAGTGGATAGAGCGTCAGCCTGCAGACTGAAAGGTCCCAGGTTTGATTCCGGTCAAGGGCATGTGTCCTGGTGTGGGCACATCCCCAGTAGGGGGCGTGCAGGAGGCGGCTGATGGATGTCTCTCTCTCATTGATATTTCTAACTCTCTATCCCTCTCCCTTCCTCTCTGTAAAAAAATCAATAAAATATATTTAAAAAAAGAAAAAAGAAAAGAAAAAAGAAATAGCTGTTGCTCCAGGGAGAGCAGAACGCTTAGCTCCGCTCCAGGCTACAAAGTTTCAATTGTAGAAGACAAATAAATCCCAGATACCAGGGCATCTGCTTGGGTTGCCAGGGGGCGTTGCCAGCCTGCAAACCACCAGAGGCCACTCACCCAGGCCACCCCATGCCCCAAAGGAACCCTCACCATAATCTGGGACACTCTTCAGGGCAAACCAGCTGGCCCCCACCCATGTACCAGGCCTCTATCCTATCTAATAAAAGAGTAATAGGCAGATTGACCATTACTCCAACACACAAGATGGCTGCTTCCATGTGGTCAAAGATCCTGCCCCCATGTGGACACAAGATGGCCTCCACAAGGTGGCCAGCAGGGGAGGGCAGTTGGGAGGGACCAGGCCTGCAGGGGATGGCAGTTAGGGGCAAACAGGCTGGCAGGGGAGCAGTTAGGCATCAATCAAGCCGGCAGAGAAGTGGTTAGTGGGTGATCAGGCTGGCAGGCAGAAGCGGTTTGGGGCAATCAGGAAGGCAGGCAGGTGAGCAGTTGGGAGCAGTAGTCCTGGATTGTGAGAGAGATGTCCAACTGCCCATTTAGGCCCGCCCCCACCAGGATTTAGCATAAACGGGCATCAGACATCCCTTAAGCGGTCCCAGATTGGAGAGGGCGCAGGCTGGGCTGAAGGAAACCCACCCCCTACCCCGTGCATGAATTTCTTCTATGGGCATCTTGTTACATATAAGTAGCTTATACCACAGAGGTTAAGAATTCAATCTTTGGGTTCACCAAATAAGCATTAACATTTGGCTTTATACAACATTGTCTTTGCTAAACCTTGCTTTTCTCATCTGAAACCTGTGCAGGATTTTCAACTGCAGCATCAACCTCATAGGCCATGAGGTTTACAGAGAAGCTAATTAAGCTCATTTATAAGGGTTCCTCCCAATACTTAGGAAGAACTTTCACAGTATAAGTATATTTAAGGTTCTATGTCTTTGTGGGAAGTGGGGTGTGGGGGTAGAGAGGTGTAGGCTAAGCATTGTTTGATATATATGGAGCCAAAAACTGACTGGCGGCCTGCGAACTGAAAGGTCCCAGGTTTGATTCCAGTCAAGGGCATGTATCTTGGTTGCAAGCACATCTCCAGTAGGGGGCGTGCAGGAGGTGGCTGACAGATGTCTCTCTCTCCTCGATGTTTCTAACTCTCTATTCCTCTCTCTTCCTCTCTGTAAAAAAATCAATAAAATATATTTTAAAAAACAAAAACAAAAACAAAAAACAAAGTCTGATTGGAACCTTACAGCTTAACATGAAAGGAAATTGATCCAGGTTTTTCCAAATCTTAACTGGGACATTACCATTAACGGGTTGTGGAGCTGAAAAGGAATGCTTTCTAAATTAACAATAATAAACAAATTTTAATCAATTGTGCTAGAGGAATGACTAAATTATCACCTTAATATCACAAAATTGTTGTCACTTGAATGATTTAAGACTATGGAGCCAAAAAAATGAAGGAGAAAATTATTATGGAGATGTGTGGTAAAGGTATTTAAGAAAAATATTATGTGTTCAGGATTTTGTCAAATCTTTGGTACTTACAAATTTTGAAAAATTTGTAATTTATTGTGATTTCTTATTGCATTTTGAATAAATATTAACAATATAAATGAGATAGATATTTACTTTGTACCTAATTTTGGATTTGTAAAAGCATTGAGCCTGGCATATCAAGAGCATTAACATTAATATTAGGGTTATTGCTGTTATAAAGTACTTAGAAGTTGATTTCTCCTAAATACAACAATCTGTGAAGTGGATATTTATGTCATAAATTAAGTTTTAGTAAAAGTGATCCTGTTTAAAGGTGGAATGGGCTAGTTGATCAGCTGAGAGGTCATTTAGCAGTAAAGAAACTGCCTGGTTATTTGGCATTAACAAGCAAAACAAACAAAAACTTATGGACACAGACAACAGTATGGTTGTTACCAGAGGAAAGCGGGTAGAGGATAGTGGCACGTAAAGGAGGTCAAGTATATGGTGACAGAAGATTGGACTTGGGGTGGTGAACACACAATTCAATGTACAGATGATGCATTTTAAAATTGTACACTTCAAACTTATATAATTTTTATTAATAATTGTCACCCCAATACATTTAAATAAAAGTAATATAGAAAGGATTTGTATCATATAGGAGGTTGGATTAACTTATTTTTCATGCCACTTCCAACACTACAATATCATGATGATGGGCTTTTCAACTACACCTTCTTCCCTTGGTCTAGAGAAACTGTATCCATATCAGGGGTCCGGAGCCTGAGAACTTTGGCAATGATGGGAGAAGTCCTGCCTGAATTGGCTGCTTTCTGATGGAATTAAACTGTATCACAGGAGGAAGATTGAGAATGCCTAATTTAAGCTTTGTTTAACATTCTGGGGAAATGCACACATCAATTCTTACTCGATGAGAACTGGTTCGGTCATTCCCTAAATGGCACTCTGTTGCAGTATTTAATATTTTCAACAAAATATCCATCTAACAAATTATGTAGGCATTTTGGATATATTAATAAATCACAGACCTCTGTGAAGTGCAGAGAGAAAACCATGAACCTAAGCCTGTGGTTTTCATGTGACTGTTCTTTCCCTCTCCCAGGTACATGTCACCAAGAGAAATGCTTTTCACATGATAATGAATTTTCATCACTCGACAGACAGTTAGTATGATCAGAAATTAAAGTTAAATGTAGACTCAAAGAGGAAAAAAGAGTAATATTTAACCCTAGAAGGATACATTTGCCCTTCAGCAATCTGCAAAATGGCCAAGGAGCCTTGATTGTATAATTTCCTTTTCAGGGAGTGCTGCTCCTCAGATATGGGTTGTAGGTTGAACACTGCTTTGTTTTGATAGATTTGGGTCATTTACTGCCTTCCTTTGGGCTCTGCCATGCTTCTCCTTTGATTCATATGAATACTGTCAGCCTGCTATCTGAATATCTGGCTGTGACGAAATGCATGTATGTGTGTGTTTGAAGTCTTTCAGACTAGAAACCTATGGGAGGCTAACATATGTGAGGGAGAAAGATGGAAATATTTCACTGCAGAAGTGTATCTCCTGGCAACCTAGAGGATATTTTCCATACACTCTGCTGGAAAAGGAGTCTTTACTTCCTAGCATGTATTTCCCACCTCATAAAAATAAAAAGTCCTCCTTTGTCAGGTTCACTGTATCATGACTCTCTGCCTGTATCCACACAAAGCTACAACAACTCATTGATTCATATATTTGCTGGCCAAACCTGTCAAGTTGAATTAAAATAATTTGGCAGAAACCTGATTGGATAACTTTGCAGCATTGTAGTTTTATTTCCACCAACTTCAGTTTCCTATACTCGACATGTTTCTGAGATAGCAAGTATTCATCTTTCAAATTTACTAAGGCATTTGGGTATCCTAATCACTGTGCTAGGCACCGTGGAAGAACATAAGACCTAATTCTGTCTTGGGAAGTTCATCTCAGTGGGACAATCAGATGCACAAACAATTATTGTATACAGAAGGTGCCTAGGTACAGGATGCAAGAGGAGCATACTTCAAACTCGCGGAAACACATCTTACGTGTTGGAAATAAATCACATAATTGGTATAGTATGGAACCACAATATTTATGAGAAGTACATCATGTATTTTCTATAACTTGACAGCTTTTTTATGTGACACATATTGGAGGACAATGGAAAATAAATATCACTCCATCTGGGGATCATACCCTAACTTTTCTCTGAATTTCATTATATTCCAGGTAGTTTTTATTGTATCAAAGCATTATTAGAAGATGGGGTCTATTGGTTCCTCCTTATCAATTAATTAAGTAGGTATCTCCAAAACCCCTTTTGTTCCACCCAGTGTTTGATCAGAGGTACATAGAAGAGTTCTAGAGACATCACTTGTTTACACCAACCTGAATGAGGTCTGGTCATTAGCTTTGCCACATTCTACTTTTAAAAAAATATATTTTATTGATTTTTTTACAGAGAGGAAGGGAGAGGGTCAGAGAGTTAGAAACATCAATGAAAGAGAAACATCAATCAGCTGCCCCTCCACACCGCCACTGAAGATGTGCCTGTAACCAAGGTACATGCCCTTGACCTGAATCAAACCTGGGACCCTCCAATCCGCAGGCCGCTGCTCTAAAGGGCCAAACTGGTCAGGGCTCCAGCCACTCTTGAGGACATGCATGTCATTCTTCTACACTACATATGGGGATAAGCAGGGCTGTGAGGTTCTCTCAGTCCTGTCAGGACCTATGTAAGCACCATGCATCATGCTTCCTTCCTGCAGATCAACCCCGGAGTGGGGCTCAGTGTTCTTCTGCTGCACATGCCACCTCCCAGCTCATCCTGGGCTCCTCCCCTTGGGACACTCACAGTCACCGCAGTGACTGCCCTTTCAGTTTTGACATCTCTTTCCCTTCAGTAAAATATTGAGAGTGAAGACTAAGCCGGGCTGATTTGTTCTTACTTATTTATCTTTTTGTCTAATTTGTTGTCTTAGCTGTATGCTCTTTGTATGGTCCCAAAAGCCTACGCTCTTGGTGCATAAAAATCAACAATCTCCCTCCCTCTCTCCCTGTCTCCCGCTCGCTCCCTTCCTCTCTTTCTGTCCCTTCTTTGGACTCCCATATCAATTCCCTAAGTTCTTGAGGATAGAAAGCCTGACTACTGGAGTGGGGATAAGGGCCCGATGGAGATAAAACAAACAAACAAACAAAACAAAACAAAACAGGAAAAAAAATGAGGAAAAATAGTGTTAGTTTAATTATCATATGACCACAACATTTATTTTTAGTCAAAGATCATTTTAGACAAGTAGACTTGTAAATCATTATAAGAAATCAGCTATTACAGCCTCTCACCAGGAATCAGAATCACCTCTCCACTTGGGTAATGGGCTAGGACAGGAGTTTGCTGTGCTGTGTTCGCTGGGATGTCACTTTACTTAGACCTCATCTACAGCTACTCTGCTTAAAAATGCCCCTTTGTCCTCCTGTCTTTTCAGGAGATCTTATCTGGATGAGTACAACAAATTGGAATTGGTCCCTGTTTCCACCCTTTTCTGTTGTAAACTCTGCTTCCAGGAAAGCTGTCTGCTTCCTATGTGGCATTTCAGCCTTCCCATGAAGCACTTGATGGTTTAGTTCATGTATAGTAAAGGGTTAACTAAGCAGGTCTGAGGTGCTCAAACCCTGTACACTATAAAGACATGATTGTCCTTGGAAGTGTCTTGGAAATAGGCTCTAAGCCCTTGGAATACTTTGCCTGGCGGCTTTGGGCCACAAGTGATGGATGGTTGCTAACCATGTGATGTATGGTGGGTGCCTTGGGCCATGCCGTATCAGTCTGACCTCTAGAGGGGCTGCCAATAGAATAAGTTCAGTCACACAGGTTCTACAGGCCTATGTGACTGACCCCCATAAAAACCATGGACAGCAAGGCTTGAGTGAGCTTCCCTGCTTAGCAATACGCATACCTCATGACACACGCTGTTGCTGGGAGAATAAAGTGCCCCCTCAACTGGGAGAGGGCAACTGGAAGATTGCACTGTCTATCCTGGACTCTGTTCCACGCACTTGATACTTTTGCTGATTTTAATTCGTCACCTTTGTGGTAATAGACTAAAACCATGAGTTTAACAGCTCTTCTGAGTTTTGCTAGTCCTTCTGGCAAATCATTGAACTGGAAATTGCCTCTGGGATCCCTGGAACAGTCCCCACCAGTCTTTCCAGCCTTGTCTCTCACAACTCCCTTCAGATATTCAACCTGATACTCAAATATAACAGTGTATTTGGGGGCATGCTTGTTCCAGGTTTTCCTACACCCAGGAAGTTGTTATCCCATCTTTTCTCCATAGAGCTCACCTAATGCTTATCAGTCAGTGAGTGAAGGGAGACAAATCACAAGATAGTCTGTATCAAGTCCTAGGTTGCTGTACATCCTTAGACTATACAATTTTGGTAGGTTATCCTATGGACCTGCTGGTATTCAGAAATCAGTTTAAATATTAATTTAAGGTGTCCTAGTCAAGCACCCAAACCTCTACCATTTTTCTCTATAATTTTTTGAATTCCAAATCTCTTCCTTCCTTCCCTTTCATAATTTATCACCCGAATGAATGTGAATTCTCTCCAAGCAACCTCCAGTTGTTTTGCCTTACAGATGAATAAATATCATTTTTCTGACACCACGAGGTATTTCGTCATCTTCAGCTTAGATCCATGCACATAACAACTATGTCTAAATTCTGGAAGTTTTAGATGATTTGAAGAAGAGGGTTAACATCTCAGACCTAGAAACCATTCAGGCTATGCACATCTGAGCCTGTATGTGCTATTATACTGGGCAATAAAATACATGCAAACAGTGCTGCCTAGATCCTTTCTCATGAATAGAATCTTAAGTATTCTCTATACAACTCTAAATAATAGATGGTTGCAAATGTTTATGCTTTATTAAAATGGATCTTCATCGGAAAGATGTACAGTTTTTTCTTATAACAAATACTAAGTGTTGGTAACAAGGTAAGATAATAATATATCAAAGTCCAGAATTAAGTTATTTATATTTCTAACTAGCAGAGCCTGAAAATGTGAAGGTTTACTTTGGGCATCCTTTAAAATATTTCTTAAGGAAACTGCATAAATTATCAGTAGCTTTGTAGAAGCAGGAGAATGATGGCACTAGAGCATTAAAGATAAGGGTGGTGGCTGAGGTCTGAGATAAAATAGGGCTTCTCTCCTGTGAGCACCTGCATTTTAGTTAATGCTGCCAGCAGCTTTCCAGTGTTCAAAGTCAGCTTTTGTTTATCAAGAGTAGTTCCTGTTCAGGTGAGATTTGGAAGTAATCAGGTGGAAATGCTTCTGGTTTTAAGTGGCACTGCAAGCCAACTTTGGGTGTTAGAGGCCTGGGCTTTAAACTCATGTTAAGAAGTGTCTCAGTCTTCTCTTCCCTGGAGGACATTTCTGTGATATCCACTCTCCGTGCCCACTGCATTACTTGGGAGGTAGACTTTTTTTTATAAAAATCTTATTTCCTTCCTCAAATCTTCCCTAAAGTTTTGAAATTTGTGTGATAGGTTTCAATCCTGGAATCAGGAGGCCTAGTTTTGAAACTTGACTCTATCATTTATAGCTATGTGACCTTAGGCAGGTAATTAAAATATTGATCCTTATTGTCCCATCTGTAAAATGCGGGATAATGACTAACCAGCCTGCGTCACAAAGCTATTGTGAAGATCAGCTGTAAGAGTGGTTCTCTAAAACTCTTAGATATAAAGCAATTTAATCACACAAAGTTTGTCTTTTCTATTCTTTATTTTCCAAATATTATCAAACATCTTCTTCACCACTCAATAATACAATTGTATATTCATGGGCTACAACTTAAGGGCGCTGTTAATATATTTTTGCTAACCCTGCCCCTCCACTCACCTGGCCTGCCTGTGCTGATTGCAGATAGGCACTATACTGCTTTTGCAAACCAGAGGGGTGCAGCCAAGACTAGCCAATGCCCAAGGAAGTTGGGGAAGGGCCCCTGGAGTAATTCCAACTCATAGGATTCTAGTAGCATTTAACCTAGAGTTCTGAATGTTCATTTCTCAGGAAGCATTTTACTTCCATGGGGTCAACCTATTTTGTGAGATCAAATAACAATTATTTGATTGTTATTTTGTCAGATCAAAGCTGGAGAGAAACAGCAGCTCTGGGGCCAAAGCAAAGACCATATGTGAAGGAATATAAAGATGGAAAGACTGGGAAATTTCCTCAATAAGTGTATAGTTGTTATGAAACACACATGCAATGAAACATGGCAAAAAAATAATGACTATATAGAAGTCATATGAACTGTGCACAGGGGGAGTGTGGGGCCAGAGGTGAAAGCAGGTTGAAGAAATACAAAGTGGGCGTTGGTATGGAGTTGGGAAGAAGGTAAGGAAAGGCTTTAGAGCAGTGTTTCTTAACTTTTCTAATGCTGCGACACTTTAATACAATTTCTCATGTTGTGGTGACCCCCAACCATAAAATTATTTTCCTTGCTACTTCATAACTGTAATTTTGCTACTGTTAATGAATTATAATGTAAATATCTGTGTTTTCCAATGGTCTTAGGCAACCCTGGTAGTGATTCTCAACCTGTGGGTCACAACAGAGCCTAAGACCATCAGAAAACACAGATATTTACATTATGATTCGTTAACAATAGCAAAATTATAGTTCTGAAGTAGCAAAAAAAAATAATTTTATGGTTGGGGGTCACCGCAACATGATAAACTGTATTAAAGGGCTGTGGCTTTAAAAAGGTTAAAAAACACTGCTTTAGAGGAACATGCAGTTGGAACAGAGATATGCAGACATTTACTGTGGAATATTCAGTAAACCCCTTGGGAGGAGAATCTCTCTCCATTGCAAATGTGATGAAGCAAAGGTAGTTGTGAAAGAAGGGACTGAAATGAATATTCTCTTTAATTATGGAACAGAAGTACATAGTTAAGAGCTATCAGAACACAGATTCTCTGGACTGGCAGATAGAGAGCTGGAGAGGGGTGAGGGCTGGACTTTTCTTGTGTCCATCGCCAACAAAAAGCTTTGCTGTCATGTCCTAAAAAGATGTTCTCTGCTTTCTCACAGTAATAAATCTCTTGGTGCCTTGAGTTAGCATGGCCTGAAGTAGCATCAAGAATATCTTAGAGATATAAATATAAAGAAGGAGTGTGTACATATGCATAGGGCAGCAAAGGCAGGAGAGGTGCTTAGAAAATGCCATTTGCAAAACAATTTGCTAGTAAGTATTTAACAGATATTTATTTATTAAGCACTAACTATATGCCAGGGGTGATAGGTTCAGCTCTAGGGAATACAGTAATGTCCAGGGAAGACATGATCTGTGATTTCAGTGAGTTTATAGTCCAGGCCCTAGACTCTAACAGGACTTTAGGGCATGTGGGCACTTGTCTGGTGGGTTAAACTAAAAGTTACATTTTCATTAAAAAAAAAATCAATTTCTTTGTACTGCGACGAGCTTTAAGAATTTAGGTTACATCATAAATATGATCAATACAACCAGCTACACCAAAATGCACAGTGACTGAAGCCACAGGGACAGCTTTAAATGCCATTGATTTCTTGTGCACACAGGCATCCTGAGCCTTTGCTGTATTAGGAAAGGAAAGTGGAGACAGGCTGCAAGATGACAAAACAAATCACATTCCCTGGGGAATCAGGAGCTCCTCAGAGATGGTGATGCCATCTTGCACAACTGCCAAGCGGTGCGAGGTTGGTTGAAATGTGGATTTGGAGAAGGATGGTGAGAAAGAGGAGAGTTATGACAAACCTCCCTCCAGCAGTGGTACGGAAGCCTGACCTAGTGGTTTCTGCAGCTCTGTGGTCAGGTGAAGGGGGTGTCTCTTCGTCCAATTGCTCTATTAAAGCACAAAAGAGTATGTTTTCTAGGATGGAATGGAGGGGATTACTTAGCTGATATGAAATCAAATCAGAAAGATGGGGAGAGAGAACAATAACAAAATACATGTCAGTAGACTTTACAAGTCTTAGAAAGACTTAGGTAACTTGGGCCCAGAGCCATGGCAGTGAAGATTATTAGTTTCATAAGTTCCCTATGCTCATTATTTTGTGTAAAATCTTGTATGTTTCCTCATAGTCATTGGCATTAAAACCTTTAAAATGAAGAAGAGGGGTACATTTTGCCTCAGAGGTAACAAAGATATTAAATCACCCTCTGTAGAGGTGTTTTTCCCCACCTTGAGGGGAAAAGGAGTACAATGATGGCTAGTGGCTACTTTGAGAAGAAGGGAAATCAGCTTGTATTTTGCATGAAAGGGTTTGTGCTGGACACTGGCTCTGTGCTGAGCATGTGTGAAAATCGTGAAGCTGGTACTATACTTTTCCTTTAATGATTGTATTATATGTGTATATGCTTTAATTGTCCCTTTGCCCCATGGTCTCAGCACACTCAGATCTATCCTCTGGTTTTCTGTGTCCTACTCTGTACTCCAGAGAGGCTGTCACTTCATATTACCATGCAGTGTCCTCTTGCTGTCTGGATACCACGTGGGTTTGGGTTATGGGAGGCAGTAGCTAGAGGCCAGAGAGTGAGAGGAGAGAGAAGTCAAAGCATTTACTCCCTATATCTATGCCTCCACGTCCTTTGTGCTCTAGGCCACATCTTGTAGGAATGACTGTCCCTCTGGGGCTAGCCTGTTCCATGTCTCCAAGTGTCACTGGGCTTTATTTCTTTCTCTTGCTTTATCAAATGCATCGAGTGGCAGTGGCTTCTCACTCTTGATAATTTTTAGATTCTCCATCCTTCTTGCTGGTTCCTTTAACTTTGTTCATGTCTATATAGATTATCCCTCCATTAATCTCTGTGTGGCATTCTGTGGGAGCTCTATTTTCAACTTCCTGTCACATTCAATCTATCAGAAAGTCCAGTTAGTTCTACTTTGAAGCATAATATAATCCATTGCATTTTTTCTGTCTTCAATGCTATACCCAGTCCAAGTGGGTTAAATCTCAGTGGGATTCAGCCTCCAACTGGCCCCTTTGCTTCTTTTTTAGGACCATATAGTTGACTCTCTGCACAGAAGTCAGAGAGAACATTTATAAATTCAAAGTCAGATCATGGCACTCTGCTCAAAGTTTTCATTAAAACACAATCCAAAGTTATCTTGAACAACAAATCTCTATATGATTTGGAACTTGCCAACATCTACCTCTGCTCTCTCTTATCACCAGGCCTTTGTCTTCCTTCAACTCTGTCTTCCTTCAACATGAAAAATGTGCTCCACCTAAAGCAGTATCTGCACATGGTGTTCCTTCTGCACCAGACCCTCCCCTGGTTACCTCCTTCTGGTCCTTCAGAGCTCAGCTCAGACTTTCTCAGAGAGTCTTTCTATGGCCACTCCAATATAACACCTTGGTCCTTCCCAAGTCATTCTCTAGCACTTCTTGTCATTTTTTTTATTTTAAAAAATAAGTTTTTATTGATTTTTAGAGAGAGAGGTGAAGCGAGAGGGACAGCGAGATAGAAACATCGATGAGAGAGAAAGATCATTCGTCCTCTGCCTCCTGCATGCCCTATACTGGGGATAGAGCCCTCAATCTGTGCATATGCCCAGCCTGGGAATCGAACCAGTGACCTCTTGGTTCATGGGTTGAAGCTCATCCTCTGAGCAAACCTGGCAAGGCCTATTTTTATATAGAACTCATCTCCCGCTGATATTATAATCTTTATTTACTTCCTTTCTTGCTTGGATTCTGGCTCGCCAATGAAAAGTTGTAAAGCTTACCTGTCTTTTTACCACTATCTCACCAGTGTATAGGAGGGCCTCACCCATAGTAAGTGCTCAACACACACACACACACACACACACACACACACACACACACACACACAATATTTACTTACCGGTACTCTTCTAATGTTTTACATGTATTGTTTAATTTAATCCTCACAACATACTCATTTGGTAGGACCTATTATTATCCCTGTGTTACAAATAAAGAAACTGAAACACAGGGAAGTTAGATAACTTGCCAAAAGATATATCCAGTTAGGAAGTACCAGAGTTAGATTTTGAAATCTGGCCATCTGGCTCTTAAGCCTTTGCTCTTAACTGCTAAACTACACAGCATCTAACATTTGTTCAATAAATTAGCCAATACTTCCTGTCAGCTTCTTCTGTTTCACACTTGGACTTTAGAAAGAAGGAAACTATCTAATTTTTAACTGTGGAAGCCTCTCCAATTCTATGCTGCGGGGATTTCTATCCCTGAGGAAGGCTATACCAAGCCCAATATAGGCAGAGAAGTGCAGATCTCTCTTGAATACAAACCCTCTGAACGTTTCCACAGAGCCTAGAAGTGCTGTGCCTGCTGACTGCCAGACACATGGTGGGGAACTGCACTGCAGGAATATTTTCCCTTAATTTTCTAACATTAATTAATTTGGAAAACATTCACTAAGCTCTCTGTTGTATTTGACACTTGGGATACTGATGAGCTTTAGACAAGTGAGACTCCTGGACACACATTCTACTTGTTCAACCATTTGTCTTGAGTTAAAAATGAGAAAACAGACCAGATATTGTGTAAACTGACACAGACAGCTCTGTGCCTGGATGGATGATGCAATCTTGTCAGGACGTCGAAGCTGGTGGCAGGTTCAGACGAAGGGCTGTTCTCACAGTCCAGTCTCCCTCTGCACCATTGCCTCTTGCACAGCTCCTGCTGGTTGCTGCTCATTTGGAAGTACTGCCAGCGTTTCAAAATGGCCTTTTCTTTTTCCAGTCTCAGCCCCACTTTGACAAGCAATGCCCCAGCACAGGCTTTTCCTCCTTAGAGCATGTCGGTTCCTTGCTCAGCTTTACTCTCCCCTGACAGTAGGCGAGATTACCTACATCAATCCCATCTCCTTGTAACTCAGTCACTCCCTCCATTGATTGTCTCTGCTGGCTGTCTTTCCATTGCTCCATTTATCTATTTCACTCTATCATCCACACACCTGAAAACCAAACTAGTTCTACCATGTGGAAGTAGCAGATGAGGATCACCTTGCAGCCACGTGTGTAAATGGGACTTAAAATGTAGCCCAACCCTAGCAGGTTTGACTCAGTGAATAGAGCATCTGTCTGCAGACTGAAGCATCCTGGATTTGATTCAGGTCAAGGTCACATGCCTGGGTTAGGCTCAATCCCATCCAGTCCCTTGTCTGAGGTAGCAATTGAATTTATCTCTCTCACATCTGTTTTTCTTTCTCTATCTACCCCTCCCTTCCACTCTTTCTAAAAGTCAATGGAAAAAATATCCTCTAGTGAGAATTAACAAAAAAAAAAAAAAAAAACATAAAAAATGCAGCCCAGAAGTGCACCAATTTTTATTCTGCTTTTCCACATCATATGCTTGTGTTGGAGTGTCTAACCTCACCTGCCTGTTCTTTTCCCCCCCCTTTCATTTTCTTGCTTGTCCTCCACCTGCATTAGCTTTCAGGTCTCCACACTGAGGCTCATTTGGTAATTTCCTGCTCATGTTTCGAAGCTGTGCGGCCTTTATGTTACTTGCTTGTCCTCGGTGGTTTTGTTACGCCTTTCGTTTCAGCTTGATCTGCAGATTTAATTAGTGAGTGATATGTCCTTCTCCTTTAAACTGTGCACAAGGTAATGGCAGTTTTCTGTAACAGCAGGTGCATCTTAGAAACCAGGAAAGAGGGAGGTCATAAACAGCTCTCTGCAAAATAAGGAGCGGGGTGTCAAAGAAGATATGGAATACGTGACTAAACAGCTGGGACTACGACCTTGCTTGTACCCAACTTGCCAGGCTGTTCTGCACATATGGTGTGGCAGCCCCTACCAGGACCATTTCAGAGGCAGAAACTCAAAGGGTGAGTGAGGTGGAGAAGTGAGATGTCAGTTCAGAAAAGGGTTCAGGGAGATATAGCCTCCAAGATGAATGCTTTTTTGCAATTTAATCTCTAGGAATAAGCTCCACATCTGGCTTGGGTCAGGTTTCTGGGAAATAGACTATGAGATGGAATTTTCCTGGGAGCGTTCACAGAAACAACACCTGTGAAAGAGTGAAGGCAGCGGATCAGGCAGAAGGGGGAGTGCAACTGTCCTGCAGTTTCAACAAGGATCTCAGGGGTTTCCCCTGGGGTCCTCCTGACCAGTGCCCCAGGAGAAGAGTGCTGTGAGGCAAGGGTCTGAGCCTTTCTATCCCCATGTGGGTTAGTTATTATACTTGAGCAGTATCTGGAGAGGGAGGATAAACTTGGGTGAAGTGCTCTTTTCAGAAGAAGGTCATTCGTGGGAAAGGACTTAGCTGAGGGTCATCACAGCCAACATTTCCAGCAGTTGGGAGAATGCATGTGAGAGTCTGGAAGAGGACTTGGCAGCACACCTCATCATCCACTGCAGCATCTTATGGGATCTTACAAACTTTCAGTGCCATTGCACTGCCAGCCATTCCTTATTCAGCTTCTCTCTTTTGTCTTCTGTGCCCAGCCTTGTTTTGATCTTCTTGACTGGCCCATCTCAACCTCTGCTGTGATTCTTTCTCCTCTTCCCTCCCCATTTGCTTTTGAAATATAGGCACGTTCATTAGTTCCACCACCAATTAAGTATTAAGTGTTCCAGGTATCCTGTAATATACTGTTTTTGACATTGTTTTAAAACCATTCTTTCTCCTTGGGAAATCTTAACTACTCATTTTTCTTCTCTTCTTTTTCCTGCAACCATTTTCAATTCTTTAAGTCAAGCTTTAGTCTCACTTAAAAAAAAAAACAAAAAAACAAACACAGTTTCTTATTCTTGGCAGGGGTCACTCACACTGAATATGTCCCGTGATGGAGTCAATATCTGCCCCAATCCAAACATACCTCACTTAATGAAACAGCCTCACAAAGATGGTACACTTGGAGTTGTCCCAACTCTTGATACTCACTGTGTGATTCATGGGCCAGCAGTGTGTTAGAAACATAGGGTCTTAATCCCAATCAGACCTACTGAATCCAAGTCTGCATTTTAACAAGACCAATCCAATATGATAAAGATGTAATATGCAAATGGTCATTACACCATGAAGCATAAATACCAACCACATAAAGACCAGATCACAAATCAGCAGGAGGGTGGAGCATCGAGCTACAAATGGTTAGCAGAGAGCTACAGGAGAGGGCAGGGCAGCAAGCTATGTGGGGCAGGGGAAGGTGGAGAAAGCTACAGGAGGACAGGGAAGCAGGTAGAGAGCTACTGGAGGGCGGCAGTGAGCTACTGGCGAGCTACTGGCACATAGATTCGTGAGCAGGGCTACTAGTGATTCATAAGCATGTCAAAGACTGAGAAGCACAGATCTAAAATGTTCTTCTCCCTCTAACTCCATATTCAATGGATAACTAGTTTAATCTATTTTATCTTTTTAATCCCTCTATCAGGAATATCACAATAATCTCCTAAGTGACCTTACTGCCTCAGTCTCTGTCCTTCATACTGATGTGTACTCATTATCCTAAAATATATCATTCATCTTGTGCAAACTTTCAACTGCTTCCATTGCCTAAGGGTAAATTGCAAAGGTCTAACTTGGCACCCTGCTTTTCTGTTTTACCTTCCACTGCCTCCTTCCACATCCTCAGCTCCAACCTTCTTGGCTACTCTTACTCACATACACATTCACACCATGGTGCCATCCTTTGTGCTGTTTCTTCTGAAGCATTATGTTGGCCTCTACTTAGCCTATCAACATCTTACTTAGTCTTTAAGATCCAGCCTAAATGCCTTGTCTTCCTACAGTCCCCAAGGCTTCTCCCCTGAACTCATTCCAGAACACACTAGGCATCTCTGTTTTGCTCCATTTTCATTTTACTCTGTGTGAAGCCTAAATCTTAGTACCTAACAAAAGGCAGAGCACATAGCACATAACATATGCATGTGTGTTACTAAGTAAAGGAATGAAATAAATCCATGAGTGAAATAAATGAATATTGACAATCAGCAAAGTTTAAACAGGATAGAATCGGTTTGACTGAAAAATAACTGATATCTCATGGGATTGCCGGTCATAGTATCTAGATTTTCTGAGACAATCCTATTTCAGTAAGTTTTCCAATAAGTATATTTTATGTTTGGTTCTTGACTTTAACATATGGTCCTCACTATCCTGGTCTCTAAGCTGCATCACTTGGCCGCCTCTTAACTAGGCTTCAGAGGTGCTGCATAGCTCCACGTAATGAGTGATGGATTATGCTGAGTATCCCAGAGTACTCTCCCTGAGATTCCCCCATCCATTTCCCCAAGCCTGGCTGCTTGCCTTAACATTTACACATCATGCCCTCATCCCTGCTCTTTCCCTGCCTCCCTGGTTTCCTACCACCAGAGTGGAAGGAGAGAAATCTATTTCGCTTTGCAACTCTGTCCGAAGTGACAGAGCTGATCAATGAGTTGCCGAGCCTGTCCAGGAAATCCAGTTTCATTGTCCTCCTGTGGCTGGGCTGACAGCAGTCAGCCTTTTATGAACTGAATAGTGAAGCACTCTTTAGAGCTCAGTTTTGCCAGTTTATGGTGGATTCTGGCTATATGTTTTATGTCTGCTGTTGTTACATTGTTGCCACTGATATTAATCTCTCGATAGTTTATTTGCTGAGAATTTATAATAAGTTTACATCATAAGGATAAAAAAGCAATAGAACAAACTTGAGAGTGTGAGGATGTGGAGATCCGAGGAACAGGGTGAAGATACTAAAGGCTAATTAAGACCTACAAAACTTCCTAAGTCTAACTCTTGGGCAGTTTTACTGGAAAATGGAGACCTGTTTGTGTCATAACAGTTCCCATTTTTTGTTGAAAATGAAAGAAGTTTGTGCTGTAGCAGCAGAAAGGCTTGTTCCTGGGATACAAACACGGTTATAGTAATCCTTACATTAAGAGTAAGACAGAGAGCAACATGGGATGAGGAACTTTCTTTGGCTTGGCACCTGTTTGCTTTTAATACCAGCTAATGCCAGGTTAAAAAGAGTCCTTCTAAAAGAATTCCCATGAGGAACTACAATTCCAGCTTGGAACAGTGGCCACATTCTTAGAACTCCACATTCCATGATTTCCATAGCAAAGTGTGTATTCCAGCTTCCTCCACACTTGACAGACATGTAATTTTCTTGGCACACATGTTTTGCCTAAAAGTGAATATATTTGTCAAAGCAGAAAGATACCTGTGATGGGTGCCATTAAATTAATTAGCTGGATAATCTCCCTTTGATACGTGAGCCATTAAAAAAATTAAATTTTAAAATATATCCAGACTTCCAGCTAATTAACATATTTTATTGAAATGCTTTAAAATTTTGTTCTTGGAACATTGGAATACACAAATAATCCTTAATAGAGGTAGGGGACTTACTTTTTGTATCTTTACATTTCTGTTTCTTCTGATGAGATTGACTAGCTTTTAAGATTCTCATTTATGGAAAAATACTTCTTGTTATAGGAGGAATTAAAAACAGGATTGAGTCGAGACTGGTTTGGCTCAGTGGATAGAGCGTTGGCTTGCGGAGTGAAGGGTCCCAGGTTCGATTTCGGTCAAGGGCATGTACCTTGGTTGCGGGTACATCCCCAATAAGGAGTGTTCAGGAGGCAGCTGATCGATGTCTCTCTCTCATCAATGTTTCTGACTTTCTCTCTCTCTCCCTTCCTCTCTGTAAAAAATAAATAAAATATATTTTTTTAAAAATTAAAAAAAAAAGAAAACAGGATTGAGAACGTTAAGACAAGATCATCATCTGTGTGCAAAGTCTTACTAATACTTTAAGCCTCAGATTTGTCTCTTGTTCAATTCAAATTTAATTTGATACCTTTTATTTTCATACTGGTTGCATTTGCTTCTTGTTGACAGAAATGGTCTAAAAGTTCCCTGGGAGATGCATGTGTGAATTGGTGAAGGCCTTTCAGAGCATTTCTCAGGATTATGGATTCTGTTGCTCATATACTCTTCTTCTGAATTCCCCAACCACTTGTAAATTTATCTCTGTGATCCTGCTCATTGATTGGTTGATTTATTTATTCAATAAATCTTTAAGGAGCTTCAATACAGTTTTAGGTCCTAAGATACAAAGTGAGTATAACATAAAGAATGGCCGCTCTTAAAGTGCTTGTAGTTTAGTGGAGGTAGGTGGATAATGATAGGTAGGGGTTGATAAACATCACCAGAGATGTTAACAAAGAAGCACAATGAAAATACTTATCTTTGTTTTATAAGAATTAAGGGACTTCTTTCTCTATTAAGACCTGAAAAATAAGTGACTAGGCAGCAAAGGGAACATAGGCAGAGTATCCCAGAAATAGGCATGTGCAAAGATCTTGAGGAAGAGCACATTTGGGGATGGGAAAAGAGTTCAATATGATTTGAACAAAGTGTAATTGTAGGTGAGGATATAGAGAGAAATGAGGGCCAGATCACGAAAACTCTTGTATATTATATCTTTGCATTTCACCAAACTAAAGACAATGAGTAGATATTAAAGTGTTGCCCTAGATGGTTTGTTTCAGTGGATAGTGTCAGCCTGCAGACTGAAGAGTCCTGGGTTGATTCCAGTCAAGTGCATGTAACTCAGTTACAAGCTTGATCCCTGGCCCTGGTCAGGGCATGCAGAAGGCAACCAATTGATATGTCTCTCTCTCACATTTCTCTCTCTCTCTCTCTCTCTCCTCTCTCCCTTCCAGTATCTCTAAAAATCAATAGAAACTATCCTTAGGTGAAGATTAACAAAACAAACAAACAAAAGTGTTGTAAGGAAAGAGAAAAGACAAAGATTTCATTTAGAATACTAGAGGCCCAGTACATGAAATTCGTGCACGGGGGTGAAGGGGGGTGTCCTTCAGCCCAGCCTGCTCCCTCTCCAATCTGGGACCCCTTGAGGGATGTCTGCCTACCTGGATTGGGCCTAAATGAGCAGTTGGACATCCCTCTCACAATCCAGGACTGCTAGCTTCCAACTGCTCACCTGGCTGCCTTCCTGATTACCCCTAACCGCTTCTGACTGCTAGCCTAATCACGCCCTAACCACTCCCCTGCCAGCCTGATTGATGTCTAACTGCTCCTCTGCCAGCCTGTTTGCCCTTAACTGCCCTTCCCTGTGGGCCTGGTCACCCCTAACTGCCCTCCCTTGAAGGTCTGGTCTCTCCTAACTGCCCTCCCCTACTGGCCTGATCACCCACAACTGCCCTCCCTTGCAGGCCTGGTCCCTCCCAACTGCCCTCCCCTGCTAGCCATCGTGTGGTGGCCATCTTGTGTCCACATGAGGGCAGGATTCTTTGACCACATGGGGGAAGTCATATTATGTGTTGGATTGATAGTCAATCTGCATATTACTCTTTTATTAGATAGGATAGAGGCCTGGTACATGTGTGGGGACCAGCTGGTTTGCCCTGAAGCGTGTCCTGGATCAGGGTGAGTGTTCCCTTGGGGTGTGGGGTGGCCTAGGCAAGGGTCCTGTGGTGGTTTGCAGGCTGGCCACACCCCCTGCAACCTAAGTGGAGGCCCTGGTATCTGGGATTTATTTATCTCCTACAATTGAAACTTTGTAGCCTGGAACAGAGCCAAGCCTTCTGCATGCACAGCCATTTGTTGCCTTAAGTGAAGGCCTGAACCAACTTAGGTTTGTGGAAAGCTTGGCTTGCTCCATAGCCAGGGGCAACCCAAGCCTCCCTCTTGTTCTCTCTGTGGCCATAGCCATCTTGGTCGGGTTAATTTGCATACTTGCTCTGATTGGCTATGGGGCATGGCTGGTGGGTGTAGTGGAGGTAAGGTCAATTTCCATATTACTCCTTTATTTGATAGGATGCTGTCTACAAGCAATAGGTAGATTGTTTTCATGCTGTAAGTACTTAGCACTTACTTTGTATCAAAACACAGTAGTATTCAATAGTAAGAGGCTTTAAAAGGTTATTATTTGGAGGCAGGCAAATAACTTGAGAAGGAAGATGTTAGAATAAATATTGAGGAAGTAGCAATAAAAGAAGTCAAATTTATTTGTAGTCAGTTAAATTTCCCGATATACCCCCTATTTACCACCTACAGAAAAATCAATGAAATAAAAACGTATTGTTCAGTATACTTAGACTTACCATTAGCTTAGGAGTTTTCCACCATGTTTGTTTACCTGACAGACACCTACTGACTAGCCTGGCAAATGGCTCATTGGAAAGAGTAAATGCTTTGGAAGGGTTAGGTCATGGTTCCAATTACAGTTCTGCTACTTTTTTATTGGGTGGATGTGAACACCTGTCTCCAGTGGGATCTTAAAAAATATGCAATTCTATTCTTTTTTATTCTGTCCTAGAAATTTCATCTTGACATGGGTTCCATTTTTGCTTCCATTTCAAAATGGCACCATTCTAGATTAGGGACCTCAAAAGAGGGTCAAGACTAAGGAACAAAGGAAAAGAATGAATTATAACTCTGGAATTTAAAGTCAAGTCTGTTCTTTGATGGGTAAGTTCCTCAATCAATTTTTTTTCCTCAGAAAACACAAATAGTGTGTATCTGAGGGCTACATTTTCCATTGTGTGGGAAATTTTTGTAATAATAATTTATTTTGTTCACTCAACCTGTATGCCACTGTGTCCCCAGGTAGTGTGCTAAGTACTTTACATAAGTAATCTCATCCCATCTTCACCATGAACACATGTGGTAGTTTTTATGTGTTCATTTTAGAGAAAGTGAAGCTCAGAGAGGTGAGGGATGTGCTCCAAAACTACTGAGCATGCTGAATCCCACAACTAAGCTCATCAAGCTTTACAGCCCATGTTCCTTCCAGGGCACACTGTTCTTTCTTATAAGAATATTCAAGCCACAGAAAGGAAACTGCAGAGAAGTGCTATCCCTCCCTGCCCTCAGGAAATGTGTAATATTATCTAATACACAAATAGCCATGATTACTAACAACACATCTATAGATGTCACTGTATGTTCACCTGACACAGACTGGTCATGTTCATCAGGATGTCAGCCTAACTTTTATTCATCCTACTTTCTTTTTCTTTTCTTGTGTGTTCAAAAATGTACTCCCCCCCACCCCCGCTTTTTTGTTGTTTAAAGTATTACACATAATAGTACATATAACTCCTTTTTCTCCCACCCCACCCCCAGCCTTGACCTCCTGGGGCCTTCCCTACCCCCCAGGACATGCCTTCACCTGTCCCTCCACCCCAGTGTCTTGTATCCATTGGTTATGCTTATGTATACAAGTCCTTCAGTTGATCTCTTACTGTCCACCCACCAACCTCCTCTGCCTTCCCTCTGTAGTATGACAGTCTGTTCAATGCTTTTTTGCCTCTGTATCTGAATTTTTCCCCCCTGGTTATATTTTTTTAAAATATCTTGCCTCTGCAGACTAGAAATAAACCTATAAATACAAAACAATGTTTGAGCCCCAATTTTAATGTCTAACAGTTCTGAGTACCAGTTTCAATGTCAAACAGTTCCTTATGTGTACACGTCAGCAATGGTATCTGGATGGTGGACAAATGGTGGCAATATAGGTCCAACCCTCTCTGGTTTGGTCCTAAGCACCTTGTAGCTACACACAGTTGCTGACTGCTAGCATGGCAAGGCATCCTCAGCATCTTCCATCTCTGGACTGTTTCTCCTCTTGTCTTTGTGGTTGTAGCACACCTGCCAATTTCTCTCAGTTGCAGGAGTCAACTTGGTCTTAGAGTTGTTTTCTGAAAGTATATAAACATATTCTTGACCAAAAGTTAATAAAGGAGTCTTTTCTATAAAATTGACTTTGGGTCCTTTTTATTTTTGCCCAAATGATTTTCCTTTGGCTTATTTTGACACCATGTGTGGTTTTCATGGGTGTATTCATCCTACTTTCATTGTTAGAAATTAACACTCTGTCCCTGCCATCTATAAAGTTGTCTATTTTTGAAAAACAACGAAATGTGAGGTATGCCGACTGAGGTGCCAAGCACTGGCTTTCTCAGTTGAGGAATGGAACTGGTGCCAATGTGGCACTTCTGGCAATGACTTGGGTCTGAGTGCGTTAACTACTTCAGACAGAGCAGGGATCAGTGCCCTAAGACAAAGGGCTGGACTGAGCCATGACTGGGGATCAACTTTCAGGGTACTGAAGTGAGTAGTCTCTGGGCAGTTCCTACTGTGGCTCCTGTGGGGGTTTGGCCTGCCAGATTTGGTTGACCAAGTGGTGTAATTAGCTAGAATGTTCAGAAGTTAACGTCATTGAAGGAGAAATAAAACCATCATCCATGGTTGATCCTATCCCCCAAACTGAAGAAATTGCTCCTGGAATGGCTGAGAAGACCAAAAATGGTAGCCAATCATTCTAGATGAGAGTTTAAAGTTAGAAGAGAGATTCAATTTCTTTCTGTAGGGTTGGCCACTGGTCAGTTTTAAAGTAAAGTTTGCCTCTTCCCAACCTGTAGTTTACATTAGAAAGGATTTTCCTTAAAATACTTCTGGTTAATCTCCACCCTTTTATTCAATCAGAACCTTGAAAAAGGCCCATGGCTAATCTAATTAGTAAATTTGTGAAGAATAAAGCTCAGCTCATCAACTCCTCTTGGGACAAGTGTCCACAGAGAGAAGGGGTTTTTCATTGTCCTTCCATTCTGTAAAATTTCCATGGGTCTGGGACTTGGCCTGGGGTAAAAAGAGGAATAAATCTGACTTATTCTTAGGGTTAGTATTAAAAGGCCTGTTTAGTTCTCATATAAGGTTACATAAATTACATCTACTAAACCTTAGCTGTTTTGTTATAAGGGGATATATTGACCCCCATCTTTCACTTCATTTCTCCATTTGTTCATAACTCAGGTTAGGGAAAAGGATCATTGATTATACTGGCATGTTCAGAGGCCCAGGTACCCTTGTGAAAATGAAAGTGTAATAAGTCAGATTATTATATTAATGTTGAAGAGAAAGAATGGAGGATGTAGGGTCACATGTGGTCATTATTTCCACTCAGGGTACACTCTCTGGGAAGGGGCTGAGCCTGCAATAGGCAGATTTATCTCAGATTTTGGAAAAAGCTCCCTGACTCCATTGGTTACATGGCCAGAAAAAGGGATTATCAAAGAACATTGTAGAATTGTTTTCCCGCAGACGCCCTTAAAAAACATATATAGGTGTGTGGGGAATTAAGTGTAGGTAGCCATCGTAATCACTAATAAAATTGGTTGAGTTGGTTAATAACTCAGAAAGCCTAAACTGCCCCCAGTGGTGGGTGTGGCAGCTATACCACCTCTGTTAGGGCAGCAGAGTACTTTTTATAACTCTGGTAAAAAAAAATGAATCAGAACTCTAGTCTTACCTAATTTCACATTCATTTCAAAGGATTCTAGATAGTTATCTGTAATTAACTTTATCTTATTATTTTCTTCTTCCCAGCCTCATTATTTCCCAGCATCCTTACTCACCTACTTGAGGTCTGTGTATTAGCTCATTAATGTATTTTCTTCCAATATAGTGTAGTAAATAGAGCCTGGGTTATAAGGATTTTGGCGGCCTTGGTAGAGGTAAAAATAGAAGAAAGCAAGATTGAGGTCATGTATTAATGACCACTCATGAGGCTTGTTAAATTGTGGAGAAGGGGGAAATGGTAGATGGAAAGGAGAGTTTGGGATATCTAGAATTAGTGGCAGACATTCACAACAACCACGCCCCGGGCTCCCTAGTCCATTTGTGGGGAATAGAAGCTTGAGAGCATCCTGAATGTGTCTCTAAGAATTCTTTTTGGTCTTTCCCATGGCCCTGTTGTGTTTTATCAGGCCAAGTGCTCATGGGGCAGTTTTAGGCTGGTGCTGTTAATGGTGCCCTTGATTTTTAAAATTATTTTACTTTTCAAAAAAGTAATTATTTTATGCATTCATTCTGTTATTCCATAGATAATTTTGAAGTATCTGCTGACTGTCAGACACAGTTCTCAGCAGAGAGGAAAGGAAGAAACATTGGGAAAGTACATGGTGGCCATAGAGGAAGGCAAAATGGCCTATCTGTGTTCTTGGCACTTTACAAATACTTACTGCTCCAGGTGGTTAACATTCTGTGATTCAGAGGGTTGAATTAAATTGAATCAGCTTGAATCTTCTATATGATGTGAGGACACACAGGAATAATGGATGCCCTCATAGTGCAGACAAAGAAAGGCATCTTATTATTTTATTGTTGAGGGTAATAAAAATTGTCCTAATCTTTCAGTGAACAAATGGCTCTCTGAGAGGTGGAGTGGAGGGTGGGAGAGGGGCAGGCAATGGCTTCAAGGAGAATAGATTTGCAGGATTTCACTAATGAAAATATGAAAATGTCAAAACATAACAGAAACATTAACACATATCCAAGGGCATGGGTTTATAAAAGTGCCTTCTTTAAGAAAATGCCAAGTATATGTATCTTATAGAACTAATCCTTGTTGGAATATGAAAAATGATCCTTGGTTACAAATGCAAGAATGAGTGTGTATAATGTCACTGGAGGGTCCTGTATATAGTACCAACCAGCCAAATCTTCCGTTAGTCTTTCTTTAGAAATTTTATGAGAATGTATGAAGAATTTTATAAAGTATTAAAGGACAAGGGATATGTGTCTGTCCTTCCACTCCTAACCATTTGAAAAGTAGATTTCCCAAAAGGTATTCAAAATGGGAAATGATCCAGAACTCCATCAGCTCATATGATTTCTGTAGGTGAATTAGGGTCCTCCTTTGGGGAATTATGTAACTTGATGTTTTCATTGATTGGTTCCACATGTCCGTGTGCCACAGAGTCTGGCTTGGGGAGTAGAGGATGGGGATGTCAAGTTCTACCCCTGTGGTGGTCACTCTTTTGTAGTGACCATTTAACACAGTTGTATGGAAAGCCTTGTAAAGGGCTAATCACACCCTGGTATATGTATCAAAGTTCTAGGCAGAGAATCTGATTCACTATAAAAGGTAACTGCCGGTAGGGGGCCCTGTTAAGATTAGGTGGGACCATGGACAGCTGAAACTACTGGGTCTTGATTCCTAGAATAATATCCTTGATAATTTATTTTCCTTTACTGGTCACCAAGGGTCTTCATTGTTTTCTGCCAGTGATTCTCTCTGTCTGGACCCACTTCAATTATCCCCATCAAAGCTTCAGGGAGGGCAAAGAGAACCTCCTGAGTGCCTTTCTATAAACTCATAAGAATTAAGCCATTCTTAGCCAACTCATTTATCTTTTTAAGCTCTGGGTATTCTTTTAAATTAAATGAAATACAGAAATAATTTTTAAGGCCTATTCCAGCTCCAAAGACTAAACAAAGCCACATTTTTTATGATTATTTACTTATATGGAAACTCCCACATAAAATATAAACTGCCCAGAGAAACACTGGCACATTTGTTAACAATATTTTATTTATTGTGAAATGTGGCAAAGAGTTTTTTTGTTGAACAATTCTTAAAGTAAACTCTAATTTGGTCTGAAAATACAATTTCTATTTTGGCTTTAATTTATAGGAATCCAGTCTAAAAAGAAAAAGGCATAAATTATTTAATTTTCAGTCAGTCCTTAGAAGAGCCCACAATTAACAGAGCATGTCTAAACATTTCTGTAGAATTTCAGGAAGTAATGTTCATGCTAGCCAAAAGTGAGTGAGTGGTAAACCCTCAACCTATGAGTCATCTGTTAGAAAGCTCTGAAATAATAAGTACTAGTTTTTAAATTGCATGCTTATTCTTAAAGTGGTTATTTAAGAGAAATAAAGAGCCTTTGCCATATCAAAATTCAGCAAAATATACATTTAAAAATTTCAGACTAACCATAGAAGATTGGTCAAATGAATGAGGACTAATTTTAGAGTGAAGGGTTCCCCAACAGGCAGGTTTCTGATAACAGCAATATAAAAAATATTTTTTTTCTCATCCTAGATGGTTCAATTTACTATTCTTTGGGAAAAGTTAACAAGGCTTTAAAAATCTTGCCAAACGAGCATTTTTTCTGAGTAATACACTGAGATGATGAACTCTAATTTGAGTTTGTGTGAACAGAGTTGAGGGATGATAAAAATATTCTAAATATATCAGATGCTGCAAATATTTCACACTGTTTAAGAACATTAATATGTATTTTTTAGAAAAGTAAACCAATCTAGATGAATTAATATAAAATATAATAAATTATTTACCCTAGGCCCAGTTTGAATAAATGTCTACAATATGCCTAGCAAGACCTGGAAAATGTCTCTCTAAGTGACAGTGTTGAGCTAATTATATTCATCCAGCCATAAAATTTTAAAGAAAGAAGAGAAACAAAAGTAAAGGGAATGAAAAGGAGAATACATTCAGTTAAAAATATTTAAAATATTTTTTTAGTTTTAAGTAGCGTATCTGAAAATGTGAAAATTAAACTATAGGTTAATGTAAAGGTTTTTAAAATTGTAGTTATATTGCAGATAAACAAGGTCACCAAATATTGGGAATCTTTGATCTTCATAAATGGTATTTAGACCTGGTCCACAGAAAGGATGGCTTATGGCACTCCCTCTCCCCTCAACAGTTCCTTCCTTTTCTGCATTCTTCCTCTATCTTTTTGTTATTGTTGTTGTTCCTCACCCAAAGACATTTTCCCCATTGATTTCCAGAGAGCGTGGAAGAAAGTGGGGGAGACAGAAAGAAAGAGAAAAACATTGATGTGAGAGAGAAACATGGATTGGTTGCCTTCTGCGTGCCCCTTGACCAGGGCCTGGGATCAAGCCTGCAACTAAGGTACATGGCCTTGACTGGAATTGAACCAGGAAACTTTCAGATTGTGACCAACATTCTATCTACTTGAGCCAAACTGGATGAGGCTCCTCATCTATCTTCAGCTGTTTTTCCCTTTGGCTATCTCTCATGTCTTCAATGTCCCTTCTCTTGCTTTTGCTTTTCATCCACATACGCAGGGTTCACTATCCCTGATGGCTTCTCTCTCTCTCTCCTTTCTCTCTCTCTCTCTCTCTCTCTCTCTCTCTCTCTCTCTCTCTCTTTCATTGTTTGTTTGTGTGTGTGTGTGTGTGTGTGTGTGTGTGTGTGTGTGTGTGTATCCAAGGGATCTAGAATGGGGAAAAAATTCTGTTTTGGATTGTGGGTTATCAAAAATCTGTGTTTATTTTAATTTCTAACTTTTTATGCTTTTTTTTTGTTTTTTGTTTTTTGCTTGAAAAAGAAGAATGCCAGTACCCCAGAGAGTACTTCCCTGGCCACACTGTCTACAATTGTATCCCATTTATAATTATGGTCCTAGTTACCAAAATGTAGAGGGAGTTGAGTGCTTGGTCCCACTACCCACCCAAAGACTTGCAGGGAGGGAGTGGGGAACATAGATCCCCCAAACTTACTCTTCTTCCATTCTTCCATCTCTTGCCAGGATCTCTTGTTGGCAGAACCGGAGTAGAAGCATGTGAAAAGGCTTAATTGGACTTTGAGGAAATGGAGGCAATTTCCCCACTCCCATGTTATTCTCTACCTCTTTAAAATTTTTTTTTAAAAATTTTTAGAGCCTCTGACTTTATGCTTGATGGGAACCTTGCTTGTTTGTTGATTACTTTTGTGGTAGGAAGGAAGCTTTATGGAAACAGGGACTTTCCTTTGGATTAGCTCTAGTTTTCTAGAATGGTGCTTGGCACATATTATGCACTCATTAGGCATTTTTGAAGCAAAGGGGAAAAGGCAGGAATGGAAAAAGAAAGGAAGTTAAGAAGTAGAAAGAAAATAAAATGTGTCCATATATGTAGACTCCCAGGAGGATCTGATTTTCCCCTCTGGTGGTGAATGAGACAATTTTAGGTGGCATAAGGATGCTTGTTTTTTATTTACTTACATCTTTATTTTAATGATTATTAAATAACTTTATTTTTCATGAGGGGTTTTGAGTGCATCTTTAAGTATATATTATTAAAAGTAAAACAATGCTATATAAAAATAAATGAAGTTTAGGAAAATGTAGAGTAAATGTTTCCCATACCTCCAGGTTTTATCAACATCCATACCAAGCATGATCCTTTGTGCCTTTATAGTATTTAAAGCTTTTCAAAAAATGTTTCATGCCTACTGTAACAACACTATTGGGCAGAGAGTTTGAAAGGCTTTTTGCAGGGTCCTGCCTTGAGTTGGTGATAGGTTTGGGAACATGACTGAAGTGCTATGATGTGAGAATAGTTCTCTCATGTTGTGCTTACTGTGCAGCTTCCCAAGTAGATAAGTAATGAGTGGGCCATGAGCCATTTCTATAGGATGGAGGTGGCAAATGCACAGGCTCTGAAGATAGATTGTCCTGGTTCAGCCCCAGCTCCACCAATCATTAGAGGTGACCTTGGTAAAATATGGATTCTCTCTCTGCTTTGGTTTCTTCATCTGTAATATGGTATAATAATATCTCCTCTCTTGCTGGAAGAACTAAATGAAATAACATAAGCACCTAGAAAAGTGTCTGGAACAATGACAGTGTTAATGGTTTTCTAGTGTGGAGAATATTTATAATCACTTGGAATTATAGCCTACTTTTTTCTAGTATTTTTCTCTCCCTGCCGTGTGCAGGGAAAGATGCAAGCAGCATGCCCTGAACCAAAAATATATCTGTTTGAGGTGCCCAGCATTGATTTTTACCACTGGAGCACTGACAAATGCATGTTAATAATTATACTCTGAGTGGACATTGCATAGATATGGGAGATGATAACAGAATCTATTGCAATGAAACCAAATGTGCATGCTATGGCTATGAGCTCTCTGAGATAATACAAAAGTATATATTTTGATGTGAGTAACAAAGTTATTCTATTAATAATAATGAGGTCTGCGTTTTACTTTTTCCAATAGGGGCATGCATTTGAATTTATTTGCACTATGGAATATTTTCCAATGTGCCATGCACCTGGTGTTGACTGAGTTTGCCTAAACCTCATGTTGTATTACACACTGTTAAGTCATTTTTTATAAATTTATGCAAATTTACACAGTGCTATATGTAACATCTGAACAGTGTTTCTACCTGACAGAATGCTATTTTTCTCTTCCCAGTGTTTTAATAAGTACCTATTTATTTATAATACTTATTCCTTCTCCCCCTTCATGTTTGGTCAACATTGAGATGATGGTACTAAATAAAGCCAACCAGCAAACACAAAGTCTTTCAGCTTTGGAATTTACTCAGTTATTCTATGAGTTCCCACACATTTTTCAGCTGGTTTGTTTAGAGGGGACAATGCAAACAGGAAACAAGGAATGTTGATTGACAATGAGCCCCTCTGTGTACCTCTATTTAACTAACATAATCTGACTCTTCATCCTCATTCGAGGGGATGGATCCAGAATGAATGATGGAAAAAATGAATAAAGAAAAAAGAAAAGAAAAGGAAAACAAACCAGAAGTTCAGTGTCAAACAGATTGTCCTAAAAGAGAGGAAAATTACTGCTCCGTAGGGGTTGCCTTGGCATGATTAGACAGCAGAGTGGTTATGTCTTAAAGAAAGACAATATCTCAGTTGTTGGGGCTTTGGACACCAGCTACAATTCCTTCTGGGAAAGTTTTATTTATTTATTTATTTATTTATTTATTTATTTATTTATTTTTAGAAATTATTTTTATTTTATTATTTAAATATATTTTATTGATTTTTCACAGAGAGGAAAGGAGAGAGATAGTCAGAAACATCGATGAGAGAGAGACATCGATCAGCCGCCTCCTATATAACCCCGAATGGGGATGTGCCCGCAACCAATGTACGTGCCCTTAACCAGAATCAAACCCGAGACCTTCCAGTCCGCAGGCCAATGCTCTATCCACTGAGCCAAACCGGTTTCGGCCCTTCTGGGAAAGTTTTAGAATAAGTCCCCGGTGGCCTCTTAATATTATAGATGATGACTATATTTAATCTTTGATAATGTGCTCCTAAATGAAATTCTGGTGTTTTTTTTTTTTTACATTAGCATTAATGTGAGAATCTACTCTATTTGGGTAGGTCCAATTGGAAGCTTTTGAAAAATTAGAAATGTGTAAAATTTAATCACTTGGTCATCTCTTGCTCATGATTTTTAAAATAGCAAACATTGTCAACATCTAAATGGTGGAAAATACCTTGAATTGTCAATATTCCTTCTGAATTTAGCTCGTGCAGGGTTTTGATAAAGGACCCCAGTAAGTCTCAAACTTTTAGACATCCCTGAGAGTGAAGATGGCAAAGGTTAACAAGATGCCAACTCAGTGGACCATCCAGGACTTTGTGTTTTACTGGGCTAATGGAGTCAGAGATTTTGAGCATACATGACCTGGGCCATGTTGAGAATCAGCACTAGAACTACCCAGTTAGTGGGATGGAGGACTGATTAGCTGACCATCAGGAGTTGGACAGATTTGGGACGAAGGAGAAAACAGGGAGTCAGGAATTTGGCTGGGAATAGAGCTTGAGTTTTCTCATACTTTTAATAGTACATATTTCATAGGGCTGTTGTGAAAATTAATTGGGATAATAAATATAAAGCTCTGAGAAAGTGCCTGTAACTCAACAATAGCAGATTTGCTTTTGTTCTTATCATAATAATGATAATACTGTGATTGAGGGCAGCACAGAGGAGGAAAACATCTTATTGTTATGGTATATTCCAAGAAGTATTTTTTGTAATTTATTTAAAAATCTTGCATATATCTAACCTTGAATGTTTAAGGGAGATTTTGGAAAATGACAAAATGTTTTTTGTTGCTGTTTTTTTTACTTTTTACAGTACACAGGTGAGTTGGGAGTAAAGAAGCAGACAGGATAATAAATGAGTCAGAAAATCTTCATTGAGTCAGAAAAGTGCAGCTCTGAAGAGCTTCTCCAGTTTTATAGTAGGAATGGTCAGCATTTCACCTTAAATTATTATTTTAGTCAGATTCAGTGCTTTTCAAATGGCCTCATTTAACAAAGATGTCATTTGGCATATTCTCCTTACAAAACATAAAGTGAGTTAAGCTAAAATCATGTCTTTTGTTTTGCTTTGTTCAGGAACAAGAGACAGTGGCTATTGCTGTAAACTGGTTATCAACAGAATGTATATCATGGCCAAAATGCAGAGCTCCAAAAGCCAATAGTTCCATGTTGAATACAACTTTGATGATGATATTTATGGTGATGTTCATTGAAGAAGCCTGCTGCTATGGCCTGAACTGTGATCTCTCAAAATTCATATGTGGAGTTCCCAACCTTCCATACCTCAGAATGTAACTGTATTTGGAGAGAAGGTCTTTAATGAGGTGATAAATTTACAATGAAGTCTATAATCCTCATAAGACTGAAGTTCTAATGGAGAGGTGGAGAGACTAGGTCTGCTCAACACTGAGAAAAAGCCATGCAGGAACACAGCGAGAGGGTGGCCATGTTCCAGGAGGGAAGAGGAGACCTCAGGAGAAACTAAACCTACAAATACCTAGATCTTGGACATGCAGCCTCCAGACTGTGAGAAAATAAATTTATGTCATTTATGTCACCCCTTCTATACTATTCTGTTATAGTAGCCCTAGCAAACAAACACACCTGCCTTTCCTGGAAACTTCCGCATCTTGTGGAACTCCTACCTCTCTTTATTCAGGTTTTATAGCAACAAGCATGGCAGAGCAGTGGAGTTGTACATGGGTGATGCAGGGTAAATGTCTGAGTTGTTTCTCCTGATTGGTCCCAGGCTGTGGTCACTGAAATAGATAATGCTACAGTGTGATCCCAACCCATAGAAATAGGCTGAGGGAAATTATACAGCTGTTTAAAAAGATCCTTGACTTGCTGCCACTAATAAAAACTTACACATGTCTGAGTACATGCATGTGCATTCACACACACACACACACACACACACACACACACACACACATAGATATCCATGTCTTTAAGGAAAAAAAGAACACAAAAAAGACCTCATACAAGGATTACTCAATCCAACCTCCCAGAGTCAGAAGGAGTTATTATACACTAGAAAAAGGAGGAAGTGTGAGAAAACCACAGAGAATACATGCAATCAATCGCTCTGTCTCTTTCCCCTTTTTGTCCCACTGGACTGATGCAGTTATGCCTGAGCATTCTACTGGCAGATGCTACTAGAGGCCTCAAGTTCCTCTCAGAACTGCTATCATTCTTCTAATGCCCTAGGAATGATTTGAAGAAGCTTCTTGTGCAGCCTAACACTAACAAAGAAAGGTCAGTGAGGCTGCGAATTCCAAAAGTCTCATGTCTTCTGGGTAAATCCACCTAGCAGCTTGAAGCCTACACTTACCTCTCTGCCCAGTCACCACTGTGGTCATGATGGTGATTGGGTCCCAAGCAGGCAGAGAGCTGCTGGGCACCTGATACTCACTGTTTAGCAGGGAGAGAGATGCTGTGTGAGTAACACCTCAGTCATCAGGGCTCTCCATCCTGGGCCCTGAAAAAGAGCATGGCACTTCATCACATGTTTCACTGCACTTAATGTGGTGAAAAACATGGTCAGCTCCTCTCTTAAATCACAGAAGTCACAGACAGCAACAGGGAATCGCATGTCAGCTCATCTGGGTTGTGTGCTAAGGGAAGCCAGATCCAGCTCTGCTTTTCATTAGGGGAGAGTGAGTTACGTCTGGGAGGTGTACAAGCACCCCTGTTTTCCACCAGCCTGCCCTGCTTCTATCATTAACATAAGCTCACAAATAAGACGCAGTGCTCTCAAGATGCAAGTGTTTCTTCAGGCCTAGGATGTTGGTGCCTTGTCCTCCCTTTGAGGAAACGCTGCTGCCCTTTTGAAAACTCCAGAAATAAAGCTGTCAGTGAAAGCACACTAAATCGTGAAATGATGAGAACAAAGCTAATAACAATCCGGAATCCCCATAGCAAACCTCCAGAGGGAAATTTTCCTGTCAGGAAAGCTCTTTCTGAAAGTGTCTACTTTTGAACATATTTTGCACTCTTGAAAGATGCATTAAATTTTATTAAGTCTAAATGAAGTTTATTTTACTTTTATGTGTTTTAATTTATATTTTAATGCAGTGTGGATTGTTATTGATGGACACATCTCAGTCCCATTTGAGTGTGACCAAATGATGCAGCTTATTGAGCGGGCTTCCTAAACATTTCCCATTAAAATGTTGAAGGCATCTGAACAGTAAAATCATCCAGAAGACATTTATGAATGTGAGGCCCTGCAGCTGAGATATCTATGCATAGCCAATCTATGGAGAGAGAAATTAAATCAAAAGAGGCTGAAATATCTGTATAGATGTATAAAAGACATAACAGGGGAGAACAGTGAAGGGACAAAGATAAGAAAGCTTAGGAATAATGGCAGATATGCAGGCAATCACAAGTTGTTGGGTAAGGGTCTTCCTTCCAAGGAGTTCAAGCTGAATGTTTTGTCAGTCATTTATTTAACAACAATTCATAGTACAACTACCAAGTGCTAGTCACTCACTTGACACTTGGTCTTTGAGAAGATTACCACCTATTGGGTGGTGAAGCTCTGACTTCACTCTATAAACTGTAGAGATGTGAAAAAAAGCACTCTGGGTAAAAACAAAGCTTTTTGAGGCTGGGGATTGGGCTCAGGCGCTGGAGGTATTTGTAGGAAGTTTTCCCAAGTGGTGCAGTGTGATCTTAAAGAGAGAAGAATGTAAAGAAGAGGATGGATTTGTGCAGGGCCCGGACAAGGAGAGAGAGCTGTGTGAAGAAGCATGAGTCAAGGTGGAGAGAATGGTATGTGTAAGGCAGTGTGACCAGAGAGGGTTCAGCAGTGCTGGGTATGGTGATGAGCCCACATGACATGCTGTGATATGTGATGATGGGGAAGGATATGATGCCAAGGAGGTGGGACTGGGCTGGCCCAGGCTAAGGCATGTATACTATCTACACTAATAAAAGAGTAACATGCTAATTGACAGTACCTTTGTGACACCCACTAGCCAATCAGGAGTAAGTATGTAAATTAATCCAACAAAGATGGGGGTTAATTTGCATACACAGGTGTCAAGTGGCAGGGTCAGGGCAGGATGTTTGCATCATCACCATGGCAATGATGCAGGTGTTCCACACCACTCCAGCTGCTCTGGGCCTCTGGGCAGCATGGGAAGGTGGAAAGGCAGAAAGCTGGCTCCAGCCAGAGCGAAGGTGGTGCCAGCAGCCAGGGGAAGGAAGGCCCCTTCTTGCATGAATCTTCATGCATAGGGCTTCTAGTATCGTATAGTCAGGGTAAGCCCATTGCAGTTTTTAAGCAGACAGAATCAGCTGTTTTCTTGCAATACTATTCTGCTAAGCAGCATGGAGGATGGGCTGAAGTAACCAAGTGTCACCAAGTGGGAGATTTTACAATAATTTGAACCAGCTTAACACTCTTCTTTTTTCCTTCCTCACCTAGCAACATCTCTGCAGCTTCACACACGCTAACCCCTCAGGAAATTGATTCAGGTTCCCATCTTTAGTCTTGATCCTGCCTGCTCTTACAGGTTCCTGCTTCATTGGTTTGGCCTGTGTTATTCATCTTTGTCCTGAGGGCATTGTCTGTGCAAATAGAGAGAGGAGCAAGATTTGAGAGACATTTTTGAAGCATAGTCAACAAATGTATTTATTAGCTCAGTCCACTCACTAGATGTTGCTTTGCTGATCTATCTTTTTTTTCTTTCCTATTTTTCCTCATCTATGCCCAAGCCCCTGGAATTTTCATTTGTTCCTATGCTATGGATGTGTCTCTTATCTGAGAGTGTTCAGATAGCTCAAGTCCAATCAGTTGAAGCAATCAAGCTTTTACTTCTTTTCCAAACAACTCTGTCCCCTATGGTTTGTGTAATGATCATGTTAATATGCAATCCAGTAGAGAGGTCTTTAGAGTGTAAAAGGAACAAATCCTATTTCCCAAAGGTACAATGACTATTTACAGGGTACTATTCTACAGGCTTTGCATGAGTTTATTTATTTAAGCTCAAGATAATAGTACTTCTCTTTTAATCTTTAAAGAACATACCTCATGATATAAATATTAATGTTCCCATTTTATAGATTAAAAAATAAAGGTTGTTTGAAATTTCAAGATAAGAAAATATTTTTATCATGGGGATGTCCTTTATATTCCTCAAATCACTCTTTAGCCAACAAAGTTCTATTAAAATCATATATCTATAGAGTTCTATCTTCTCAGAATGAGAGGAATTTTACAGGTAATAGTTTTCAGCCCCTAAAACTTCTGTATGTGTTGGGTTCCTGATTATATTGATTCCTTTAGTCATTTCTTCACTCACTGACTATAGATCAATTGCCTATTCTTTATCTTGATATTCAACACAGTAATTGTGTTCTGCATGTATTGTCCTCCTTCCAGCCTCAGTTCAACACTTTCAGTGACAAATCCATTGCCTCCTGAAGCAGCCTATTCTGCTGTATATTTAGTTTGTGAGATTTTGTATGTTGAGATTTTGCCCTCCAATTTCTAATCATTGTTCATAATTTTATCTAATGAGACCATCTACAAGTTTAATCTTTCTTCCACATGACAGTATTTCAATGAATTTAGAAACTTTTATTTATTTTTTGTAAATTTTCATTTGCTTCTACCAACTCTTCTCTTTCTTAGTTCTTTTTAAAAAAAATCCTCACCTGAGGATGTATTTTTATTGATTTTAGATAGAAAGGGAAGGGGAGAGGAAAGAGAGAAACATTGATGGGTTACCTTCCATATCCTCCCCGACTGGGGATAGAATCCACAACATAGGTATGAAACCTGATCAGGAATCACATCCCCAACTTTTTGGTGTATGGGACAACACTCCAACCAACTGAGCTACCCATCCAACTTGGTTCTTTATGTGGCCCAGTTTCAAATCTCCTTAGTATTTCAGTTATTCTTCTCAAGTTGCTCATGTCTAAACATTGTTAATCCTCACCCAAGGATATTTTTCCATTGATTTTTAGAGAGAATGAAAGAAACAGGGAAAGACAGAGATAAACATCAATGTGGGAGAAGCACATTGATTGGTTGCCTCCTGCAGGAGCCCAACCAGGGCTAGAGCTGGAGAGGAGCCTGCACCCAAGGAAGGTGCCCTTGACGCTTGACCCAGAATTGAACTTCAGTCAGCCAGCTGATTCTCTATCCACTGAGTCAAACCAGCTAGGGCTCACATTGCCTTCATGAGACTTTACATGCAGTGCTCAACTCTCTTTGCAAGTTTCAGCCTGTTGTACTAAGAAGGGTAGTAAGGAGTTATCCCTTATCCAGTCCCCTCCACCCACTTTTATTAACTCATAGCATTTGTAATTATTTTCTTGTGTTAGTGTCCCTTTTTCCTGCAAGACAGCAAGAGTGGCAAAACCACAAAACTTTTGTTTTCAGCAGTGACACCAGCAGAGTGCCTGACATGAGTAAGTATGCAATGTTTCTGTAATGAATGAATGACTAATGGAATGAGTGAGTACACTACTGTTAAAATGCCCAACAAGAGCATGCTCATTTTTTTTAAATAGAACAGAACTAGAAGTAACTTTGCAAACTCACTATCCCAATCAGCTCATTTTCAAGAAAGAAAACAGACCAGAGGAGTCAGTGATTTCCTGAAGGTCACACAATAGAGCTAAGACTAGAACTCAGGACAGCTGACTCCGATTTCAGAGCCAGTGAAAGGGCAACTCCAGGTCTCAGTGGGGTGTGGTGGCAGTGGTGGACATGTGTGTGGGGAGCTGGCATGGCAAAGGCATACTCAGCCCTAGGGCACCTTATGTGCCTCACCAGCTCAGCCAGGTTCAGTGACCCTGAGTGGGGGCGGTGGATTAGAAAAGACAGAGAAGAGAATGAAAGCTGGGACTCTGTGGGATGCTGCTTCCCTGAAGGGAACCCAACAGTGCCACAGACTACAAGCCATGTCTTTATTTTAGAACCAGATGCCACAAGGCAAAGTAAGGGCATGATCAAGATGTTGACAACATTCTTGTGGATTTCAGTCATACTCAATTACATGCACCTGATCAAACTTTGTTTACTTGCAAACCTATATCACTTAGTCTTAGATATATGGGGCCACCTGTTCTGACCATAGGTTTAAGCTTACAACTATAGCTTTTGGTTATAATTGTTCTGGGAGGCTCTGCCATCCAAGCTGGGACTTGCACGTGGCCAGGAGAGGACTGTGCTCTCTCATCAGTCCAAGGCTTGACTGTGTCCAAACACTGTAGTTGCACCCCACACATGAGACAACAATTTTATAATCTCTGAAAGTCAGGCATCTTGGGCCCTTCTGGAGTCTGGGGAAACCACAAGAAAGAAGTCTTTGCAGCCTACCCTCTTCCAGGTCAGGAGCTAACTCAGTGGGATAGGGATGCATTCAGGGCAGCCTTCGGCCCTAGCTATGTACTCGGGGATCTTCCAAGGCCCACATAAAGCTCAGATATTGATTCAGCATCTGTCCTTTAACATCTCCTAAGCTGCACTGGGAAAGGACTGACAAATAAGAAACAGCCAAGCATAGACCCAGAGAATTATTCCAGAGAAATGAAATGAGGTGTTGGTAGTGCAATGAAATACATTCTGCTTTTGTTATGCTCAAACTCACTGAGAGGAAGGAAGGAAGCTGAGGCTATTACCATTCTTAGAAAACAAAGCAAACCTGGATGTCAATTATAGCTTTCTCCTGAATGTGTTGTTCATAGATGTTTCTGGCCTGATCACAGGAGAATTATGGCTCTCCTACCATAAATAGCACTGATCCATATCCTCCCTCTGAGTCTGTGAAGGGGATTCTGCAGTAGTATTTTATGGCTTGAAACAATGCATAGTATAAGCCCCTAATCTGAAGGTAATGATCTACTCTATCACCCTATACCAGAGAAGTGCCAATAAGAACATGAGTAATACTCACCATTGTTAAACTCTGGCTAGGCATGATTTTATTCATTCCTCACATAGGTATTAGCCCATTTTAGAGATGAGGCAATCAAGGTTCATAGAGTGTCAGTTTTGAGATCACATCTGCCTAATGCTAAAGCTTTGACCTTGTGTTGTTAACCTTGTGCTCAGAGCTTGTATATTGCATTAGAACAATCAATGTCTATCTAGGTGTATTCTTCTGTTTTAGGCAGAAACTTTCTACTCAGGGCCTTCATACATTGCTATCTTTCTGCCTTGAATGTTCTTATAACCTATTCCCAAGTTGGCCCTGTTTCTACTCACCCTTTTGGATTCTGTGCAGGTGCACCCTCTTCCAAGTACTCCCATTTGCTCCCTCTCCCCTCTCTGAGTTTGCACAGCACTTCCTTCCTGCTTCTGCCATTGCATCAATGATTCTATTTGCTTAAAATCTTGTTATCCCACTGCTAGACTGGGAGCCTCTGGAGGCCAAAGACCACTTCTTATTGAATCTGTGTGCCCTGTGCCTAATGCAAGTATGTGTTTCTTATTATTTTAATTATTAAGTGACAGGCAGGTCTGGAGCACCTGAGAAGTAAGGTCCATACTTTCTAATCACAAGAGGGTGAGAATGGTTTAAAAGATTAAATTCTTCTAGAGGTATTGGATTTGTTTTCTTCAGTATGCCCGGCAGAGCACCTGGCATCAGTCAATATGCATTAAAATGAAGCTAAAGGACCCCAAAAAATCCTACCAATAAATACTAAACTAAACAAAAGACAAAGCTCAGAATGAATGAAGAAGGTTATTCAAGGTGGAAAATTATAGTGGGAATTATGGGGAGTGCTGGAGTGAGAGAGACCTCACTCAAAACTGTAGCTGAAGCTTAGTTCCTTCATTTGAAAACTAGGAATAATGACAATACCGACATTAGAGGGCAAGTGTAAGAATTGCTTACTATGTATGAGTCTTTGCAGGAAGCTCAGCACCTATAAATGACAGCTATTTTTACATAGCTGCATAGTCCTCTCTTTTCCAACAGACATGTGGAGGTCTTGAAATACATTTTTTCTTTAAAAATGCTTCCCCATTGAGATATGCCCCAAATGTCATGGTTCTGAAATATAGGTTGAGGTAACTAGGTGTCTAGGATTTCATATCAACATTGTATAAAATATGGAAGTCATATTTTCAAGTTGGATTTTGGGCCTATTAAAAGTCTTCTGCCACATTCCATCCTAAAGCAGAGCTGATCACTTAAATATAGTGCATTTTATAATCTATAGTAATTCTATATTTTTTTCTATACTGTGAGTGACATAGGGTAGATATTGTCTCTGATTCATCTTGCCTTGGCTTTGTAAGTAGCACAATGCCTGGCATAGAGCAGATAATTTTAATTTTAGCACTTGTCATAGCTGTTCTTGAAAGTTTTTAAAAGTATAATCATGATTAATATATATACCGCCTAAGAGGTTGTGAGTATCAGAATGAGTTAGATGGGAAAGAAATCTGCCCAACTTTTGGTTTTTGTTTAATTTTATTACTTTCAATTATAGGACCTTTACAAAATAGCTTTATTTTTTTTTGGGGGGGGGTCATGGAACACTGGAGACAGCTATCACTTTCATGTCTATCATTGCTTACACTCTGAGAAAAGGTATGCTAGTTTGTGGATCAAAGATGGGATTTCACGGATACCCAGGGGCTGTGCAGTCACTCACCACTACCTCCTCAATATCCCTCTACTCTATGTTTCAGGTACATAGGAAACACTCAAAGTATTGATCTTGAATGCTTTCTATCCACAGATAGGGTAAAAGAAGCGTTATGGAGAAGAATATCAAAGAGCCTTTGTTTCCTTGCTGTAGCGGGGTGTGCTACTTGCCTTCTGGGTGGATGGTTCTCAAACTGGGTGCACAGAAAGATTCTCTGGGAAAACTGTTAGGATTCTACTGGCGGTGATGGTGAGGATAGAGGATACAACTGTAGGCACTGAGTAAATCCTGTTCTGGCACAAGGGCTCCCATTCACCCTAGAGTAGCTTGAACAAAGTTGCAGAGCCAGGCCAGAGGCGGATCATGGGCCATTCTGCAGAGGCAGTCTCATAATGCAGGCAGGAGTGAAACATCAGGGTGGCCTAATAACCTGGGGTGGGCCCTATTCATGGGGTTGGAAATGAGGGAGACCTATTGACTAGAGCAAAGTAGGACTTTTGTCCTGGAGACATGGGGCTGCCAGGAAGGCTACTGAGATGTTCAGAAATGAGAACTAGTACTTGAGGTAGGGAATGAATGGGCGGAGGCTTTTTCTTTTTTAAAAAAAATATGTTTTCATTGACTTTAGAGAGAAGAAGGAGATGGGAGAAAGAGGCAGAAGCATGGATGGAGAGAAGCATCAATTGCCTGCCTCTTGCTTGTCCTCTACTGGGGATGGAGCCCACAACTCCCAGCATGTACCTTGACTAGGAATGGAACTGGTGACCTTTTGGTTCATGGGCCAGCACTCACACAGGCCAGGCTGAGGATTTTTCTTTATGACACAGTTGAAGCATCCCCCACTGTACCTTGCTCCTGCCTCTTACATTGCACTCGTCATGCTGTATTGCTGCAATCTATTTATATTTCCGTCTCCCTTGCTAAATGGTGGGCAGCTGGAGGGCATGGTCCATGTATTATTACTTTTATTACTTTTTGTCTTCATGTCTCTAGTACTTAGCTCAGGTCCTGGCACATGATATCTATTGCTTACATGTTTACAGAATGATGGCAGGCATGGATGGATGGGTGGGTCTGTGAATGATTTATTTTCCTCCTCTCCCCCACCCCACATTTGAAAGAAGTGTTTAAATCCCTCTGGCAGAAAAACAGGGCACTCGCTGTAGGTGCAGGAGCAGGTCTGATGTGCATGTGGGGATTAAGTGATCCCAGCTGTCAGGAAAGATGAACCAAAGAGGCTGAGACCAGGAGAGGAGAAACTTGGAGCAACTCGTGATTAGTCAGCGACACCTTGGTGTGGCTGAGTCTATCATTTCAGTCTTTTCTTTTTAGCATGATAAGCCTATCAAAGGGTGAGAAAGGTGGGAAGGAGGGAAAGAAGTTTACATTAATAGTCCTGTGTGTGGTTACACTATTCATTTTTTAAAATGTAAACCCTATTAGGTTTTTGTGAAACAGATTTATTATTGCTCCTTTAAAGATGTGGAAACAATAATTTGCTTAAGGTCCTAGAGCTACCCCAGGGCAGTGAGTGATTACCTTAATTTGGGAATAAAGAAGAATATTATTAATGCATTGGATGCCTGGAGAGAGGGGGCTTGGACTCATATTTCACTTCAGTAACCTTGACACACACAACAGGACCACCAAGACCTGGGAAACCTCTCAGGATATATTTCATCAATCCTCAAACTGTTCTTCACCAATAATTGGTTATTTCTAATGGTTCCTTTGTAGTTTTTATTACATTGATTAATCTAATTATTAGCCATAGAAAACATGTATTCATTTAGTTAATAACCAACATTTTTGGAGGCATGAATATTTTGTGGCACTTGGTAATAGCTACCCAAGAATAACAAAAAATAATTATGCTTTGTTGAGTGACTAGAACTGTGCTAATATTTCCCATATATTCTCTTAATTCCTTCTCACATGAACTCTAATAAACAGGTATTATCATCACTCCAATTGGTGGGTGAGGAAAAGAAATCTCTAAGTTTAACTAGCTAGCCTCTACCTCTTTCAAACTTTGACACTGGATGATTCTTTCTGACTTTAACATCTATTTTCTTTTCATTATAGCATGCATGCATCACAGGCTCATAATCCATTCAATAAGGCAGATTGTAAATGTATAATTAAGCATAAAAAATTGATAGAACTTTTTAATAGAATTTACAAAGCACCAAGGAGCTAATCAGTTCCTTAGGCAAAGAAGGCAGCAGTGTGGATATGACCTCTTCTGCCTTGTATATTAGCTTTAAATTTTCAACAAACAAACAAACAAATGGGAGGGGGATGGAGAAATATGTTGAATGTATGCAGGTTCTCTTAGCTCTAATGCCCATCACCTCCTCCTTTCTACTCTGTACTTTTGGCTGCTATGCCTGGATTCATTTTCATGGCTAAACTGAGAGTCCATCTGTTACCAATGAAGAATACAAATATTCTGATGCAAACCTTGAATAGAGAACTGTCACATAGTGAGAGCAGAGCTGTCAAATGTCTTCTCTTCTGGAGGCCAGAGTAAATTTTTAGCAATGTGTTCGTGTAACTATGTTACTCATTCAGGGCCATGGTATAATCAGGAATATTTTAGAAAATTTCCCACTGGCACTAGAGAAGTTTGTGCGTAGACCAAACTAATAAATGGGAAATTATTACATATACTAGTGGCCCGACACACAAAATTTGTGCACGGGGGAGGGAGGGAAGGTGTCCCTCAGCCTGGCCTGCACCCTTTCCAACCTGGGACCCCTGTGGAATCTGGCCTAAACTGGCAGTCAGACATCCCTCTTACAATCTGAGACTGCTGGCTCCTAACTGCTCACCTGCCTGCCTGCCTGATCACCCTTAACACTATGCCTGCCAGCCTGTCTTTCTCTCTTTCTTTCTCTCTCTTTTTCTACTGCCATTTATCCACATTTTAACCTTTGGGAAAAGGTTTGTGTTATTTTAATTTATTACTATTCCTATTTATTCATTTCCTAAACACCCCTGTTTCCAAAAGAATTGTTTCATTAAAAAAAAAACACACATAAAATGAAGTATTGACCACCACTTAACAGATATTGAAAAACAATATCTGTAATCACAAACCAAAGTGAGATGGGATGGAGAATTATATCCAAAGCGATGGACTGAGTCCAGAAACTGTGCTTGAACTCTGCCCTTCCCAGCAGACAGGCGCATGCACACATGTGTCCAGAAGAGATCCAAGCTATTTGATTTTTATGGCGGGAGAGAGTTGTCTGTTACTGCTCCCTTCCTGAGAGTCATGGTCTGATCCTCAGCTTTGAGCCCTTATGGGTAAATATGGAGCTCCTCCTAAAATTCAAGTGACACCTCCCTCACTGATGTTTCCACACTCCATATTGAGATGTTAAAACACCTAAAGATGCAACTAAAGACTGTCCAGCTATTAGACAGTCCTTCAACTGCTGGGACCTTGTTAGCAGAGAGGAATGTAGACCAGAATACAGAGGAACTTATGAGTGAAAATGCAGCTGGACACCAGCACCATAAGCCAATGTTCCTTCCCACAGCTCAGGCAAAAGGTCAGGTTGGAAAGAGCCTGAGTCTGATGGTTGAGCTGGACACATTCTTTAGACAGACTGCAGATGGCCTGTGGTTTAGCCTGTCAGATTAATCATTGCTTGCATTTTACAGACTGATTGTCAAACAAAAGACATCTTTATTACCCTACTTTATGACTACCTTACAGACTTCAACATGACCATAGATAATTGGAAGCTAGCGGGGCAGCATTTTAGATCCTGTGATTTGGCTGTGTCCTGCTAACTGCTAAATTGACTTCTTAATTCTAAGCCAACACCTAATGTGGTAACTGGCATTGCCCAAGAAGTTAAGAAGTCTCCAGCCACTATAAAAGAAACATGCATTTTCCATTTTATATGACATGAAGAGAACATGTATTTTCAGTGAATTATCTTCTGTTCTGGAGGATATGTGAAGAAATCACTTAGAATACAAAGATCACAGCCTAATGTCAGAAAGCTGTTTTACTTGACAGCATATTCACAGGATTACTCTTTCAAAAATTTGGTCAAACATATTTGCTTTTGAAACAAAACTATTTACAAATGCTGAAAAAAAGATCAATCATTTATACACCTGTCTATCCAGTGACCCATCCCTGAAACAAAGATCAAGTTCAGTCTATTTTATGCTAAAAAATTTAGTAGTCATCATAGACACATCAAGTTGAAATGCTATGGTCTCTAAATTCAAGGAACTCAAAAGTTATATATGTCATTCTAATACAAAATATACTGAATATAAAGTGTATTTTTTTAAAAAAAAGATGTATACCCTCTAGTTTAGAAAGAAATTTAAAATCCTTTGGTCTAGCTTTCTTTACAAAATGTCTGGTAGGAAAAAATTTATTTGCAGAAAAATAACTACTTTAAAAAAGCTAAAAAATAATAAGGTATTATGAAATATAAACAGGAAGTGCTATAAAATCTCAGGGTGTGGAAATACTACTTGAGCTGGAGGTTATCAGGGAAGGCTTCATACTATAATGAGCTTTTATTTGGCTCTTAAGAGATGATTTAGGGGGATGAATGGGGCCCCCAAACGATGTGCCCATGTGCTAGTCCCTAGAACCTTTGACTATGACCTTATATGTTATAAGAGTAAACATTACCTTACATGGCAAAATATGTGACTAAGTAAAGAATTCTGATAGAAGGTGCTTACCCTGTATTATCTGGATGGGTCCTACTCAAACCAAGGACAAGTACACAATTAAGATGAGGCAGAGAGAGATCTGACAAACCGAAGAGGAAGAGGCAATATGACCATGGAGGCAGAGGTTGAGGTGATGTGGACACAAACCAAGGAATGTGGACAGCCACCGAAGCTGGAAGCTGCTTCCTGCAGCATCTAGAGGGAGTACAGCCCTGCTTACATTATTTTAGGTTTCTGGCCTTCAGGACTGTAAGAGGATAAATTTCTATTATTTTAAACCAACTAGCTTATATTAATTTGTTATAGCAGCCACAGGAAACCAATAGAAATTGGGAGGACTTTAATATATGCAGTTGGAGAAAAGGGGAAACTAAAATGGAGGGAACAGTGTGAACTGATGCATGGAGACAGCAGTGTGGGGATCCAGGAAGCAGGTTGGCTTGGTTGGATAAATAATAAATGTGCCGGGAACTCAAATAAACATAAACTAGCCAACATTTATTGAGCACTATCTGTGTGCCATGTGGCTAAAGCATCTCATTTAATCTGCACAGGCGTTTCCTCATCTCCATATACAGATAAAGAAACTGAAGCATAGAGGGGTTAAATATTATGCCCAATGCCACAAAATTACGAAGCTTTGAGCTAGAATGCTGACTCCACCTTTCTGCTCCTGCTCTAAACCTCTATACTGTCTGTGCTCTTGATCATGAAGGGATCTTCTTCCACTGCTCCAGATGCACCCTACAAGCATCTATTAGAGTGCTTATCACAGTCACAGTGCTTTGTCATTTGGTTTTATGTGCCTGTTTCTCATAATAGGCTGTAAGCTCTGTGAGAAAAGAGACCATATCTTTTTGGATTGCCAGTAATTCCCCAGGCCTGGTACATAGTGAATTATAAATATGATTTTGCTAAACCATGACACTTGAGAAATTCTATAATAGGATATAGTATATGGACTAGAAAGCATCACTATGTATCTCTTAATTTGAATGGGGGTTGGGTAACATTAGGACCCGCTTGTAGCCTATCTCTATGTCACAAAAGGATATGGAGGAAATATTTGATACCAATGGGAGTGGGGTGTCAGTGCAGTCTGGTACTCTGGACATGAAAGAGTTACTCTACCCCCAATCCTGCGTGTCCACTCAGCACTCTTGGCTCAGTGGTCTAAATTCCCTCTGCCACTGTGTTGATCCCATGGAAGAAGGATCCACTACAATCCTGCTCAAAGATCCTTTAAGTTTGGGAAGAAACTAAAAACCACCATAGGTGTCATAGTTGTTTCGCCTCTTGGGAGGATTCTCTCTTCATGGAAATGTTAAAAAATCCTGTCTCATTTGCTTCAAAGCTGGGATTTCCCAAGGAGTAGATTTCTGCTCCTTACCACTCTCAGTGAGGACAGAACTATAGATGCCACTCCTATGCCACCTCTACAGCAGTGGTTCTCAACCTGTGGATCGTGACAGGTTAAGAACTGCTAGCAGAGTCACCTAAGATCATCAGAAAACACAGATATTTACATTATGATTCATAACAGTAACAAAATTAGTTATGAAGTAGCAATGAAAATAATTTTGTGGTTGGGGGTCACCACAACATGAGAACTGTACTAAAGGGTCGCGGCATTAGGAAGGTTGAGAACCACTGCATGATTAAACTGATGGGTCTAACTCTGATTTACCTATGTTCAAACCCAGAAATCTCCATTGTATCCCTATTTTTAAAAAGAATTTCAAAATCTTCATCCTCCAGCCTTCCTGCATTCCAACTGTCATCTACATTTTATGTTATTCTTTATAACCTCACCTATGTATGTGCACATGGCTTACATTTTCCTAAGCAGAACTCTCTCTCTCATTCTCCACTTTTCTACCTCTGTATTTTCACTCACAGAATCTCTTCAACACAGATCTTCTCATTTATTTTTCCTCACAGATATTCCCTCCCATATCCATTTTTGAAGGCCTAAGATAAGCCAACATCTTCGATTCATGTATCCTTTCATTTATTTCACCAATATTTGTTGAGAACTTTTTCTTATAGCAGAGCAAACTTTTACTGTCTGTTCCAGCTGTTTTTCTATTTGTCACAGCGGCCCTACCTGACCGACTGGCAGTTTCAGTCTTATGAGTCTGGAGTGCTTTGTGTCTGCCAGTTCTCAGAGCTTTTTGGAATAAATAATTCTCTGGCTAGAGCCTACTTATGTGAGAATGCTTTGCCAGTTAAAAATGAAACTCACAAAGTATGCTTGCAATTAATTGAAATGTCCAAGTGTTTGGTAAAATTTGCCAAGATTTGTGCACAAAGTGGGATGGATGTGACCCAGAAAGCGCTTTCTATTCCAAGATCCCATGGCTACTTCGCCAGTAAAACACCCTCTCTCCCCTGGCTACCGCAGCAGCCTCCTGGCAGTCTTGCTGCCTTGAATCCGTTCTCCATAGGTCATGGCTATCTCTCTAAAATACAGATCTGACCTGCCTGCCCTAATTGAAGTGCTCTGATGGCTTCCCTTTGTGCTCAGGATAAACTTCAAACACTTGAAGCAGTGCACCCTACAGGACCTCCTCACAGCTGGACCCTGCAGGCTCTTCTGTTCATCATTTCTTTTCTTTCTTTCTTTTTTTTCCCACTCAGCCCACCTTTGCTGTTCTTTCTTTCTGGAATAATGCTCCCCCCGCCCCATCCCAGCACCATGCATCACATTCTCCTGCTTAACTCTTCACTAGCCCTTACTCCTGCCTAGAAGTGAGGTTTTGTTTCTATAGCATTTTACATATTCTCTAAGCTAGCATGTTTCACACTATTTTTAATTGCCTGCTTATTTTTAGTTAAACCCTATGAAACGGAAGATTCATAGTGGCAAGGATTATGTCTGTCTTGTTCACCAATTAACATAAGGGTGTGAAAGAAGATAGCACTGCAGGAATAGTTGAATTTAATTTAGTAGAATCTCTTTAAGGAAAGTAACAGGACCCTTATTCTATTAAAATTTGTGAATAAGAACGGCACTTTCTCATTTAATATAACTAAACTGGTTACTTAGAGAAAATGAAATGATGCTTCTGGAGTCTGTTTGTTGTGTCTTCACCTAATTGACTAAGACAAAGAGGGATGCTTTGCCCAAAGGAATGCTGCCTCGATTCTTGGGACCTGAACTGCCTTACAAAGCGTGGAATCTTCAAGTTACAAGCCTTTAATAAAACAACAATACGTATACTAGAGAGCCTTTGATGTGACAACCACTCTTAATATGCATTCTTTTTAGCAAGGCAGTAGTGCTGTGCATTCCTTTATATAAGGGAGCTGAGCTCAGCAGGTAGTAAGTTACAGAGCCAGAATCCAATCTGAACTGCTTCCTATTCCAGAGCATTTGCTCTTTGGATTTCACCACTTGGTCTCTCTAAGGACTTCCCTAAACATGCAGGCTGGGAATGGAGTAGCAACTGGGAAAATTTGGTGCAGCTGACTTAGGGAATAGTGAGTTTCTCCTAGTTCAGGAATGTTGGGAAAATGTCTATCTCTGTTATACTTGTTCAAAAACTAATCGGCACTCTTCATTTGTGAGCCCACTGTCTTGTGAGGATGAGGAATAAATGATTTTATGAAAAGTTTTAGAGGCAAGAAGAAATTCTTTTATTTCAAAATCTATATTCATCAACACCCACTTAGCAAGGACTCAAATCCGAAGAAGGGCCCGTGAGGCCTGCAAGTAGTGCTGCTGTGAACAGCTGTTCATTATGAGCCGCATCGCCAAAGCAGCAAGTGTCTGTGATATGAAAATAAATCCTCTGCTCTGACCCCTGACATAGTCACTCATCAAGGAGAAGACTCCTGAGATACATCTCAACAAGCTCTGTGAGAATGCAGAGCTTCAAAATCGAGCTGTTACCAGGTGGGAAACTCTCTATTATTCCAAGGTATATTATGCTAAATGGCCAATCATTTTTTATTGATTCTTAGTGCTATTAGTCAGGAAGTCCTGAATACATAATCCTCACTGATCTTGTGGTCCTCAGAAATGACAGGTAAAGCCAACAGCTGGCTTAGTGGGAGAGGGAGATGAAGGCTGCAGTGCCTCTTCTGTTGCATTATTCATATAAGTGAGCCCATTCGCTAATGGCCATGCAGGGCCCCTATTAACCCTTGGTTCTTAGAAACAAGAGTTGAGGATCAAAGTCTTAGCAAAAATACAAACTTCAGGTTATGTGAAAAAGTCAATAATTGGGGGATGTTTTATTCCCATACCTTAAGGTTTTGAATTCTGAGTTTGATATAGGCTAATGTCTGTGACAATTTGACTTTCCATGGTCTATAAGATTATGTAGCACATCTCACCTCAAAAATATCTGTTTTATATAAATAAGTGAGGAAATTTCGACACAGATATGCATAGATGAAAGATCATATGAAGACACAGGCCATCCACAAGCCAAGGAGAGAGACCCTCAAAAGAAACCAACCCTGCTGATACCTTGGTTTCAGACTTATAGCCTTCAGAATCATGAGAAAATATATTTGTGTTGTGTAAACTCCCAAGTCTGTGGCACTTTGTTATGGAAGCCTTAGGAAGCTAATCTACAAAGCTCTTCAACTATGCATATCTCCAACTCCCCTGCTACCATCTTGGTCCATAGAAACATCATCTTTTCCTGAAACTATTACTATTGTTTCTTAAATAGTTGCCAATATCTATTTTCACAGCCCTACAGGCAATTGCTCAAGTAACCTTAAAATGCAAAAAAAAAAAAATCATTATGCCACTTCTCTTCAGTGGCATATATGGCAAAACTAGAGATCAGAAGACCAAACAGAACATTGCATTTGTCTGAGCAAAGAATGATAGGGGCTTGAAATAAGGCCATGGAGTGAGGAGAGTGAGGAAAGCATATAAATCAGATGGGTTTTAAGAAAGAGTCTAAAAAAATGTATAACCCTCTAAATCAGTGGTTCTTAACCTTCCTAATGCCGTGACCCTATAATACAGTTCCTCATGTTGTGGTGACTTCCAACCATAAAATTATTTTTGTTGCTACTTTATAACTGTAATTTTGCTATTGTTATGAATCATAATGTAAATATCTGTGTTTTCCAATGGTCTTAGGCGACCCACAGGTTGAGAATCGCTAGCAGGGTCACCTAAGACCATTACAAAACACAGATATTTACATTACAATTCATAACAGTAGCAAAATTACAGTTATGAAGTAGCAATGAAAATCATTTTGTGGTTGAGGGTCACCACAACATGAGAACTGTACTAAAGGGTCGCGGCATTAGGAAGGTTGAGAACCACTGCTAAATGGTGGGAGAGAGGATAATGAGGAATGGATAATGAATGTCTCTTAGGCTGTGACGTATTTAGATATAAATATGCTCTTGACACACAGAGGTGATAATTTTTAAACTCTCCCGATGTGATGAAATCATATTCAGGAATAATCATATTAATGTGATGTCATTATTTTCTTGATTTGTAATTTAAAAATGATCCATACATAGAAAACTGCATTTAAATTTTAAAGTCACTACTGAAATTCCATAAAGTATATATATATATTTTTTTAATTTTTATTAATTTTTTATACATATCTCCCCATTGCCCCCCCTCACTCCCAGGCATACCCCAACCCCCAGTGTCTATGTTCATTGGTTCTGCTTATATGCATGCATACAAGTCCTTTGATTGATCTCTTATCTACCTCACCTAACTTTAATCTTCCTGCTGTAATTTCACAGTCTGTTTGAAGCTTTACTGTCTCTGTATCTATCCTTTTGTTCATCAGTTTATAATGTTCTTTATTATCCCCCAATGAGTGCGATCATGTGATGCTTCTCCTTCATTGACTGGCTTATTTCACTAAGCATAAGGCTCTCCAGTTCCAACCAGGTTGCTGCAAATGGTAAGAATTCCTTCTTTTTAATGGCAGCATAGAATTCCATTGTGTAGAGGTACCAGTTTTCTGATCCTCTCATCTGCTGACAGGCACCTAGGCTGTTTCCAAATTGTGGCTATTGTAAATTGTGCTGCTATGAACATAGGGGCGCATAAATCCTTTCTGATTGGTGTTTGTAATTTCTTAGGATAAATTCCTAAGAGTGGGATTACAGGGTCAAATGGAAGATCCATTTTTAGTTTTTTGAGGAAACTCCATACTGTTCTCCACAGTGGCTGCACCAGTCTGCATTCCCACCAACAGTGCACAAGGGTTCCTTTTTCTCCGCATCCTCGCCAACACTTGTCGTTTGTTATATTGTTGATGATTGCCATTCTGGTATCGCATTGTTGATTTGATTTGCATCTCTTGGATGATTAATGTCTTTGAACATGTTTTCATGTGTCTCTTGGCCTTCCTTCTGTCGTCTTTTGAAAAGGTTCTATTTAAGTCCGTTGCCCATTTTTTTATTGAATCCTTCATCTTCCTTTTATTAAGTTGTATAAGTTGGTTGTAGATTTTGGAAATTAAACCTTTATCAGTGATAGCATTTGCAAATATGTTCTCCCATGCATTGATCTTTCTTGTTGTTTTGTTGATGGTTTATTTTGCTGTGCAAAAGCTTTTTATTTTGATGTAGTCCCATTTGTTTATTTTTTCTTTAGCTTCCATTGCCTTTGGAGCAGTATCAGTGAAGAAGTTCTTTCGGCATATATCTGAGATTGTGCTGCCTATGGATTCCTCTAGTATTTTTATGGTTTCCCTTCTAATGTTTAAGTCCTGAATCCATTTTGAGTTTATTTTTGTATTTAGTATAAGTTGGTGGTCCAGTTTCAATTTTTTGCATGTATCTGTCCAATTTTCCCAACACCATTTATTGAATAGACTATCTTGGCTCCATTGAATGTTCATGCCTCCTTGCCAAATATTAATTGAGCATAGTGGTTTGGGTGGATATCTGGGTTCTCTATTCTATTCCATTGATCTATATGTCTGTTCTTGTGCCAGTACCAAGCTGTTTTGAGAACAGTTGCTTTGTAGTATAGCTTGAAGTCTGGTATTGAGATCCCACCTACTTTATTCTTTTTTCTCAGAATTGCTGTAGCTATCCGTGGTCTTTTGTTGTTCCAGATGAATCTATGAAGAATTCTTTGTAGGTCTGTGAAATATGTCGTTGGTATTTTAATGGGTAGTGTGATGAATCTGTAGATTGCTTTGGGTAGTATGGACATTTTAATGATGTTGATTCTCCCAATCCATGAGCATGGGCTGCTCTTCCATCTGTTAACATCTTCCTCTATCTCTTTTTTCAGTGTCCTGTAGTTTTCTGCATAAAGGTCTTTTACCTCTTTAGTTAGGTTTATTCCTAGGTATCTTAATTTTTTTGGTGCAATGGTAAATGGGATTGCTTTTTTAGTTTCTCTTTCTATAATTTCACTGGGGTTCATTTTGCTTGGGAATCTGTGAGCTTCTTGGATTTGTGTGGGTTTTTTCTTTTCTATATTGGGGAAATTTTCTGTCATTATTTCTTCAAACACGTTCTCTAATCCTTGTTCAGTTTCCACTCTTTCTGGAACCCCAATTATGCAGATGTTATTTTGTTTCATGTTATCACAAAGTTTCCTTAGACTCTCCGCTTGCTTTTTAACTTTTTTTTCTAGAAGCTGCTGTACTTGGGTATTTTTTCCTACCGTGTCTTCTAGCTCACTGATGCGGTCCTCTGCTTCCTCTAGTCTACTTTTGATGCTTTCTACTGAGTTCTTTATAGCAGTGATGTCATTTTTCATTTCTTCTTGTTTATTCTGCACCTCCTCTAGGTTCTTCTGCATTTCTTCTTGCTGCTTCTTCATCTCCTCTTGCGTCTTCTTTATTTCCTCTTGGCTCTTACTCATATTGTCCAATTTGTCTTCCATTCTTTTCAACCACATTATGATAATTTCTCTGAACTCTTTCTCTGGTAGGCTTATTTGTGGTTCTATTTCATTTACTTCCTTTTCTGGTGAAACCTGCCTTTCTGTCTTAAGTGGGCTGTTTCTTTTTCTGCCCATGGTCTTTCTTCTCTGGGTGTCTGGTTATGTAGTTCTCTCTCCTACGTTGATTGAAAGGCACAAACTACAACACGACCAGGTACAGCAAACAAGGCACTGAGTAGAAATGTATTCAACATGTTAATAATCACAAATAAGGTGACCACCAATGAAGGACAAATTAGGGGTAAATAGAGAAAGAAGAAGAGGAAAATGAGGAAAAAAGAAAAGAAAGAAGTGCCAAAATCAAATTGGGAGAGTGAGAAAAAAAAAGATAAATAAATGAACAATAAATAAATAAGAAAATAAAAAGTAGAAAAAGGAGACGGAAAGATGAAGAGAAAAAAGTCGGAGAGAAAAGAAAGTGTATAAGAAAGAAAAGAGGAACAAAATATAGATGTCAGGAGACAACTCCAATAGAACAGTCACTAATCCCAATAAAGGCCAGCAACCAGTACCTAGAGAGTAAGGCAAATTGCAAATAGCAACTGGTATCAAGGGAGGTGAGGGAAAAGAGAGGTAGAAAACAAAGCAAGCAAAAAGCAAAATAAAACAAGTAGAATAAACTAAAACAATCTCACAAAAAATTTTCAAAAAATCGATATAATCACTTTTTAGGCAAATAGCAACAAAAGGACATAGAGAAAAAACAACTTTTTGGCTAGTGAAGACAAGAGGAGAGAGGTTTGTGTGGACTTGTAGTAGGGGATTTGAAATTAGATATATAAATGGGGTGAAATTTTAACCAGGTAAAGAGAAAAATAGGGAGAATCTAAAGTTGGAAAAGGGAAAGAGAAACAAGACAACAAAATGGGGAAAGTTAGGAGGAAAGTGTTGGCATAAAGGTAGAGTTGAATTGGAGTAAAATTATGCTAAAGGAAAGATGAAAATAGAATGTAGAACTCTAATCCTGAAGCAAAATAAAGAGAAAACAAAATGACATTTGTTTTTTTCCAAAAACGGTAAAGTACTAGTAGTAATTAATAATACTAGTTTAAAACAAAAATGTAATAATTATAAAGGTAAAATCAATTGAGGCAGAAAGAAAAAAATATTCTTTTAATTAAAATATGTGAAAATGAAAAATAAAAAATTAAAAATTAAAAAAAAGAAAAAAGAAAAAATTAAAAAAAAGAAGAGAAATAGAATGGTCCTTCACTTCCATTATTATTCTGCTTGGCACTCCTGTTTCCCAGTAGGGGAGGTATTGCAGTTCCCTGTGTTCCCCTCTTGGTGTTTTAATCTCTTTATTTCTTGTGGTTATGCGAGAGTCAATTTGTGTGTCATCCATTGGGTGGCAGTGTTTCGGAATTGATCTCTGAGACAAAGCACAGGACCTCTCTAGGCTGTGCTCAGATCCTGCTACTCTGTGGTTCTCAAAACCAGTTTGTGGGATTTTGCAGCTGGGACAGTGTAATAACTCCCAGGCTGTCCCTCTGCCCCAGAGAAAAAAAAAAGAGAGTCGTTTTCCAGAGCTCTCCTCTGTCAACAGCTCAGAGGGTTTGCCTTCACACTCAGGGATCACGCCCTGACCACCTCTGCGGACCTCTCCAGAGGCAGCTTTCCCGCAGCCCGGCTCCCACAGTGCGCATCTCTGCCCTGCGGGGGTAGGAGACCTCGCCCTGGCCCAGGCGAAATCTGACCCTTCTGCGCGCTGAATGGATCTCTGAATCCTCCGCCTGAGCATCTGTGCCACCTGGGAAGCCGCGCTCTGGGTCCTGGCTGCTCTGTGGGTGCCTCCCTCAGCCGCAGCTTTCAGACCTCGGCAGACATCCACCTCCCCCTTAAGTCAGGCGCAATCTGACCTTTCCGTGTGCTCTGTGGATCTCTGATTCCGCCGCGTGTCTGCGCCGATTGGAGAGCGGAGTTCTGGGTCCCCGGGTCCCTGGCTGCTCGATGGGTGCCCAGCCGAAGGCTTCAGAGCGCCGCAGACATCCACCTCCCACTGCAAGATGGCTCGGGCTCCGCGTTCGCGCTGGTGGCTCCGGCCGACAAAAGCCCCATGGCAGTGGGGCTGCCTGGCCGGGAGAGCCCCTTCCAGCAGTTCCCCGCCTTCCCCTGGAGGACAACTGACTCCTAGCTTGCCAACAAACACTCCCAATGCAACTCTCAGCCGCTCTCTCTCCCTCTGCCCAGCGACAAAGCTCCAGACGCGTCCGTCTACTCCGCCGCCATTTTCTCCTCTCCCGTAAAGTATATTTTATATTTTACTAAAGGTTTTTTGTTTGTGCTCTCTAAACAAAAATTATACCTCATAGTTAACATTTGTTTCAATATTTTTAACTTTCAACACAAATGAAATCCCCAAGTGTTACATAGAATGAAAAAACAGAAGCACTGAGGTTCTCTCTTGGTCTTAACAATGGCTGTGCTGGGATTGTTTATTTCTAACCTACTGTTTCATGCAGGGATATGTATTCTCATAGGAACTAATGATACACACTGTGCCTGATGTAAGCTTGAATACCTCTGAACTATTTCAAAGTTACTTTTGAAAGAAACAGATATATCTGAGTCCACAAATGTTGATGGTCAACTGGATAACTAGAGGTTCTTTGAATTAACTTCCATTAAGAATATACACTGAGCCAAAACCAGTTTGGCTCAGTGGATAGGCCATTAGCCTGTAGACTAAAAGATCCCAGGTTTGATTCTGGTCAAGGGCATGTACCTTGGTTGTTGGCACATCTCCTGTAGGAGATGTGCAGGAGGCAGCTGATCAATGTTTTTCTCTCATTGATGTTTCTATCTCTCTCCCTTCCTTTCTGAAAAAAAAATCAATAAAATATATATTTTTAAAAAAGAATATACACTGAGTGGCCAGATTATTATGATCTCTGAACACATAATAATCTGGCCACCATAGGCCTGGTGCATGAATTTGTGCATGGGTAGGGTCTGGCCAGCCTGGCCAGAGGGAGGGGTAATATGTGGTTGGTCAGTCTGCTTGCTGGTCAGACTCCTGGTTGAGAAGACATTTTGCATATTAGCCTTTTATGATATAGGATATACACTGAGTGGGCAGATTATTATGCGTTTAGAGATCATAATAATCTGACCACTCAGTACAATCCTATCTAATAAAAGAGCAATATGCAAATTGACCATATCTCTGCTATGTCCACAAGCCACTCCCACCAGCCAATCAGGATCAAGTATGCAAATTAACCCAACCAAGATGGCTGAGGCCACAGAGAGAGCAGGCGGCTTGAGTTTCCCCATTAATGGAGGAAGCCAAACTTCCTGCACACGCTGGCTGGCCCAGGTCTCCACTCAAGGCTAAAAGTTTCAATTATAGAAGATAAATAAATCCCCCCCAAAAAACAGCTGCAGCCATGGAGCAAGCAGGAGGCTTGGCTCCGCTCAAGGCTACAAGATTTCAATTATAGAAATACATAAATCTCAGATACCAGGGCCTCTGCTTGGCTTACTAAGGGGCATAGCTGGCCTGAAAACCACCACACACCCCTCACCTAGGATGCCCCAGGCCCCAAGGGAGCCCCCACCCTGATCCAGAACTCTCTTCAGGAAAACCAGCCAGCCCCCACCTGTGTACCATGCCTCTATGCTATCTAATCCTATCTAATAAAAGAATAATATGCAAACTGACCTTAACTACAACACACAAGATGGCTGCCCCCATGTGGTCAAAGATGACTGCCTCCATGTGGACACAAGATGGCCGCTACAAGATGGCCAGCAGGGGAGGGAAGTTGGGAGGGACCAGGCCTGCAAGGAAGGGCAGTTGGGGGCTATCAAGCCTGCAGGGAAGGGCAATTAGTGGTAACCAGGCCGGCAGAGGAGGGAAGTTGGGGGTGACTGGGCCTGCAGGGGAGGGCAGTTAGAGGCAAACAGGCTGACAGGGGAGCAGTTAGGCAAGTCATCAATCAGGCTGGCTGGGGAATGGTTAGGGGGTGATCAGGCTGGCAGGCAGAAACTGTTAGGTGCAATCAGGAAGGCAGGCAGGCAAGCAGTTGGGAGCGAGCAGTCTGGATTGTGAGAGGGATGTCCGATTGCCCATTTAGGCCTTCTAGTAGGCCTAATTTTCCTGGGAGGGAGATTTTATTACTGACATTGTTCAGACTTGCCAGGACATGGTAACAACAATAACAGCAATAATAATAATATATCTGTTTTTGTCAGAAATTATACTAAAATTATCTGTGGATAATGCACTCATAAATGACTATCTGGGAAGGGATAGGTATCTAACAACAAAAGGAATGATTCCGTTTATGTTACCTATTATTCCCTTAAAATTCATATACTGAAGTCCTAACACTAACTACTTCAGAACATGGCTGTATTTGAAACTACAATATTTTCTAAAATATAATTTTATTGATTTCAGAGAGGCAGGGAGAGGGTGAGAGAGATAGAAATATCAATAATGAGAGAGAATCATTGATCAGCTGTATCCTGCCTGTCCCCTACTGGGGATCAAGCCTGAAACCTGGGAATGTGCCCCTGACTGGAATCGAACACGGAACCCTTCAGTCTGCAGGCTGACACTCTATCCACTGAGCCAAATGAGCTAGGACTGGGAGCTAGATATTTGAAGAAGTAATTAAGTTAAAAGGAGGTCATTGGAATAGACCGCACCTAATATGACTTGTATCCTTATAAAAAGATATTAAGGTGCACGCGCGCGCGCACACACACACATACACACACACACACACACACACACACACACACACACACACACGGCAATGTGAGGATGCCAGAAAACAGCCACCTGAATCCAAGGAGAGAAGCTCAGAAGAAACTAAACTTGTCGATATCCTAATATTGAACTTTTTGTCTTCAGAACTATGAGGAAACAGATTTATGTTGTTTAAGCCACCAAGTCTGTGGTACTGTTTTGACAGCCCTCGAAAACTAAGGCACTCCTGGACCCACAGGGAGAGGTTTAATTGGAAAGGTGATAAATATAAATTCAGCTTTGAATTGACTTATCCCGTGTCTTCTGGGACAGCTTGGAAATTTCAGATCTGAATTTGGAAGATAGCAGTGAGTTGCATATAATGTATTTGCAAGTCATCAGTATTTGGTGGTAGTTGAAACCAACAGAATAAAGGAAATTCTTCGAGGAGAGGCATCAAGTAAGAGAAAGAAGGCCAAGGATGAGAGCCTGGGGACCCCACAGATCTGAATAAATTCGCACATATGCTCACAGATATACTTGGACATATCAAGTGGGGTTATTCACCAGAGAAACGTTATTTAGGGAGATACTAAACTGTGGGTAGAAAATGATCTATAAATAAAAATTGTCCCCATGATCATTCTGAAAATGAATATTTTTTTCCATCTGAGGCTATGTATTCCTGTTAACCACCTGGAAAATATTTAGTTGAGAAAATTAAATATATATAAAGTCTGAGCAGTTTTTTTTTTAAAGGATGAGCTTCCATAACTGGCAAAATAAACTTCTTATTGCATAAAAAGATGAACTGAACATTTGGATTCCCAGATCTAAGGTCTTTCTGTGTTGGAAGTGACATTCTTTGTCTCAGAATACTGTAATTTTCTCTGGTAAAATGAGAAAATAGAATAGCTATTAAAAAACTAATTTGAAAAGAATAGACAACTTCAAGGCTTTAGGAAGGAAGAATAAAATGTCATTGACACTTGAAATAAAAAATACCACAGGATTTTTCAACTTCAAAGTCAGCCCACTTTGTGTGTGTGCACAGACTTTATGTCAGATTTCAGTATATTTTCCTATTAGAAAATAATAATTTTACTTTATATCAAAGGTTAATGTCTCCATTTTATCTAACTTGTACTGAATATGTCTATATAGAATTAATCACTTAAAATAATGTTTTTTTCAGCAAAAGGAAAATGTGTTGAAAGTCCAAGAGGTAAGACTGGCTTTATGCAAGCTTAACGTAAGAGCTCACCTGGTGGAAATAGAATTCAATTAATGTCTTCATCCACCTCTGTAGCCTACTGCCTCTGGGTTAGCCTGTTATTCTTGGATGTAAAATGATTACAGGTGGCCCCAGCCTTTCATTCAAGTTCAAATATCCAAGCAAAAGTCTCACTGGATTTCAGTGGATCTGTTTGGATTAAGTACCTGCTAATGAGCCCATCTAAGTGTCCAGAGGTCCTATTCTGTGCTGATTTTCCTAAGCCTGCTTTGTGTCCCACTTTGATTTAGTTTGTGTTCCACATTGTCTGTAAATTTAAGATGGGTTTTTTTGCAAATATCTGATACCAGATGAAGATTGCATGAATGTTGAATGGCTTAAAAATACTAGTACACACCCTCCTACATACACATACACATATAATAAGTGTTTCCATATACACATATGTACAATTATAAGAAAATATAATACAAGCTAAGAAAAGAAAACTTTAAGATGTTCCTAATGCCCTTTCCCTTGTTGTATGAGAGGAACAAATAGAAGGGGGAAAAGAGAAATTGTTGGGTGCATTGATGTTTTAATACTTCAATGAGACTGCTCCAGAAAGGCAGTTTTCTATGGATGCTATAGGAATAAAAAGCTATTCAGGATTATTTTTGTGGAATAATATTTAAAATATTGTTCTAGAAACTCTTATTTAGAACCAGCTAGCTGGGAAGTATTAAATCCTATTTCTATTTATATAGAATATTTAGTTAACCAGAAGTTTTAACAATTTCAATTTAAGTAATTAATTATAATATTGTTAGATGTGGGTGGCTTATTGGGAATAGAGACAATATATTTTCCAGAAATGTGTGTGTGTCTGCATGTATGTGTCTGTGCGTATCTGCAGGTGTGTCTGCATGCATCTGTGTGTGTTTGTGTCTGTGTGCATGTGTGAGTGTGTATGTCTGTGGCTTAGCCTAAGACCACTGCATGATACCATATATAAAATCACAGAACTGAATAATGTTTTATTAGGATGGTTAGTAGTATGAGAGAAGCTTCCTATGCACTGTCAGTTGTCTGAGAAAATACCCTCTGTGTCCCCACGTGGGATAATTTCTTCTACAAGTGATCTGGGATATAAGACAGTGGGGGAAATTGCAATCAATGTTTGTTACATTTCCTCTAAGTCTCATCTCTCCCATCCTGCATGGAACTTTGCATCTTCCGCTAATCTCTCCATTCTGCACTGATCATTCTTCCTCTGACTCTGGACAATCCATTCCTTCACCAACTTTGTGCACAATATCTGACAATCAAAAGGGATTTTGAATATATATTAAGACAATCCTTTAATGTTATATCTGCTGAGCTGAATGAGAGGCAGAGAGCCTGTGACCTGCCACAGCTATCTTACCAGCTGATGTGTGACCTGGAACGAGAGTCCAGGGCTGGTTTCTCTAAGTCCCATTCATACAAATGTTCTCTCATGCTACCCACATATGCCTCACATCCCACATACATGTGTACTCTCTGAGCACCACCATTTTCTGGGTTTTCTATAATTGCCTCTATAGTGCCTCTCAGCAGCAAACAGTCTGTTTGTCAACTCTAGCCAGCTTAACCCTCTTTCTACCTCTCAAATTGGACTTGACGTAGTAGTAATAATAATGCTCCAGTAACCTATAATATATTGAGTGCTCACAGTGTGCCATTCATTAAACTCATTTTACATCTATAACCTTATTTAATTTTCATACAACCATATGAAGTAAATACAATTGTTTTCCTTATTTTGTAGATGAGGTTTAGAGAAGTTAAGTAACCTGTCTGACCTCGCAGTTAGTAATTAATGAAATTATTATCTGAACCCGGTCATCTGATTCCAACCTTGGAGCTTTTACCTACAGTGCTATGTTGCTTCTCATACAGATGGCCTCATATTATGAAGCATAGCCAGGTGGCTGGCAGTCTGTTCAGTCTCATAGCCGAGAAGGCCTAAGCGACAAATGGATCTTTACTTTGAAATATGGACTCCAACGAGCTATTTGTGCTATTCTACCCAATTGGACTATTCAGCTCTGAAAATGAATTTCAACCTTAACGTTGAAAATGGGAAAGAAAGGAAAAGAAATATATAGAAGACTACGGTGAAGGAAAAAGAGAATAGGCTACACAAATCAAAGGGGTGGGGAAATCTGAGGCCACATGGGAAGTACCATGGTTGTAGCAAGAAACAAAAGTCTAAACCTAACATCTTTACTTTTCAGACCCAACTGAATATCTTTGTGCCATGTCACTCTTCTGTTTGTGTTTTTTTATTCTTACTACTCTGGGATCTTAATAGCATAATAAAATAAAATACACTTGTCCAATGTAAAACATGGCTTAGGTGGGAAAAAAAAATCTGTCATCATAAAACCTTACCAAATTCCCTGTAACAAATATTATGGGCGGCTGGCAGTCAAGACAGAAGGACCCTGAAGTGCAACTAAGTTCAGGTCAATAGGAAGTATTTGTAGCTTGAACTTACGATTTACAATAAAGTGGAAATATGCTGGCTGTAAGCAGCAGAAGCATGTAATAACCCAGTCCCAATACGTTTCCAAGTTGTTTTTATTGAACTCCAGCCATGTATCTAATTTGCTCTCCTGGGCTTTCTCAGAGAGTAATTTTATGATATATATATTTTTTAAAAGCTGTTTTCAATAGTTTAGATTTGATTTTTTTCTCACTCTATTAGGTATCATTAAGTCATGGCATTTTTCAAGCTATTATAGACAAATGCCTTAAGTAGGCAAATTAAGAATAGACGTTTTAATAAGTGACAACTGTGACTGAAAGTCGGAATGAAGTACTTTGCATTCACTGGAAAAGTTAAAACACAAAAGATGCTCGAACTCACGAAGACTACTCAAAGGAATAAGGAAAGGTGCTAGAGTTTCAGCACAACTTTCTCAATTAAATTATGCTTACCCTAAACAACTTTTGAAGTGACAAAATAACCAGCTCAAGATGAAGAGACTCTGAGCAAAGTAATGCCTGGGAATCACACTCCCTTGTCCACTTTGCTCTTGAGCTGAGAGCATTGGCTCAGGATGAACTAATGGAGCAGTTTTGCACAGTTGGGGAGAACAGCATGCTCTGCCTCAAGCTCCCAGACTTGGCCACCTCACAGGTTCTCGAGGCAGCAGTGTAGCAATGCCATGCAAAAGTCTCTCTGCTTATTAGTTGTGTGACCTTGGCCACGTTATCCAACCACTTGATCCTCCATTTCCTCCTTTGTAAGATAAAGGTAACCTTAGTACAGTACTCCCCTCCAGACCCATACCTAGAAAGGGCAATTCAGTATTTATCCCAGACACAAAAATGTAAATAATGATATATAAATATTAACAATTGAATGTCAGATTTACATATTCACAGCACATAAGGTTCACTCTTTCCACATCCATAAGGGCAACTGTGTTCGTCACATAGTCATCCAGGATTATTCCAAGAATAAGGTGCTATTGGAAAACACACAGTATTATTAGCACACTGATGAGAATCATATCATCAGTTACAAACTTGACTTCGTGGCACATTTTGTGTGTGTTGTTTGCTTAAAACACCTATGTAACTGGTTTTAGGTTTGCCTACTTTTTTTTGAAGTTTCAATGAAATGAGCATTTCCCCCCTCTCAGAATTAATTGAATCTAATTCTAAAAATTTAAGTAACATTTAACAAAATTCTGGCTTTAGTCCACTAAATTGATTGTAAGTTCCCATGGGTCATGACCCTCTGTTGAAAAGTCCTTGTACTAATATCCAATTACTCAAGAAAATCCAGCCTCCGTACACACAGCAGGCTCTGTAGTTACTTTCCTAGTATAAAACACCTTTGATGATTTCTGGGTGGAACACAGTGCCAGAGCACAAAGTTTAGCCCATGTGGCTATTGTTCCTTGGCTTTGTGCTCATAAAAAGCTACTGGCCTTTTAAGTATTCTCACTTCAGAGACCTTCTGTAGACTGACCTCTCAGGAGTGGGATGGCTAGCCACCTTACAAAGGAATAAGCAGGAAAATGGAAGTTGTTTGGGCCACTGATTCCTTCTTCTCTTGCCTGGCTAAAATTCTGGCTAGAAGGAATGGCTGAGGGAGGGAGTGTGGGATATGTGTGGAGAGAAACCAGGGAGAATGGCTGGAGTGATTGGAAGGTAAATTAATGGAGCTCCAAGGCCCAGTTACTTTAATTATTTGTACTTAAAGCATCATTATGAGCAATTAATGAACAGCCAGATGGCACATGTCTAAGTGTAACCAATAACTGGGTATTATTTTGTAAGGCTGCTCACTTCACATCCAGGTGGTGTAAGTAATATAATCCCATTTGGATGGCTTTGAGACAACAAAACATAAGCAACCACATTTCCTAAAGCATGGGAGCTCGCTCATACACCACACACATACACACAGCTCCCTTCAATAATGTCGTTTTTTATTTCATTTATTCAATGTTATGAGACTGATAGTTTAAAATAAAGCTAATATTTATATTAGGATGCCTTAAGGCAAGCTGCAGATACCAATTCTGGCTGATTTAAGCAACAACGTTGTCATTGGAGGAATATGAAAGTAGTTGACATATAAAGAAAAGGCTAAAAAACTATGTGTCAGAAAGGGCAGTGTCTAGGGCTGCTCAAGGGGTCCCATTGGTTGAAAAATTGCAACTGTTTGGATACGAGCGTGCACCCTCAAAAATCAACGCATTCGTATCTGGATTGAGAACAAATGGTAAAACCTTAAATTTAATTTATATTTAACTGAGTGCCAACTTTATACCAGGGATTGTTCTAGGGACTTGTGATACATCGTATGGAAAATGGACAAAGTCTCCTGCCTCATTCAGTGTTTTTATAAATCCAACCTAACGTGTGGTCTCAAGCAATATGATTATAGGGTGGTAACCTTTTTTGTTTTTGTTTTTGTTTTTTTTTTTTGCAAAACATTTCTTATCTTAAATTTAAGATTGTCTATCTTTTTAAATATATATATATATATTATTGCTGTTTTACAGAGAGGAAGGGAGAAAGATAGAGAGCTAGAAACATCAATGAGAGAGAAACACCAATCAGCTGCCTTTTGCACACCCCCTACTGGGGATATGCCTGCAACCAAGGTACATGCCCTTGACCGGAATTGAACCTGGGACTCTTCAGTCCCCAGGCCGACACTCTATCCACTGAGTCAAACCAGTTTTGGCAAGATTGTCTACCTTTTCATTAGTAAAACACATATTTGATACATATATATATGTATCATTTTTAGGAGGAAACAGACTACCAAATTATCCTAGTTATTTAAAAAGTATAAACTAAACACACAACATATTTGTGTTTGGCTAAATATTACACAAAAATAACTAAATAAACTAATTCATAACCACCACTGAGTTTATAATCTAAGCTTGAGATATTGCATAACGACTTCATTTTCCTTTAAAATGCTGTCTATACCTAATGCTTTTTGGAAACATTATTAAGTGAACAGAAGGAAAGCCTCAATACTTAGGGAATTACACTCTCAATGCAACAATGACCAGAGTGTAACTCCAACTTTGCAAATCTGAGTGAACAGAACACAGGATCACCTAAAGTGCTTTAGGAGATTTAAAAAAAAAGAGTTATTAGCTTCAAAACTTATCTTAAGAGGAATAATTACAATTTAAAGGGTGACTTTCATGTGAACCTTCTTTAATAAAAATCAAAACAAGCGCTATAATAATGAATAAAGAAGAATTAACATAAGGCAACCAGGGTGAATTTACAGTATGTAGTTCTAGTAAGATAAAAATGATAATACAAATATTGGATTTACTTTACACTTTCTGTGAATTATCAAAAACTTCTCTTAAAAGCTACTTAATTTGCAGGATAATTATTATATTTGGAAAATTTAATTGTGTGTCTTCCTCTCCCCACCCGCTCCTATAAGGAGCTGAATAGAGAAAGTGCAAGAGAATTGTACATTTGAAAGCCTCTTTCATTTCCTTCCTGGCTTTAGCAGAAAAAGATCCCTATTTATTTCTCCACCCTGCACACATGCAGCTTCAAGCAAGTGATGGCTGCACACCACACTATTAATGCCACAGTCACCCTCCTGCTGCTGAGCTGCCGGAAAAGCTCTTGTAAGGAAACTGACCCAGCCAGAGTTCATGCTGTTTTTAGAGAGTTCAGAAGCATTGCTTAATGTAGCCTTGGGATCCAGTTGCCTCCAGAAATATGAGAGGATTTCTGTTAGCCAAAGGCAAATGGCGATAAATGTCATAATTAAACATTGAAAAGTATCACAGTTGGGCTTTTCAATGAACAACCTAGTTTTATGTTTTAATTTCATAGAATGGAGCTGGAATATGTCTTCAGAAATGGAAACATGTTTAGCATCCATCTTGACTTTGTGACTCTGTTGTTTTGGCTGTCTAATGAGGGTCTTTGAGTGAGTGGAGTATCGACTGTGAATCTTTGCAAAGCTGTCATGACCACCAGGGGCTACATCCATCCCATTCACCCAGGAAGTCAACCAGTGGTTCAGAGCATCTGTCTCTACAAATGGAAAGAGGAGAATATGTTTTCTATTATGTTAGAAGTTTATTTTTAGTGGTTTTAAAAATATATTTTATTGATTTTTTACAGAGAGGAAGGGAAAGGGTAGAGAGTTAGAAACATTAATCCGCTGCCTCCTGTACACCCCCAACTGGGGATGTGCCCACAACCAAGGTGCACGCCCTTGACTGGAATGAAACCCAGGACCCTTCAGTCCGCAGTTTCGATGCTCTATCCACTGAGCCAAACTAGTCAGTGCAGGAGTTTTTTATTATGGCTTTCAAACAAGAACCTCAGACTGTAATGTTCCTTTAAGAGAGTAGCTTTCCTTTTTACATATTTTACATGGAGAAACAGGCCAAAACTAATAAGCACTACTTTCTCCTTAATTTGCAAAGGATACTTTGATAGTAACTGTCTGCTCAGGAAAGAAGATTGGGATGGGGGATAGAAAAGAATGTGTTTCTAGAGTGAGAGCAAAGTCTCAAAAGTATTTGGTCAAGCTCTCTTTTGTTGTTGTTAATTGTCACCGGAACACATATATATATAATTTTTTTTTCATAGATATTTAGAGAGAGTGGAGAGTGGAATGGGGAGAGGAGAGAGAGAGACAGAGAGAGAGAGAGAGAGAGAGAGAGAGAGAGAGAGAGAGAGAGAGAGAGAAGTATTGATGTGGGAGACACATCAATTGGTTGCCTCCCACTGCCCCCTCCCCACATCCAATGCTGATGATTGAGCCTGCAACCAAGGTGTGCACCCTTGACCAGAATCAAACATGAGACTCTTCAATCCATGGGCCAATGTGCTAACCACTGAAAGAAACCAATTGGACTAATCAGTCTTTCTAGCTAGAGAACCCCTGATGCATTGACTAAGTCACTTCCCTATTTTGTTTTTGTTTTTTTTCAGGAGGTTCTCATCCATAAACCCTAGGGGTCACTTTGCTTGGCACTTTGAAAGTATACTGTGCGGATTTACTTGGGGTTTTTAAGTTAAGAATTTTTAACCAAAATATGGTTCCTAGAACTAGGAAGGTAAAAGGGATGGTGCATTATGGTAGTAAAAAAGCTTGAGTTTGACCCTGGACTTGCTTGCTGAGTAATAATCTTAGAAATTACTTAACTTTTCTGAGATTAATTTTCTCTTAATTAGTCAACATAAAAAATCCCAGTGCTTAGAGTTTTTGGAATCAATAGAACATGGTGTTTATGTTGGAATCATTTATTTTTTTGTAAATAATTAGCTGTGTGCTAGTTTCCTATCCTCTCTCAACCGTAGTTTCTTCTTAGGTAAAATAATACTTACCCGAATTTTTGGAATTATTGAATGAGATAATCCACAAAAATTTAGGATAGCATTCTAAACATAGTCATTTTTTGTTGCTGTTAATCTTAATTTTATCATTATTACTACCTAAACAAGAAATGCAATAATGGCTAAAAAGTTTCATCTAAACTCTGTTGAAATAACTTTCTAGATTCAAGATGGAGACACCCCTGCCCAGAGTGTCATGTCAGCAAACTAAATCATAGATAACTTTCTTGTTCCTATAAATGCTCTGCTTGATCAGGAATATCATATATCCAGTCAGCCAATTCCTAAGCCCCAAAGCCTGGGCCTTCTCACTCTAAACAAGCTTGACTAAGTGGCCTCATTTAGTCAGGTATTTTATACATTTCTCTTCTTTGTTCTTTGTTCTATGAAAGCACTCCCTCCTCCCCCACTTCAGCACCAATTTGTAGTTCTCCGAAAGGAGAGCCTGCTTCATGAAGTGTCGCATAAAATATGTTTGTATTATCTACATCGTTTTCTTTAATAATTATGTGAACAACTTTAAATTTTTATTGCATCATTGCATAACAGTTTGATATTGATAGAACAATGTTATCCAGTGTCATTTGAGCCTGTTAGAAATCTGTTAAAAAGGTTAACTTGAAATTGGCAATGAATGGGTATTGCAAGGAGTATGTTTGACTCATCCTTTTTATGAAACTAGTTTCTATAAGAGTACCTTTTCCAAACATTTGGTTTATGCTTACAAAAGTCTTACATTTTTTAGATCATACCCAAATAGAATTTTATACATATACAATACCCAATACTTTTTTTAATAAGCAAATAAATTTCAATTTATACTGTACACCTATGTTCTCAAAGTCATAAGAGTTTATCAATTAACTCAAATACAGTGACATCTTATTATATGGCAATTTGGAGTAATAAAGGCACAATTTCTAAGTAACTAAAATTTTACCATTTAACCAAACTTTTTCAACTGCTTTGGAAGAAAACTTTGTATATATAATTTAACTTCCTGCTTTCTTAAAAGTATAGATTATAATGTGAAATTTTCTAATGATGCAAAATGAACATTATGGCAATTAGTAATTGCATTAAGTTCTAATTGGGTATGTTTTGTTTTTCTCTTCTTCATTGTATAGCTGTCAACTGCCACTTCCAGGGTTGCTGTGCTTGCCTCATACAGCTGTCTGCCCTCTTATTTGCTGCTTCTAATTTGCTGAGAAATGAGAAGTTGAGTGACCAAGCCATTTAATCTTGGGTATAAATGAAGAGAATATTCTGTATTACAAAACACTAAACTTTCAGCACTAGGGACTTGAGCAGTCATATCAGGATTTTGGGGTTTCTTTTCTTTGTTTCCTGAATCTCAACTGCTCTAATAATTATTGACATTTCCAGGGGGGAAATTATTTTCTGGTATATAAAGAACCAAGTTACAAAAGATTGAGGGTACCGGTACTCTCTGTAAATAAAGGCAATTATAAATTCCCTGATTATCTATAAACAAGATAATTTCATGAATTTTTTATAATATAATATTATCTAACAATAATGGTACTACATGCTTTTATAAACTTCATGTATTTATTTTATTTTTTACCTAATGCTTACATACAAATATTAATTTATTAAATGCCATGGATGTTTACATACATATACTCATTCAATCCTCAAAATCATTATTAATTCAGTTTATAGTCTGTGAAGTTCTATAATTTGCTCAAATTTTCTCAGCTCTCAAGTGTTAGAGCCAGTACCTGAAGGCATGACAGGTGTATGCCTTTAATTATATGATCTTGTACCATAAGCATTCCAGCAGTCAGCCAGCAATAACAATAGAAGCCATTTACTTTGAGAATATGAGTCCAATATTTGTTTACTCTAGTGACTCAGGACAAAAGTGGGATGAGCCTAAAACCAATAAAACAAAACAAAACAAAAACTTTGAGGAATCTTGCCATTTAAAATGAAGAGAAGGAAGGTTTGAAAGTTATTGTTGTGAATGTAAAGCATCTACTTTCACTCTCTGATTTGGCTTTATTTAGCTCCTAATCTGGCCAACAAAACATGATATGCCAAGTTTTCAATGTTTTGATATTTAATGAGTTTGGAGAACATAAATTGCCTCAAAGATTTCCTCTTTAGTGAATTATTCCAAAAATAGTAAGTAGTAATTGTATATAGGAATAATAATGCCATATATGATTATTTGGAGAGTAAAATAAAATAGTTCTTAGCAGATTGTATGGCATGTATTAGTTGATGTCAATGCTTGTTATCATTATCATCATTTAAAAAAATTCTTATATGTTTTTTATTTATTTCAGAGCAGTAGGGAGAGGGACAGAGAAATAGAAACATTGATGTCAATAGATATAGATTGGCTGCCTCCTGCAGACCCCCTATTGGAGACTGAGCTTGTCATCTGGGCATGTGCCCTGACTAGGAAATGAATTGTGACCTCCTCATTCATAGGTCAGTGATCAACCATTGAGCTATACTAGCCAGGCCATTATCACCATTTTGAAACTGATTTCATGGAAAGCTGGCACTAAAGTGCCTCAGTAAAAACAAGAATATTTCTGTCAAGTCAGTTTGGGAAATAAAATAATACTTCCTTTATTTCCTTCATAGAGAATCACAATGTATGTTGTCATAGGAAAAGCATTTTAAAATTCTGCTTTAATAAACATGTTTAACCTTATTTAGCTCAATAGTTGATGTTTGTCCATAAAAGTTGTGTAAGTATAGTGTGTGTGTGTGTGTGTGTGTGTGTGTGTGTAACATCTACCTTACAAACTAAATTTTTAAGGGACATGTTACAAGGAAATGCTGACCATCATTAAAATTACTGAAATAGGAGTGATAGGAAATATGTGGAGACTAATGTGGAAATTCCAAATTTGAATAATATTAGCAAGAATCAAATATTAGCACGCCTACTGACAGGGCAGAAGCACTTAGAACTTAGATCCTCTGAAGGTGAATTCATATGTTACTAGGAGGAACTCTTTAGTTTGATCCTCTGAAATATAATCATTTCCACCATCAGCACCATCATCATATCTATCACCACCATCGTCATCATCATTGCATCATCACTATAAACTTATATTCAGTGATTTAATTTACGGCAAGCATGCCAATAAATGATAATTTTTTTAGTCATAACAGCCACCCTGTGAGATAGGCATCACAGCTCCAATTTTTTAAAATCAAATTATATCCCCGCTCCCTTCCCAAAGGGACTAAAGATGGAATATACTTTTGTGCTCCTGGATAGTAGCTTGACTCATTGCTACTGAGAATAATTGCCAGTGAGAAAATTATAGCAATAGCTCACCTGAGGGTGAGCTAGGATCAGTGTGACCAGGTGTGCCCTGTTAGGAGATGAGTTTCTTCAATAGCTGTACCTTCTGTGTGTACATAAGACAAATGCTCCCTCTAAGGCTCAGCCTTCAGGAACCTGAAAGCAGCAGGAGGGAGCCTGGCTCACTTAATGATGGTGATCCCTGAGCTTCTTCTGAGCACAATCTCTTGGTAATTTCTGAATAATAAAACTGAACTCAAATGTGCTCCTAACATTAGGGGATGTTATAGTTTTTCATGGGGAAATGAAAGAACCAGACTTAAACCCAGGGACCATTATTAATACACAATATGAGAGGAACAGAATTAGGTAGGACAAGGTACACACGTTATACCTTATGTAGCAAATCTGCTCTGTCACCTATTAATGCATTACCCATGAGCTAAGAATTGTTTTAGCAGTTTTATATGGTTACATAGGTAACTATATAATATCCTCAATTTTTGTTTCTTGACACATAAAGCCTAAAATATTTACTATTGGGCCCAGCTGGTGTTGCTCAATGATTGAATATCAACCCATCAACCAGGAGGTCATGATTCCATTTCTGGTCAGGGCACATGCCCTAGTTTCAGGCTCTGTCCCTAGTCGGGGCATGGAGGAAGGAACAGTCAATGATTCTCCCTCATCATTGATGTCTCTCTCTCTTTCTCTTTCTCCTCCCTTGCTCTCTAGAATCAATACAAATCTATTAAAATATTTAGTATCTGGCTTGCACAAACAAAAAAAAAAAACATGTAGCTTACAAAATTAAGTTGGTGCTTGACATTGATTTAAGATATCTGATTTAAGATATTAACTGTACAGACTTTTATCTAATATCCTCAAATTAAAAAACAAATCAAGTGTGAACTTAGTTTAAGCATTATTGTTGAAGAAGAGATACTATTGTCTACAGAAAATGTTAACTCCATCTGGGCTTTATTCCAAACCCGGGTAACCATGATGGTAATAGTACTTTCTGCCCTCACTTCCCCATACTTGCTAGGAACTGGAGTGGACATGTGCCAAGTTATGTCAATCAGATTAATCTTTAATGGGTTAAACATTTGGATTATAGGTATCATTTGAGTGTGGGTAGATTTTAGACACAGTTAGATACTCTTTCTCTATGGACCAGCCATTGTAAACATGCACAGAGAGGTCATAAAAAGTTAGTCCCAAATGGAGAAGAATATAAGCAGAGGGCAGAAGACAGTCAAGCAGAGAGAATGTATGTGGTTATCTACAGATCTCTAGTCTTACTTTCAGGAGAAATGCTGCTGCTCTCCAGTAGGGTAGCCACTCACAACCTGTGGCTCTTGAGCCCTTTAAAATGTGGCTAGTCCAAACTGAGTTGTACTGTATAAGTAAAATATACACCAGAATCCAAAAATTACTATGAAAAAATAATGTAAAATATCTCAATATTTTACAATTATTCAATACTAAAATCATAGTATTTTGAGTATATTGGATTAAAATTAATTTTACATATCTCCTTTTACTCTGCTAGAACATTTTAAGTGTAAAATTAAGTTTCTATTGGACAGAACTGCTTTAGAGATTCAGCTACTTTGATTATGACAAATAATACTACCTCTAAATCCCCCCATGACTCCATTTCTTTTTTCTTTTGCTGAATGAAGCTAGACAAGTTAGTTTTAGTTAGTGCATGGGAACAAAAGATCCTTTGATAAAGCAATGAGCCTTTTAAATATGTCAAATTTAAAGTACATATCTCAGGCATTGAAAAGATTTTGTCCATTGAGGTAACTGACCAGGGCTAAAGCCTTTATATGTCATTCCTTAATACAATATTAAATAATATTAAAAGCCACCATTTATTGGGGTTCTACACTGGGTCGTATGCTGTTTTTGGTACTACTTAATAAAAATACAGCATCACTCCATTCACAGAAGTGAAAAGGGAAGCATTGAGACTGCCCAAGATGGTAGAGCTGATCGGTAGTAGAGTGGGTTTCATGAGATATCCTCTGCTCTTGACCTTTGGACCACCTGAGTCATGAGTTGAAGTGTTTATGTCAGTGATAGGGTGATTATGTGATCAAGTTGACTTAATGTGTCAGTATAAGGCTTTTATTGGGCAGAGAAGGTTCTGAGACCTTCCTAGGAGAAGAGAAGGAAACGTCTGGCAGGAAAAAAGGAAAGAAACGTGCTTCCCCTTCCCTGCGGTGTGCTCAGTTTGGGAGGCCTGAAGAAATTGCAATACCTTGGGAAAGTGCTGGGAGCCAGAAGGACTATCAGTGTGCTGTGAGAGCCTGGGAGGACTCCCTTTGGTTAAGGGTTGGCCTCACAATTTCCTGCTTTCCTGGCTGCCTCTTATGTTGCTGCAGTCACATCAGGATGGACTCCCTAGTTAGAATCTGTCCCCAGTGCTCAGAATGGAACCCTGTTTTTCAAGAAAACTTAATTCACATCAGATGGGGGAACAAATTACTCCCAGATAGTAGTTTATTTTCTTTGGCTCTCATCGGATGAGAGCCATAATAAAAATCTTAATGATGATAATGATGCTACAAAAATGCAAAGTCTTTATATTCTTATTCTTGCAGAAGACCATTTAATAATCCTAATTTTACTGCATATTTCTATTGGCTAGACTATTGTTTGTTTTTCTTCATCATATTCTTTTGTCACTGGTGTACTGAGTTTCCAGATGCTTATTATACTCTGTGTCTAATTATCTCTGGAAACAATTGCATTAACAATGCTAGCACTTGAAAAATAAAGAGAAAAGTTTTCAAAGTAAAAAAGAGTGATAAGATTGTATTGAGTAGCATTTTCAAATTTTTGGAAATGCATATTGAAATTGTTAGAAGACAAACTGAAACCTTTACTAAAACAAGTAAATGCAAATAACTTCCCTCTCTTGATGCTGTATAAGTGGTCCGATAAAAGTCACACAAGCCCTTATGTTAACCTTTTAATCTAACCCTCATAAATGACATTGAAATGAGTGGAATAACCCTCTGAAACCAACATTTGTAGGAAATGCTTCAAGAACCTCACCACACATCTGTTATGTCTGCCTTGAGGATGTTTTAGCCATATAGTATCCAAGAAAATCCTCATCCACCCTAAGGAATACCCTTTATGCTCCTTTTGTAAACCTGTCCTTTCAGAAACCATCCACTATACTGGATGGTTCTTAGTCCACTCCCTCCGGAAAAACAGGAGACAGGGTTCTGCTTTATAACTGTTTAGACCTTTCTCCTCCAATTTTGCAGTCAGAATCCATATATGTTTAACATGCTAAGTGGGATTAGCCCTCTGAATCCCAAATGAGTGTTTTATGATGTCCAAAGAACCATTTTATGAATTTCCAAATTTTCTCTTCTTCCATATACTATCTGTATTCTTTTTAAGGCAGGTGTGAACTAGGTGAGTTTAATCACTTTGCAGTACTTTAGGGATTAAATTTGAGGCTCTTCTTGCAGACTGGAATTTCAGTCTTCTCTTTCCTTCTCCTCCTTTCCTCCTCCTCTTTCTCCTAAATCCCATACCCCCATTCCCACCACAGGGCCTTTGGGGCAGCTCTATTGCTCTGTGATTTGACTTTCTTCTGGTAAATGAGTTAAAAGTGTGAGTGGAGCCTGGCTCCATATTTCCTCTCTTAAATGTAAAATCAAATTCTGAAAAAATCAGTCCACAGGATAAAGTAACTTCAAAAGCAAGGGCTCAAGTTCCACAAATTTATTGAGCTCTCATCTGCTCTCTCAACAATGCACCCCTAGGGCCAATGGAAGTATAACTTTCCAAAAGGCCCAGGGGCAGGGATTTTCTGAGTTGTTTTCCTGTTAGAAATGCAAACAAATCCCAAAAGTATGGAAGGAAAAAGGAGAGACTATACTCAGGTAAATAGTTTTCAAACTGAGGGGACCACCTCTGGCAAAAAGGAAAAGATTCTCAACTGAGGATATGTTTTTATTGATTTTAGAGAGTTGGGGGAGGAGGACAGGGTGGGGGAGGGAGGGAAGGAGAGAAGAAGAAAGCGAGAGAGAGAGAGAGAGAGAGAGAGAGAGAGAGAGAGAGAACAATGTGAGTGAAAAACATCTATCTGTTGCCCCAATCTGGAATGGAACCTGCAACATAGGTATGTGTCATGACTGGGACTCAAACCAACAATCTTTTGGCTTCCCAAACACAGCTCCAAGCAACCAAGCCATAGGCCATTGCAAGGCCATTCTTTTTATAGGTATACAGAAAGTTGACACTCAGGTTTCTAATTAGGTCCATCTTACTCAAAGTACTATGGTTCTGATTGGTCTGAATCTCTCACACAGTTCTGATTGGTCAATATTATGCATCCTGATTGGTTGTTATGGATGGGATGGGGCAGGTCTCAGTGCATTTGTGGTAAGATGAAATCAGGAACTCCTTTATAGTACTTGACTCAGTGGGTTAAAAGGAGCAGGAGATAGTGCAGGAAACCAGTAGTTTTGTAAAAAATTCTCCCAGGTGTATAGAATATTCTAGAAGCCCCTGACAGCAGATAACCACTAGATTCTTTAAGAAATATTTGCTCTCAGTTGACCCTGGGGAGTCCATCTCAGCACGTAAATTCTTTCTTAGGCATCACAACAAATGAATCTCTCTTCCTGGGGTCCACAGAAGCAATGGGTTCCGGTAAGTTGTCATGGCTGTACAGCTGTTTGCAAAAACCATTTGGAAGCCTTTGGCCTTTACTGCAAAGTGCAATCTTTGCAAATATATAGGTATCTGAACAAATACTAGTAAATGGTGACTTGGTAGAAGGAATGGAAGAGGATTTTCCATTTTTTAGGGTCAGCCCATATCCATGAAGTTGGGAAATGTGGATAATTAAAACAAACAAACAGTTTTTATTTTCAGTTTTGTTACCATCAGTGTATAATGAGTATAGTAAGTGTCTATGAATTTTCTCCTCTCTTCATGTTTCTCTGCTGATTCAGACGCAGCTTTTACATTGTTCATGTTGCCCTGCAGCTTTCTACCTTTGCTTGAATGTATGACCTTCCTTGCACCATAGGCTTTTGCTAATGAATCTCTGGATGCTTTGATATCTACAAATTGTTTAACCTAATTAAAAGGAAATTTGGAAACCTGGCTACTTTAAGTTCTTGGTTCTTGGCCCTGTGGTAATAGTGTAGTTCATGCTGGATTGTCCCAAGTAGACCCCAGGAAAAGATCTGGGGTGTTTATCTAAGGCAGTGGTTCTCAACCTTCCTAAGGCTGTGACCCTTGCATACAGTTCCTCATGTGGTGATGACCCCCAACCATGAAATTTTGCTACTGTTATGCATCGTGATGTAAATATCTGCATTTTCTGATGGTCTTAGGCGACCCCTGTGAAAGGGTTGTTCGACCCCCAAAAGGGTCGCGACCCACAGGTTGAGAACCGCTGATCTAAGGCATCCCTTTTGATAAACTTTAACTGTGTAGGTGTTGGAACATTCAAGTAGTTGCTAATGAAGAGGCTATTCTACGCAAGTACAACCAAGGGCTGACTTAGGACTGAAAAGATCAGGAGTTTTAATTTTAATTTTAAGTGTATGCAAAATAATTCAATTAACTGCCAGAGGAATTACACTACATGAAACATGTGCAGTTGCAAATCACATAGCACTTTATTACTCACACAAATTCCTGATGCTGCAGGTGGAGGCTTAAATGGGATCCCGGTGATGCTGTCTTCTGGGATCCGGCGCTGGGCTGGTTCGGTCTTGATGCAGGAAACAGTGGTCCTCACCTGAGAGCTTAGTCGCATCTCGATCAGGAGGTACTAGCCGTTCTTCTGTTGTCTGGCAGGGAGAGGAGCATTGAGCGGCATCACTTGCCAGATTGACAAAAGGACATGCCTTTGTGACTGTCTGGACAAGAGAGCACTGTTAGTTGGCCAGGACCTATTTTTATAGCCTGTTTCATACCCGCAGCAGTTCAGGTGGCTATCAGTGAATTACATCAATGCACACGTTAATCTCAAACAGGGCAAGGGGCTACAGGTGGTTATCTAGGGAAAGTACATCACTCACACAAATGCTTATCTTAGCAAGTCACTCTGAGTCAGTAACTGAAGTTCAAATCCTTATCTATAGGGTACACACGCATCAGGGCAGTGGGGAATGTCCCCTTAATATACTTTGATTTTAAAGAGTTAAACATTTTAAAACCTTTTTAGCATTTTAGACATTTTTAAAGCATTTTTAAACATTTCTATATATTACTACAAGATGGATTGAATTCCACTGTTTGGGTGTACAGGAGCTACCATTTCTGATTGACTGTCCAGAGAGCCCTACTTCAGCCTGGCCTTACCCTTATCGAATTCTTAGCTCTAAAACTCTCACCTTCCATTATTCAAAACAACACACAAAAAGAGTGCGTTTTTACTAAGTACTCAGTAAGTATTTAATGACTTGGCTGGTAACAAAATTTGTTTTTAGGAACTTAGTACCCAAAGGTAATACATTTTCACTTTATTGGATTCTTTCATGCTTCAGAATCATGGAGTGATTTATTGTGAGACTGTTATGGCTCATGAGGGGCCACCAGAAGAATACATTTGAGGCTTAAAGAGGCCTTTTCATAGTCTGCAAAACTTAGCAGAAAGAAATTTTCTCACTGCTTTTCTGCCAAAGTATTGTCCTATTTTGTGGAATTCACTATAAACTTCATCATCAGAGTTAAAACCAATGACATGGCTGCTTGGGATATTTGACTTTAATGAACTAAACATAAAATGAAATATTATTCATACAGATGGTGACTAGACTCTCATTATTTATAAATGTGAGCCCATCTTTCAAACTGTCAGGCTACTTTCGTTGGCCACACTCACTGCCATTGCTTAGCTCAATATGGCTAACTTTCCTGTGACAAGGTGATGAAACTTAAACACTCTAAATTCCAATCTCAAATCATACTCCTTATAAGACGGAGCTGGCAGAATGGATCGATAAGATAAATGTTCTGTCACTGGAAAATTCCCAAATTGATGAAAACAATTCCCTATGGATTATAGGATTGTTGAATAAAAGGAACAATTTATGGAAGTTCTAAATTAGTAAAAACAAATAAAAAAGCAACAAAGCCAGACATGTTTCTCTCCCTCTCTCTCTCTCTCTCTCTCTCTCTCTCTCTCTCTCTCTCTCTCTCTCTCTCTCTGTGTGTGTGTGTGTGTGATAGCAGATACCATACTACATGTGATTCTAAAATACATTTTTTTCAAATTTTATTTATTTTATTAAATTTAGAAAGAAAACAGAGAGAGAATGAGAGAGAGAGAATGAAAGAGAATTCATTGATTTATTCTTATATTTATTCTTGTATACCTGACCAGGTATTGAACCTGCAATCTTGGCAGATCAGAATAACAATTCAACTGAGCTGCCTGGCCAGGGCATTTTTCCAAATTTTTAAATCTCAAAAATTGGTATATGCAATGGTCATTGTGCCATTAAAGCACTGTATCAGAATAAGTAGCGTTTTTCAATTTTAAGGAGAACATATGACAATGGGTGAGTTTTTCAATGGAACAGAGTAGAAAATCCTGGAATAAGGTAGTAGGAAAACAGATGGATGCAAGAACCAAGAGAAACCCAATAAAGGAGAAATTCTTGTCACTGATGATGATAGCACTTGGTTATTCTGTTGACAAATCTGATTTATTCTCACACTACAGCAGAGATGGTTACTACCAACTAAAATGTTCTCTAAATTTCAATAATACCGGTTGTGGGGAAGTAACAACCCAGGAAGAGATCATACCTCTCATTGCCACCTCCATCTCCTCCTTGCATTCAGGGAAGATGATGTGATTCTTTTTTCCTCTAGAACATGAGCAGAAAAAATGATTATCTCATTTAGGAAAGAGTTTTGAAAACATGGGTATATCTTTTTCAGATTCTCTTTTTCCTTTTTTTTAAATATATATTGTATTGATTTTTTACAGAGAGGAAGAGAGAGGTATAGAGAGTTAGAAACATGGATGAGAGGGAGAGACATCGATCAGCCACCTCCTGCACACCTCCTACTGGGGATGCGCCTGCCACCAAGGTACATGCCCTTGACCCGAATCAAACCCAGGAACCTTTAGTCCGCAGGCTGACGCTCTATCCACTGAGCCAAGCCAGTTTTGGCCCTCTTGTTCCTTTTACCAGTTGGATGAAAACAATGATATGAAGTCTTATTTGATTAGAGAGCCAAGTAATGTGAAGATGCTGGGCTTCCATAACATTAAGTCAAGAAAAGCTACCTGCCAGCCAGGAACGCCCACCTTGGACTCATGCAGGCATAAGAAATAAACTCCTGTTGTATTTGAAACATTGTATAATATTGAATCTATTTGTTATAGAAGTTGGCTCTGACTAATACATTCACATTACTTCCAGATACCAATTACAAGCTATGAAATTAAAAGTTAGGTGAATGTGGAAGTTGAGAAGGAGGCTTAATTTTTTACAATGTTGAGCTAAAAGAAGGGAAGAAACATTTAGGAGATACTGATATGTCTATAAACAATTGAAAAGCAGCTTTAAAGTAGAAGAGATGAGAATTTATGAGCCCGGAGGGCTTCCCTATGAACAACAGGTGGAAGTTAGAGAGGCTTGGCTCAGCCTAATATAATGAACATATTTGAATCATTGCTGTATTCCAAATAACTGCCAAAAAGCAACTCCTTGGCACTAATCTTTTTAGGCAGAAGTTAGTGATCATCTAAACTAAAGTCATACATGCTTTAGGCAAAATGCAGGATAAATTATCACCAAGGTAAAACTCCTTTATGAGTGTCCACATAAGGATATCATGCAGATGTAAGTGGCATTTAGCTTTGGTGGGAGGGGATATTAGTACTGAGGCAATGTCAGTAATAAAGACCAAAATCTTCTGTATGGAAACATGCTGCTAGAAAAGCAGAGGAAATGAATGGTTTCACATTTTCTTGACGAAATGGGTTTATTTCTAAGTTATGATAGTACAGTGGAAAATTGTCATTAATAGGAAATCATTCAGTCAATACACAGTTACTAGCTACTTGGTAAGTATGGAACAAACCAGAAAGAAAGTTGGAGGGGAATAAGCCCAACATTTTGAGTTAGGTGATTCAAGGTCCATTTCTGCCTCCTATTGGCTGAGATTTTAATAATTCATAAATATTTCTGGTATTCTGTTAAAATAACTTTATATTACATTTAATGCATTCTTACAGTTCAAAATTTGCAAAACTCCACAACTTTGTAACATCGAGTGAACAATACCATTACTTCTGAAATCAGAGAGCAACTGCTAACAAGTTTAGGTATTCTCTTCAAAGAAAGTATTTAGGAATAGATAAAACAGACTATTTTAATATCTACAGATTTAAAATTATAAAGATTCCTATCCTAAATACTGGGATAATAAGATAGATCTATATGAAGATGAGGGTGATTAGACTAGGGAGTAGAGAGAATGTCTGAGCAGATAATCCTGGGCCACAAACAGCACCACAAGGTGGAAGCCCTGTAGGGAGAAACAGTGCCTTGACTATGTTTATGTTTTGAAAGATGAAGCATCTTAGAAATTCAGAGGTGTAAAGAAGGAGAACCCAAGACTGACATTTTTAGTCTTTTCCTCCATCATGCCATCTAACCCAAACAATAACCATGTAAGGCTGGTATTGAATTATTGGCTCATTTACAAATCAAAATGTTGAGAAACAGGTCATCCAACTTGTACATCCCAAAGGTGGTATTTAAAAATATTTTGTATGATTCTCAAACTCTCGTTCTTTCTTTTGCAGCAACTTGATTCAGAAATAACCTATAATAGATGGAAGTGTCTTCCACTATCTGCTAAAATAAATTAATCATAAAAAGAAGGAAATTTATGAACTCTGTTTACAAGTATTTGCTTTGCACTTTATATATGTTGCCGTTGGCTGAAAACACTAAATAACCTTCTCTTTTTTTCCTTCTAAGGAAAAGACAAAAAAAAAGTTCAGTTAGGCCAATGAAGTAACTGGTATCTCTTAATATTAAAGGAACTACTTATTTCTGGACATGGAAGTAGTATATAGTAGAGGTTGTGGTCATTGAGGCCAGTTACTAGGACTCACTTCTCATTTTCTCTTTAGTGAAAAATTTATGTAAGGTAATGGGTATAGCCTTATAAGTTGGTTATAATAAGGGCTGTCAAATGTAGCAAATAAAAATGCAAAAGACCCAGTTAAATTTTAATTTTAGATTAAAAATGAATACTTTTTAAAAACATACATTTTACTGATTTTTTTTACAGATAAGAAGGGAGAGAGTTAGAAACATCAATGAGAGAGAAACATCGATCAGCTCTGCCTGAAACCAAGGTACATGCCCTTGACTGGAATCTAACCTGGGATCCTCCAGTCTGCAGGCCGATGCTCTATCCACTGAGCCACACTGGTTAGGGCAAAAAATGAATATGTTTTTTACTATATCCCAAAGTTTTAGTATAAGTATATCTCAAATTATTCTACAAGATTATTCATTGCTTATCTGAAATTCATATTTAATTAGACATCCTGTATTTGGCCTGGCATTTCTAATTATAACTGATAGCCACCTGCCTTGACTACCTAAATCTAAGATCAGAGGAAAAAATCTAAGGGACAAGGATCTCAAAATCTAAATGCTGCCCAGGCCTCTCTGCTGACTTCTGCAGGGGGCTTGAACCTGGAGCACAGCCTAGGACTCCAGTTGTAGGCTCATCTCACTTTCTTGCTAGTTGGTTAGCTGGGCTGATCAAAAGACCAAAAAGAATCCTAATTCAAAATGGTCTCTGTGATAATAGCCATTTGGACAGGTATGAGGTGATACTTCATTGTCCTTTTAATTTATATCTTTCTGATCATTGTGACTGAGAGCATTTTTGGCCTTCTGTATGTCTGCTTTGGAGAAGTATCTGTTTTAGGTCCTTTGCCCATTTTTAAAATTGGATTATCTGTCTTCCTTTCGTTACATTGTATAAATTCCTTATAAATTTTGGAAATTAACCATTTATCAGATGTATCATTGGCAAATATGTTCTCCCATGCAGTAGGTTCCCTTTTAATTTTGTTGATGACAATTGCTGGCAAGGATATGGAGAACAGGGAACCCCAGTACACTGCTGGTGGGAATGCAGACTGGTGCAGCCACTATGGGAAACAGTATAGGGTTTTTTAAAAACATTATAAATGGAACTGCCATTTGACCCAGTGATCTCACTTTTAGGATTATATTCTAAGAAATCTGAAATACCAATCAGAAAGAATATATGCACTCCTATTTTCATAGAAGAATAATTTACAATAGCTTAGATATGGATACAGGCCAAGGGCCCATCAGTATAGGAGTGGATAAAAATACTTTGGTACATTTATACCATAGAATACTATGCAGCAATAAGAAAGAAGGATCTCTTACTCTTTGAGACAAGAAGAGACCTGGGGAGTATTATGCTAAGCAAAATAAATGAATCAGAAAGATGGGAATCCCATTATCTCACTCACATGTGGAATCCAATGAATAAAATAAACTGATGAATAAAATAGATCCAGAGATATAGAAGCATGGAACAGATGGACAAATCTCAGAGGGAAGGTCCGGAATGGGAGGATGGGGAGAGATTAACCTGGGAATTTATATGCATACTAGAGGCCTGGTGTATAAAAATAAAAAAATTGTGCACTGTGCACTGGGGGATGGGCTGGGGTTTTCTTAGCCTGCCTGTACCCTCTTCCAGTCCAGGAGCCTTCTGGGGATGTCTGGTTGACAGTTTAGGCCTGCTCCTGGACAGTCAGTTGGACATTCTTAGCTCTGCCGCAGAGGCGGGAGAGGCTCCCACCATAGTCCCTACACTCAGTAGCCAATGAGCACAGCTCATTGAGCATCTGCCCCCTGGTGGTCAGTGCATGTCATAGCAACTGGCCATTCTGCAGTTTGTTTGATTTGCATATTAGCCTTTTATTATATAGAATAAGCATAATCCATGTACACAGACAATATGTGGTGAAGGCTTGGAAGGGTTGGGTGCAGGGTAAAGGACATCAATGGAGAAAAAAAAGGTGGACATCTGTAATACGCTCAACAATAAAGATAAATTTAAAATAAAATGTTCTCTGCGGATACAGTTGAAGGAAGGAAATACTTGTACTTATCATTCATTGTAAATAGTAAAATCAATCCCTTAATTGTGTTCTCTGAAATAAATTTTCATTTTCCATCTCTGTGTGTTTTATGTTCATGATTTATAAGATACTGCATTGATGTAGGAGTTAGCAATTTTTTAGAGGACAGGATAGTTATGCTTATCTGTGAGACAATGGAAACAAAACATCTTGTTAATCAATCATGCTGCTAGCCACTTAGCCAGATTCTCCCCTAAGAGAATCTCTCCAGAGCCATGTCTTTACTAAAAGAAACAATAAAAACAAACAAATCCAAAAAAGCCTGTTTACATAAGGGCTTCCACTTGCTGTTCTCCCAAGGTCACAGCTGTTTGCTAAGAGAATGAAGTTTCAGTACTTCCTTCTTCAGTGGGCTTCAGCTTCCTGTCAAATTCCTGAATTACTAAGAATGATGAGTAAACATGTATCCAGCAGACAGACAGGATCTTCACTCAGTTACCCATCCTCTCAGGAGGATAGAATTAACAATGTTTTGGAAAGGTCTGGGATGCCCCTTGGGGAAAGACCTATATAGTAGTTTTTGAGGCCACAGAACTAGTGAGGGCTCCTAACACTGAATATTTGGGCTGGTGAAACACTTCAGAAATTATTTTACTTTCTTAATTTCTAAGTAGTCCACACCATTTATATTACTAACATCCTCAAAACAAACTACCACACTTAGAGGTTGGTTCAGGCATGACTGAGTTGTGTTTTTTTATTAAGTTTAAGTGAGATAAAAAATACTAATAACTAACAGCTCAGCCATGGCTCTTTACAGTTTATAAAACTTTCCCATTGAAATGGTCATATTTAATCTTTTGATCTTATAGCAACAAAAATTGTAATGCTACAAGTAATAATAAAAACAGCATAACTACAATTAAGCAGTTACTATAAGCTTGGACCCACACTAAGGACCTGGATGGGCATGATTATTTTACAGAAATGGAAATCATGGAAATATTAGCATGGAAATGTTAGTGGCTCAAGAACCACACCAGGCATTAGACCAGTAGGATCAGACTGGATCTTGGCTCAGCAACCTTTATACTTGAGTTCTGGCTAAGAAAGAATTCAGTGTCAAGACTTAAATCATAAGACAACACACTTGGAAAATCAGAGTTAGAAGCAGAAATTCGCATAAGAAATGGACTTAGGAAATAAATTATAGAGGTAAAGGAAAGGCCCTTGGACCTGGGGAGTGAGGAAGGTAATAGTAAGGAACAAGCCCAATGGGGGATGAGGATGGGGAGGGTAAGGAGGAAGGGAAAGATGCTGCTGTTCTCCTAAACTTTAGGACCTAAAGGGAGAGCCCATTGGGTCCTCTGTCCTAAGAGGCGTAAGTGTGGAGATTTTAAGGGAGGTTCCCAGGGGAAGATCACAATAGAATATTCAGCAGCTTTTCAGGTGTGTCCTTTCAGTGCCTGGGTTTCCACTGATTGATTGGGCTGTGCCAGGGCAGGGGTCATTATCCTGTGCAGCTGGTCCTGGCATCAGCCCTTGGGTTGATTCTCCAGTTTTGTTATTTTTCTGGACCAGGAGCTGAAATACAGCTGAGGCCTAGATGCTATCTCTAGGGAGGAAAGGTTAAGAGGTCCAAGCTGCATGACCAGCTAAGGGTGGAAAGGTCACTCTGGGCACGAGGTCCCTTACTACACTTGGCATTGGCGGGGCACCCAGGCCCATTGTCCTTGCTCTGCTTACATCTGTCTCACTGCTTACCACTGAAACAGGCTCAGAGAGGGGGATAAATGTGCTTAAAATTTCAGAGGGGGAAAGAAGGGGAACCTGGATTTAAACCTCAGAACTCTCAGAGCCTCAAGCTCTGCCTAGAACATTATTACAATAGAAGCCTTGGGTGGAGGGCTAATGTCCAAGATGACAGTGTGAAGGAGGACACTGAGCTCGCCCTCTTCCAGGAGAAATCGCCAATACCTGAGCATATAGCCAGAAATTACGCCTTCCAGACAACTGAGGGCTGAATGAATAGCTCCTGAACAACAAATAAAAGGAATATATGGGATAGAGAAGGCTGCAAGGCTATGGGAGCCACTTCAGGAGCTGCAGGAACCGGGCTGAAGAAGAGGTGAGCGCCATTGTGTAAGTTCCCCTCCCCTGGGAGATGGCGGGTTGGAGGTCTGTTTGGAAGTCTGTTTGGATTCCAGCTGCATTACCCTGAGTCTTTTGTCTCATAACAAAGGTAGCAAGCAGTAACAATGGAGTGCCACCAAGTGCCACAGGCACCCTAAGCTCCTGCTGGGCTTCAACAGGCTTCCCCAGATTACCAGCCCCTAGAGCCCAAGCAGAGGTCTCTCCCACAGGGGCCACTTTCAGTACAACAGACAGGAAGGAATGTATTGGAGAAGGCTGGAGGCTGCAGGAGTTCTGCAGGGTAGAAGGGCTGTTGAACATCCTTGTGTATGTCTCCCCCAGCCTCTGTGGAGTGGGTGGGGGCCCTATCCTGGGTGCTCTGGCCCAGCAGATCTTTCAGTGTGTTCTCAGACACAGGCCTTAGCCCAGTGCCAACCCACATAAAGAGAGCAAGTGGGATCAACAGAGCATTTCTGTGCACACCTGGCCTCCCCACCTGGGGCCCTTTGGCAGGTAGGCCAATGCCAGGACGCCGAAGGACCCTCTCAGCTCCTAGCAGCCTGCCCAAACCACTCAGCACACAGGCTATAGAGCTTGCTTCCCCATCAGGTCAATTTTTAAGACTGGAGAGACAGCTCTTCTGTCACATAAACTGATTTAGAAAGCCAAACAAAATGAAAAGACAGGAGATGAAGGTATGAGAAAAGTCCCCAGAAAAGAAAACCCAATGGAAAAGGAGGTAAATTATTTTGCTGAAAAAAAAAAGAGGGGGGGGCGGGGGGGGACATCCTTCCAGGCCACAAAGGCATTTGTTTAGTAAACCAATTTCTGGAAACACTTCCCTGTTTCCCTCTGCCCTTACTTGGCAGTGTTTTTTCAGGGCCTTGTCTGTGAGATTCTGGGGACACAGACTCAAGTGGAACTCAGGAGATAATGTGCAAGGAGATCATGTCAACACAACTTGGTGCAGCGCTGCTGGGAGAGAGTAGAGTTCAGTGAAGACAACTGGAGGATAGATTCTCCTCTTTGGTGGACTGGGGTGGGAGGACACTCAGGACAGTGATAGAGAAGAGGAAAGGAGCTGAGTCTGGAATGAAGAAACAAATAGGCAAATAAGGACAAGGATGTTTCCAGCAAAGGGAGCAGCAATATTAAATCATCAACACAGCACACAACAGGTACAGTTATGGTATCCAAAGTCGTTGTCAGGTATGACCTGCACATGAAGAACTGGGGATAGGACTTGCACAGAAGGTCAGTAACTGGGAAAGCGAGGGCTTGTGTGACTGGTATTCACCTTTCACAATAATGAGACATTGCATGACTTTCAAATATGCAAATGACAGGATTATATTTTGGAAAGAGTTATCACTGAGAGAAATTTTGGGAAAGGGCTGGTAAAATTAAAGAAAGAAATCAAGCTTTAGCCCAGTGGTCGGCAAACCACAGCTCATGAGCCACATGCGGCTCTTTGGCCCCTTGAGTGTGACTCTTCCACAAAATACCACAGCCTGAGTGAGTCTATTTTGAAGAAGTAGCATTAGAAGAAGTTTAAGTTTAAAAAATTTGGCTCTCAAAAGAACTCTCAATCATTGTACTGTTGATATTTGGCTCTGTTGACTAATGAATTTGCCGACCACTGCAGGGCCCAGCCGGTTTGGATCAGTGGATAGAGTGTTGCCCTGAAGACTGAAGATTCCCAGGTTTGATTCTGGTTAAGGGACATGCCTGGGTTGCAGGCGTGGTCCCCAGTAGGGGGCGTGCAGGAGACAGCCAATCAGTGATTCTCTCTCATCATTGATGTTTCTCTCTCCCTCTCCCTTCCGCTCTAAAATCAGTAAAAATATGTTTTTAAAAATGAAAGAAAAAAAATTTTGTTACTGTAATATTGGTTAAATTCAGATGTCATTCCTCTTTAATTCAAACTGATAGGAATGTCATCAAAAGGACCGACTGAGGATTTTTTTTTTTTTTTAGGTCAGTTGCCTGGTTGTTCTGAGGTCCATCCTAATTTGTTTTTATTGAAATTTGGTTCTTAATGTCTTTGGAGCACTTATTTATTGTCAGGAATTGTGCTGGTGAACACTGTAGTTATTTTGTATTTTACATAAAAAGGGTTGGGATTTGGGAGGTTAAATAACTTGCCCAAAGTCACACAGTTCATTAGTAATAAATCTGAGTTTTAAGTGGTGGGACTGTAGAGAATTTGCTCCATATACTGTTTTTAAACTACATTATCCTGTTATTGCCTGGGAATAAGAGCTTGACTTGCATTTTATTCGCAGTCTGGAGGCCAGAATACCACCGAATACCTCTCTTAACCTGCCTGTACTTACTTACTTGGCCACACTCTACACATGAAATCAAAGCCACCTTCTGGGTTTTAGCAACCATTTCAACAACACCAAACCTTTTCTGCCCAGGCACTAGCATTGACCCATGCCCACAAAAAGGTTGAAAACTATAGAATAAAATGCAGATTTTTATAGTTGAAAATTTCCTTGGGAACATTTGCTTCAGTGTTTCCCAGCAGGAACTCTTAAGGCACAGCATTACTGCAGGATCATAATAGGTGTTAAATGATAAAAGGGTTTTGTGGCCAAATAATGAGAAAAACATTGAATTAAACATGATTGGACAGCTCTTTTTTGTCTTGGAGATTTATTGGGATATTTAGTACACAGGAGGTGATTGTGAATCTTTAAGATTTAACACAAGAGTGTTTCAATGCATTTGATTCCCCAATTTTATTTTATTTTATTTTATTTTTTTTGACACTGCACATTTGACAAATGTTTCCAGCCCTATCTTTGCTTAACAAAGAACCTGCAGTTCAGAGAGAGGGACTTAGCTCCAAACCTCTCTTCTCCCCCAAATTCTAAGTTATGCTACTCATGCTCATGAGATGACCATTTTCTCGATTGCAGTCTGGGCGTTGCCCTTCTCGTTCAGGACAGTGTTGCACTGTGACTCTTTTGCAAGCCAATTTCCCAAATAGACACAAGTCACGAGGTATGATACCCCAGCAAGAGAGAGAAACTCTTGTTAGCTTTTACATCCCAAATAAGTCAACAGCAAATGCACTGTGTGCAGAACCTAAAATCCTGCTTTGCACTTTCTCATCCAGAACTTCTGAGTGGCTGCTCTGGTGAATTCTGTTCATTCATTTTTTTAAAGGATAGTTTGTTGATTTTTAGAAAGAGAAGAAGGAAGGGAGAGGGAGAAAAGGGAAACATCCACATGAGAGCATAAATCTATGCTCCTTATCCCTGAAATTCTGCATATTTTCTTGTTATGTTGAGAATGAACAGCTGGTCCATTTTGTTGACTCTGGTGCCATTGCTCAGTTGCTTTTCTGAGCCCCCAAACTCCCTTATTTTTTTTTCCAGACAGTGCCTAGCTCGCTTTGTCTGGCTACTGTCTGACATGTTAGCTTACACTACCTCAGCCCCCCAGCTGTTCTTCTCTTTCATGCTATGGATTGTTCTTTGCATTAGACTCAAACATGGTTTTGCACTTCCAGAGGGCTAATCTGTTTCCACAGCAACCTGTAAAATAGGGTAATTTGATGCAAAAACTTTTTTTTTTTGCTAAAAGTTTTGCATGTGTATATAAATACATGTGCACTTTTAGAGAGTAACTTCACTAAAACCCTGACCACATTTCCAGGGCTAACATCAGGGTTCTGTCAGCTCTCTGGCTTTTTAAACAATATATTTTCATTAGGAAGTTAAATAAGAAAACCTATAATATGAGTAATACTTACATTAAAAGTTGTAAACAGTAAATAAGGGAATATAATGTCTTTCATGTCAATTTTAGTATGACCATATTTAACATATACACCCCAAAAGCTTTTACTAAAATAGTAATTGAAAATATGGAGTATATAAAAATTACACTAGCTGATGGGATTACTCAGTTATTTAAAAAATCATATTTTATTGTTGTTTTACAGAGAGAAAGGGTGAGGGACAGAGAGTCAGAAACATCTATGAGAGAGAAACATCAATCAGCTGCCTCCTGCACACTTCCTACTGGGGATGATCCTGCAACCAAGGTACATGCCCTTGACTGGAATGGAACCTGGGACCTTTCAGTCCACAGGCTGACACTTCATCCACTGAGCGAAACCAATCAGGGCAGATTATTTAGTTCTTAACTTTGATGCTGCCTCTCTTTAATATTGGGTAGTTTTCAAAAGCATGATTTATTTTAGGTAAATTAATCAAATATTTTAAACTTAGAAAAGTAAGTAAAAATATGCTTTCTAGTAGGCATTAGCTATAGAAAATTCTGTTTTTGTTTGACACTTTACATACTTGGGACACAGCAAGACTGTACTGATAAGAATCAGAAAATTAAGAAACATTTCATGATATTTTGTGCCTTTTAGAGCAGAATCTTAATCTTTTATTTTTAAAGCTGCTAGCCCAATGTCTGGAATGTAGCTAACATTTGTTAGATGCTTGGTCTGTTTTTTGTTAGTTTTTTTTTAATAGATAAGGAAAGTATGTTTTAAAATATGTCTTCATGGCAGTATTTGATATAATTATTCACAATTATTCACTACCTGTTTCCCTGTGGTTGAGTATGTTTCCTGCCCCACTTTCACTAGCTTGGAACAGTTGAATGCCAGAGGCCTTTAGAGACATGTAGACTTATGTCTTATGTCTCTGCCCTCTTCCATATTCCTGGAGGTCCTTCATCCTGGGTTTTACATGGGAAGACATAGGGAACAGGTCTGTGTCATTCTGCATTCAGAGCAGAACTGCAGCCCACTTCTTGCAGCCCTCGTGTAAGGTGAGCAAGAAATAAATGTTTGTTTTTATAAGCCATTGAAATTTTAGAATTGTTACTGCAGCAAAACCAATAGCTAGATCAAACTGTGCTATGTTATATGTTCTGTATACTATACACATATCGCATATACACATGTAGTAGGTATATATTGTTATATACATACATACTATATTATATATATATACATATGTGTATATATATAATCCTAAACATTACCTATAATGACTATTAATTTTTCTTTAATAGAAAATGAGAATTAGAAAGTTAGATATTTTATCCAGAGAAATATAATTCTTAATAAAGATGTAGGATTTGAGCACATGTACATTTGATTTCCAAGCCTCTGTTTTAATGTCAGGCTCACAAAATACATTTGAAATAGAGATGTGGTTCAAGTCCCCTTAAAAATTTAAATTTATTTTCCTATAGAAATAAATGTATCTTTTTTCCATTTACATATTGTATTTTAATTCAATTTAGCACATATGTATTGAATATTTTCTATGTGCCAGCTAATGTGTTAATTCTTGGAGGAATGGAGATAAATCAGACACAGATCTTGGCACTCAAAGGCTCATTATGTTGGTAATTTCATAGTTTGACAAGAAACTTAGAATACAGTTGTTAATATACACTAATAATTGTGTGACTGAATTGCCAACAGTAGAGTCTAAAAGGTTTTCCTTTAAAAAAATATAATAGGGTGATGGATTTCTGCTGGTCAATTCATGTTCTTTCCTACAGCTCAAAATTCAGATCAGAGAATTCGCCTTACCAGGACAGTTTGGCTAAATATCTGTTATAGCCACCAAATCTTAGATGTAGCTTGACAAATTGCATGTTATCTATTTTTCACTTTTATTTAAAAATATTTATTTTTGAAAGTATTATATATGTCCCATTTTTACCCCATTAACCACTTCCAGCTCCTCTGCCACCACCTAACACCTCACCACCCTATTGTCTGTGTCCATGGGTTATGCATATATCCCTACAATTTCTTTGGTTGATCTCTTCCCACCCATCTACTCACCTCCACCTTCACTCTGGGATTCATTAGACTGTTCCATGCCTTTATGTTTCTGGATCTATTTTGTCCATCAGTTTATTTTGTTCATTTGATTCCACATATGAGTGAGATCATGAGATACTTGTCTTCATCTGACTGGCTTATTTTGCTTAGTGTAATACTTTCCAGGTCTCTTCATGCTGTCTCAAAGGGAAAAAGATCCTTTTAAACTGCTGCATAGTATTCAGTGATGTAAATGTGCCACAGCTCTTTTGTCTACTCATTTACTGATGAGCACTGGGCTGTTTCAAATCTTAGTTATTATAAATTGCACTGTTATAAGCATATGGGCGCATACATTCCTTTTGATTGGTATTTTGAGTTTCTTAGAAAATATTTCTCAAAGTGAGATCACTGGGTAAAATGGCAGTTCCACATTTAATTTTCTGAGAAAACTCCATACTACTTTCCATAATGGCTCCACCAGTTTGCAGTACCATTATAAGAATGATCTTTAAATAACTTAGCTAAATGCCATACTTAGGATAATGTCTTCATTGGTGAATCACTCAGCTTTAATTTATTTCTGGATCAATACAATTGCTTTTGTCTATGTTATTCACATTGTTCCACATTAATAATATCAGCTGTTTATTGAACACTTGTATTTCTACCTGGTCTGAGCTTATTGTTGGGTATGTAGCCTCAAAGAATGTATATTTGGGAGAGGGATGCCAAACAAAAAGATACATGAATTTAGTGCTTAAGAGAATTGCTTTAGGACTAGTAAAAAATCTATGCTTTGTCATTTACATACTATGGGGCTCTGGGCAGATTATTCTCTATCGCTTAATTCCTTTATGCATAAAACAAACATAATCTCTGTTTCACAAGGTAGATGTGAGTATTGAATAAGATTTGTCATCTCCAAAGCAGGTAACATGTGACTGACACATACTCAGTGTTCAAAGGTGAGAGCCATTACTGTAAGTGAAATGCTGATTTGGAGGTACTAAAGGGCCAATATGAACAATGGATATGGTTTGTGAGAGGATTATTTAGGATGTATAAACATATTGGTTGCATCTATTGCATTTACTCTGACAAACCAGAGAGTCATAAGGTAACAGTAGTGTGGGAGTCTATTGGAGCCTTACACATGTTCATGATGTGGTTCCTACCCAGCTGTATCGCCTGCCACCTCATTTCCGGTGCCTTGGCTGCTGCATCACTATCAGCTAAGAACCACATTCTTGTTTTTGTTCCACCTCTGTGAGATCACTCTGAAAATCAGTGGTGAATACAAGGCAGATGGGGATTTAAAAAAAAAGGTTTGGCTCCAATTAATTAAAGCCAAAAAGAATACAGAGGCCAAATGTGGAAAACCTCAACCCAGAAGGAGAAAAATGTCATTAAGTGATTAGCATCAAAAAAGAACATTTAAAATCTAAACCATCTTGCCTTCTGAACATGTTCTAACTTCTAAAATGGAAAGGAAAGCAAATACAGGAGTGGCATCTCGGAGTCTAGTAATCATTGTTCAGAGAAGCTGCCTCCTTTCCCTGGATGAAGACCCACTGAGCCAGCAGGCATCTAAATAGCTCTTCCGGAAGTGTCACTGAGCAGAATGGCTCCATGTGGATTGATTGTGCTGGATTGCCACAGAATGTCCTCATTAGTATGATATGAAGGTCTGGGTAGAAATAAGATCTTTCTTAATTAGAATAAAACTCAAACTCTCCAAAGTTGGCACTCTCTCCTGGCAACATGAGAATGGGGATAGCGGGGACATAGACAGTTCTACTCCAGTTTTAATTTAATTTAATTTCAGATCAAATATGAACCAAACCTTTTTTTTTTAAAATATTTTTCCATAGCCTAACTATTAAGGTAGGAGAAGGACTGCGGACTTTTTTTTTATTAATTTTTATACATATCTCCCCATTGCAACCCCTCCCTCCCAGGCATACCCCAACCTCCCAGTGTCTGTGTTCATTGGTTATGATTATATGCATAGATACAAGTCCTTTGATTGATCTCTTATCTACCTCACCTAACTTTAATCTTCCTGCTGTAATTTCACAGTCTGTTTGAAATGGACTTTGTTTTAATGAACAAAAAAAGCATATTAGGATGCCTTTAGTAGCAAGGAATGGAAACTGTTTATACAAATTGACAAATGTATGGGACTATATTGGAAATCCAGAGGCAGACAGAGCCCCAGTATTATAAGATCCAAGATTCAATGATGCTACCAGGTTTGGATGTCTTTGTTTTACCATCTTTTAAAAGATATTTCTTTATTTCAGAGAGGAAGGAAGAGGGAGAGAGAGACAGAAACATCAATGATGTGAGAGAACCATTGATTGGCTGCATCCTACATGCCCCCTACTGGGGTTTGAGCCTGCAACCCGGGCATGTGCCCTTGGCTGGAATCAAACCTGGGACTCTTCAGTCTGCTAGCTGATTCTCTATCCACTGAGCCAAACTAGCTAAGCCTACCATCTTCTTAAGATTAGTGCTACTTAGAATCACAGATGACTGTAGCAATTTCAGGAGTTATCTTCAGGCATGAAGACATTCAGAGGAAGGAAAGGCTACATTTTCATGTGTTCCTTTTAAAGATAAAGGAAGTCTTTCCTAAAAGCCTTCAGACTTTCTTCCCCTTGTGTCTCATTAGCTAGCACCACATCAAATCACATGCCTGTATATCTACTAATTACTGGTAACAACAATGGGGCTCTGCCTACTTGTTTTGAACCTATCTAGATTCACTTCTGAGACTCCTGAGGCACAAGGAAGGGTCATAATAAGTTAGGTTATGGAGCATAATCAGGCGTTTTGTCTGTTTGTTTGTTTGTTTTTAAGCAAGTCAGAAGGGTTGTGGGAAATGGATATTGCATAGGCATGATCAAAACACATTTTAAAAAAAATCTATGCGATAACCAAAAGGCAGTAAATACAGAGTGTCAGAAATCTGGGAAACATAGCATTTCATATTATGACTTGCCATCATGAGTTTGAATTATCTGCACCAATGTGTGGAACCCTAGAAGGAAATGAAATCTCTATGTCTTTCTCTTCCTAGTCCCAGGTTTGCTTCACTTAACAAATACCATCCTAAAATACCATTTAGGATACCTCTTCTAAACACTTAGACAAGGAATGCCCCTTGTTTCCTTATATGCCATGTCTAAATTAATTAGGTGGTAGTTGTTTGAGTCATTATAGGGAATAAAAATTTTTAAATCTATTTGTGAACATGGGAAAAGAATGCATGATAGATGAATTTTGTCTTCCAAAGGCTGCAAAAATTTAAACAAGGGACTATGTGCCAGGTGCTTGACATTTAAAAAAAGTATTAGTCTATATCCAGACCAAGAGAAGCAAAAAATTTACCGTTCCTCATGGTTTCTGTTTCCTATCTAATGGCCTACCTCTTATCAGTTGATTGATACCAGGAAATGACCTCTTCTTCCCAGTAATATGACCATAGGTTGTAGACTAGTCCTTGCAGATCTCCACAGTTCAGAAGTCACCACAGGATAAATATTCATACAAGATACAAATGACAATAAGAGGATTATATTTTTACAACAGAGGCACCTGAGGTGGTATCTTCTCAAAAATATTTCCTCCCAATCTTATGTACTAAATTTCTCCTATGGTTGAATTTATTCAACTATTCTGGTGTTTTCTGAGAGGACACATCTACACCTTTTTGTTCATCATTAACAAATGAGCTCAGAAGAATTAATGAAATTGGATTTGATAAATGGGAAGAATTTTAAAAAGTAGAGTAAGGGGTCTGCTAAAGAAAACTTTGTCTACTTCAAGGCCAGGAACATTTTCTCCCATGTTTTCTTAGAGAAACTTTATTGTTCCATGTAGCTTAATATCTATCCTAAATCACTTCTTGAGAATGGAGTATGATCACAATTGTTTCTTTTCTTTCTTTTTCTTTCCTTAGGTACATCTCATATTTCTAGCACTATTTGTTCAAAATCCTTTTTCTTTCCCCAATTTCTTGACTTGAAATCTTAATGAAAATAATTGACCATATTTATGTGGGACTAAATATGGCATTTTTTAATGATGTCTCATGATCTATTTTCTATTCTCATATAAATATAATATTGATTTTATTACTGTGATTTTGTAGAAAAATAAGATAGTATAATTTAAACTATTTCTTTTTTTCTTAAATATCAAACTACACTTATAGGTATATAACATTTTCTTATAAAATTTTGAATTAGCATGTCAAATTTTTCACAAACCACTGGTCAATTATGTACTAGTATTACATTGAATCTATATAGTGAACTGACATCCTAACAGTATTCAGTCTTTCATCTCATAAAGATGGTATATTTCACAATATATTTAACTCTTCACAAAAAGTTCTAATAATGAAAGCAAAAAATATAAATTAGGTAATCAAAGTGATAAATATTTTCTCATAAAAATATTTCATTAAAGAAATAAGTAGGCAAGTTACCTGGAAAAATATTCCATATATGAATGACTCACAGTGAGACTATATAAAGAATTTCCATAATCAAATATTAAAGGGTAAGCAACCCAATGAAAATGGACAAGTCTTGGGCTCTCCATATCAGATAACATATGGATGACTCAAAAGTGTACCTATGAAAAGTCATCAAAGAAATGTGAATTCAAATCACAATGAAATACTGTTTCATACTAACTAGGATGGCTAAAATAAAAAAAAAAGACTGACAATACCAATTGTGGGTGAGGATATGTAGCAAATTAAATTCTTGTATTTTTCATAAGAATGAAACTGGTACAACCACTTTGGAAAGCTCTTTAACGATATCTTATAAGAATTAACTACTATACAGCACAAAAATTCCACTTTTTATTTTTTACTCAGAGATATGAGAAGACTTGTCTATAAAAGCAATTGTATAGGAATGTGTATAACATTGTTATTTTTAATTCCAAACAAGCTATAGTTCTCCATTAAAAGGAGAGTAGATGAACATATTGTGGCATATTGCACAACAGAATACACTTAGTAAATAAAAAGAGCTAACTACTGATACATCTAACAAAAAGGATGAATCTTAAACAATTATTACATTGAGTAAAAATAGCAAGATTGCCCAAACCGGTTTGGCTCAGTGGATAGAGCGTCAGCCTGTGAACTGAAAGGTCCCAGGTTCGATTCCAGTCAAGGGTATGTACCTTGGTTGTGGGAACATCCCCAGTAGGGGGCATACAAGAGGCAGCTAATCGATGTCTTTCTCTCATCGATGTTTCTAACTCTCTATCCTTCTCCCTTCCTCTCTGTAAAAAATCAATAAAATATATTAAAAAAATAGCAAGATTAAGAAAATTATCTCTATATATAGAAGCCTAAGTGACCATTAGAATTGAACAACCAGAACAACTGGTTGACCAGTCTCTATGACGTGCACTGACCACCAGGAGGCAGATGCTCAATGTAGGAACTGACTTCTGGTGGTCAGTGCGCTCTCACAATGCGAGTGCAGCTCAGCCAGAAGCCGGGCTCATGGCTGGAGAGCATGGCTGTGGTGGAGGAGCCTCTCTTGTGTCCATGACAGCCCTACTGGGTCAAGATGAGCAGCAGTGGAATTATGCCCAACCCCAGTTGGGGGTCCTTCCAGCCTCCTGCCACTTCAGCACTGCTACATTCCTCTGGGGGATGTCAGGCTGCCTGGCCTGCAGGGATTGGGCTGAAACCAGAAACCCAATATCCCCTGAGGGGGTTCAGAATTGTGAAAAGGTGTAGGCCAGGCTAAGGGGCCCTACTTGTGCATGAATCCATGCAGTGGGCCTCTAGTATGTTATGTAATTCCATTAAATGAAGTTTGTAAACAGGCAAAATAAATCAGTAGAAATCAGGACAATGATTGCCTCCTGTGGGTTGATGGAGAACAGTTGACAGAATGATGGAATGCAGGAACTTTTTTTTTGTGAAAGAGCTAAGTCCACCTCTTCTTTTGGATGGTGGATTGCTTTGATGTTTATAATAAATATAAAAGAGAACACTTTTTGTTGCATTTTATTGTCCATAAATTATAACCCTAAAAACAATGATTTTAGAAGTAATTTATTCTTTACAGAGAGGAAGGGAGAGGGATAGAGAGTCAGAAACATTGATGAGAGAGGAACATCCATCAGCTGCACACCTTCCACTGAAGATGTGCCCGCAACCGAGGTACGTGCCCCTGACTGGAATTGAACCCGGGACCCTTCAGTCCGCAGACCGACGCTTTATCCACTGAGCCAAACCGGCTTTGGACAATTTATTCTTTAAATTACTAATTAGTATTATCTGTAAATTATTTAAAAACATATTACTTTTTTAAAAACTTTAACTTTATTTAAAACTTAAAAAAAAACCAACAACAACTTGTTAGATTATAGCTATCTGTTAACCAAAGAGAAAAATTTGAGTTGGGCTATAAATTAGGAGTAGTTAGCAAATATATGATATTTAAGCTCTGGCCCTGGATGAGATCACTATGGAACAAATGTAGACAGTGAAGAGAAAATATCCAATGACATTCTGAGGGGTTGCAACATTAGAAGCCAAGGAGAAGTAGTAAAACCACCAAGTGAGACTGAGAGGAAGCAAGACCCAGAGTTGAGTAGGAGGGAAACCACAAAAATTTACTGTTTGGGAAGCTGGGTGAAAGTATATTAAGGAGAAGGGGCTGATTACCAGATAAATGCTATACTTTTCTCAAAGTTGGCCAAAGGGTTTAGCTATTTGGAAGTCATTTGAATCCCCCTTGAAAGTAGATTTTGGTAAAATAGTGGTAGCAAAAGTCTATTTGGAGTTTATAAGAGAAGATGAAAGGTGAAGCCTTGTAAACAGTGATTATACACAACTTTTTCAAAAATTTATGATTTAGAAGATGTAAAGATAACTTGCTCTGTATAAAAAGTGAGAAACATATTTCAAGGCTTGGGAGGAAAGTCTTGAAATAAAAAGGACAAGGATTATTGTGTTTAGTTTTGAGGGTGGGAATGAGGAAGAGCTCTCATGGCTACAAGAAGAACTTCATGGAAGTGATGTGTATCACATATAAAATTTTTCATAGAGCTTGTCATATAAATCTTTTCTGTGAAACCTTCAAAAATCTATATTGATTACTCACATTTTTGTTGCAAATATAATTCTTCTGGGGAAGTTAAAGAAATACTGAGTTTATGTACTAGTGATTGCTTAACTAAGACAGCCAGTCGAGGTGGATTATGGAAATCTTTTATATCAGTATTTTCTGAAACATATGCTAAGCAAGGAAAATGTGTAGATTGGAGGAGGCAAAAATTACCAAGCTTTAACTAAGTGCTTTCTAAACTAATTTCACTACAGAATATATTTTTATTTTCATGGAATTTATAGTCAGATGGAAGAGAGACATAGGTAACTGTACTAAATGAAAGAAAATGCTTTGTGTCAAAAACTAGAGTATAAAATATTGTGGGTATTCATGAGAGAGAGGGCTTGCTTAAAGTTAGGGTAACAAAGGAGATAGCATCTGAACTGCAACTTGAAGAATAAGCAGATTATGGAGGAATAAGGGACATTTGAAAGGAAGGAGCAACAAGAGGAAACGTAGGAAGCCTTGCAAGCCAGGAGCATATCCTGAGAAGATTGAGGAGATTAGGTAACAGGGAGTGAAGGAGAGTAATGTTTGATTGAACAATAGACAATAATATAAATTTGAAGGTATTGGATCAGGGACAGAAATAGAAAAGAAGGGAAATGCACAGAAAGGAGACAGAAAGGCAAAAAGATGAGCAATATTTCAACATATTTTTCAGGCCTTTTTTTTTAGAGCTACCTGCTCATATACCAGCATAGCTTTCAATGGGTGTGCCAGGCATCAGGCCAGTAACTAGACATGATTGGCTTCTTTCCCATTGAACTTAGGCCACATATTGCTGAACTAAGGACAACGAAAGGCAATTTCTCGGTTGGAGAGAAGTGCTGTAATTGAACCGTTAACATGGCGCAGTGGAGGAACAAAGGATCTATTGATTATTGGAGTCCTTATGGCATATAAGTATGCATAGAAAAAGACTGGAAGCAAAACAAGATTTGTTATTGTTTTTCCTTATCACTTCTTAGTATCATGAGAGAAACTACATAAACACAGAGAAAAGGAAGTAAAGTTGGCCTAAAGCAAAGATGTTAATATATGTTTAATGTTTCCAACAGTGTTGGAATAGTTTTTCCATAAAATAATAAATTCTATTTGTTTTCCAGAGAATATGAATCTGTGAGATGCTCTAGGGCAGTGATTGGCAAACTCATTAGTCAACAGAGCCAAATATTAACAGTACAATAATTTAAACTTATTTTGAGAGCCAAATTTTTTAAACTTAAACTTCTAATGCTACTTCTTCAAAAGGGACTTGACCATGCCATGGTATTTTGTGGAAGAGCCACACTCAAGGGGCCAAAGAGCCACAGTTTGCCAACCACTGCTCTAGGGTACAAAATGTTCTGCAGTCAAATAAGTTGAGCAAATACTGCATAGCATATCTCCCCTTGGAGGTTTACCAGGTGCCTTGGCATTTTTAAGCCTCTAAGAAGTCCTACACTAAAGAAAACTGTTTAACTTTAAGTGCTTTCTATACTAATTTCACCACAGAATCTATTTTTACCTGACATGTTAACATTGCACAAAATAAGTATTCCCAGGAACACACTTTGCAGCATGGTGATTGTACTGTTAGCAGAAACTCTTGGTATAAGAAAGCCAGGACAATTTTGTGGAAGAAATCTTTATTTGAGAACATCCTACTATCTCATGAAGGAGACAGCCAGTTAACAATTCTCCATTCAATGTGTGTTACATACCTAACAATATGTTAGGCACAGTGCATATAGCTGTGGCCTCAGAGAACATAACTCATTTTGGTATTTTTCTTTTAAAGATAAGACATATTAATAAGGAGAAGAGCTCTGATATATCAATATGACAATCACAGATAAAGCCAATTTACAGTCAAAAGATTCATTTGATCCTGGTGTAAAGGCTCAATCTTAATCAACCTTTATTGCTGAAAGTCTTCTCAATTTTTTAAAAACAATATTTTTATTGATCTCAGAGAGGAAGGAAAAGAAAGAGAGATAAACATCAGTATGAAAGAGAATCATTGATCTGCTGCCTTCTGCACATACTCACACTGGAGATGGAACTCACAACCTGGGCATGTGCTCTGACCAGAAATTGAATCCATGACCTCCTGGTTCATAGGTTGATGGTCAACCACTGAACCATGCTGGCAGGGCAAGTCTTCTCAATTTTATCATTGATTGATTGGAAAGAAGAATCAGTTCTATCTTCTCACTCTACAAATTCTATAATTTCTGGATTTTCTATATTCCTTTTATTTTATGTTTTATTTTCAATTAAAGTTACAATTCAATACTATTTTATATTGGCTTCAGGTATAAAACTTGGTGGATAGACATTTATATAATTTATAAAATGATCCTCTGGATAAATCTAGTACCCACCTGGCACTATAAATAATTATTACAATATTATTAACTATACTAGTGACCCTGTGCACAAAACTCATGCACATTAAAAGGGAATTAATTAGAGGAAATATTTTAATATTACTATTTGTCCTTTCTCTATAATAGAACTGTCAGAAATGTAAGAAAATTAGTAAAATGTATATGAATATCTTCCTCCTGTTAGAGTCTGGGGCACAACACGGGCACCAGAGTCAAGTCACTACCCACCCATGTGTGCCTGGCTGGCCCCACCTCCATTGGGCTAGATCTAGCCCCAGCCAGCCCCAACTCCATCAAGCCCTGGCAGGCAGGGGGCACAGCCTCAGGTTCCCTGTCCCCCTGTCAAGCCCTGCATTGTGTGGGGTGCAGTCTCAAGTCCTCAAGCCTGGCACTGGGGTTGGGGAACTGCCTGAGGTCCCCCAGCCCAGCAACAGGGTTGGGGGCACTGCCTGAGGTCCCCTGTCAAGCCCTGCTGGGAAGAGAATGTGCCCTGAGGTCCCCCATCAAGTCCCACTAAGTAGGGGGCAAGCTTGAGGTCCCTTATCAAGCCACACCAGTTGGGGGGCACATCCTTGCTTGGTGCTGAGAATGGGGTGCACCCTGAGGTCCCCTGGACTAGCACCAAAGCTGAGGGTGCAGCCTGATGTCATCTATCATGCCCCACTAGGTGGGGGGTATAGCCTCGGGTCCCCTGCCCTGGCCAGAAACACATAGCCTCAGGTCCCCTGCTGATTGCTCAGTAAGGCTTATTATAGGAACTTGGCCTCTGCTATGGGCACAACCATCTTGTGTTATAGGATCCCCGCTTCTACTGTGGGTGCAGCCATATTGTTTTATAGCATCTCTTCCTCCGCTGTGGGCGCAGTCATCTTGTCACAGTGTGATGGTCAATTTGCATATTCCCTATTTTCAGATAGGATTTCACAAGTTGTACTTTATATTTCTGTGACTATTTTGTAACTACCAATTTGTATTTCTTACTCTCTTGACATTTACCCTCCAGCTCTCCAACCCCCCTCCCATCTGGCAACCATAGATTCTTTGTATATATAAGTCTGTCTCTGTTTTGTTTGTTCATTTATTTTGTTGTTTATATTCCACAAATTAATGAAATCATATGGATTTGTCTTTCTCTGTTTGACTTATTTCACTGACCATAATACCCTCCAGATTCATCATGGTAAAATTTCATTCTTTTTTATGGCTGAATAATATTCCATTGTATATATGTACCACTACATATCTATCATCTTCTGATGGATAGTAGGTTGATTCCATATCTTGACTATTATAAGTAATGTTGCAATGATAATAGGGATGCATCTATCTTTTTGAATTAGCATTTTGAATTTCTTTGGGTAAATACCCAGAAGTGGAATTGCTGGATCATAAGATAGTTATATTTTTAATGTTTTGAGAAACCTTCACTGTTTCCCACAGTGGCTGTACCAATCTGAAATCCTACCAGTAGTTCACAATGATTCCCTTTTTTCCATATCCTCACTGTTGTGTTGATGTACCGATGGTAGGCAATTTGACAGGTGTGAGGTGATATCTTATTGTGGTTTTAAATTGCATTTCTCTGAAGGTACATTGAGTATCTTTTCAGATGTCTACTGGTTATATCTGTATGTCCTCTTTGGAGAAATCACTCGTCAGGTCCTCTGCTCATTTTTTAATTTGATTTTTTTGGGGGGAAGGTGTTATTATATACAAGTTCTTTATAAATTTTGACTATAAACCTCTTTTCAAATTTAACATTGGAGAATGTCTTCTCCCAATCAGGTTGTTTTTGTTTTGTTTTGTTTTGTTTTGTTGATGGCTTTCTTTGATGTGCAAAAAACTTTCTGTTTGATGTAATTTCATTTGTTAATTTTTTTCTTTTGTTTTCCTTGCCCAAAATGATATAGCAAAAAACAGTATTACTAAGAGCAATCTCAGAGAATTTACTGCCTATATTTTATACTAAGAATTTTATGGTTTTAGGTCTTACATTTCAGCCTTCAATCTATTTTTAGTTTATTCTTGTGTAGTGTAAGAAGGTGGTCTAGTTTCGTTTTTTTACATGTATCTTTACAGTTTTTCTCAATACCATTTATTGAATAAACTGTCTGTACCCAATGTATGTTCTTGTTTCCATTGACCATTTAGATGTGGGTTTATTTCTGGGATTTCTATTTGTGTTTCATTGATAAATGTGTTTGTTTTTATGACAGTACCATGCTCTTTTGATTACTATAGCTTTGTAGTATTTTTTTTTATTCATCATCCAAGGACATATTTATTAAATTTAAAGAAAGAAAGGAAGATAGAGAGAGAAAAAGGGAGGAAAGGAGAAACATCAGTTAGTTGCTTTCTGCATGAAACCCAACTGTGGATTGAACCCACAACCTAGGTATGTGCCCTGACTAGGAATCAAACCCACAACCTTTTGGTGTATGCTCCAATCAACTGAATCACCTGGCCAGGGCAGCCTTGTAGTATATTTTGATATCAGGTAATCTGATACTCCCAACTTTGTTCTTCTTTCTAAAGATTGTTGAGTCTATTTAGTGTATTTTCTGGTTCCATATAAATTTTAGGATTATTAGTTCTGGTTTTCTGAAAAATTTCATTGGCATTTTGGTAGGGATTCTATTGAATTGATAGATAGGCATTTTAATGATGTTAATTTTTTCTATCCATGAACACAATATATGCTTCCATTTATTTGTATCTTCTTCCGTTTCTTATAATTTTTCCTGTACAACTCTTATCTTTTTTGGTTAAATTTATTCCTAAGTATTTTATTTTTTGATGTAACTATAAATGGGATTGTTCTACAAATTTCTCTTTCTGATAGTTTGTTATTGTTGTATAAAGTGCTATCAATTTCTGAATATTAATTTTATATCCTGCTATGTTATTGGATTCATTTATTAGTTCTAATAGGTTTTTATGGACTCTTTAAGGTTCTCTCTATATAGTATCATGTCATCTGAAACTAATGGCAATTTTATGACTTCCTTCCCAATTTGTATACCATTTTTGTATGTATGTATGTATGTATGTATGTATGTATGTACATATATTTGCTGTGCCTAGGACTTCTAATTCCTGATGATTTTCACAGACAACTCTTGTGGAGATCCTCCTCCCACTGTTGGAGCCCTGGGCTGGGGAGCCCTTTCTCCTCAGGGGGACCCTCTGCAGCTTAGATATCCCTCTGACTTCTCAATTGCCACACATGGGTATTGGACCAGCCAGTTTCTTGTCTGCCCTTCCCACTGGTCTCAGCATGGCTTCTTCTTTATATCCTTAGTTGTAGGTGTTGTATTCAGCTAGTGTTCAGATGTTCTCCAGGTTGACTATTTTCTATAGTCCATTTAAACACCAACTTTTTTTTTTCCTGAGCTCATCACTTTCCTCTCAAATGAGTAATTTGTACCACCTGCCCTCATGGAGTTACAGTAAGAGAACATGCAATTAATTTATTTTTCCTAACATTGTTTATTTTAAGTTTTTTTTTTAAATATCAAAGTTAATAAAAGACTATAATGTTATCTCAAGTGACAAGTTTACCAAATATTTCTAGGTTGGTACAATACATATCACCACTTTATTTATGCTCCAGTATCAATTTTCCTGACTAGTTTTGAAGTCAGTAAAATACTTATTTATTTACATATTTTGCCATTGCCTCATTTCTAAATAACAATTTTTATATCAGTTATTTTGAGCTCGGTTATGCTGTAGTAATAAAGGCCCCTCAATTCTTACAGGTTTATAAAAGTAAATATTCCTTTCTGGCTTGCATTATAGTCATCACAGGTCTGTACCTTTGCTCTATAGTTCATTCTGGATCTAAGCAGCTCCTATCTGGACGACTCTGATCTCATGGAAGAGAGTAATCAATAAGACAGAACCAAACTCTTCAAGCCTCTGTTCATTTTACTTCTAATCACATTTCATTGACTATAGTAGATCACATGTCCATGCCAAACTTTCATACAGCATTAAATAAAAGCTTCCTACAGGGATGCACCTTTGGGGGAGAGGGCCTGGGGAGAAGCAACACATATATAATCTACTATGCCTGGGAAAATAGAAATACAAAACAGAATAATTAGACTTTTAAACTTTGGACAACTTTAGAAGTCATGCAATCCAACCCTTCTACTTCACACATGAAGAAAATGAAATTAGGAAATAATAATGGTTTCAAAATTAGAGCTTTAGAGTTGGCCAGTGTGGCTCAGTTGGTTGGGGCATCATCCCATGCACTGGAAGGTCACAGGTTGGATTTTCAGTCATGTCACATACCTAGGTTGCAGGTTTAATACCTGGGTGGGATGCATATTGGAGGCAACTGATGGAAGTTTCTCTATCACATTGATGTTTCTCTTCCTTCTTCTCCCCTCCTCCTTGTCTATTTTTTTTAATAGAGCCATTTCTTTTTTTTTAAATATATTATATTGATTTTTTACAGAGAGGAAGAGAGAGGGATAGAAAGTCAGAAACATCAATGAGAGAGACATTGATCAGCCGCCTCCTGCACACCTCGCACTAGAGATGTGCCACAAGCAAGGTACATGCCCCCGACCGAAATTGAACCTGGGACCTTTCAGTCTGCAAACCGATGCTCTATCCACTGAGTCAAACCGGTCTCAGCAGAGCCATTTCTTACATTTTTAGATTTCTTTATTTCCCTTATTATTATCTTAAAGTATAATTGATGTACAATAAATTGCTTACATTTAAATTTTATGTTAAAACATATGTATAGACTATTGAATGATTACTACAACCAAGGTAATGAAATATTCATCAACCCCAAAAGTTTCTTGAGTGTCTCTGTAATCCATCTCTTTATCCATAGGCAATAACTAATTTGCTTTCTGTTATTATAGATTAATTTTCATATTTTTAGAATTTGATATAGGTGTTATATATAATCTATCCTATTGGTCTGTTTTCTTATACTCAGCACAATTATTTGAGACTCATCTATGTTGATATATGTATTAATAGTATTTCCCTTTACTGCAGATCGATATTTAATTGAACAGATGTATCATACTTTGTTTACCCATTCAGCTATTGGTGGACATTGGAGTGTATCAATTATTTTGGCTCTTTTCAGTAAAACATTCATGTTGAAGTATTTGTATATACATATGCTTTTAACTTTTACAAATAATATATCTAGGAATTGAATGGCTAGATCATATAATAGATATATTTTGCTTTCTAAAAAACTCCCAAATTATTTTTCAAAGTGATTGGTCATTTTATATTTTTAACGTAGTGTGTGAAAGTTCTAGTTTGTCCACATCCTTGGTATGATCAGTCTTTTAATTTTTGTCATTCTTATGAATATGTTTTAATATTTTATTGTGGTTTTCATTTATATAATTTAATGACATTTATGTACTTATTTGCCATTCATATATCTTTTTTGGTGAAGAATCTTTTAAAATTTTATGATTGAGTGATATGAGTGGTAGGAGTCTATTATATATTCTAGATATAAGTTCTTTATTAGCACATGCTTTGAAAATATTTCCCATAAACTTTTGGTTGATTTTCTTTTTTGTAACAGTGTCTTCTGAAAAGCCAAAGTTTTAAAATTTTGATGGAGTCTCATTTTTCTTTCTTTAATAGTTAGGTTTTGTGTGTGTGCGCCTCAATTAAGGAACTTCTGCAAAACCAAGGTCCTTTAAATCTTCTATGATTTTATATCTTAGATTTAAGTCTATGATTCATTCCTAGTTTATTTTTGTTTATGGTTTGAGGGTGATGGTTAAGGTTTATTATACATGTTATTTCCCCATTAATTGCCTTCATCACTTTTTCAAAGGTAAATGACAAAATATATGGAGGAATATTTCAATTTTGTTATATTAAACTATTTATCATTTTTTATACTGATACCATACTATCTTATTACTGTGCTTTTATGACAAATTCTGAAATCAGATAGTATAATCCTCCAACATAATTTTTCCCAAAGATAATTTGGCAATTGTAGGTCATTCTTTGCTTTTTCATTTAAACTTACAAATCAATTTTTATGGAAAACTCTGCTGAGCCCATGATTTCCTTTATTTTCTATAACATGTAGATGATAATTATATGGGTAATAATTGTAACAGCTGTCTTACTATCTCTATTTACTAACTATATTGTCTGTTTCAGTGGTTCTCAACCTTTTTAATGCCTGGACCCTTTAATACAGTTCCCCATGTTGTGGTGACCCCCAACCATAAAATTATTTTTGTTGCTACTTCATAACTGTAATTTTGCTACTGTTATGAATTGTAATGTAAATATCTATGTTTTCTGATGGTCTTAGGCGACCCTGTTAGTGATTCTCTCCAATCAAGAAGAAGCAAATGGTTGACTTTGTATGCTTCCTTTATGTAAAGGATCACTGTCCTGAGCTGCCTGTTGTCTTAAATCTGAAAATTATTCTTTCATATTGTTTGCATCATTTTTAGTTATTTCAGATGAGAAAGTAAATTAGGTCCTTGTTACTTTCCCATGATTAAAAAATAAAGTTGAATTTTTAGATTTCTTGATTTAGTCATTTGGAGTTGGAGGGGGGCGTCTATGAAGAGTCAATGGCGGATGAAGGGAACATATGTAATACAGTGGTACCTCGAGATACAAGTGCCCTAACATATGAGATTTTTGAGATAAGAGCCTTCGAGTGAGCGATTTTTGCTTTGAAATACGAGCAACATTTGAGATAGGAGTAATCGCGCGGATCTGCCGGCTGCACACGACCCACCAGTTTACCGCGACTCAAGTGTCTCATAGTTTTCCACGCCTCAAGGTTACGGAATGAATTAAACTCGTATCTCGAGGTACCACTGTACTTTCAACATATATGTAAATTTTCCTAAACTATGGAGTTTTTAGCAGAATGTTATTTTCAAGAATTTAAGCATAACTGATTTGCAAATTGAACAATGTCATCATGAGCTTTTTGATAGGGATACAATTGAGAATTGATTAAAACTGGTTAGTGCAGATTAATAATGAGAAAGCACCAATAATAGTTAAGATCTGAATTAAATTATATTGCTATTAATTAGAATTTCTATATTCAATTTTTTCATTAAAAATCATGAATTTTACTAACAGTGCAGATGTGAATAATTGTCAGAGAGGACTATGCAGTGATATTAAATTAGATAGAAAAGTAAAAACTCATCACTCCAATTTTCTGGACAGAATAAGAAATACTATCCTAATTCTAACAATTTATGAAATTTTCATACATAAATAATGTTTCTTTAAATTTAAAAGTAAAAGGTAATTCTGTGATTAACATTTGTTTAGGTCAAATTGCTGGTCATTGCAATGCGTTGATTGCCAGAATTGCCCCACTTTGTTCACACATTATGTTTTCTGGGCCTCTCAGCAGTGCTTTCACACTAACTCTGGCATTGACCGTGTGGCTTGATTTGGCCCATGGACATTTGCAAATGTGACCTGCATAGAGACTGGAAAAGTAAGTCCTTGCACATTGAGTCTTATTTTTATTTCCTCTTGAACTTCACTGCCACTGTGCATATAAACTTGGGTTAACCTACTAACTATTAATAGACTACAGTAAGAAGAACCTAAAGCCGAAACTGGTTTGGCTCAGTGGATAGAGCATTGGCCTGTGGACTGAAAGGTTCCGGGTTTGATTGCAGTCAAGGGCATGTACCTTGGTTGCAGGCACATCCCCAGTAGGGGGCATGCAGGAGGCAGCTGATCGGTATCTCTCTCTCATCCATGTTTCTGACTCTCTATTCCCTCTACCTTCCTCTCTGTAAAAAATAAATAAAATGTATTTTTAAAAAAGAACCTAAAGACTCTAACAGTTGAGCCTAGTGAGTCCTTGCTGGAATCAACTCTCTAAGCCTCAATCAGCTGAGCCCAGCCCAACTTGCATATTCACAGGTTTTTGAACTATTTGGTTGACATATAAACCATGAAATTTTGATATATTTTTTTAATACAGGAAATCTAACTGGTTATATTGTTCTAGCTGATGTGACTTCAGGTGAGACAGGAAAGAGATTACATGCTTCCTGTGTTTAACACAACTGGTACAGAAATTATGTCTTAGTCTGTTAGGGTTGCTATAACAAAGATACCATAGACTGGGTGATATAAACAACAGATATTTATTTTGCACAGTTCTGGAGGCTGGGAAGTCCAAGCTCCAGGCAGGTCAATCGATTTAGTGTTTAATAAGGGCCTGCTTCCTGGTTCAGAGACAACTATCTTCTTGCTGTATTCTCACATGGCAGAAGGGAAAAGGGACTTTTTGGGGATCTCTCTTATTATGGCACTAAATTCCACCCATGAGGACTCCATTGCCATCACCTAATAATTTCCCAAAGACTTTATCACCAAATACATTCAAGTTGGAGATTAGTTTTCAACAAAGTGAATTTGGGGTGTGGCACAAAAACATCAGTATATAACTGGTTGGATGCCTCTAGTTGAGTTTTAGCTTTTAAGAGATACTTAAGGAATGTAATATTCCATTTTTTGCTACTTTCTCTAAAACATGGGGAAATGAGGTTGAATATTGAGTTTTCAATTTATTATAATGCAATATTCTTTTTAATATGCTATTGGGGGATAATAGCCCAATAAGATGATCTCAGTAGTGAATAAAAAAAGCCTCAAATAATTCTCACATTTTTGTCTAAGTAAAAGCTGTTATTTACAGAATGTAAACATAACAATATTTGGGAGTCTTAAAATTCTGTCCCTGATTCTGTATGTTTTATCTTAATCCATAGAAGAAACATTTGTATTTTTTCCTATATAATTCAGAGCCCTCTTCCTTTTTACCTTCTTTTATCATTCCTATCCAGTCATTGAATCCTATTGGTTTGCTTAAAATATTCCCTTTATATCTAACTATTCTACTTTTATCCAGTTCCAAACTGAATCTGACTTTGCCATTTCTTCACTGGAAATCTCTTTATGGCTTCCCATGCAGAAATCTAATTGGTCATTGATGTGGCCATTTATTTCTTGTCACCATAACATCCATTATTACTTTTTGCCTTCTGATTATATCCTGAATTATCCAATCAGGAGATTTGGGAGGTAACAACCCTGCGCTTGGCTCTGCAAATGAGTTTTGACTGCCTTAAGCAAATTAGCAAGCCTACAAATCCCTGCCACATTGATTGGCTTATGAATAAGCTCCTGTGCCAAGTCAGGACCTGGCCAAAAGAACTCAATTCTATGATTTTAGTTGAGCTGTTAGGGAAGCAGATTTTGTCTTATTTCCCACTAGGCATTAGGCAGTAAATAGGTAACCATGAAGCAAGGCCATTAAAGGGATGCAACCTGTGGAAATAGAGTTCAAAAAAGAGAAAGGGAAAATGAATGTGGTCATATCATTTTAACTCCAGATGAAGTCTCATCTTAATCATATTTACTCTGTACTATTCCCTCAATTAATCAGTTTCTTTCTCCCTCTCTTGCCTCTTTCCCTCCCTTTTTTCTTCCCTCCCGTCTTTCCGTTTCTTCTACTCTTCTTTTTTAGTATATTTTTTGGAGCAAAGTATCCTAAATTTTTTATGGTTTTAAGCCAGACATTTTTCCATGACATCTGTATTTTTCATTTCTCGCAAAATATCTATAGTAAGCAAGTAATATAATCATTTAATTACATTTGTATAACTAGAATAAATGCTATGAAGGAAAAAGTGTGGGATTCCAATAAAATCTACAGTAGGGGAACTTAATCAAGTCTGTGTGTCCAGGAAAGCTTATCTGAGGAAGAGCCACTTCAGATGAGACCTGAAGTCCTGATGACTCTTCCACTTTTTGTTGGCTTTTCTGGGGACAGGGCTTGCCTTGCATCCTCCCGGCCTAGACTCAAAAGTAGTTCAGACAGTGTGGATACTGAGCAGGCAGATAGGAACAGAGAATACTCTTAGGAAGGGACATAATGCTCAGACATTTAGGAAGTCTGTTCAGAGTGACAAGTTTTTATCTTTGCTGATCTCTCTTTTGAAACACTTTGAAAAGAAATCTCTTCTATTTCCATTCTACTTTTAGATTTCATCTGTTATTTTGGGATTGCAGGAGCAAATATAGTCAATCTTCATGTACAAGTGGCGGGCAATAAGATCTCTCCTATCTCCAATATTTTATTTTTAACATTATAGTGTCTTCCTTGTTGGGGAAAATTCTTCACTAACACTTTTTTTTTTTAATTTAAATTCTTTGTATGTCTCCTTTTCCTCCCATTCACCTCTCCCTGCCCACTCCCTTCCCACCTCCAGCACTTGATCTCACTTCCCTTTTGTATTTGTCCATTGGTTATGCTTATTTGCATGCATAGAAATTCTTTGGTTGATCTCTTACTCCCTCCCCCCATTGTCTCCTCCTCTCCCCTGCCTTCCTTTTGAGGTTTGATGGTCTGTTCCATGCTTCTCTGACTTTGTATCCAATTTTGTTCATCAGTTTATGTTGTTCATTATATTCCACAAATGACTGAGATGATGTGATATTTATCTTTCTCTGACTGGCTTATTTTGCTCAGCATAATGCTCTTCAGTTTCATCCATGCTGTGCAAATGGTAAGAGTTCTTTCTTTTTTATAGCAGTGCAGCATTTCATTGTGTAGATGACCCACTGCTTTTCAATTCACTCATCTGCTGATGGGCACTTAGGCTGTTTCCAAGTATTAGCTATTTTAAATTGTGATGATATGAACACAGAATTGTAAATATTTTTTCTGATTGGTGTTTCTGGTCTTGGGATATATTCTTAAAAGTGGGATTACTGGGTCAAATGGGATTTCCATTTTAAGTTTTTTGGAGGAAACTCCATACTGTTTTCCACAGTGGCTGCACCAGTCTGCATTCCCACCAGCAGTGCACGAGGGTTCCTTTTTACTTCCTATCTGTGCTAGCACTTGTCTTTTGTTGATTTGTTGATGATAGCCATTCTAACAGGTGTGAGATAGTATCTCATTGTTATTTTGATTTGCATCTCTTGGATGATTATTGACTTTGGGCATTTTTTTCATATGTCTCTTGGCTTTCTTTATGTCCACTTTTTAAAATGTCTAGTTAGGTCCTTTGCACATGTTTTTTTTTAAATTGGATTGTTTACCTTTTGTTGTATGAGTTAGCTAAAAGTTTTGGAGAGTAAATCCTTATCAGTGATAACATGCATGGAAAATATGTTCTCCCATGCATTGGACTCTCCTGTTGTTTTGTTAATGATTTCTTTTGATGTGCAGACGCTTTTTATTTTATGTAGTCCCATTTGTTTATTCTCTCCTTAGTTTCTATTGTCCTAGAAGATGTGTCAATAAAGATATTGCTATGAGATATGTCTGATATCTTGCTGCCTATGGATTCTTCTAAGATTTTTATAGTTTCTCATTTTACATTTAAGTCTTTTACCCATCTTCAGTTTATTTTTGTGTATGGAATAAATTGGTGGTCTAGTTTCATTTTTTTAATGTACTAGTATCTGTCCTTTTCCAAACCCCATTCATTTTTTGAAGAGATTATCTTGACTCAATTGTACAATCTTGCCTTCTTTGTCAAATATTAATTGAGCATAATGGCTTGGGTCAATTTTGGGGTTCTTTGTTCTGTTTCATTGGTCTATATGTCTGTTTTTGTGCCAGTATCAGGCAGTTTTGAGAACAATGACTTTGTAATCTAGCTTGATATCTGGTATTTACTAACACTTTTAACTGATATAAGAGCTCAAGTCTCATCAGAACATATTAAAACACATTGGAAGGCAGTGTGGTTCTATTTTGAATGAAGCATCTATTAGCTACTTCCTTTGGCAGGGGAGCTGAGAACACAACCCAGACTAACTGCTCTAACAAATGACATTGATTTTAAAATAGAAACTTCAAGTAAACTATACCTCTTTTTTCAACTAGTGTTTAGTAATATCCAGTACTGAATACAAATATGTAATTACTCAGTGAGAGCTTATGAATGGATGAGATTTGGAATGCTTCTGAGTAAACTATATTATAATAAATGTTTAGGGAACTGTTCTAGGGTATCTGCCTTAGAGATAGCCAGATCTGAGTGGCTATCTGTATTGCCAAATGAGGTCAAGAGATTTCATATCCAAATCCATTTGGGAGATGCCTTTTTATTTCAGAGTCATTTGGCTTCCAAAGTAATTTTGTAATTTCTTTCTAGCCATTGGATAAAATAACTAAAAAGATAGGATGATGCTCTGGCTACTCCAATTCCTATCATTATGGGAGTAATCAATGCTGCACTTTCTGAATTTTGTAAGTTTCTTTCTAGTCCAATTTTGATTCCCAGGAGATTTGAACACAGTGGCCTACATATTTTGATCTACTTTTTTCAAGATATGCATGGTCTGCTCAGTAGTATATAAATTGACTCATAAGAGTGATTTACCAATATAGGACATGCATGCAAGAATTGGCAGTGGATATGAAGTCTTTCATAGAACCATTAAGAAATAGGAAGGGCCATCTTTCTTTATGCCATTAATAAGAAAAGAGTTGTTAATCTGATGAGAAATGCCTGAGCAAACATAATCTTGGGTGCTTAATAATAGTGCATTCGATAAGTTGGAAGGGCTTTTTATTCTTATTTCTATTCCCAGGTTGGATATTACTAAATAAGATAGATAATAAGTGCTTTTCCTCACATTAACCCTTTGAGTACACATTGTAAAGCTACTTTGCTCTTTGATTGTATAAGTTAAATTAGGACTTTGTTAGAATAAGATGCCTCAAGAGGTTTTCAAATTCCATGGAAGAAATTTTGTTATCCAAATTTATCATAAAATTATTTAACTTTCCCAGTGAACTAAGCCAGTGGTCAGCAAACTCATTAGTCAACAGATCCAAATATCAACAGTACAACAATTGAAATTTCTTTTGAGAGCCACATTTTTTAAACTTAAACTTCTTCTAATGCCACTTCTTCAAAATATACTTGCCCAGGCTGTGGTATTTTGTGGAAGAGCCACACTCAAGGGGCCAAAGAGCAGCATGTGGCTTGCGAGCTGAAGTTTGCCGGCCACGGGGCTAAGCAATCAGTAGTTTTGGCTTTCCCAGGAAAAATAGGGGCCTACTAGGTTTTGGATAGAGTGGTAATGCAACATGTAATAAAATGAATTTCAGAGCAGGCTACATGTGAGTCTAGAAAATTTACTGTATTTTTCCATGTATAAGACACCCCTGTGTTTAAGACGACCTCCACTTTTCCAACCCAAAATTAAAAAAAATCAATATTTTAAATACAAAATAGAACACATTTTCATTCAGTAATTACTGCAGATAAAGTGCACATACCAGTGCTATGATATTAGGCAGCATATCGCTTTATTCAGCCTCTGTTGTATCACTGCACTTTTCATCATCTCTATTAGTTCCAGACATATCAATTTCTTCAACTTCTGTTGTATCACTGCTGTCTTCTGAGTCACTCTCAATATATGTGAGATCACATCATAAACTGGTGGCATTTTCTGAGCTAACTTTGTTCCTATTCTCATGGCCAACCTTTCTCTCCTCATGAAATTGAAATACCATTTTGCCTTTCCTGTAAAATCAACAATGTTCATTTCACTTGCAAACATTCTTGCCTGACATTGAATAAGCTTGGTTGACAAACATAAGCCATTCTAGTGCTGCTCCATAATCCAAGTCTTAAACCTTTGCTCCAAGTTTGCCCATTTTGCTGCTTTTCCTCTTAAGGCCTTCTCCTTTTTTGGCATCTTAAAAAGTTGCTCTTCCTGTTTTCTCCTCAGTCTGATGAAACACTCAGTGGGAGGGGGTCCAAACTGCCTCTCTTCTGTTCTATTTCCATGCTTTTTTGCATAGTTGATTACATTAAGTTTGAATTTTGCAGAGTAAGACAATTGCTTACTGGTATTTATCTTTTTATTTTTTAATATCTTTATGGGCTCAGAATGCTATGATCCCTGTTGCATCTGCACACTCTCCACCTCCACCTCCAATTATTGCATCAGCTGAATTCAATAACAATAAGGCTCATGATTGGAGGAAGCCTGTTTGACAAGGTAAGGGCAGCTAAGCACCCCCAGGGGCTCCCTTTTTGGCTGACTTCCTTGTATAAGAGACCTCTCCATTTTAAGTCTAAGGATTTTAGGAAAAAAATAAAATCTTATACACCAAGAAATATGGTAAAGGTTACTGTGAAGTTCTCATTGTCTTGGGGAAAATGGTATAATTTATTGAAGAGCAGGACTTTATTAGAATCATTAAACCAGGCAAATTTGAAGCCATTGTAACCTGCAGAGTTTATTGACTGAAGTCATCAGAGCCTAGAGGTTGCCTATTTATTGTTACAGTCAGGTCTATTAATCTCGATTCACTGTGGTAGAAGTTTAATACATGTTAGATGAACAAAATAATGAATTGCAAAAATATACAATTAATTAGTAAAAAAGAAAATTTTGGTATAATTGTTTCTTATAGAAGCATGAAAGTGTTAATACTAATTTTATCTTTATATATGCTTTAATATATAAATTAGTCTTATGTTTAGTATATAGTTCACACTTGAGGTTGGGCATTTTATGCAGTACTATTAAAGTGCAAAAAGGGAAGTTTTTTCCCTCCTTTCTCTCTTCAGTAGGCTAAAATCTTGCATACAATTTACTTAATTCATAAACATTTTTATCACAATAAGTAGTACTAAAATTTGCCTTGTTGTAATGGTCATAAATCCTATGGGTGATTTTAAATTATTTGAAAACTTTATATTATTTGAATGGATTGTCAAGTAGGTTGTCCTTTTTATTTATTTATATATTTATTCATTTAGTTATTTATTATTATTTTTTTAGCAACTCTAATTTTTTTATTTTATTGTGTTACATATAAACATATCTCCCCATTGCCCCCCCTCTCCCAGGCATACCCTAACCCCCCGAGTGTCTATGTTCATTAATTATACTTATTTGGATAGATTCAAGTCCTTTGATCTCTTATCTACCCCACCTCTCCTTAATCTTCCCGCTATAATTTCACAGTCTGTTTTATGCTCTACTGCCTCTGTATCTATCCTTTTGTTCATCAATTTATAATGTTCTTTATTATCAACAAATGAGCGAGATCATGTGGTATTTTCTTTCAAAGACTGGCTTATTTCACTTAGCATAATGCTCTCCAGTTCCATCCAGGTCGCTGCAAATGGTAAGATTTCCTTCTTTTTAATGGCAGCATAGAATTCCATTGTGTAGATGTACCACAGTTTTCTGATCCACTCATCTGCTGACGGGCACCTGAGCTGTTTCCAAATTGTAGCTATTGTAAATTGTGCTGCTATGAACATAGGGGTGCATAAATCCTTTCTGATTGGTGTTTATAATTTCTTAGGACAAATTCCTAAGACTGGTATTACAGGGTCAAATGGGACATCGATTTTTAGTTTTTTGAGAAAACTCCATACTTTTCTCCACAGTGGCTGCACCAGTCTGCATTCCCACCACCAGTGCACAAGGGTTCCTTTTTCTCTGCAACCTCGCCAACTCTTGTCCTTTGTTGATTTGTTGATGATTGCCATTCTGACCAGTGTAAGATGGTATCTCATTGTCATTTTGATTTGCATCTCTCTGATAATTAGTGACTTTGAACATGTTTTCATGTGTCTCTTGGCCTTCCTTTTGTCATCTTTTGAAAAGGTTCTATTTAGGTCTGTTGCCCATTTTTTTTATTGGATTGTTTATCTTCCTTTTATTAAGTTGTATAAGTTGGCTGTAGATGTTGGAGATTAAACCTTTATCAGTGACAACATATGCAAATATGTTCTCCCATACAGTAGTCTTTCTTGTTGTTTTGTTGATGGTTTCTTTTGCTGTACAAAAGCTTTTGATGTAGTCCCATTTGTTTATTTATTTATTTTTTTAGCTTCCATTGCCTTTGGAGCAGTATCAGTGAAGAAGTTCTTTCGTCCTATGTCTGAGATCGTGCTGCCTGTTGATTCCTCTAATATTTTTATGGTTTCCCTTCCAATGTTTAAGTCCTGTATCCATTTTGAGTTTATTTTTGTATTTGGTGTAAGTTGGTGGTCCAGTTTCATTTTTTTGCATGTATCTGTCCATTTTTCCCAACACTATTTAATGAAGAGGCTATCTTGGCTCCATTGTATGTTCATGCCTCCTTTGTCAAATATTAGTTGAGCATAGTGGTTTGGTTGGATATCTGGGTTCTCTATTCTATTCCATTGGTCTATATGTCTGTTCTTGTGCCAGTACCAGGCTGTTTTGAGAACAGTTGCTTTGTAATATAGCTTGAAATCTGGTATTGAGATCCCACCTACTTTATCCTTCTTCCTCAGAATTGCTGTGGTTATTTGTGGTTTTTTTTTGTTCCAGATGAATCTATGAAGAATTCTTTCTAGGTCTCTGAAATATGTCGTTGGTATTTTAATGAGTAGTGCATTGAATCTATAGATTGCTTTGGGTAGTATGGACATTTTAATTATGTTGATTCTCCCAATCCATGAGCACGGTATGCTCTTCCATCTGTTAGCATCTTCCTCTATCTCTTTTTTCAGTGTGCTGTAGTTTTCTACATAGGTCTTTTACCTCTTTAGTTAGGTTTATTCCTAGGTATCTTAATTTTTTTTTGTGCGATGGTAAATGGGATTGCTTTTTGAGTCTCTCTTTCTGTAATTTCATTCTTAGTGCATAGAAATGCCACAAATTTCTTGGCATTAATTTTGTATTGTGCTACATTGCCAAATTCATTTATTAAGTCAATTAGTTTTGGGATGGAGTCCTTTGGGATTTTTATGTACAGTATCATGTCATCTGCAAATAAGGACAGCTTTACTTCTTCTTTTCCAATTTGGATGCCTTTTATTTCTTCTTTTGTCTCATTGCAATGGCTAATACTTCCAGTACTATGTAGAATAGGAGAGGTGAGAGTGGTCATCTCTGTCTTGTTCCTGTTCTTAAGGGAAATGGTTTTAGTTTTTGCCCATTGAGTATGAATTAGCTGTGGGTTTATCATACATGGCTTTTATAATGTTCAGCTTTGATCCTTCTATTCCCACTTTGCTGAGAGTTTTCAACAAGAAAGGGTGTTGGATTTTGTCACATGCTTTTTATGCATCAATTGATATGACTATGTGATTTTTATCTCTCAATTTGTTTATGTGATGTATCATGTTTATTGATTTGTGGATATTGTACCATCCCTGCATTCCTCGGATAAATACTACTTGGTCATGTGTATGATCTTTCTGATGTACTGCTGGATTTGATTTGCTAGAATTTTGTTGAGGATTTTGGCATCTATGTTCATGAGAGATATTGGCCTATGATTCTCTTTCATTGTGTTGTCTTTATCTGGTTTTGGTATTAGGGTGATGCTGGCTTCATAGAAGGTGTTTGGAAGTGTTCCTTCTTCTTGAATGTTTTTGAATAGTCTGAGAAAGATAGGTTTTTATTCTTCATTGAATATTTGGTAAAACTCTCCTGTGTAGCCATGTGGTCCTGGGCTTTTATTTGCTGGAACAGTGGTTCTCAACCTGTGGGTCGTGACCCATTTGGGGGTCGAACGACCCTTTAACAGGGGGCGCCTAAAACCATCAGAAAATACATATTCCCCATGGTCTTAGGAACCAACAGACCACTCCTCAGTGTAACAAAGTGTAGCAATGTACTTTACTGTTGCCATATTAAGACTGTTACCCATGCTATACCATGATTCAAGACAAAATTACATTTATTTGTAATTAGAAATAATTATTTCACAGTATATAATTACATATTGTTTTGTGATTAATCACTATGCTTTAATTATGTTAAATTTGTAACAATCAAAATATAGCATGCATATCAGATATTTACATTACAGTTCATAACAGTAGCAAAATTACACTTATGAAGTAGCAATGGAAATAATAATTTTATGGTTGGGTGTCACCACCACATGAGGAGCTGTATTAAAGGGTCGTGGCATTAGGAAGGTTGAGAACCACTGTGCTGGAAGCTTTTTGATGACTGCTTCAATTTCTTCCATAGTTATTGGACTATTGAGATGTTTAGATTCTTCCTGATTGAGTTTTGGAAGGTTTATTTTTCTAGGAATATGTCTATTTCTTGAAGGTTGTCAAATTTGTTGGAATAGAGTTGTTCGTAGTATTTTTTAACAATCCTTTGTATTTCCGCGGGGTCTGTTGTTATTCTTCCTCTTTCATTTCTGATTTTGTTTATTTGGGTCTTCTCTCTTCCTTTCTTGGTGAGCCTGGCTAGAGGTCCATCAATCTTGTTTATCCTTTCAAAGAACCAGCTCTTGGTTTTGTTGATCTTTTGAATTGTTTCTTTGGGCTCCAAGTTGTTTATCTCCGCTCTGATCTTCACTATTTCCTTCCTTCTGGATAACTGGGCTTTTCTTGTTGCTCTCGTTCTAGCTCTTTGAGTTGTATAGTTAGGTATTTTGTTACCATTGTTTTCTGTTTTTTTGCAGTAGGCTTCTAGGGCTATGAACTTCGCACTCAAGACTGCTTTCACTGTGTCCCATAAATTTTGTATTGTTTTGTTGTCATTGTCATTTGTTGCCATGATGTTTTTTATTTCTTCCTTGATCTCTCTGGTTACCCAGTTGTTGTTTAATAGCATGCTGTTTAGTCTCCATGTGTTTGATTTCTTTCTATTGTTTTTATTATAGTTGATTTCCAGTTTTATGCCACTGTGGTCTGAGAAAATGCTTGATATGATTTCTATCTTCTTGAATTTGCAGAGACTTTTCTTATGACCCAACATATGGTCTATCTTTGAAAATGACCCATGTGCACTGGAGAAGAATGTATATTCTGTGGCTTTGGGGAGAAATGTTCTGAAGATGTCAATTAATTCCATCTGGTCTAGTGAGTCATTTAGGATTGATGTTTCTTTGCTGATTTTTTGTTTAGAGGATTTGTCCAGTGGTGACAGTGGGGTATCAAAGTCTCCTACTATGATCGTATTATTGTCAATCTTTCCCTTAATACTCTCCAGGACATTTTTTATGTATTTAGTTGCTCCTATATTGGGTGCGTATATGTTTACCAGAGTTATTTCTTCTTGTTGGATTGTTCCCTTTAGTATTATGAAGTGGCCTTCTTTATCTCTTGTTATGTCCTTCATTTTGAGATCTAATTTGTCAGATATAAGTATTTCAACCCCAGCTTTTTTTTTTTTCATTTTCATTTGCCTGAAATACCATCTTCCATCCCTTTACCCTCAATCTGTGTGCATCTCTTTTCCTGAGGTGGGTTTCTTGTAGACAGCAGATATGTGGATCATGTTTTCTTATCCAATTGATTACCCTATGTCTCTTGATTGGAGCATTTAATCCATTTATATTTAAAGTTATTATTGATAGTTATTTATCTGTTGCCATTTTTAGTATTTAGGCCAGAATTCCTCCTTCTCTTCCTATTTCTTTTTATTACAGCAGACCCTTTAACATTTCTTGCATTGCTGGTTTGGTTGTATTATATTCCCTTAGTCCTTTTTTGTCTGTGAAGCTTCTGATTTCACCTTCAATTTTGATTTAAAGTCTTGCAGGGTACAGTATTCTTGGATTCAGACCCTTTCTTTGCATGACTTTGTATATTTCATTCCATTCCCTTCTGGCCTGATGAGTTTCTGTTGATAAATCAGTAGCTCATCTTATGGGGGTTCCTTTGTAGGTAACGTTCTGTTTCTCTCTGGCCGCTTTTAAGATTCTTACTTTGTCATTGGTGTTTGCCAGTTTAATTATAATGTGCCTTGGTGTCAGTTTGTTGGAGTTGATTTTGCTTGGGACTCTGTGAGCTTCTTGAATTTCTGTGGGTTTTTTTCTTTCCTATATTATGGAAATTTTCTGTCATTATTTCTTCAAACAGGTTCTCTAATCCTTGCTCAGTTTGCACTCTTTCTGGAACCCCAATTATGCGGATGTTGTTTTGTTTCGTGTTATCCCAAAGTTCCCTTAGACTCTCCTCTTGCTTTTTAACTTTTTTTTTAGAAGCTGCTGTACTTGGGTATTTTTTCCTACCATGTTTCTTGCTCACTGATGCAGTCCTCTGCTTCTTCTACTCTACTTTTGATGCTTTCTATTGAGTTCTTTATAGCAGTGATGTCATTTTTCATTTCTTCTTGTTTATTCTGCATTTCTTCTAGGTTCTTCTGCATTTCTTCTTGCTACTTCTGCATTTCTTCTTGCTTCTTCTTCATTTCCTCTTGGCTCTTACTCACATTGTCAATTTTGTCTTCCATTCTTTTCATCCACCTTATGATCATTTCTCTGAACTCTTTCTCTGGTAGGCTTATTTCTGCTTCCATTTCGTTTACTTCCTTTTCTGGTGAAACCTGCCTTTCTGTCTTATTTGGGCTCTTTCTTTTTCTGCCCATGGTCTTTCTTCTCCAGGTGTCTGGTTATGTAATTTTCTCTCCTACGTTGATTGAAAGGCACAAACTACAAAACGGCCAGGTACAATACACAAGGCACTGAATAGAAATGTATTCAGGATGTTAATAATCACAAATAAGGTGACCACCAATGAAAGACAAATTAAGGGCAAGTAGAGAACGAAGAAGAGGAAAATGAGGAGAAAGGAAAAGAAAGAAATTTTTCTGTTTGGCACTTCTGTTTCCCAGTCAAGAGGGTATTGCAGTTCCCTGTGTTCCACTGTTGAGTTGTGTTTTAATCTCTTTATTCTTTTGTGGTTATGTGAGAGTCAATTTGTGCTTCATCCACTGGGTGGCAGTGTTTCCAAATTGACCTCTGAGACTAAGTTCAGGACCTCTCTAGGCTGTGCTCAGATCCTGCTATTCTGTGGTTCTCAAAACTGGTTTGTGGGGATTTTGCAGCCGGGACACTGTAATAACTCCCAGGCTGTCCCTTTGCCTCAGATCAAAATGAGTCGTTTTCCAGAGGTCCCCTCTGTCAACAGCTCCAAGAGTTTGCCTCCACACTTAGTGATCACGCCCTGCCCCACATCCGTGGACCTCTTCAGAATCAGCTTTCCGGCAGCCCAGTTCGCACAGTGTGCGTGTCTCTATTCTGAGGGACAAGAGACCTCACCTTATCCCAGGCGAAGTCTGACCTTTCCGTGTGTTGTGTGGATCTCCTCTGAGTCTGCGTGTCTGTGCCGATTGGAGAGTAGTCTTCTGGTTCCCCGGCTGTTCGGTGAGTGCTGCAGCCGCAGCTTTCAGACTGCCACAGACATTCACCTCCCTCTGCAAGATGGCTCGGTCTCCGCATTCACGCTGGTGGCTCAGGCAGAAAAAAACCCTGTGGCAGTGGGGCTGCCTGGTCAGGAGAGGCCCATCCAGCAGTCCCCCACCTTCTCCTGGAGGATAACTGACTCTTAACTTGCCAACAAACACTCCCAGTCAACTCTCAGCTGCTGTCTCTACCTCTGCCCAGCGATAAAGCTCCATAGGCGTCTGTCTACTCCACCACCATTTTTCCTCCTCCGGAACTCTTATTTTTTGCTAAAGCAAGGTAGACTAAGGTAGTAATGAGTTCATTGTTCTTTCCTTTATCTCTGCAATGTCTTTCAAATCTGTTCCATTTTTTTTCCTATTCATTTGTTTCTGTCTTAGTTCAACCCTCTTAGCTTTTTGTCCAGTACTTACCTAGAGAGACATCAGGTTGTCCTTTTTAAAAAGACAAGATAGAAGACATAGGGGCAGGCAGAACATTCCCAAAGGCCCCTGATTCATTCATATTGGAGTTAAGACCTGAACCTCAGAATCTAGCATCACACATCTTCACTGTTATTTCCATGCTGATACAAGTGAATGCTTTTTTTTTTCTTTAAACTGCACCTTTCTTCTTTGGGGAACTAATCCTCCCAAAAATCCTTCAATGTGGTTCCATAATGGGTCTAAAACCCTTCCAATCCCCTTCAGACCTGCAGGTGGGCCATTTGTCCAATTCCCCAGCACAGTGTCAGGTCCCAGAGTATGTACTCATCAGAACTCTTCTCAATAATGTTCTCATCTTGGATGCTGGTTGTGGTAGGCCATGTCCTTTCCACTCTGGCAGTGAAGTTAAAAGATTGGGAGCCCTCTCTCCCTGCCAAATGGAGACTATTAGTCTGAAAGAGGAGAGGATGCAAGAAGATTATAGTGTGAGAGAATTTTTGGCTTTATTTCCTGACTTCTTTACTGCCTTCATGGGGCACTATTAGGTTATTCCTTTGATTTGTAAACACCGCTAGTTTTCTTCTGATATTTTTTTTTTTCATAGTGGTAGAATGTTTAAAACTTGGGATTCAGTATCAAATTATCTCAGGCCCAGTCTCAAGCTATCACTTTCTGACTTGCTCTGTGGATTTGGACAGCTATTTGAGTTCTCTGAGCTTCATTTCTTCATCTGTCAAAAATAAATAAATAAATAAATAAATAAATAAATAAATAAATAAATAAATAATTGGACAATAATAGTACTTACCTCATGGAATGCTCTGAGGATTAAGAGATAATGTATGAGAAATACTTAGCTAAATGCTTGGAATATAGTAAGCACCCTTATAAAAGATATCTGTTATTGCTCTTATTATTATTTAAGCTAGCTTCTATAGGATTTTTGCCATTTCCAACAATAGTCATTTCTAATAGGTTTGTTTAGTCAAATATCTGGCATCATTATTGCCTTTCATATAAATGGTAGAATCATAACATCTCAATTAATGGGATATTCTTGCACTGCACTTAATGTCCTATAAATTAACTTCCAGTATTTCCCAAATGGGAATTTCTTCCAAGGTCAATGAATGATTCTTCCATGATTTCAAATACAATAATGGCATTCAAAAATGACAGAATTATTTTAGTTACTAATTTCTGATCTAACTGGGGTGTTAGAATTTAAGAAAAAGCAAGCTTCATACATAATGTATCTAGTGGACAGAATAGGCCCTTAGCTTTTAGCTCTTCTCTTTTGCAACGTCTGCAGTGGAATTGTATCCCATTCAATAGATGCTATCTTCACTCAGGACGAACTGAAAGGTTTTCAGTGCAGACATTGTGTTTAAATGAGTTTCTCCTTTAGGTCCACAGACACATGACATGTGTATCACCAAAAGGGGAGGAAACAGAAATGATGGGAACATAAAACAACTGAGCAGAGCTGCACAAAAAGAATGAAACTCCTCTTTGATGCATATTGTACAACATCTTGGAAATGTTTCTGGCAAAAGATTTTTCAAAAAGTCAGTAGCTTTTTTCTCTTTTCTTTATCAATGACAATACATGTCTGGAATGACAGTAATCTGAACACCTATAGCTTTAATTACATGTTTGATGTCTCCATCAGTCTGCTTGCACCATTCCTATTTTTATGCTGGTTTGAAAAAAATCTTCAAAAAATAATAGTAAGAGATGGCATTTTATGTCCTATTCTGGTTACTGGAATTACCTAGTGATTTTATATAGTAAAATTTATCAAGGCAACACACTGTCCTCCTTGACAAAAGTATCTCCTTTAAAAAAAATAATCTTAATTGTTGAAAGTATTATGTAAGTCCTGCTTCCCCCACCCTCATTACCTCTTCTAGTCCGCATCTCCCTCCCACCCCAGGTGTTCTTGCTTCTTTCTTTAACTGTAAATTTGGGATGCAGATTAAAAAGAGGTCAAAGGGCTAAATTGCCCTGAAAGAATTTTGATACAGTTTAGCTAAACTTTGGAACAGATATTCTAGGTTTTCTCTTAAGAGTTAATGTGCACTGACACAGTAGAGACAGCCAGAATAAAAAAAGTTAACGATACAGAAAAGAGAGGAGTAAGTTAAATTAATCTAATGTGTTTATAATGGACTCTTATGTTGGTTCTGCTTGAAGAGATAGGAAGGTGTAAGAGGGTGTGTGTGTGTGTGTGTGTGTGTGTGTGTGTGTGTGAAACCATGATTGTTGGGATAGGAAACAAGACCTATCTTGTTTTCAAGTAGTTTTATTTGTTTTCAAGTAGCTTTATTTTTTTAAAGGAAAAGTAAGCTTTGTTTCTGGATCTACTAATGTTAATGATCTGTTAGAAAGCTTTTAATGGAATCTACAGAAAGATAATTTGCTGAATTATATATGCAAGTGACCATATTGCCTCTAGGAATCATTAGTAAACCTGAAATTGCAGAAGTCTATTATGTTTGAAACATAAATTAAGTTTTGTGGTGAAATTCCAAATTGTTATTTTACTTGCTCTTTTGCTGTTTAGGAAATGAGAGCAAAGAAGTCTATAGAATGTCCTCTTACTATTGCAAACCATATTATTTTACATCTTCTACTGGAGAATTTGAGGCTTTTCCACAAATTAGTTTGTGATATTTTAGAAACTACTTACTCTCTTATTCACTCTGATTCTCAGTTCCCTTATCTGTAAAATGGAGTAATAATCAATTATAGGATTTTAAAATAAGAATTACATAAGATATTATGTAATTGGCAGTCATAGATTTTTAAAAGGATTATGCAAATGATTTGCTCTCATTTTGGCACAGAGTAAGTGCTCAATATAAGAAAGGAGGGGCCAAAACCGGTTTTGCTCAGGGGATAGAATTTGGCCTGGGCACTGAAAGGTCCCAGGTTCGATTCCTGTCAAGGGCATGTACCTTGGTTGCGGGCACATCCCCAGTAGGGAGCGTGCAGGAGGCGGCTGATGGATGTCTCTCTCTCATCGATGTTTCTGGCTTTCTATCCCTTTCCCTTCCTCTCTGTGAAAAATCAATAAAATATATTTTAAAAAAAAGAAAAAATAAGAAAGGAGGGTCTTAGAACATTTGAATTATATAATTTTTGGAAAAATAATTTCCTTCATTTTGCCTTAGCATGACCTCTTCTGAAGTAACTCTCTTTCTGGGAACATCAAGTACTGGCCCAAGATGCCAGAATTCGCATTTGTTTAGGACGTTTCGGGAAATACATCTGTCCAGACTCCTTCCTCCTTTTTTCTGGGCTGATCCCTGAGGAGGGCTACTTAATAGTCTTCTTTCCTTGATTCCTGCTTCCGTTTGAGTGCTCCTGCCCAGGGTGAGCTGGAGTCTGCTTTCTTTTCTGAGCACCCAATAACCAGTGTGATTCTCGATGTGCTTAAAACATGGTAAAGCCTTTAAAAGGTCCCAGTGGCTTATAGCGCACCAAGTGTGCATTTTTAACAGATGGTTTCTATTTCCATTTTGGAGTCTGTATATCAGCCATTGTTATCAGCACTCTATTCCTTTTCATTGTATTTCTATTCCTTTTGCCACATAGATAGCTCTCTTCAGGTTACTGTTAGTAGTTGCAAAAGTCTTTTTTTTTTTTAATGTTATATATATTTTTTAGTTCTTTATTGTTGAAAGTATTACATACTAGTATATCTCCTTCTCCCCTCCATGGACCTCTCCCAGACTGCCCCCACACCCCAGCACAGGCCTTTACCCCTCTATTGTCTGTGCCCACTGGTTATGCTTTTATGTATACATACAAGTCCTTTGGTTGATCTCTTACCCCTCCCTCCCTCCTGCTTTCCTTCTGAAAAAAGACTATATCTAAACTTTTAATTGTATGGGTCCAGTTAGAATTTAGTTTATTACAGAAACAATGTTAAAAGCAGTTGGTTCTTAGATGCTTAGAGTCCTTTGAAGGCCATCAGATTGGATTGAGTTTTGGGTTCTATAAGTTTTGGCCATTTGTGCAAAAGAAGATGTAGAAGGAGAAGGACATGGCTTCTTCTTTTGTGATATAATTTCAGTCATCGACCAGATTTTAGTCATCAGGTTCCATGTTTCCTAATGCCAGCCACATTCTATGCCTCTCTTTTGTGGTTCCCTTTCTTCCTAGCACCCAATGCTGTGCCTTCTTTGGCTGAACAAATAATCTCTTCACTGGACATTATTCCAGGTTCTCTTTCTTCCCTTCTTTCCTTCTATTATAATGTTCATAACCTCAGTTGTTACTTTATTATCAGTGTTATCTTCAATAACACTTTATATGTACCAGACATGGTTCTAAGCAGTTTCCACAGGTAAATCATTTCAAGCCTCACATACATGAGGTAAGTCTTATTATGATGATTGTTTCAAAGGTGTGTCAATGAATACACAGTGATATGGAATTTCATGTCTTTGTCACACAGCTTGCTAGGATAGAACTGGGATTTCAACCCACGTGGTTTGACTCTAGAGTCAATGCATTTACCATTGTGTTATCTTGTATTAAAGTAAGCATATGATTTTTATAATGGATACCTGTCATTGTACATCTGTCCAAACCCATGGAAGTACAAAAGCAGAGTGAATCCTAATGTACACTTTGCATGATTTTGATATATCAGTATAGGTTCATCAATTAAATGTATGATCCTGGTGAGAGATGTTGATGATGGGGGAGGTATGTGCCAGGGCAGGGGAGTATATGGGCAATCTCTGTACCTTCCCTCAGTTTTGCTTGAACCTAAGTCTGCTCTAAAAAAAAATAACATAAAAAATAACAACACACCTGGCATGAAATAAATATCTCAAATCAAGGTTTTAAAATGAAAAAGGTATACTGTATAGCAATATTGTTTAGAAACTGACTTCCCAGTATGAAAAAAGGAAGACTTGGTAAATTCCAATATTATTAAAATACATAACCAGAATTCAGTTTATTTGTGTTGCTAATTAGTTTCAATCCAAATATAAAAGTGTTGCTCTTTACTTGATTATTTTTATTTTTATGTGATTATAAAACAGAGGCTTCATCAATTGTCTGACAATAGGCGAGTAAACAAATAAACTTAATAATTACAAGTCTGGATGAATTCTAATAAGGAACATATGCTTGATTTGATTGAGAATAAGAAATGGAATATGGTAACTTTGATAGGGTGATTTGTGAGTTTTTGTTAGGAGAATGTCACTTATTTTTTATCTTATTTAGTTTTTATTTTTTAAAATTTTTATTGTTGAAAGTATTTCCTAAACCCCCCTTTTCCCCATTGGCCCACCCCTTTTAGCCAGTCCCAGGCCTTCACCACCCTATTGTCTGTGTCCCTGGGTTATGCATTTATACATACAAGTTCTTTGGTTGATCACTCCCACCCACCCAACCTCCTCCATCTTCCCTCTGAGATTCCTCAGTCTTTACTGTACTTCTATGTCTTTGGATCTATTTTGTTCAACAATGTAATGTCATTGAAATGCTGCCTATCCTCAGAGAACATGTAGCCTGGTATGGAACACATTCCGTGCAATAATGACATGGTTCTGTTTGATAAGGATTACTACAAATCTATGAGTGTTGTGATGAGAGAACAAAGTGGAGGAAGCAACTAGTTTTGCTTTGAGAAATCTTCATGGACCTCATAAATATAGGGTGTCCCAAAAATGTGTACATACTAATTTCTGTAGATTATTTTAAATTTTGAAAATGAACCCTATAAGTTAATAAACACTGACTTTATAATCATTCAAAGTATATACATTTTTGGAAGACACCAAAGAGAAGCAAAAGTTCACTAGATGTAGAGTATGTGATATTTTTTTTATGCCAGAGGGCTAATAGCACAGATATATAAAAGGTTTTCTAGTGGACACTAACCTATAAATATCCAGACCATCAATACCACTCAAACAAGTCACTCTTTTGGAGATGCCCTTTCTGAGAGGAAATTCTATCCAATGACTAGTCAATTGGAGGTGGAGGCGGTAGAAAAGGGTTGGCTCTTTTGCTTCTATCTGAAGTTTTCTCTTCACAGGTGAAGGTTCATCCAAGTTTAGAGCTACCTGCAGAATCTATGGTCAGCTAAGACCTTAGTTGTGATTTCACTGCACTTCAGCTTCTTCCTCTTTCCAGTTCTGTTTTCTTCACTCCCCCATAGTGTTGATTTTCAATAAACTCTTGCGCACAAATATCAGTCACAAAGTTTGCTTTCAGGAAACTGACCTGCAGCCAATCCTCAATAAGTACTTATTGATCGGTTGCTTGACTGAGATTTATTTAGGAATAAAAAGAGAAGTAAAGCATACATTAATAATTACTAATGACTAATGCTGCTGAAACATAAGTGAAACCTACACTAAAGGGACCATCTTGGGCCTCAAGGCAAACCCCAAACTACCAAAATTCATAAAACTGTAGTTAGATGCAGGCACAGATATTCTTTAGTAATTCTTTACTAGTCTTCTAAATTTAAAATTTTCTGGAGGCCGTCTTCCTCATCATGATTTAGGCTATGAAATATTTTGAGTCTGTGATTGAGGAACTCTAGTTTTTAAATTATTAATATTCCTTTACAACTTTTGATTTCAGAAGTTTTTCACTTACTGGCAATGACAGTGCTGATGCTTTGATTACATAATTAGAGAGACCCCCCAAAGAATTACTATTTGACTTTCTGTTCCAGATTTCTGGGGAATTTGAGAGAAGATGTCTAGCCTCTCCTAAGTGTGTCTATCAAATCCTGTTGATTATTATTCAGTGTGAGACTGAGATGACTGATAAAATAAATGAGTAGAATAAACAAGAGACTTCTTTTTAATTTCCATTTTCCCTTGATTGCTCACAGTGTGTTTGCAAAAGCATGAAATTATAGGAACGTTTTTATGTGAGAAATGCCAAGAGCTTGTTTTGTTTGCAGTGCTAAAAATGATGATTTTCAAGACCCATCACAATAAAGGCAACATGAAAGAGAAGCATTTTAAGAAGGGAAACAAAAGAATTTCAGTTTTGCTTTTCTTAAGCTCTCTTCTCTATAGAAATCTGAAAAATTTCTAATGAAAAGATTTGAATTTTAAAAAGCCTCAGAAGTCTTTTTCTCCTTTTTTCCCCATCTACCTCTCCTTTTTTCTCCTCTCCCTCATTCTCCTTTTCCTTATCTTCTCTTCCTCCTTCCTGACACATTCCTTCTTTTCCTTCTCATCCTCTTCATCTTTTTGGTGGTGTTTTAGACTACAAGTTAGTCTGGGTTAGTGATCTGGGGGTTATGGAAATGCAATGGCAGGGGGCATACCATTGTCTTTTCTTTCTCTTGGTCCATAGTCATCTCAAATCATCCCTGATATATTAATGATGTGACCACTCTGGATTCTGTAAGAACAATTTCTAGGTCCTTAATATAGTCTTGTTTTCTATTGTACTAAAAGCCATGAGCAAGTTACTTAGTTACTAATTAATCAATCATTATTTATTTTATATCACTCAGCTGTCAGGTATTTTAGTATTTCCTGAGAATAAAATGGTGAATAAAATAGTACGACACTTCCCTCATGGAAATTGTTGTCTAAAGAATATAGAGCATGAGGAGTAGATTAGCTAAAATGATGATGGTGAGATAGGAAGGTTTTGACTCTATGGTAGTTCCTTTTGTTAAGGAACTTTGTCTTTATTATAACACAGTGGGATTACCAGTATCCCTGAGATGGCAAGAAGGAGTGGGATTGAGAGCATAAGAAATGAGATTGGTCTTAGGCAGAAAGGGTGACTCTCTTCTGTGTATTAGAAATAAGTAGGACAGAAAAGGTGAATACATTGCAAGGACATATGTTTGGTAGGTGGATGTGTAGCAATTTGAAGAGTGTCCCATTCAAGTGCAGAAAAGTTCTTGTGGAAAGTGGGTGAAGAAACATTTAGAGCTACACAGTGAAATTATTTAGTCATATAAAAGACCTACTAAGATAATTTATCATAAATTTAAATCAATTGCAATCTACTGCGCTAAGTAATTTTCTGAAGATAATGTTTGACTTGCAAAATATAAGAGTAGAGACAAGTTTTAAATAGGGATGAGATTTTTCTACATGGATTAGATTTTTAAAAAATAGAAGGGGAAGAAAAAGTTAGGTTTAGCAATAAAGCTTTAAAATGATGACTGTGAGTCCTAAACTTGAACTAAAAGTAATTGAAGACAGGAACCGAGTAAAATTTGTGGGTGAAAGTATGAATGAAATGAGGTGCTAATCTGTTCCTCATGACTTTGAACAAGCAAGATAGGAAGAAAGGACACTATGGTCAGAAAGAGAGATATTTGGATAATAGAAAGAAACAATTATTACTAATATATGAGTGAGTGGCTGAGGGAATATAGTAGAAGTCTTTTGGACATTATGAAGTCAACAAACTGAGAGGTATGGATGAATATTACATTCAACCAATACAACGGCAGAAACATTAACTGATTCCTGCTATTGTATTAGTTCCAAGTCAGGTTCCAAGATCTTTATTAATAACAGGGAATAGCATGAAGGTAATTCATTGGTAATAATAATAGATCAATTACTATAATGAAAATTATACTAATAATAATTAAGAAAATTAGAACATTTTCTCTGCCAGGAATCAATTGCTTTATATTCACTATGTCCATTAACATTTACAGTAAACTGAAGACATTATTATCCCCATTTTAAAGCTGAGGAAACTAAAAATGATGCCTCTGAATTTTAAATTGGAGTCCTTCAAATATTAGGGAATGTTAGATTTATAACACTTGTTTTATACTATCCAACAAATTATTACAAAGATTAATTGTGGTAGATAAATTTGGAAAATGTGACTGTTAAATTATAGAATTAATATAAATGTAAAAATGCAAGAGATTATTAACATCATGATTGCTTAATTAATTTCTCATTTCCTATATGTTGTAGTAATTAAACCCATGATTAAGTGAACAAAATCATTGCTGATTAGTCTACAGATAGGACATGGACTTTGGTCAAAACAAGTAGAGGTGCTTGAATACATAAAGAAAGTAATTGAAGATGTCTCTTACATTTATCCTAATGGTGTGCTTGGAGGCTTAATACATATTCTGGCCCTTTTCTTGTGGTGTCATAGAACTGGGGAAGATGAAAAGACACTGAGTTCCACAGAACATCTTCTCCCCTTAATCAAACTCGCCTTAAAGGTAACCCCCCATGAGAAACTGAAAACCAATGAAATGCACATTATGCCTTCAAGCAATAGCTACAATCACAGTGCAGAGATAAAAGATTATAATGGGAAAAGGAGGTAAGGAAAGACTTCACGAGTGAGAAGGATCTTAAGCTGGACCTTGAAGGGTGAGAAAGATTTAGATAAATCCTGAGAAGCTAAAAGGTCTTTTATGGCAGTCCGTGGAATTATGCTCTGTTCTCAATTATGAGTATCTTTAGTATATTCTTACTGATTTCTACCTGAAATGAAAACTTTGACAACTTACTACTGAATATGCTACATGTTCCCCAAGTTCTAGTATGGATTTGATAAATAAGTGAAAGGATGTATTGGTATATGTAGCAGTACCCTTAATTTAAAATGCATATGATAATGATATGTACAGTATTGAATGTGGAGACTAGATATAAATGAGTTGAAGCAATAGGCAATTTTTTTTTGTATTTAGACTTTTAAACTATTGGTTTCAGGAGATATGAGAGAAAGAACTGAATAATGATCCTAGAAACAGGGAAGTTTATTCTGACCGAGGATTTGCTCCATTTCTGGAAGAGCTCAGCAAGTCCTCTGACCTCTCTGGGTCTCGGTTCTTCATAAAAAAAAGAAAACATTAGATGTGGATACACATTCAGTGGTTTCAATTCTATGTTACAGTATTTTTGAGCCTCCCTTATACCTCTTCTGCCTGGAGTGATGCTGAAAGGAAGCAATCACTCTAATTGATTGTATGTTATTTTCCTGAGCTTTTGGGATATTGCATAAAGCATTTCTGAGAGAAATAATACAGACATTCCCAATGAATAATCGCTCTTATTTAAGTCAGTGATTAGACTCAGTAAATTTGCCCTGTGATTGACCTTCTGTACAGAAAAGATGTGTTCACTGTGACCTTGTTATGCTCTTTATTGAAATGTCTCCTGAATATAGATCAAGACCATTGGCGATGTGTGTTTGCAGGTTTACATTGATAATTATCCAAGTATATCCATTACATTGCTCATATTTCAGGGGCTCATACATTTTCATTCAGGGTCTTCTCTTGGCAAATCATGAGGTGGTTCTCAACTTAGGATGTTGGAAGAAAGCCATATGGTGCTCTCTCTTCCTCTGTCTCTCTTTCTCTCTTTCTCTCCTTGTCTTTTACACACACACATACACACACAAAAAAAAAAATACAAAATACAGACAAAACATGTATGTACTGTAGCGTCATAAAGAATACAAATTAAAATAAAATTTACCAGGTCTTTACTACTGAACAGTTTGAATGATAATAGACATAAAAATTAATACAACATTTGAAGGACTCATTTAAAATTCAGAGGCATCATTAATTAGGATTTGAAGCATGAAAACTAAAAAAAAGTGTTTCTTTCCCCTTAGAAGCAGGCACATGACTCCCAGGAACTGCAGAAGGAGGAATTATACATGAGAATGAAGACTGACAATAGACAAATAAGTATGCATGTTCAGTCACTAGATTAACCCAATAGCCTATGATAGATCTTTGAGAGCCTTTATAGTCTATGAGATCAATAATCCATTATAGCTCACATTGGTGACTAAATGACTTCAGGGATTGGTAATGGCACCTGAAATCTTTTACCTTGAAGACATGGCTTGTAATAAACCCTAACTTCCTTTCAGGCATCACCATCTTATTGAAATAAGAATGTCTTAGATTCAACTTCTTGAAGAGTGCATGGCAAATAATACATACTTACTGAGCAAAAAGGACAACCAAAGAGAAAATATATTTTTCCCATATTCAGAGCTCTTCTTATTCTCCCAGTTATTTTTTCTTATCTCTGATCCCATTATGGTTATACCTGCTTCTTTTCTTCTCTTATCATAGTCATTGTATTTATTCTGCTAAATTTTAACATCTTTTTTTATATGGTACTTGCTAATCCATGACTTTATATGAGAGGGAGAGTGTGTAAGGACTTGAGTCAGTGTATTTTGTAGAAGTAGAACATTAATAGTGACTTTTAGACTTTGGAATGATCATTTCTAAAGTAAAGGCAGAGAAGAAAAAAGGCTGGTATTCCGTGTCTGGCATAAAATATGACATATAACAGATTTCAAATAAGCTTTGACAAACATAAATAAATAAAGATAGGAATAATAAAGCTAGTATGTTTAGAACATCCATATGTGGCATGATATTAAATGTTTTACTTGCATTTCTTATTAAGTTTTCACAAGAATACTAAAATAGTATATCTCATTTCCATGCTTAAAAATTAGAAAACTTTGAAAGAAGTTGACAAACATGTTCCAGACTTGCTCTCTTAAATATTTCCAAACCAGAATTCTATTCTAGGTCAGTTTGATACAATTTTGTTTTGCTGCTATATTGTTCTGGATTTTTTCCCTCCCACCATTTTTATGTTCTAACCTTGGAACATTGATTATCCTGGCAGCAAGAGGCAGTTTCTGAGCCTTTGTAGTACGTTTATAGTATTTATGATATCAGACCCAAGCTATGCCAAGTCATAATGCCAATGGCTAACATGTCTAGTTCTATCACATTCATTAACTTACATTTATGTACTTTAACATGCATGATATCATTTGATCATTACAACAAGCCTGTGAAGAGCAAAGTATGCATTTATTGTCCAAATCATCTTCACAGTTTTGATGACAAAACTGAGATCCACACACTGACAAATCATAATCACCCAGAATTCATAAATTACATTAGGGTCCACTCTTGATGTTATATATTATATGGGTTTGAACAAATATATAGTACCATGTATTTGTCATAAAAATGCCACGTAGAGTGTGTTTCACTACCCTAAAAATTCACCGTGCTCTGTTTATTTATCCCTTGCTCCCACAACCCATGACAACCAATGTTTTTACACTAACTCTATAGTTTTGCTTTTTCCAGAATGTCATATTGTTGGGATCATAGAGTATATAGCCATTTTATATTGGCATCTTTCACTTATTAATACACATTAATTTTCTATCTTTTTTATGTCTTGGTAGGTTTTTTTGAGCACTCAATGACATTTTATTTTCTGAATGTACCATAGTTTATTTATCCATTCACCTATCTGAGGACATCTTGGTTCCTTCCCAGTTTGGGCAATTATAAATAAATCTTCTAAAAGTATCTGTGTGCTGCTTTTTGAATATTCATAAGTTTTCAACTCCTTTGGGAACAAGGAGCATGATTGCCTTATTATATAATAGTATGTTTAAGGTTGCAGGAAACAGCCAAACTGTTATCACTAGAAACATTTTTCATTTCTACCAACAATATATGACATTTCTCATTGTTCTATGTTCTTACCAGCATTTGATGTTGGCAGTGTCCTAGATTTTGACCATTTTAATAGGTGTATAGTAGTCAGGGAAACTGATTTTCTTTTTTTAAAAAATATTTGTGTTGATTTTAGAGAGGAAGGGAGAGGGATAGAGAGATCGAAACATCCATGATGAGAATCATAGATAAGCTGCCTCTTGTGTGCCCCATCCTGCAGATCGAGCCTGCAACCCAGGCATGTACCCTTGGCCAAAATTGAACCTAGGACCCTTCATTCTGCAGGCTGACGCTCTATCCACTAAGCCAAACCAGCTAAGGTGAAACTGATTTTCTTATCTGAAATGATAGAGCTAATAAGCTTCTTTTGACATTAATTTCTGTGCTCATTTAATTAGACCAGACCGTCCTACAGGAGGGTCATGGTCACTGGCAGTACTGTATTTCTGAACATCAACATTTGCTACTTATTTTCACTCTCTCTTTTCTTATTTCTATAATATAGAACTTGAAATAATTTGTAATTATCATATTGCTAGGAAAAAATATAAATGGTCACAAGACTTAAAATATGCTTATGTCATGCAATGAAACCTGTGTGATTAATGTAAAGTAGTTTAACCCTTTTGAACCTTGTTTTCTTCATGTGCTAAATTTTAATAAAAATAGTCTTTGTCTCAACAGCAGAAAAGTGAAGGCATAAAATGTGAATATGCCTTCAATTACTGGAATCACAATGTCAACATAAATAATTCCATTATTTTGAAAGCACAAGAATGAACCATAGTGAAATGGTGCTTCAGGACGTACCTTGTATCAACTCTTTGTTAGAATCCAGATTTTTTCTTCTAGGCAAGGTCAGCTTGTCCCAGGCCCAAACTACTGCTGACTCCCACTGCCCAAAGTTTCTAAATATAAGGAAAGTCTCCTTCATACTTGCTGAGTTCTGCACTGTGTCTTAGGCAGAGAGAAGGCAGGTAAATGTGGGTGGAATTGGAGGAATTTGATTCCCTGGAGGCTAATTGTATTTCAGCTAAAATAAAACAAATGTTTCTCATCTGGATTCTAATCCGGATATTGGTTGATATAATAAAAAAACAGGAATATAAATGGGAAAAAAATACAAAAAGCAATACCTTTGTCCTCCATGCTAACATTTCCATATTCCATCGGATTAATTTGTGAAGAAATTTTGGGCCCAGTGCACACTGATTTCCTATTGAGGGTACTTTATACACCCTCTAAATCAGCCCTTTGATCCTAGGAAGTATATAGTTTTGTTACAGAGATAAGATATGATCACAGGGAACCATCTCTATATATAAAAGCCTAAGTGACTGAACAACCAGTTGCTATGATACACACTGACCAGATGCTCAATGCAGGAGCTGCTTCCACAGTGGGAGTGCCACTCAGCTGACTGACCCATCTTCGTGGCCCAAAAGAAGCCTCTTACTCCCTCAGTAGTTCTGCAACTCCATTCTCTGGAGAATGGGCCAGACACTGATGGACTAGTGCCACCAGCACCCATTAGTGCTGCCGGACTCTTGGAAGTCAGCCTTGGGCACCATGACTGCTTCCCCTCCCTAGAACTGTGATTTTATCCTTAAATGCTGTTTATACTCAGTGACCTGCATGAAACCATTTCTCCCAACAGCCCAGTATAAGTATCTAAAAATCAGGAGATATAAGTGACAGTGGCTACTCTTGCTCCTAATTGATCCATTTGAAAAGTTTATGTTTATCTTTGTAGGATTTAAGACTGCATTAGGAGAAGCCAATGTAAATAGGCTTGTGAGCAGCTTCATGATATTGTCAGGAGCTTATTTAAAAAAATCTTTATTAATTTCAGAAAAAAAGGGAGAGGGAGAGAGAGTTAGAAACATGAGTGATAAGTGAAAATCATTGATCGGTTACCTCCTGCACATTCTCCCTGGGATCAACCCAGACATGTGCCCTCATGGGAATTGAACCATAACCTCCTGGTTCATGGGTTGATGCTCAACCACTGAGCAACACTGTCTGGGCTTCAGCAGCTTCTTTGCCAGGATCATATCACTGGAAACACAGGAACCCTCTGTGATTGCTTTCTGGTGATTCTTGGCATTTGCAATGCCTTTCTGGACAATTTATGAGAATTGCCCATTCAGTGTTGCAGGAAGCTAGGATCTTTGGGGTGGCTGCTCTTTTGGCCTTTGTTCCTGCCTCTAATTCCAAATTAAATCTTTTCTGCTTGAAATGCCTAGAGTAACTTTTGTTTTCTGCCTGAATTCTAACCAATACAGGGACTTTACGATTCAGATATGTTTTCCAGAGAGAGAGAATAAATCATCAAAGGGGGTCCAAGTTAAGAGATTGGTATAAAATGTTACATGTAAGGAACTGGGAAAAATGTAAAGATGGTTAGGTAGCCACAAGAAATCTAGTCCACTGGAATAAGCCTTAAGGAAATCTTGATGTCATGGATACAGAAAAGTCTAGTAAATCTTGCCTGTAGAGAGCTACATAGTTTACAAAACACTTTCACGTGCATTATCCCTCTTGGATTTCAGGAAAGGTCTCATACTGAAGAAGTGAAATATGTATCCTCTGTCTCATTCGAGTCTCCCCAAGCACCTTAACTCCACACCATAGCAACCCTGTGCTTGGCAGGGAAGGTACAATTATATGTCTGTCACAGATGATGAGGCTGTTAACTAGTAGGTTAATTTCATTCACAAATTCACTGAACAAAAGTACACTGGTCATTTACTGTGTGTCAGGCATTGTGTTCGAAACCAGAGATGAAAGAATAAACAAGACCAACTTCTCTTTACCCTCATGAGTCTTATTTAGTGAGGAACACAGAAATTAAAATTGTGGATTTATTATAATAAATGACTTTTAAAAAGGGAGAGCAAAGCATGCTATGGAGACCTCACTGTAAAGGTACTTGAGGAAGTATTCCCAGAGGAGCTAACATGTACACTGTTACTGACATTGAAGAATGACTTAGCACTGGCGTTTGGCCCAAACTCTCACAATCAGGAAACAGGAAAACCCAGAATGCAATCCAGGTTCCCTGACTTCCTCTCCAATATTTCCTTCTCTACATAAGATGCATTGTAACTGCTTTTCTGAATGACTTGATGTAGTGGGCTGGGCAATCTGTAAATAAGTAAGATGTCCTTTATGACTAAGTTTGTTTGGATGTTGTCTTATTATAAAGCATATAAATTTCAACAATATTTAAAATCTATATGGTAGGGCCTACACAGTCCTCATACTTCATATTTCATCATTTCCCTTTGGGGCTATGTAAAAGAAGATTAAGCTAATCAATGGAATTATATGGAACTGCTGATATTTAATCATTTTGACTTCAAAAGTTATAGTTTTAGATGGTTCTTACCTAATACTAACCTAACACACCAGTCCAATTATTTCAACTCCTTTTACAAACACAATATATATCTCAGTAAAACATACTTGCTGTAGATAAAAAGAGTATCATACCCAGATAATCATGAAATTTGGCAGAATTCACATTTTGAAAGCTGCTATTATAGTCACGAAGAGAAAACTCTTTAAAAATGTTGTCTAATTACAAATTGACTTGACCAGGTCAATAATTTTAGAACTTAAAGAGATCTACAGGAAATAATTGACTGTTCTGGTTAAATCAATAATAAATTGACTTTTAAAATGTCTAAATTATAGTGAGAGCTATGATGACAGTTAGAAACATATGTTCTAAATGCAAATTGCATAAAAGTTTGAAATGAGCCATTGTCCCGTAATAGTAGGGCAAAGTCTGAAACAAGTAAATATTTTCATTACTTGCATTCAGTGATAAGGAATATTTGAACTAAATATGTAATTTTAAGTTTGGTATTGAGAAATTCCATTAAAACATTTTATGAACTTATTTTACAAACACCATGTTTGCTGAGAAAGGGAAGAAACATACTTTTATATGTTGTTGATGAAACTTAAAGTTGACAATGTTTTGAGGATGAGAATTTAGTAAAAAATATTAAAAACAATGAATATTTACATCTATTAATGAATATTTACATTCAACAGGGATGATATAATCTCCAATTGAGAGTTAAATTGGTTGATTGGATTGATTAAAGGCAAAAATCTTATGCTTTAATGGTTAAAGCATATTTATATGCTTTACATACAAACACACACACACACACACACACACACACACACACACACACACTAGTGGCCTGGTGCATGAAATTCATGCACTTGAGGGTGGGGGGAATCCCTCATCCTGGCCTGTGCTCTGTCACAGTGTGGGAGCCCCATGATCTATCACCCCAAAGGGGTAAGCCCCACCTACCCATCTCCTCAATGGATTGCCCCGAAGAGGTAGGCCAGAGTCAGGGGTCCCACCTTCATACCACACAAAGCCAAGGGACCCCCAGGCCTCACCACACAGAGGCCTCTTCCATGTCCTCCTCTTGGGCTGGGTGGCACTGTGTCACATGAAGGCTTCTGCTGGGCCCTAGGCCTCTGGTGATTAATTGTGAAGTTGTGACATAAGTCCCCAACACTGTAAGTCCCCACCTCTGCTGATTGATCATTATGTGTGAGAGTATCCCAACCATTTGCATATGACCCTTTTATTAGTATAGATACACACACACACACATATATATATATTTATTTATATTTATATATGGTCTATTAAAATTACATGAAGAAATGATTAGGGGAAATAAATCTAAAATGATCCCTTGGGAAAATAATAATGAAGGAAAAGTTGAGAAATATTGGCTTATGTCTTTTAGGTCAATAGGTGACAAATACAGAAATATTTAGAAAATTATGGAAATTAATTCTAAGGTCAGTGTCTAGAATATGTAAAAATATAGGGCAAGTAAGATATTCATACCAATGCTATTTATAATAATGAATAATTGGAAGACACTCAAATTTCCAAAACCAGAAAATGATTAAATAATAGTGATGTATTCCTGTGATGGGATGACTTGCAGTTATTGCAAATGTGGAAGGAATTTGTATATTATAGAAAATGTTCATAATCCTATAATTGAAAAAAACTACATACTTTTGTCACTTTGACAAAATATATATTGCCATCCTATCTAATAAAAGAGTAACATGCAAATTGACTACATTGCTGCTATGCCACAAGCCATACCCACCAGCCAATTAGGAGAAAGTATGCAAATTAACCCAATAAATATGGCAGTGGCCATGGAGCTGGAGAGAGCAGGAAGCTTGGGTTGTCCCCGGTAATGGAGAAAGCCAAGCTTCCCGCCTGCTCTGGCTGGCTGTGGCCTCTGCTCAAGGCTACAAAGTTTCAATTATAGAAGATAAATAAATCCCAGATACCATAGCCTCCATTTGGGTAGACTGGGGCCATAGCCAGCCTGCAAACCACCAAAGGCCCCTTGCCCAGGCCACCAGATGCCCCAAGGGAACCCACACCCTTATCCAGGACACCCTTCAGGGCAAACCAGCTGGCCCCAACTCATGAACCATGCCTCTAGCCTATCTAATAAAAGAGTAATATGCAAATTGACCATCAATCCAACACACAAGATGGTTGCCCCATGTGGACACAAGATGGCCACCACAAGATGGCCAGCAAGGGAGGGAAGTTGGGAAGGACCAGGCCTGCAAGGGCGTTCAAGCCTGCAGAGGAGGGAAGTTAGGGGTGACCAGGCTGACAGAGGAGGGAAGTTGGGGGCAACTGGGTCTGCAGAGATATGCAGTTGTGGGGGGACCCAGGCCTGCAGGGAAGAGCAGTTGGGACCAGGTCTACAGTGGAGAGCAGTTGAGGGGGACCATGCCTGCAAGGAAAGACAGTTAGGGGTGACCAAGCCTTCAGTGGAGGGCAGTTAGGGGTGACCAGGCAGTTAGGCAGAAGGGTTGGGCAGTTAGGGCCAATCAGGCTGGCAGGGGAGCAGTTAGGCATCAATCAGGCTAGCAGGGGAATGGTTAGGGGGTGATCAGGCAGCAGGCAGAAGCGGTAAAGGGCATTCAGGAAGGCAGGCTGGTGAGCAGTTGGGAGCCAGCAGCCCTGGATTGTGAGAGGAATCCCTACTGGGATCACCTAAAGGGGCAGTCAGACATCCCTCCAGGGGTCCCAGATTGGAGATGGTAAAGACTGTGCTGAGGGACATACCCCCTATGCACAAATTTTATGCACTGGGCCTCTAGTTTATACATACAGTGGTACCTCCAGATACGAGTTTAATTCGTTCCATAACTTTGAGGCGTGGGAAACTATGAGACGCTGGAGTCGCGGTAAACTGGTGGGTCATGTGCAGCTGGCCAATCCGCTTGATTACTCCTATCTCAAATATTGCTCATATTTCAAAGCAAAAATCGCTCGCTCGATGGTTCGTATCTCAAAAATCTCGTATGTTAGGGCACTTGTATCTTGAGGTACCACTGTATTACAAAATCTACTAAAAGGTTTCACATCAACATAATTTATGATAATTATCAATGAGTAGGATAATACAAATAAATTTTATCAACTGTGTTTTAATTATTTATTTCTAGCAATTCTATATCTGTGAAAAATTTGAAAATGTATTAATAATAGTAAGTGGTTTTAAAAATTAAAAATGATTTGCTTTCCCCCCTCCCTTATTCATCTTTCCTGATACAACCACTTTCCACTTTTTACAACTATTTTCCTCAAGGTTACCTCTAGGTAATTTATGTAGCTTGCTATTTTTTTTCTCTCTCTCTCTCTCTTTTCTCTCTCTCTCTCTCTCTCTCTCTCTCTCTCTCTCTCTTACTGATTAGATGTACTCTATGGATTTTTTATAATATATTTGTATTTATCTTTCTTATGTTTCCTTCAACAATTACAAATACTCCTCTTTCATCAACCATATCAACTATGTATATGATAAATTGTGAATGCTCAGTATTCTGTGCTTAATTTGTATAGCTGAAAAATAATGTGTATTGTTGAATTGCATGATTTACTGCAGTTTTACTTATTGAAATATTTTTCTTGAAGATTATAATTGTCTTCTTTGTTTTCTTTCATGAGCCAGATCTTTATAAGTTTTCTGATAGAAATATGTAAGTCCTCTCTATAATCAGATGTAATAATAGAACAGATTTATTTTCTTTTTGTAGACATCAGTCTGGAGTCTTCCAGTATTAATTGTTAAGTGGGATTATTTATGACTGTTTTTGTGGAAATACTCTTTATTTCTATCCTGGAATTTTTCTTTATTTTTCTCCTATGTTAAATAATTGTTTTTTCAATGTCTTAGTTTGTTGATTTATGTTAATAAAACACAACCTTTCAGGGCTTCATGTTAAGAAGTACATAGTAAATAAATTTGTTGAAAGTGTTCATAAATGGTAATGTTGTAATTCTGCTCAGATATTTGATTGACACTTCAGTTAGATATACAACTTAAGAGTATTGAAATAGTTTTTCCTCAGCACTTTAAAAACAATGCTTAAACATCTTGCAGCTTCCATTCCTGGGTTAAAAAATATAGTGTCATTATAATTACTGACATAGTGCATCTAACTTTTTTTTTTTTTTGTCTCAAGAATCTTTAGAATCCTCTTTGTATTCTTAAACTTATATAATGATGTACCTTGTTGACTGTTGTTTTTTTCCCCTCTTAATATCTTGGATGTTTCTTCAAGTATATTTCCCAGTCCTCAATTGAGTATTTTAGTTTGCTCTAATAATTCTTTTTTTTCCATCCTCACCTGAGGATATTTTTTCATTGATTTTTAGAGAGAGTGGAAGAGAGAGGAAAAGACAGAAAGAAATATTGATGTGAGAGAAACACATCGATCACTTGCCTCCTGCACACTCCCCAACTAGGAACCTGGCTGAAATGAGCCTACAACTGTGCCTTTCACCATAATCAAAAGACCCTTCCATCCAGTGACATTCTGTCCATTCAGCCAAACCGACTAGTGGTCAGCAAACTGCAGCTCTCGAACCACATGCAGCTTTTTGGCCACTTGAGTGTGGCTCTTCCACAAAACACCATAGCCTGGGTGAGTCTATTTTGAAGAAGTGTCGTTAGAAGAAGTTTAAGTTTAAAAAATTTGACTCCAAAGAAATTTCAGTCATTGTATTGTCGATATTTGGCTCTGTTGACTAATGAGTTTATTGACCACTGGCATAATTCTTTTTTAGAAAGTCCTTACCCAAAGATATGTTTTTATTGATTTTTAGAAAGAGAGGTAGGGTGGGAGGCAGAGATAAACATTGATCTGTTGCCTCATCTACATGCTTGGACCAGGGATTGATCAAACAACCCATGTCAAGAGAGTCGAACCCTCAACTTTTTGGGGGGCATGAGATAACACTACAACCCACTGAGCCATCTGGCCAGGGTACTTTTTCATAATTCCTTAGTTCAAGTTCCTCCTTTTCACATTGTTTCTTTTAAAAATACATATATTGTACTTTTTTTAATTTCATATGTACCTTTCTGAAAATATAGAGGTTAATACTGGGAGTTGCCTTCTGCTTTCTGTATTTTCCCTTTTTCTTTCTTATGTCTTTTCCTTTTTTCTTCATTCTCTGCTTTTTAGGTTAGGGGCTTTCCTGAGATACTTAGGAAATTTGTCTAGTTATAATTAAGATTGAGTTGCTAAAAAAAGAAAAGGTTTTTATATGATCAGTACTTTGACAGAGCTACTTGACTTATAGGCTTCACAGTGAATAAATGAGTGAAGAATTGACTGTTTGTAGAATTACTTCTAAATGTGTCAGTGAGTAAATTTTCTTGATAGTAATCATTTAGTTGTTTTCCTTTGAGTGAGGAGTGGCCAGGAATCCAAGACTAAAACTGGGAAGTGAGTCAGGGTCTACTTTAGTATGTGGGTTTTAATCAATCTCTGTCTTCTTAATAAGATATTGACTCTTCCTTTCAATCAAGCCTACTATTACTCCATAGTATCTCTGGTTCTCATGTTGGGGAAATGAAACTCTCTGCTTTTAATTTAGGTGGCAGACAACTGGTTTCTAACAACTCCTTTTGCAAATTTTTAGTATCTTCTATTATTTTTTTACTCATCATATTGCCCTTTATTGAGAAATAAGTTGGGTCTCCCTGAGTTTTTGTAGTATTTAGGATTAAAAATTACTAGATGTACTGGTTAATAATGGCAGATTTTGTAATTAAAGAAAACACAATAATTTCAAGAGAAACATCAAAAGTGCTTTATTGAAAGTAATGTCTATCATTAGCTACAAATTTCCCTATCATTTAGGTAATTTGCAGATACCATCCCAACAGAACTTTTCTTATTTTGAGGCCAACCATTCAGAGACCTAATTTTCCACTTCTTCATATTTTTTTAAGTGCTGCTCAGAAAGTGTGTGTGCCATCAATTGGAACTAGTGGTAATCTGAAGGAGCAAGGTTTGTTGAATATAGTGGTTGGGTTAATACTTCCTAGGCAAGATCTTTTAATGTGTCTTTAACTGGTTTTGAAGTGTGTGATGCTGGGTCATCATGAAATAAAATTACCATGCGGTGTCTTCTGGACCATTCTGATCATTTCACAATCAAAACATGGTTCAAATTGATTATTTCTTGTCAGTAGCCATCAGTATTAATGGTTTCACCTGGATTTAGAAGTTCATAATATACCACACCTTCTTGATCCCACCAAACACAGAGCATTGTCTTCTTTCCAAAGTGATTTGGCCTTGCAGTCCATGTTGATGGATGACCTGGACCAACCCATGATTTTGTCTGTTTGGGATTCTCAAAATCCACTTTTCATCACCAGTCACAATTCAATGCAAAAAAAAAAAAACTTATTTCATGCCATTGAAGCAACATTTTACTGATGACTTTTTGGTTTTCCATTTGTCTTTTGTTCAGTTGATGTGGCACCCATTTTCATTCCTTTAAGATATTTCCCATTGCTTGTAAACTATCGGAAATGGATTGCTGAGCAATATTTAATCTTTCTGCAAGTTATTTTTGAGTTTAACATGCATCTTCATCCTATAATGCTTGCAGTTGTTAGTCTTCAAACTTTTTTGGTTGACCTGGACATTCTTTGTTTTAAACATTGAAATCATCACTTTTAAAGTATTTAAACCAGCATTCACAAGTAACTTGGGATGGAGCATGTTCACCAGAAGCTTCCTGAAGTATATGATAATGTTTTGTTCAAAATAATGAATTAATTAAACTTCCCACAAATGCTCTTTTTGGAGCATGAAATTTGATATTTTTAAGCATAAAAATATTTATGATATTAACCCCTTCAGAAAATTTGACATGAAATTTTGAAGCTTGTTGTCAATACAACACAATAGCATACATATCAAATTGCATATATATCAATATATGTGTAACTCCATCTATTGAAAAAAATTGCATTATTAACTGTTATGTCCAATAACTTGTTTCTTGTTGGCTTCCCTGTCTGATTGCACATGTAAGATCCAAGAACATTAAACACTAGCTATGTGCTAGTTCCACTTTCTACTCTGCTATTGCATACTTGTTTGTTTTCTTTATCGCTGTAGGTTTTTACCAGTACAGTTTCTTTAGTATGATTTTAGTGGGGTTGAGAAGAAAAGAGAGATAAGATCCTCTTTTTACCACATTTTCGTGAATTTCTTCAGCATAATTTATTTTATTTCACAAAGAACATATAATAATTTAGTAATCATGTACTGATTCTTGAGATATGTTATTTTGTGTATATTTGCAGTATATGTATGAAAATTATGCATTCACCTACTTGTCATTAGATATAGGTTTCATAGAGGTTATTATTAAAGTATTTTATTTGCCCAACTTGATTTTAAACATTGTTTTCAGTGGGTTCAGCTAAACATGCTTTCAGTGTGTTTCTAAGGATTCTAAATACAAGAATATTTTTATCAGCTTAAATTTAATCAGAGATAGAGAATCTACTATAGGCAGCTCAAATACAAATTAGCTATTAAAAGTTATTGGAAGAACTATGAATGAAAAGGGAAAGTCACCAGCAGATTCTAGGTATCCAGAGTACTTCAGGAATCAAAAGAAGATTCCAATAATTACTTCAGTTCCCAACAATTTTGAAGTGGATCATACACTAACTGCTGCCAAGAAGACACAGGTGAAACTTCTCATCTAGATCTTATGAGGTCTACAAATCTTCTGCTATTGTCAAAGGAGCAATAGCGTCTGTTTTATTTCTCCCTCAGGTAACCATCCTTGGTGAAATCCTTAACTCCACAGATAGTTGAAGATAATGCAAGGAGCCTCTGGAGTTAAGGAGTTAATGAGTTAAGCACAGTGTTCCATGTGCTTCTTCAGGGAATTCCCTAATGTGCAAGATTTAGTACTTAGGTTTTCATATTCAAAAGTTGTTCATATTAGTGTTCCAGAGGTATCCCCTTGTGGGATGATGGCTTGTGTTAACCAAGTTCTCAAGAGACTGATGTATCAATCATAATCCCATACTCTTAAATTATAATAAAAGCTATAACTGCTCAAGAGAATAGATACTATCAGCAGTCTGAGTTTTACCCTCAATCCCCATGAGCAAGCTACTCAGGAAGCTGAATTATCAGAAGGTTGTTGGTTGAACATGAAATCAACAAGGGGAGTTAATGATATGATTTGAATATTAAATGGCAAGAGGCTGAAGTAGCCTGATGCTTCTATTGTAACAATAACAACATACTTATATGCCTTCCAGAAAGATCCAGTAATCAAATTGGCTCATGTGAATGTTACCTGAAAGAGGCTCTGCCAATATTAGGTTTCACAGGGAGTTTAAAAGGCTCATCAAGATTCTTTCTGATTGTCACATTCTTTTTTTTTTAATGTCAATCCATTGTGTAAGGTTGATATTAAGTTTTTCTAACTCTGAAGAAATTGTTTCTTTGGGAAGTATTTGGATGTAATTATTTTATTCTTTTTTATTTTTTAATGAAAACTGAAAATCCTTGCTATCAAATTTATCTATAATAGATACTAAATATGAAGTTTGTATTAGTATCTCATATAAACTTTTATGATGGCTTTTATTAAACACTAAAGGCCCGGTGCACAAAATTTGTGCACAGGGGTGGGAGGTCCTTCATACCAGCCTGCTCCCTCTTCAATCTACGACCCTCTTCAATCTCACAATACAGAACTGCTGGTTCCCAAATGCTCACCTGCCTTCCTTCCTGATTGCCCCTAACTGCTTCTGCTTGCCAGACTAATCACCCCCTAACCACTCCCCTGCCCGCCCGATTGGTGCCTAACTGCTTTCCTGCCAGCCTGGTCACCACTATCTGCCCTCCCCTGCAGGCTTAATCACCCCCAACTTCCCTCCCTTGCAGGCCTGGTCCCTCCCAACTACCCTCCCCTGCTGGCCTTCTTGTGGTAGTCATCTTGTGTCTACATGGGGGCAGAATCTTGTGACCAATGGGGGCAGCCATCTTGTGTGTTGGAATCATGGTCAATCTGCATATTACTCTTTTATTAGATAGGATAGAGGCCTGGTGCATGGGTGGGGGCCAGCTGGTTTGCCCTGAAGAGTGTCTTGGATTAGGGTGGGTGTTCCCTTGGGGTGTACGGTGGCCTGGGAGAGGGGCCTGTGGCGGTTTTCAGGCTGGCCACACACCAGGGTAACCCAAGCAGAGATCCCAGTATATGGGATTTATTTATCTTCTACAATTGAAACTTTGTAGCCTGGAGCAGAGCCAAGCCTTCTGCTGGCACAGCCATTGAAACTTTGTTGTCTTAAGCACCAGGCCCGGGTGTTCAAAAACCTTAGCTTCCTCCATTGCCAGGGGCAACCCAAACATTGTTCCTGCTCTCTCTATGTCCATAGCCATCTTGGTTGGGTTAATTTGCATACATACTTGAATTGGCTGGTGAGCTTGGCTTGTGGGTGTAGTGGAGGTATGATCAATTTGTATATTATTCTTTTATTAGATAGGATTTTAACTTTTAATTACTTACAAGGTTCTCTTACCTTGACTGAATATTTTGAAGAGGGAACCATGTCTCATTCACTTTTATTTAGCACATATAGGTGTTAAAAAGTTGATTGAATGAATTAGTAAGTGGTTGAATAATAGACAACATAAGAAGTGGCTGCACATTAATATGATTTTTCCTTGGAAGATATTTAAATAGAAGCTAGATACACACTTGTTAAAAATAGTATAGGGACAAGCCCAATGTCCAAGTTCATTTTTAGTTTTGTGAATATTTTCAAAATTCTCAATTATCTTAGAAACTTCAATGAAATCTAATAATATGTTTAGGGAGGAACAGTTGCTAGCAAAGAATGGTGACATAGTAAAAGAGAAAAAAGTGGCTAACACTCTCAACATTAAGTAACTACTCATTTTATTGCATTCATTTTAATTTTTCCAGTTTTATTGACATATAACATTTTGTAAATATAAGTGGTAAAATGTGATGATTTGATACATTTGTGTAATGCAAAATTATTACTACAATAATATTAGCTATTACATCAATCCCAACACACATATACCTTTTATTATGTGCTTATAATGAGAACATTTAATATATACTTTTTAACAATTTTCTTTTTCTTTTTAAATTTTAATCTTTATTGTTCAGATCATTACAGATGTTCCTCCCCCTCAACCCGATTCCCACCCCACCCCATGTCCTCACCCTTGGCCCAATGTCCTCATTCATAAGTGTAAGATTTTTGTCCAATCTCTTTCCACACCTCTACATTCTCTTCCCACTGAGAATTGTCAGTCCACTCCCTTTCCATGACCCTGACTCTATTCTATTCACCAGTTTATTCTGTTCATCAGATTTTTTATTCATTTTATTTTTATATTTATTTGTTCATAGATATATATTTGTTGTCACTTTGTTCATAACTTTTTATCTTTATCTTTTTCTTTTTCTTCCTATTCTTAAAGAATACCCTTCAGCATTTCATATAATACTGATTTGGTGGTGATGGACTCTTTTCGTTTTTTTTTAATCTGTGAAGTTCTTTATCTGACCTTTAATTCTAAATGACAGCTTTGCTGAGTAAAGTAATCTTGGTTGTAGTTTCTTGCTATTAATCACTTTGAATATTTCTTGCCACTCCCATCTGGCCTGTATAGTTTCTGTTGAGAAATCAACTAACAGTCATATGGGTACTCCCTTGTAGGTCACTAACTATTTTTCTCTTGCTGCTTTTAAGATTATCTTTTTGTCTCTTGCCCTTGGGATTTTAATTAAGATGTGTCTTGGTGTATTCCTCTTTGGATTCTTCTTCTTTGGGGTTCTCTGTGCTTCCTGGACTTGTAAGTCTATTTCTTTCACAAGGTAGGGGAAATTTCCCTTCACTATTTCTTTAAATAGAATATCTTGCTCTCTCTCTTCATCTGGCACCCCCATAATTCAGATGTTGGTACACTTAAAGTCTTAGAGGCTCCTTACACTATCTTCATATTTTTGGATTCTTTTATCTTTTCTAGTAGGGTGTTTTTTGCTTCCGCATATTTTAAATCTTTGATTTGATCCTTCTGATCCTCTAGTCTACTGTTGAATTTCTGTGTATTTTCTTTATTTTAGTTAGTGTATGCTAAATTTCTGACTGGTCCTTTTTTGTTTGTTTGTTTGTTTTTGGCACTTTTACTAAGATCCTTGAAGGTCTCACTAAGTTCCTTGAAGTCTCACTAAGTTCCTAGGAGGTTTTTCGGAGATTCTTGAGTAGCCTCATAGCTGTGATTTTGAACTATATATCCAGTAGTTTGCTTTCCTCCATTTCTCTCATTCATGACATGTTTCTTTGTTCCCACATTTTGGCTGCTTCCTTGTGTTGATAAAGTGGCCTTGTATGGTTGGTGTCCTATAGGACCAAGTGGCTCAGCTCCTTAATCACCTGAGGTGGACTCTCTTGGTGCACCCCGTTTGTAGGCTGTGTGCACAATCTTGTTGTAGTTAAGCCTTGATTGCTGTTGGTATTCCTGGGAAGAATTGACCTCCAGGCCAATTGGCTGTGAAGACCAGCTGTGTCTACAGTGGAAGGATTTCTGTGCAGCAGACACCCTTATGGGGCAGGCCTTGCTTCAATAGGGCTTTGGTGCTCACTGAATCTGCCCCATGAAGGTGTCGCTTATGGCTGTGAAGAGTTATAATCTGGTATGGTCTTACACTGACCACTGGGTACACTGGCTCTTTGATCTCCAAGGAGGTGCAAAGTCATCCATTGCCTGAGGCCACCCAGCAGGAGCTACAGAGAGATCTGCAGATACCTCCTCTATGTAAGGGGTTTGGAAGTGCTCAGATGAGGTCCAGCTGTGAGGCAAGGCAGGCTGTTATTGTCAGCTTGGTCCTTCTTTTGGAAGCTCTGAGGCTCTATGACCCAGCTGCAGTTTGACATGTTTTAAGCTAAGAAAGGACAGGCCATTCATATGTAAAAGCTACTGTGCACAGCTTGGGTGCGGTTGTAAGTTAGGTGGGTTGGGTTCTCCAGGAATCACCAGGGCAGAGAAAACAGCAATAGCTGTCAATCAGACTTGCATGGGAGATGTCTCCATGTCTCCACATCTGGAGCCCCCATGCAGAAACAATGATTGCTGGGAGTACCTCTGAAAATGGTCCTCCTATTCTGGCCAGATGCAAGACAGCACAGTTTCTCCCCTTATGAGTCTGCGTCCCCAGATTCTTGCCTGGAACTAGAGTTCAGAGCAATTAGGAGCTTGTATCTCCCTCTGGATTGAAAAAAAAAAAACTACAACAGTCCACCAGTTGCCAGCCCATTCCATGTGTGCCTCCACACTTTCTACCTGTCTCAATGCACTTTTTTCTTTTTTTCTAGTTGTAGAACTTCCACTCAGCCAGCTTTTCCATGGTGCTGGATGATAGCTGTTTTGTCTTTTAGTTGTAGTTTTGATGTGGTTGTTAGCGGCAGGAAGTACAGATGTTTACCTATGCTGCCATCTTGGTTTTCCTCAAAGCTAATCACAATTTTCTTTTTTTTTCTTTTTGTATTTTTTACATACAATAAACATTAATATTTCAAGAAAAATGATTTTAAATGTAATAATATTATTAAAACTGTACTAACACATTATAATATCATAAAAGTGGTAGATATTATTAAAATATGCAAATAACAGCAATTTTCATGTATACAATATAGTATTGTTAACTTGTCACCATGCTGTACATTATATCCCCATAATTTATTATCTTATAACTAAAAATTTATAACCTTTACCAACATCTCTCTATTTTCCTATCCCAACCCCCTGGAGCCATCATTTTACTCTATTCAGTTTTTTTAATTTTATATGTGAGATCACATAGTACTTTTCTTCCTCTTTCTGATTTTTTATACTTAAAATAATGTCCTCAAGTTTTATCCATGTTGTTGCAAATGACAGGGTTTTCTTCTTTCCCATGGCTGCATAGAGATATTACACCTACACAACACACACACACACACACACACACACACACACACACACACACACACATTTTCTCTACCAGTTTATCCATTAATGAATACAGGTGGTTTCCCTGTCTTGGCTATTATGAATAGTGCTACAGTGAACATGGGGATAGAAATATCACTTCAAGATAGTGGTTTCATTTTCTTGAGATAGATACTGAGAAGTGGGAATGCTGGATCATATGGTAGTTTTACTATTAGTTTTGGTAGGAACCTCCATACTATTTTCTATGGTGTGTGTACCAATTTACATTCCTACCAACAGTGTACATCTGTTCCCCTTTTCCTTCACCTTCTTGCTGCACTGGTGTTTTGACTTTTGGTAATAGCTATCTGAGAGAAGATATCTCATTCATGTTTTGATTTTCATTTTCCTAGTGATGAAATATGTTGAGCCTTTTTTAATGTATTAGTTGGCAATTTTTATGTTTTCTTTTGAATAATATCTCTATTCAGTTTTTTCTCCATTTTTAAATTAGATTATTTGCTTTCATTTGCTAATGAGTTTTATGAGTTCCTTATATATTTTGGATATTAACTCCTTATTAGATACATGGTTTGAAAATATTTTCCCCTGTTTCTATGGTTGAATTTTCATTTTTTTAAATTGCATCTTTTGTTGTGCAGAAGCTTGTTAGCTTGATGCAGTTATACTTATTGATTTTATTCACTTGTTTCTTAGCTATCGCTGTCATACCCAAGAAAATCATTGCAAAGACCACTGTCAATACCTCTTTATTATTTTTCTATAGAAGTTTTTTTGGTTTCAAGTCTTATATTTCAGTCTTTAATGTAATATGAATTATTTTTTCTGAGTGTTGTAAGATAGAGATCTAATTTCATTCTTTTGCAGGTGATATCCAGTTTTCTTAATATCATGTATTGAAGAGAATATCTTTTCCCCTTTGTGTGTGTTTTTGGCTCCTTTGTCAAATATTAGTTTGATGACCATATACATCAATTAATTTATTTCTGGGCTCTTCATTATGTTTCATTGAAATATGTGTCTCTTTCTATGCCAATATTATACTATTTTGACTATGATAACTTCATAGTATAGTTTGAAATCAGCAAATGGGATGCAACCAACTTGGTTCTTTCTCAAGATTGCCTTAGCCAACTAGGGTCTTTGTGGCCTCTTATGAATTTTAGCATTGCTTTTTCTATGTCTGTGAAAAATACCATTGGAATCTTTATAGATTGCATTGAATCTATAGATGACTTTGGGTACAATGGACATTTTAATAGTATTAATTTTTCTAATTCATTTTATTTGTATTTTCCTTAATTTATTTCATCACTGTCTTATACCTTTCAATGAAAAATCTTATACCTTTCACCTTTTTGGTTAAATTTGAACTTAAGTATTTTATTGTTTCTGATGCAGCATCATTTATGTATTATCAACAGCTGCTTTTGACAACAAAGAGTTCAATCATTGCAACATAGAATATAGAGTGCAAAGCTAAAAATTATTATTAAACCATAGTAATAATTTTAATTTTTGTCTTCAATATGAGAGTATTAGAATTATAAATGGATACAAAAAAAAAAAGGATTGGGTTGAGTTAGTGACTGAGTGCCTGAGGTGAGATGGAGCTGACTTCATTAAGCAGATTGTCCGGAAACACAGTTATACATAAGAACATGCCTAGGAAGATGGTGATGTTCCAAATACATGAAAGGACACTGGAATGGTTTAGGATACTTTTTAGATGGAGTGCACACAAACTGTACTTGTGGTTGGTTAAGGAATTTGGTTAGGAGAAAGAGGGAGTCAGGAAAAGGTCAAAAGCCTGCAATTCAGAAAGTATCTGAGAGCCTTCTGAAGTTGTATTTGTATGCCTAACACAGAGAAAAGGCCAGTAAGGAGAGTTAACAAGAATCTAAGGGAGATGGTGGAAGATGCATGGACTGCAGGATGAAATCATGGTGTTGAAACTTATTCACTGTGAGTAATGGACATTAGTATTAAAATGTCCATTGTACCCAAATTCAATAATTTAACCTCACCAACAATCATGTATACTTAATAAATTGATGATGATGACTAAATTACATATAAAAGATCATTTAATTTCTTCCTTTTCTTATCATGCCTCCATCCTTCTCCATCCTTTCTGGAATCTTTTCTGCACCTCTTCAATGTCTACACTTTTCTTCAGGTGTTGGTTGCTTTTTACAATGAAGGTATGGGAGGGAGAACAAGAAAATGGTGCTAGATTGTCCAGGGACACTTGGAGGGGAGGAGTTGCTGAGGACCTAACTTGGGAATCTCTCACTTTCCTACAGCTCAGCATCTCTTCTTAATGTACTTTCTTCAGACTCTACTATCTTATTGCTAATTCCTACCAATTTGTTCCCCATTGCTAAACCCAGTACTATTTGAAAGTTTCTTAACAGAAATTGACTACTGTAGCTGTGTTTTCCCTTTTATTTTTTATTAATTTATTTATCTTTAAATATATTTTTATTGATTTTTCACAGAGAGGAAGGGAAAGGGATAGAAAGCCAGAAACATCGATAAGAGAGAGACATCGATCAGATGCCTCCTGCATGCCCCACAGTGGAGATGTGTCCGTAAGCAAGGTACATACCCTTGACCGGAATCGAACCTGGGACCTTTCAGTCCCTGGCCGACGCTCTATCCACTGAGCCAAACCAGTTTTGGCTTCCCTTTTATTTTGTAATCCTCACCCAAGGATAGAGACACATTGATTGATTACCTCCCGCAAGTGCCCTGACCAGCATCAGGAATAAAACCTGCAACCCAGGTATATGCCCTTGAACAAAAATCAAACCTGTTACCCTTCAGTGCATAGGCTGACACTATCATAGCTGAGCTACAACAGCTAGGGTTTGACTAGCTCTGTTTTAGATTACTTCCTCCATCAACTCTCACCATTCCCTAAGTAGAATCTTGTTTTTGTAAGGTTTGCTGAGGATAAAAATGTACATTCTGTCCTTTTTTACATTTGTTTCTCTTGAGAGTCAATATTTGGGCATGAACAGTATTTCAAATAAACAATTTTGCTATTTCTTCTGAATTTGGACAACATCCATATTTACAGTGTTGTCACTGGACTACAAAGCAGCCAAAAGAAGGTACCTGGAGCCTCGCTTTCTCCCTTGGCAGCTGCCACTGCATCTGCTACATGTGGTGGGTCTGGCCTCACTGAAGACTTGCACTAACATTTTGATGAGAGTGAGACCAGTGGATTATTTTTAGAATCCAAAATTAATTTAGCAATCAAATGATTACTGTTTTTAAAAACAATATTTAGAGTTATGCTAGATACACAAAAGCAAAACATGTCCTTCTTGTATATTTACACAGTCAGAAATGTGTATGCAGAAGCAGTTTAATTTTCCAGTGTGTTTATGGAAAAAATTCAGCACCAGTCTTACTTTTTTCAGCTATTTTCTGTGGGCCAACTTCAAAAACATTTTATTTTCCCACAAAACCCACTGGGACATTTTTTAGGTCTATAAAATAAAAGGATAGTGTTGGAGAACATGGGGAATCTGGCTTTTCTCTTGAACATCTTCTTTTACTTTATTCATTGCCAGATTATATGGATGGCTCATTCACCTATTAAGGCAGCAGTTTTTATTGGTTTGTTTTCTAAGTGTCTATTATGTGTAGTACACTTTTGGGGTGCTTGAGGTCTGGCATGGTAGATAGACATTACATATACAGGTGTGAGCAAAAGTAGGCTTATAGTTGTGAGAATGGGAAACAAATTAATAAAGCTGTTACAATAATCACAACTTGGGTGTCTTTTTCTGTGCATGCATTTGTAAAGTACTTTTGGCAGTTCCGTGTAATTTATGATGATGATAGCCCAAGTACAGTTAATATGAAAGCATTTCACAAAGGCTTCCTTTACCTACCTCTCCCTGATTGAAAGAACGTTTTCCCCAAGAAAGTGATTTTTAAGCAGAACCTAGGCTTTCTTTACCTACCTTTCCCTGATTGAAAGAACGTTTTCCCAAGGAAGTGATTTTTAAGCAGACCCTGGAGGATTGGAACACTTGCTGTGAGCAACTTTCCAAGCAGGAGAAAGAGTAACGTGTTCACAGGCCCATTAGAAGCTTTAGCAAAGGGTGTGAGAGTGGCAAGGGAAGCGGTCAGAGGCCAGAAAGGCATGGGAGGTTGTACAAAGAAATCTGATATTTTTGTTATTGGGTTTTATTTCTGTAGTGTTTTGCCATTTTCAAAGTATTTTCCCAGAATAACATTTGGTTGACCTAGATCTTGAGTTCAGGTGGGATGATCAGAGGAGAGAGGGCTATCTGTATTTGAAACATAAATCTAGTTACTTGAAAGAACTCTTTTGCCAGTTTGTTTTTAATTGTGAGAGCACATAGTTGGAGAAATATGTAAAACATGGTTTATGTCCAAATTTAGTACTCTGTTCTTTATAATAATAGCTAACGTTTATGTCTAAGTACTTATGCATATTAATGTACTGAATCCTCTTATTCTTACAAGAAAGGTACTATTATTATCTCACATTTTAAGAACTGAAAAGGAGATGTGCTCAAGGTCACACAATTGGTACATATCAAAGGTGGAATCTAGATACAGACGTCTGCTCCAGAGATCCCACATTAACTATAATGTGTTAGAGCCTGGCCTATGATTTTGTTTTTTTGCGCCTGTCTAAACACTAATGCTTTGCCTTTTGTTAGAAGCCTTATCCTTGTGTCTTCCTTACTCTAGGTTCTTCTATAAAGTTTCAGATATTCTTTTAGAATATAGCTTTCAATTAAGCTAAAGAAGGAAAATTTAGCACATAATGAATATATATTTCCATATTAATATCAAGATGAATTATAGTTGATTTACTTGTTAAGAGAAGATATATTTTTGTCAGTGCCATAGTTAAGTATTAAATGTCTGTACTTAGAAATCAAAAACTGATTATTCTCTCTTTTGAGTTGTACTTTTATATAGAAACATAATATTCTTCCTTTGCTCCAGGGGTCTCTGTGAGTCAGAGGTAAGTCAAAGATGTCATGTAGTCTCTATTTTGGGACACTTTAGAACATACTTATAAACAGTACAAGTCATTCTTCTCAACCTTCCAGTGACTCCTTTCAAACTGTCCATTTATAAATGTATTAGAGTACAAATGTTTTTTATTAAAAGTTTACCAGATTAGAAAAGAATGTGATTGGAACTCAGTATTATTTTGAGTCTAATAGTTTTATATTTATAGGATCAATCATTATTTGATCAATGAATATTTATGAAGTAGCCACTATGTTACAGATTATTGTGAAGCCTGCAGAATTCATGATGATCTAAATAGTATGGTCTCTCACTTCATAGAGATTCAAATTCTGTATAAAGGATAGACATTAAATAATTATGAGTATAGTCACTAGTAAACAGAAGTACAGAAGAAGATAAAATACATTGACGATATTGATTTCCATCTGTTTTACCTCTAATATTCTATCATTCTATTCCTCACTTATACACGATTAAGGAAATTTGTGTTCTCATCCTGAGTATTTGTGAAACCCAAGGAAAGCCAGGGAATTATAATATTCATGAAATTGAGCTATAATATCTTTCTGTATTTTATTTACCCCCCTTTACAAAAAAAGAAGATGGAATATACAGGATGATCTAAGTTAATGGTTCTCAAACTTGCATTTCCTCAAATAAATAAGTTTCTGAAATGCAGTGAATGTGCATCAGGATAAGCTGGAGAATGTTAAGACATGGGCTTTTGGATCCCTTTACCTTCCCCACAGAGTTTCTGACTGAGTAGGTCTGGAGCTACTGAGATTTTTGTTTTTTTAGCAAGTTCTCAGGTGATGGTGATGATGCTGGTATTGGGACCACAACTTGGGAACCACTGGCCTAGGCAACCTTGAAGAATACCTTTATCTCTGAAGCACTATATACTGTAGCAAAAGGGCTATCTGAAGAAGCTTTCATAAGCTAGTATTTTGGTTACTGTTCTCCTCTGTGGAGTGAGTTTATTATGATTTTTTAAAAGTTCTAGCTGTTTAATAGTTACAATCATATAAACCATTAGGAATGATTACAGAGAGTCATAGAACTCCGTGCCAATAATATGGACCCATTAAATCCTTTAAACCACAAGGTCTTGAAGAGTTATTTTGAAGAAAATCCAATTAGAGTTAAGTCAACTTGATAATTTTATATATGCAGATTCTTTAGTCATAGTCAACCATTCCAGTGATAATGAACAAAAATATAATTGTCAGCCCAGGGGAGAAGAAATAATTGAATTAAAAAGCAGTATTTTGAAGGTGATATTAAAAAATGATTTTCAAAATATTTGAGTCAAAGTATTTTCAGTGTCTCAGCAAAGTGTTTGAATTTTCTTTAAAATATATGTAAGGATACAGTTGTAAAAATTGTGAAGAATGAAACAAAAATCAGTTTTTATGCAAAATAAACAATTTGGCTAATGTAGTGAAAAGGGAGTTACAAATCTATATAGACCTAAGGTAAGACTTTTCTGACAGGTTCTAGATAAAATAAATTAATAACCAATACATGTTTATCAGAAGCATACTCTTTTAAACTCAGTATGGTAAATCAATCTTTGGGTCTTAATTTTCTGTTTCTAAATTGAGAAGTCTGGAATTAATAACTTCTAATAACCTTTCTGACTTTAAATTTATATTACACTTTGTGCTAGACATGAGAGGACTAATATGTATTTATTGAATTGTGTTATATTTGATGATAAGCCTGCTGGCCAGTAGCCTTTGAATGAAATGTGTTTGGCGAGACTTTTGGTATTGGTATACAAATTATTGTAAATTACATTCTCCTGCTGAGATAAAGGCATCATCTCTGTTCTTGTTTCCCTCACATTGAACTTTTTTCTCTCTGTTTCTTCTTAGCTATATGTGATTCAAACAATTTGTAGAAAAGATCAAAATCTAAGACAGATTTAAAGTTGAATATTTTATTTGCATGACTACAATGAAAGCCATGGTTATAAAAATAACTGTTTTGTCTTTTTTCTTTCAATCAGGTAACATGGACTTTTGATTTCTTCAGTTGGGAATTAGAATTACATAGAATATCTGCACTAATATTATTTCAGAGACTGACCAAATGCATGTTAGAGTAAATGGAGGACTTTGGCATATTACAAATTTAGATAGAAAATGTGGATAATACAGTGTCAAAGTTGTAAAGGATGTTAGAGATTATCATAATCAAAACAGTCATTATATAAATGAGACAACTGAGACTCAAAGTTTAACATCTTTTTAGAATCATAATTATATGTTTTATTGGGCTAACTTGCTTCACCTCTGAAGTTAAAGGCAGGAGTATAATTATTTACTAAATCATACTAACCCCAAGAAAGATGGTGTAGCTTATTTAATGTTTAGATAATATCCTCTTAGGCAAAATTAATTGCTAATATTATATCACCATAAAATACTTGACAGCTACACACAGAGAAAATGACAAATCTACCACCATAGCAGGAGACTACTATGCATCTTTTTCATTATTGATATATCAAGTAGATAAAATCATTAATGAGAGTAAGAAAAATTCAAACACTAAAATAATATGAAGGACATACATAGATACAAATATTGAATCATGTACACCTGACACTAATACAGTGTTATATGTCCATTATACCTAAAAAGGGGATATAGACAGGCAGAAAAAATTTAAAAATCAAATTCAAGTACATTGTTAAATGGCTTTTTATTGCGATGAATCAGAGAAGATGAGGCAGAGGATTTAGAGAAGAATTTTGTTTTCTGCAGAAAATAACATCTAAATTGTGTCTTAAGATATCATGTTAATTAGTCTGAGAGAATGGGAAAAGTACAAATGAACAAAGAAACATGTGGAATGGCACGGTAATTAGAGAACTATGAATGTGAGCACAAATAATGACTCAAGAAACTGTGAGAGTTGAAAAGAAAGCTAGACAAGATTTACTGCACAAAGTTTCTGAAAGATAGTATTACAGAACTTGAATTCTAACTTGTAAGTTATTGGGTTTCACTGGAATGTTTAAGCAAGAGAATGGCAATGTCTAATCACCAAGACAATTGCTCTTGTAGCTAAAGTTGAGGATAACAAAAACTATCACACTAGATAGTAGTAAATTAAGTTGGAGTCAGTCCTATGCCTACCAAGGTATGACACAGGAGGAAAAGGTTAAGGAAGAAGGATTATGAGTTGAAAATGTTGATTTTGAATTATCAAAAATGGAAATCTCAAGCAAGTAGTTAGATATAGAAGTTATAGGATTCAAGAGGAAACTTTATCTGTAAGATATTTATTTGGAAGTTATATCTTTAAAAAGGACACGCATAAAACATTTTACCCAAGAACATTTAGACATTTTTTAAGCATAATGGAAATTTATATAAGTATGCTATAAATGTCATAAAGCAAGGCTCAAAATGTATTAAGAATGTTATTTTTACACTTTCATGTTCTAACTCAAAATGAATTGTTATAAGTCAATAATAAAAAGTCAATACAATAGCATATATTGGGAGATTTTCAAAACATACTTCAAAACTACACATGGATACTAAAGTGTTCTACTAAATTTTTAAGGAATAATTAATCTCAATGTAATCCAAAATTTGCAGAGAATAAAAAAATGTGAGAATACTCCTCACACTTTATCAGGATAAAAAAAAATTCTTCAGAGCAAAACCCAATGATTAGAGTGCAAGTAGGAAAAATACATATTCCTTCTATTTGTGATATGTATTTGATTCCTTTTCTTAGCAGAGTTTAATGTGCCAGTCTTTTCTTTTATGGATTTGTGCTTCTGTCTTGACTAAAATTTCCTATCCCGAAATTAGAAAGATGTTTTCTATAACATAATTTGTCATTTTATTTATTATTTTTTTATTAATGTATTACATGTATACATATCTTCCCATTCTCCCCCCCTCCCAGGCATACTCTAATCCCCCAGTGTTTTATGTTCATTGGTTATGCTTATATGCATGCATACAAATCCTTTGGTTGATCTCTTATTTACCCCACCTCTCCCTAACCTTCCTGCTGTAATTTGACAGTCTGTTTGATGCTTTACTGCCTCTGTATCTATCTTTTTGTTCATCAGTTTATAATGTTCCTTATTATCCACAAATGAGTGAGATCATGTGGTGTTTCTCCTTCATTGACTGGCTTATTTCACTTAGCATAATGCTCACCAGTTCATCCAGGTTGCTGCAAATGGTAAGAATTCCTTCTTTTTTATGGCAGCATAGAATTCCATTGTGTAGATGTACCATAGTTTTCTGAGCCACTCATCTGCTGATGGGCAGCTAGACTGTTTCCAAACTGTAGCTATTGCAAATTCTGCTGTTACGAACATAGGGGTGCATAAATCCTTTCTGATAGGTGTTTCTAGTTTCTTAGGATATATTCCTAAGCGTACAAATTAGTGCAGCCACTTTGAAAATTATTTTATAAAACTGGGTTGAAAATGTCCCTGCTTTATGATCTAGTAATCTCACCCTGATAAATATATTTGAGAGATGTTTTTCTTTTCAAATTTTTTCTTTAAATCATAATACAGTAAAAAAATATAGGTCTCATCAAAATAGACACAAAGCACATAGAAATAATAGAGTTCACAAAATATTCTGGCTTCCTGCCATATTGCTATATGATCTTCAAATCAGGCCTACATACTCACAGTTCTTTGTCCTACTAAGCTTGGTTGATTATTATGACAAGTTTTGACCAATTACATATAAGGAAAAGTGATGTGTATCTCATGTGTGCTAAACATGTAACTGCTAGTGCAAGATTTTTTATGTTTTTCTTTTTGTCATGGCAACTAGAAACTTTTTAGAGTTTCTTGCTCTACCAGCCTCTTTCCTGGTATGAGATAAAGAGCAAATCTTCCAGCCAACCCAAATGGACATATAAATTGACTTATAAATAGGCCTTTGAGTTTACAAACCAATAGATTTTGGAGGTTTGATCCTGCAGTATGGCATAGCTCATATTGAGCATTTCAATAGTTTTTTTTATTATGTGCAAGAGCTAATATAACCAACCTAACACTCAAATAAAACTACATATTTGCTCAGGATTCAGTATTCATGCATGGACCCAGCTGGAAAGTTTATTTCTTGGTCTTCTGCCTCATTTGTAGGAAAGCATCATCCTGCCAGGCCAGTATGGCATTGACCCAAGAATCAAGAGGTTGTGGGTTCAATTCCCTTCAGGGTACATGCCTGGATTGTGGGCTCAATCCCTAATAGGAGGCATGCAGAAGGCAGCCGATCCATGATGTTCCTCTCTCATCAATGTTTCTATCTCTCTTTTTCCCTTCTTTTGTCTCTAAAAACCAATGAAAGCATATATTTAAAAAAACAAAATGAAAACAAGAGGGAAGCATCATCCTAGGGAGTGAGATTCAGCTGACTGACTGGAATTGCTCTCAGTCCTAGGTGTGGCACCTCAGTTCTGGTGGCCAGAGAAGCTAGATTTCTCTCTCTTCACTTGGACTCTCCAGAGGGCAATAGATGTCTTTATCTGGTGGCTCAAGGCTAAAAGCAGAACATGCCAGGTCTTTTTAGACCCAGGCTTCAGAACTTGGATAACACTTAATTCCATTCTCTTGGCCAAAAGAAGTCATAAAACCTGGCTGTATTTAAGTGATGGGGTAATAGATAACATCACCTCTTGATGGAGAGGGGACATGAACATGCTGAGACAAAAGGGATTGTTGGTGATGGTCTGTGTAGACAATCTACAGTATTATACATTACAAACCCCGGTATTTTAGTCTATCAATTACATTATGTTTTATTCTTTCCTGTCATTTTTTAAATGATGGTCTTGATATAGAAAATCGTCCTGATAACACTGCAGTAATTTTGATATAGTTTGATCAACATTGCTCTAACAGCAGACTTGAGACATGAGTATTGAAGAGTGCTATAATGTCCATGGAAGCATTATAAGAACAAAATTTGAAAACATCTTAAATGTCCCTCAGGAGGAAAATGAATATATATTATTATTTATTCATATAATAAAATACTATTCATTGGTTTAAAATGAAGGAACTAATAATAGTTCACAGAGAGATAATAGACAATAAATTGATGGATACATTTTGAAGACAATGCTGAGTGAAAACACATTTCAGTTTAAAACATGCAGCACAACAGTATTTAAAAACATGCAAAATAATCCTACATGTTATTTACGGATGTGCATATACACATGAGCTTAATAAAAGCAGTTGTCTTCAGGGAGAAAGATAATAGAATGGAAATGAGTAGGGAAATAAATAGAACTTCAAATTTCTTATATTCTTTCCTTGTTTAAATTGGAATGAAAACAATAAAATTTTTAAATTTTAAAATTTCTGGATTTTCTTTCATTATTTTTATAAACTTCATTAATGACAAAAATAGGATACAAATTTTTAAATTTTAAAATTTCTGGATTTTCTTTCATTATTTTTATAAACTTCATTAATGACAAAAATAGGATACAAAAAGTGTTATGAAAACAATAATGAAAAATATTTCTTTTTTCAGATAATTATTCCCATTAAATATGTTTTGACTCATCCAAGATGCACAAGAAGTCTAGCATGTGCACTGACACTTGTCAAGAATGTAAGAACTTGGTCTGGTGGATGTTTATCCAAAAAGGCCAGTTGTAGAAAGAGATTAGGCTTTAAGTTCTCAGAGAGACAAGGGATCAAAAATAAGGAAGTCAATAGAAGTTGGTTATTAATCATTGAATAAGGTATCAGAAATGGGAGACAAAGCAATGCCAAACTTTCCAGCTGGGTAGGAAGTGAGATGAAGTTCAGAGTCAGAGCAATGTCAGGAACCAAGGTTCACTGTTCAGATCTCTTCCTGAGAAAACAAGTCTCAGCTGCTTTGTGAGCTTGGTGATCAGGTGGGCCTGCTTTCAAGATCCTGGGCTGGCCTGGGCTGGACATGCAGTGTTTCATCCTGAATCAGATGGATCCTGTCAGAGTTCTCAGGAATACTTTATTCAGCAATCAAGTGCCATTCATTGGGAATTAAGATGTAGTCTCCCTTGTGCAGAGCTAGAAGAAAAGGTGGTGATGACATCATTTCCTGTCCAGATAAGACACAGGCCACTTGTTCCCATTAGACAATTGCCACTGGTGAGCCAGGCTAAGAGTGTTAGCTTGTTAGATGGCTGTTTGGGCCTCTGAGACCCATTGGCTTGCTTGTGGTTGCCTATACTTTCCTGACATGTTTAGTCTTCTTATTTTAAGGTAAAAACGAGGTCATTTAGTGAGTCAAATCTGAGTGGAGTCAGGAGGCAAGTTGTCCATTTCCTCCTCCTCCCCCTCCCCTTCCTCCTCCTCCTCCTCCTCCTCCTCCTCCTTCTTCTCCT
>JAAGEH010000005.1:16687977-16753146 GCA_011751065.1 Lasiurus cinereus | reverse complement strand
TCTCTCTCTCTCTCTCTCTCTCTCTCTCTCTCTCTCTCTCTCTCTTCTCTCATAATTTCTGAGAGAACTATTTGGATCCCAGGAGGTGTGCCTAAGGGAACGTGAATTACTGGTGAATTGCCAATCAAGGTGAAGAAAGAGAAAATGTCAGGTAAATGTTATCTGTGTGTTGTTTGCTTAGCTTCTCCCTGAGGGAAGAAGGCTAAGTCATTGGAATTGAGTGAATACTTTTGCAGGTCTGTAATTCTTCTCTGCTGACAACTGTCATTGTAACCTCAAACCTGACATTTAAAAAGAACAGTGCTAAAGAAACAGCCAAGGTTCCACAGTGATTAGCACTCTGCCCTGTTGCCGACCTTTACCTGAATCTGTCACCAATGCACATTCTCTTCTTTTCTGTTGAGATCAAAACCTTTCCCAATTTGTGCTTTTCCCCTGCTATTTCTCACTAATGTTTTCCATTGTTGTTTTATTAAGGCATGAGGACTCAAGAATGTTTTGAGAAGCAAAGTCACCACGTCCTCAATTCTCTTTATTTTAAAGGTTTTTTATTGATTTGATAGAGAGAGGAAGGGAGAGAGAGCGAGAAATATTGGTGTGAAAGTAAAACATTGATCAGCTGTCCCTTGCACCCTCCCCGACCAGAGAGAAATATGTGCCTTTTTTATATCTGCTCTCCTTTACTACTCTAAAATCTATATTAAAAGATAGTGGTGCAGGAGAGAGCCAATCAATGATTCTCTCTCATCATTGCTGTTTCCATCTCTTTCTCCTTTGCTGCCCACTCTGAAATCAATTTTTTAAAAAATAAAAAGATCGTGGCTCTGGCTGGGTATCAGTTAGAGCCTCATCCTGATATGCCAAGATTGTAGGTTCAATCCCCAATCATGTCACATACAAGAATCAACCTATGAATGCATAAATAAGTAGAATAAAAAATTGACCTTTCTCTCATCAATGAATAATTAAAAAAAAAAGACTGGTGCAAAACACACACACATGTGCACACAGCCACTAATTAGTGACTGTTTCCTAGGAAAGGTTCTGCAAGATGATTGACTTTTTTGGCGAAGTCTAGATTATTGTGACCGAGGTCCTTGCAAATGGAATATCATTGAAAATGATATCTCTTTCTTAGAGTCTTGGCCCTAGAAATTCTCCCAGGTTATTCATCACTGTCTTTCTCCACCTATAGCTGAATGGAGAGTAAGTATTCTAGAGCAGCAATCTCCAACCAATGGTCCATGGACCACTGGTGGTCCCTGAGGTCCGCAGGTTTGTGATTGCTATTCTAGAGGAACCTTAACCTCAGGATGGAAGGGCCTGGATATCTGAATGATTCCAAGGAGCAGTTTATGATAATTCCCTGGCAACCAATTGGACTTTGAGTGAATAAAAAATTCCTGTTCTAAAAGCCAATAGTCCCTGGAACCTTGGGGTGTCTCTGCTATTGGACTTTTAGTGATAATCATGGTGTTTGGCTCCTCTAGAAGCCAATGATGTTGATATTTCAAATTATTTTTAAAACTTGGTACCTGACACTTTCTGAAGTTAGAGGAACAGGTTATAGTTTAATCTATGTTACTTTGTCTTGAAAATGAGATTTTGAAACTAGGTAATCTCCAAATTCCAATTCCAACAATATTAAATATATGCATTTATATGAAATACAGCAGCACTTCATTCCTCCTTTACTCATGAGAGACATTGCTAAAATATCACATGATGTAGCCTCCTACTCCTCAATGCAATGCTTCGAACGGCTCTTGCCAACTTGTTTGTATTAATAGAAGCAGTGAAACCTATTGGTCAGTGCTACTCTATACACCAACCTAAAAATAGCTGTTGGTTTTTGCAGGTAAGTGGGAGCAGGTCATATAAGTGGAAAACGTAGTCTCCTCTAGCTTCTCTGAGATACATCATTCATTCTCCACTCTCTCTGTCTATCTTCCACACCTCTTCTCATTTTAAAGGATATTTGTGAGAAAGGTTATGGTTTTTCAGGAAACATTACAGATTTTAAAACCAATACTTGAAAATATAAAAATTATAGATTTTAAAACCATGCTCTAGAGGCACAAAGAAGAAACAATCTTTAAGAAACATTAGAATTAGGTCATTTTTTATTTACACAAATACAGAGATACCTTATATTTATGCTCTAGAGACCAAAGACTCAGAAAAATATATTTGTGTATTTATTACAAAATGTATTGAGGGAGGCCCCTGTTTATTATTCAGTAACTTCTTTTTTATATTATTTTTTAATTAATTTTTATACATATCTCCCAATTGTCCCCCCTCCCTTCCAGGCATATCCCAACCCCCTAGTGTCTATGTTCATTGGTTATGCTTATATGCATGCATACAAGTCCTTTGATCACTTATCTACCTCACCTAACTTTAATCTTCCTGCTGTAATTTCACAGTCTGTTTGAAGCTTTACTCCCTCTGTATCTATCCTTTTGTTTATCAGTTTATAATGTTCTTTATTATCCGCAAATGAGTGAGATCATGTGATGCTTCTCCTTCATTAACTGGCTTATTTCACTAAGCATAAGGCTCTCCAGTTCCTAACTTCTTGAGGGGATTTTGAAACAATTACTATTTTGTGTATGGCTAACAGTACTAGGGCTTATAATATATATTTCTTCCTCTCTTTATTTATCAAGAGAAATGAAATGTTTTAGATGATAATGAATGAGTCAAACTAAAACTCCTTGCTAGCCTAGTTTTCCTCAATAAAGCTGTGCAATAGTTATGGGATACAAGCACCTCAATGAAATGTAAATTGATTACACTTTTATTTCCTGAGAAAGATTGGTATTCCTAAATCAGCAGAGGTAGAAAACAGAAGATTGCTCTAGTTGTCATGCATAAAAGCTGAAGGCATTTGGCTTTGGACTCAGATTGGCTAGATATGCAAGGGCCTGAGTGGGGGTAATACATAAAGTTTTATGAAGAATATAAGGTAACAAAATTGGATTATTAAAGTACAAAGATTTATTATAATTTAATTTCTAATTATAGTCAATCCTTATTTGATGTTTCTACAGTACAAATTTGTTTATGATAATTCCAAAATCAAACCCATGACACTTCTGGTCATTTACAGACATTTGCTGAGTGGGGGGGAAATTGAGTTGTCCATCATGCATCATCCCACCTGAAATGGAACAAGACGATGCTCTGACTTCTTTTGCATTAACTCATAAATATGTGTTCTTTTCAAAGTATATTTAGTGCCCTATTTTTCACACTTTTGTGTTCTTTGGGGCGTGTCTTGCTGTTTAAAATGATGCCCAAGAATGATGCTGAACTGTTATCTAGAACTTTTAATTTCAAGAAGTTTGTTAGGTACCTTAGAGAAAAAATATGTGTTAAAATAAGCTTTGTTTAGATATAAATTTTAGTGCTACTAGCCAATAATTTGATGTTTATGAAACAATGAAATCGATTAAGTAGTATGTTGTCTTTAACAGGAACACACATAAAACAAAGCTACCTATTGAAAGATTGACAAAATATTGACTAGGGGCTCTCAGGAACCTAACACTGTTTTTCCTATAAGAGCAATGGTTTAGCATTTGCTAATTTATTGTTGACAGCAATGTTATAGAACATAAATACTGGGAATAATGAAAATGTATCATAAAATGCTAGAGCTGGAAGATATATTTGAAATAATCAAATTCATTGTCATTATGGTATGCAGGAAACTGAAGTCTAAAGATACAAAATAAGTACCAAGATTGCATACTTATTTATTACTGAAACTGGACCAGTGACAAGACTCTTAATATTTTTCTCCTGGAGTTATCCCTTTGCACAAACATGCAAATTTTTAAGATAGTACTTTCATGTAAGAAATACTTAAGCCAAAATCTGAGATGATTTGATTTTCCCTGGAAGGTGGGCCTGTGGTGGACATGCCTAGTTAATCACACATATGATCTGCTTCTCTGTCCTCATCAAGGTGATCCTAAGCTTGTGACTTCAGCCTACACCTGAATAGATTCAGGATAGATTCAGAACCCATGAATCTTCCAAAGTGACTGGAAGGATCTCTCTTTCTCTCTCTCTTTCTCTCACAGACACCTGTGGTGGGATTAGCACCCCTCTTTCCCACACCTATAAGCTTTCTGTGAGGTCATAATCTAGCACAGGGATCAGTAAACTACTACATAGAGGTAAATTTTGTCACACTACCTCTTTTGAAAATAAAGTTTTATTGTAAATTGTCCATATTTATTTATGCGTTTTCTCTGACTACTTTCACTACAGCTGCAGAGATGAGTGGTTGTGACAGAGATTTATGGCCCTTTACTGATATTTACTATTTTACCTTTTATAGAAAACTAGAAGCCCATTGCATGATTCATGTAAGAATACCTTCCCCTGGCTTCACTCCCAGTCATCCGGGAGCCTGCAAGTCCTCGCTTCTGGCCACCTGGGAGACTGCAAGTCTTTGCTCCTGGCCACAGAACCATTCCTGTAGCTCCTTCCACTCCCCGCCCTCCCTCTCATAGCAGTCATCCCAACCTGCCCAGCTGCTCTGTGCCAGTATATGCAAATTAACCCACCATATTTGCTGGGTTATTTTTCATATTCACTCCTGATTGGTTTGTATGCATCACAGAGGTATGGTCATTTTGCATATTACTCTTTTATTAGTATAGATGTGTGCTGACTGTGGTCTAGTATATAGCATGAACTTTGGTGCCAGTTTTTATGTAAGTGATCTGTGATGATAGCCTTTGAAATCATTTCATCAGTTGGTCCCCCTTAGCCTGTAGTTAAAGATATTATGTTGAGGAGCCTTATCATAGTGTCTATATATCATGGGAGGATTATCTTTCATTATTTGTTGTTATCCAACAATCTGAATCAATTTAACAAAAGTGATCCATAACTCATTTTAGCACTTACTGAATATCTTATCAGTCATGTGAGTTTCTAAATTCTCAGACTTCAATGCTAAGATTCTGAACCAATAATTCTTTGCCTGACCTAGCCATCCTTACCAGCTGTCAGTCTTAACTGAACCAGTTGCTATTGGGGCTTCAAAATCAGCAACAGGACAAAATTAACTTCCCAAGTGTCTTTTCTGTTGCATAAACATATGTAAGAAATGCTTTTATTTAGCTTAGTGACATTTACTACCCAACTACTTGACAAAACGCCATGTTTAAATAAATGTTGATTGCATAGATTCATCTTCTCATGATAATGAATGGCAAATGCATTGAGATAATTATACAATAATCTCAAAACCACACACAGCAGCTTTTGCTTAATGGAATTACTTGAGAAAGTGTATTTTAATCTTCTAACTTGAGACTGCCATGAAAAGAATACTGTGGTAAACATTTTAGCAGAGCTTCTGTGATATTCTTATTTAAATGGGCACTGTCTGTTTGGAGGCTTCCTGAATTTTATAAAATCCCTCTTCTCAATTAGCATATTGTGGTTGAATTAATACATCATTTAAACTTCTTGTAAATCTCATAGACATCTTTTTTTAATATATTTTATTGATTTCTTACAGAGAGGAAGGGAGAGAGAAAGTCAGAAACATCAATGAGAGAGAGACATTGATCAGCTGCCTCCTGCATGCCCCACAGTAGAGACGTGCCTGCAAGCAAGGTACATGCCCCCGACCAGAATCGAACCTGGGACCTTTCAGTCCGCAGACCGATGCTCTATCCACTGAGCCAAACCGGTCTCGGCCTCATAGACATCTTTAGTTAAAAAAAAAATTAGTGCCCAAATGGGTATTTTAGGCAAATGAATAACTTTATAAAGTCTTTGTCTCAAAATCAAGGTGTGGAGCAGAACAAATCAGTAGGTGTTGGGAAAATCAAAGAAAGTGTGAATAACTATGATGCCCTCTGAATAGAACAGAGAATATTTTTTCTACAGACTCTTTTTAAGAAGTATAAAGAATAATAGAGCATAAATGAAAAGGAAATCATAACCATGGGTGAGGAATGCAGAAAAATGTCTTGGGTTTAAATGCTATATTAAAGAAAAAATGATGTGGCAAAGAGAAAAGGGCAAGAATGAGGCTGAACATGCACAAAAATCAACTCAAAATAAATTAAAGATGAATGTAAGACCTAAAACCATGAAACACCTAAAAGAAAACTTTGGTGGTAGCTCTTGGACATTGGTCTTGGCAATTATTTTTGGATTTGTCACTTTGGTGTCAAAGGCACAAAAGGAAAACAGATATGTTTCCACTGGACTGAAAAGCTTCTAAACAGTGAAGGGAGCCATCAACTAAATGAAAAAGCAACAAATAGGAGAAAATGTTTGCAAACCACATATTCAATAGGAGGTTAATATCCAAAATATGCAAGTAACTCATACTACTCAATGGCATTTAGGTTATTTTGAATATTGTTTGCAATTCTATATTTTGACAACTGTTTTTAATTCTCAGATTATATCTTATATGCGTGGCTATTGACTGTTAGCATGTTGGAAGAGATAATTATTTCATTAAGTCTTTTTTGCATTTAGTTTCTTTCTTTTTTGGCTTAATTACTTTTTATAATTGTTACTTTGTAAAAACTTAATGAAAGCATCTTTAATCTAAGACATTCTTTAATCTAGGACATCTTTAATCCCACATTCCTCTTTCCACCTTCACTCATGCTTCTAATATATTTCCTTAAGGTAGCCCCACTCACGCATCAATCTTTAGGGTCAATCCAGAATGCAGGTTGTGAATATGACTCCTCTTTGCACCTTAAATCTGGGCATAGTGTCAGTATCTATCTGATGTCTTTTTAATGAATGTCTGTGAAGAACATCAGATAATTCAACAAACCCTATCAGAATAATATGATTTGTACTACCTTCCAAACTTACAAATGAAAGTATTATTTAAAAAATAAATGCCTTAGGAAACTCCACAGATGATATCTATTTTTCTTCCTTAGTTTACATTTCATTTTTCTATGAAAATAAGTTAAATTAGTCTCATACTTTCATTTCCTAATGTCATGTTATCCCCATGATAATATGTACTCAGCAAAATGATTGCTAGCTTACAGTTTCATAATTTTTTTTTTTGTATTTTAACATTTCAGAAATCGGGATGGTTCATAATTGATGACATTCTAGCATTGTGTCATTGTTTAATTGGCAGAGGTTTTTCTCTCTTAGTGATGCATATAATAATGATGAATTAGATTGAATAAGGATTTGATGAAATACAGTATTTTAATGCTTCAGTTATGTAAAAGACATTGCTTTGTGTCTGGGGAGAGGGAGATTTTAGAAGAGAATTAAAATAATGTAACATCATTTGTATCATATTTATAGAGCTCCTATGTACGTTAGATCACTTGATTAACATAATAACAGTAGATTTATTATTAGCCTAAATTCATACCTGGAAAAAAATGCTTAAGTGATTTGCATAAGGACATTGATTCACAAGGTCAAGAACCATGTTTATTTTATTTACAAGTATAATATAGTGTTTGGCTTATAGTTGGAACTTAATACAGATTTGTAGAATAAAGGAAGAATCAAGTCATACTCATGTTTAATTATTGTCATTTAAATATGATTCCCTTCCTGTTATAACAGTCCATCTCCTTCATTTATAGTACTTCACTGCCTCTCATAGATGGTAAACTCATTAAGGGATAGACCAAGTAAAAACTATTTTTAAAAAGTGATTCTGACAATATATGGGACAGTTAGAATTGGAAGGGATTTTAAAGATTGCTTAGTCCTATCATCTTCTCAAAGAAAAATAAACCAAAGACCATAGATTAAATGATTTATTCAAGTTTATATGACTAGTAGATGACAGACCTTAGTCTTGAAGCAATCATTCTAGCATTTGGCATCGATGACCTTCATTTCCTGATATGGTTGGTTTGATAGCTGAGATCAGCTAAATCTCTTGTCTTTGGGATTAATCTGCATTTCTCATCTTGTGTCCAAACTGCTAGAACTTTCCATTGAATGCCTAATAAGGGCTTCAATCTCAAATTTTGTAAAGCAGAACTTATTATGGCCTGCTCAACCTTACTCTGCTTCCTATATTCCCATCTTAGGTAATGGAAGTCTCATTTTCTTCCAGACAAACTGGCACAGACCCTAAGAATCATCATTGATTTCTTTTTCTTTCTCACCCCTCATATCAGAGTAACTGCTGAGTCTTGCTCACTTCACAACCTATGCATTTTCTCAAATCTATCTCCCTTGTCCCACTGATCACTCCCCTATTTCAGGCCATTGCCATATGCCTCCTAAAATATTGTAGTAGCACCTACCTGATCCGCCCTGTCTTGAGTTTTGTCCCCTAAATCCCTAAATCTATTCTATAAATTGTAAAATTGTAGTCTGATATATATATATATATATATATATATATATGGAGAGAGATATATATGGGGGGAGAGAGAGAGAGAGAATCTGATCTTGATTTTATTCTGTTTAAATCTTTGCTAGTTTCCTTCATATTTAAATCCAAGCCCTTAGTATGAATGAACTACACCTTCTTGCAAATTCTAGCTTCTGCCTAACTCTCTGCCCTGTTTTCCATTGCAACACATACTTGATAGTCATATCAGGAATTTAAGCACAGTTATTAAGGCCTATGTCTCTGGTGTTTCACAGACAGGAACAAATCCTGGCTCTAGTTCACTAAATGTTTAAGTTTATTTTAAGTGATTTTATTTTCCGAAGCCTCACTTTTCTCAGTTGAAAAATGGAGGTAATTTTAGTTTTCATTTTATTGCACTACTAGAAGCCCATTGCAGGAAGATTCCTGCAATAGGGCTTCCTGCGGCTGTCTCCGCTTCCCGGCCTGCTTCCCTCTCTTCTCCTCCATCTGCTTCCCTCCCATCTTCGATGCCCCTCTTTCTTGCTTCTCTGCAGCTTTACTCCCTTCTGCAGCTCTTGGCTTCATTCTGCTGTCTTTAGTATTTGATCTGTGCCTGGATATGCAAATTAACTGCCATCTTGTTTGGGTTGCTTTGCATAACCACTCCTCATTGGCTAGAGGGTGTGGTTTGTGGGCATGGCTTGTGAGCATATTGGAGGTACTATCAATTTGCATGTTTCTCTTTTATTAGATGGGATTGCAAAGGATAAAGGAGATAATCTGTATAAAGTGTTGATCATTATCTAACACATACATTGCAAGCAACAATAAATAGTCTAGGAATATAATTCTTTTTTGTCTTAGCTTGGCCAATCCTCATCATTGAAGATAGTCCAGTCCTCATCTAACTTGAAACATATCCTTAATGTGCCTTCCCTGTGCTGTGTTCCTTCACCCTTCTGTATATCACCATCATAGCATTGTTCATACTGTGCTTGCTGACTTATATATCCTGAGGATAGTAACTAGTATTGTCTGGTACAGAGAAGCCACTTGATAAATATTTTTTGACATGATCTAGAGATTATGAAGGAATGATATCACTGCTGTATTCACAGTTCCTGACTTGTGCATAGTAGGCAAGTTGACAAATATCTGTTGAACAGATGCATTAGTGAAATTAAAGATGAATGCTCCTTTGCCAATTTTCTCCTTCCATGTATAGGGAAGGAAAAACTTTGCCTTGATCCTGGCTGAACATGAAATTAAACCAACGAAGACAGATTAATAGGAGGAAAGCATATAAATTTTTAATGTAAGTTTTACATGGCACGTGACTCTTCATCAGGAAATGAAGACTAAAAAAGCTGTTAAGCTTGAGCATTTTTATATTAGGTTTGTTTAAGAGTGGAAAGTCATGAGAAAATGTGATAAGACCAAAGGATATGAGTTAAAGATAGTAAACTAGGGGAAGCTTAGCAAAGCTTATTGCTTCATATTTTGGTCAGTGTTCCTCCATCTTCAGAGATAAAGATGGCACTTTCTTCCGGGCGATGGGAGGAATTTCTTCCATGAGAGTCCTATGACCTGTTTCAGGGAAGACAGGGGAGGGAAGTCAGAGAGTCTTTCCTAAGCATCTTGTTTCCAAATTCCTTCATCTTAAAATATTCTATATGCACAAATGCCATATTTGGGGGTAGTATGTTTTTAAACTTATCAGATGACAATTAAAGGGGGAAATAGCATTCTGTTATCAATCTATGACCATGTGTATTTGCCACTTCATGGTAAGACTGCAATACAAACGGTATGTGGGACCCTCTATTACTCTGACTTTAGAAAGTGACTAACAATTCTGTCTGCAACTTTAGGGCACCAACATATGTCTAACCATAAAGAGAAGAACTTTTGGATGTGGCCATTAGACACTTTGTCTGACAGAACAGCTGCTCCTGTCATTGCAGTTGTGTTTTCTCTTTTGGTTTGGTGTTTTCCTGGGGACCTCATCAAACAAGCACACCACCTCAAAGCTGCTTTAGGGTTCACTGCCTTCGGTCTCAAACAGATGTTACTTGTAGTGTTACTCTCTGCATAGAAGTTGGCTCCATCTGCCAGAATTTCTGCTGTGAACACTTGCAGGTCAGATAATTTACATAAAAATATGCTAGAATTACAATTGGGATAGTCAATGTCAAAGAATAATTTGGTGCTGTAGCCTTGCATTGTCTGCGATAGTGATCAGGATAGATGACCTGCTTTGGTCTTTCAGGACTTGATGTCCATCTCTCTTGTTGTCCCAGATCATTGGATCTCTTCATACTTGGCTGGTTTTTGCAGTCTATTTTCTTTTTGGACCATTTTTGTTTTTCTTTTCATTCTCCTTCTCCTTCCTTCTCTGGATCTATTTGAGATTTTTTCTTTCCCTCTGCTTCTTACTGGGAATGATTGTCAGCAGTTTTAAGTGCCACAGGTGAAGTTTAATGGTTTGCATATAGACTTAATTCATTTCATAAATGTAATTATAGGAATTGGGACAAAACTTGGAGAATCAATCGAAACTTGGAAAGCCAGGTTATCTCAAACACATGTTAAATCAGTAAATTTGCAAAATTAATTTATTTTGCAGAAATTCTATAGGATTTCTTCTTTTCCTCCATTTGAGGATTTGCTAAGTTCTGCCTTAAATTATTTAAAATAACAACAACAATAATATGAAAAGCAACTGAGTATCAGCAGTGGGCTGCAAGGCTTATGAATATAACAAGAGAGTTTGCATTAATATTTGCAGATCATTGACTTTATGGAATAAGACCAAATGACACATTCCTTCTTTCCCAACATCCTGTCTCCTTTTCGCTACCCAGATACCAAGCTCTTTACTTTGTATGTACTGGCAGGAATGTTCTCACTTCAATTCACTGAATTGGAAATTATTCACTTTCCTTACTATTAGCCCCTTGGAAAAGATTTTCCTGACTGCTCTACCTAAACATACTTCTCTTCACCATTTTATCTTTTTATAACATATGTTTTTTATTGATTTTTTTAGAGAGAGAGGAATGGAGGGATATAGAAACATCAATGAGAGAGAGACATTGATCAGCTGCCTCCTGCATGCCCCACCCTGGGGATGGAGTCCACAACTGGACATATGCCTGGACCAGGAATTGAACTAGTAAACTCTTGGTTCATGGGTCAACTCTCAACCACTGAGCCACATCCACCATGCATATCTCTTTATCATTTTATTTTACAACTCCTTGTCCTCTATTTTTATAAGCCTTATTACAACATGTAGTTATTCTATTAATTTGCCTATATTATTGGAGTTTTGGTTAGTTTCTTTAAATAGAATATAAGCTTCATATACTCTACTGAAAGTATCTGTGAAATAATAAGAAATACATATAGAAATACAATGATTCCTACAAGAATGGGCATTTCTTACCGTGGCTACCAGCACTACCTTTGCTCTGCCTGGAGCTGCCTTTCCACCTTCCGACACTGCCCAGAGGCTCCAAGCTGAGTGGCTGGGGTGGTGGGGGATGCCTGTGTTGTCACCATGGTGATGACACAAGTGTCCTGCCCCACTCCCAATTGCCTGGTGCTTGCATATGCAAATGAACCTGGCATCCTTTTTGCATACTCACTCCTGATTGGCTGGTGGGTGTTGTGAAGGTACAGTCAATTAGCATGTTTCTCTTTTATTAGTATAGACATTTGTCTCTGTCTCAGTTGCTGCTAATATTTGGTCTTTAATTCTGCTTCTGACAAAAAGCTTCTAAAAACTCTTATAATCTCCTGAGTGATATGGTGTCTAACAGAGTTTCTAAATCCCTTGGAATTTCCTAGGTGATGAGAGCAAGTTTTGTTCTAATGAGGCAGCTCTTGGTGGGCTTCTTGATGGGGACTGGTCACTGAAAAAGGTCAAGCTATGGTTAGAAGCTTATAACTCTCATTCCCAGCCCCCATTCTCCAGAGAGGGGTGGGGGACTGGAAAGTGAATTAATAATACATCATAATAGATTATGCTTGTGCATAAAACCCTCCAACGCACAGGATTGGTTAGCACATCCATGTCCTGGGAGGGTGATGAACCCAAGTATCCTTCTAGACTTTGTCATATGTCTTTCTTCATTGGGCTTCTCTTCTGCATCCTTTACTGTGTTCTTTATTATGTAATGAACTACCAAATATAAGTAAATGCTTTACTGAGTTTTGTGAGCTATTATAGAAAATAATTAAAGGCAAATAGGGAGTTATGGGAATGCTGATTTATAACTGGTCAGTCAGAAGTACAGGTTACAACATGGCATTTGTGATTGGTGTCTGAAGTGGGTACAGTTTGTGTGAGTTGAACCATTAACTTGTGTGATCTGACCTAGTTCTAGGTAGAGAGTGTGAGAACTAAATGGAATAGTAATGTAGTCATCTGATGTCAGAGAATTGGTCAGTGTGGGCAGAAACCCCCAGACAACTGCTGGCTGGAAGTAGTGGTGAAAATGGTAATAGTAGGAAGAAAAATTCTACAATTTTTCCTTTCCAAGGTGCATCTCTCTCTTTCCCCTCATTGCATCCCTAGTGCCCAGACCACTGTATAAACTCAATAAATACTGTTTAATGTGCCATGCACTGTTCCAAGTACTTTACATGCATTAATTCATTTATTCTTACTACAACTCTATTAGGGGGATGTTTTTATTTTCCCTATTTTGCAGCTAAAGAAGCTGAGACATAGAAAGATCAGATAATTTGTCAATGGCCACATGGCTAGTATGAGTGAGTAGAAATTCAAACCCAGGAAGTCTGGCTTTGGAACATGTGCTTCTAGTGAATAAAACCACAAAATTATATGTTAACAGTTTAATTTGTTATATATATAAATGTTCCTATGCAAAAGGGGATTATACACTCAAGTAATAATAAAATTTCCCCAAATAACTTTACAACACAAGAATACTGTTGTGTCCTGAGTGTCTTCTGCAAGAGAAGAATAATTTCCAGGCCAGTGCAGCTAGACTTTTCTAAGCATTAAGCTATTAAGATATTAACATATACAAAGGAAGACTGTGTCAATCATAAGGGAGATTATTCTGCAATGGAAATAAATAACACAAAAAATAATTAAAGAAGTGTTACTAAACTAAGGAAGCCATCATCCTTCACCCATCTCTCCTGAAGTCTGGGGAGGAAGATGGTAACTTGATCAACAACTTACCAGTGTTCTTCCTTTTTTGTTTTTCTTTTAAATTGTGGTGAAACATGCATAACATAAAGTCTACAATTTAAACATTTTTGAGTGTTAACTTTTCAAGCCTCAGATAAGATTTATAAGATTTTGTGTAGCTAATCAAGATGTATGTGGCCTAGTCATATGCTTATTTCTTAATTTATTGTTATACTGTATATATATTTAGCAAACATACTTTGAAAGGTAGGATTAGATGAAGAGGTAGAAGAAAGAAATTAATACTTGTCTGTATTGTCCTGCAAGATAATCATAAGAACTAACTCCAGTGTGGGCAGCGTGGGCTTGAAAGTAATAAAAATGTTAGCAAAATATTTATTTTCCTAGAATTAATGAATACATTTCTTTGTGGGGGGGGGAAGTCACATATGTTCTATCCAACAATGAAATTCCCTGCAAGAATCATAAATTTTTGTGACTGTGCTAAAGTAGACATCAATAAAGTATTGTTTGTGTATCTTGGAGTGTCATATTCTCACTGGACCAGCTTGCTTAATGTGTTCTAGGTAGAATAACAGACTTGAAAAAACACACTGCCAGGAAAGAGGTGGGCAGTGGATTGTGGACAAGAAGTGTGAGGTCTACTAAAAATCACCATGGGATACATACACAGTTTTAAAAGAATAGGAGTGAACCCAAAGATAAGAAAGCAGGGTTAGGGAAAAATTGATATACTATGCAACTTTAAATTGTATAGTTTTCCTTTAAATAGGAAGTGAGAACAAACCATAAAACTAAATGACCTGGCTTACCACTCACCTCTCCCTCCCCTAAACCTCTATGATGTCAGGAGGAATTTAATTTCTTTAACTCCACTGTGGAAGAAAATAGCTAGGAGATACATTTAACTCAAAACCAAAATAATGACTTGAAGTAGATGGACTAAAAACCATTGATAAATATTAGTGAGAATGCTTTGAGGAAGAGGATATATAGTATAAATAACCATTGGGGCTCTAGTTTTTCAAGCATAGTCCAAGGAGAGGATGCACTCACAGTATCCCACCTTTCTGTGTCCAATAGCAGGTGGATCAGGCTACCTAATCCGAGTCAGTCATTGTTAAAACTGTCAAATTGGTGCTGTGTTTTAAGACTATGCTATACAAACATCTGATTATCAATTAGTCTTCCATGTAGCTTGTTAATGTGAAGAAAATATACTGCTTAAGATTGCTTATGTCTGAACCACTTGGACAATACAATTCTCTTTATCAAGTAATAAACTGGTATTTTGATAATACCTTGGCTTGCTATATAAATTGCCTACTAAGAGGAGTTATATGGGTCATACTCTCTTTGTGTCTGTTCTCTTTTTTTATAGTTCTGTTCTATACTAATGAACTATGATTTTATATATCAATCCATATGGGGCTGATAAATTTGAATCACCTCCTAAAATATAATTTCATTCTTAGTGTGCTGGAATATGTGCACGGAGTGGGAAGGCTATCCCTCAGCCCAGCCTGCACCCTCTCACAATCCGGGACCCCTGAGGGGTTGTCCAACTGCTGATGTAGGCCCAATTCCTATGGTATCAGGCCTAAACTGACAGTTAGACATCCCTCTCGCAATATGGGACCACTGTCTCCTAACCCCTTGCCTGGCTGCCTCATTGCTCCTAACTGCTCACCTGCCTACCTGATTGCCCCTAACCACCTCTGCCTGCCTGCCTGATCTCCCTTAACTGCTTACCTGCCTGATCACCCTTAATTGCTTGCCTGCCTGCCCTATCGCCCCTAACCACCTTTGCCTTGGCCCCTGCTGCCTGGGCTTTGTCTTGAAGGATATCCAGAATTATGTCTGGAAGGTCATTGGGCTGTCTGGTCTAATTAGCATATTACACTTTTATTATTATAGATATGCATAACCCATGGACACAGGCAATAGTGAAATAGTGAAGGCCTGGGGCAGGGGCAGGGGCAGGCTAGAAGGATTAATGGGGAAAGAAGGGTACATCTGTAATACTTTCAACAACAACAACAAAAAAACTAAATAAATAAAGGTATCCCAGAAAAAAAAGAACTAAAGTCGCCTTGAAATATATGTTTTCTGACAATTACAAATAAGACGATTGAAGAATATGCTTCTTCCTAACTTAGCTTTTATAATTTTTTAGTTGCATGGATGAGCACTGAAGGGGCTCAAGGTAGTTTTCTCCATGGTCCACACTCAGTGTGCTTTTCTTTATTATACTGAGTATTCCAAATTTTGAACTAAAGCAGAAAAACCTGACTGACATTAAGCAGAGAAACTTGTATCTCATCACTCTCTCAATCCAGTGTTTTAGTTCTGTTCCTGCAAGCTGTTGGAGTTGCCAGGTTATGTGACCCACCCACATACCAGACTTTCTATTTTAAGACCTGCACTCCTGTCGTTGCCCTGAACTCCTGTCCATTTGAAAGAGAATCTGAGACTGTAGGATTTGACGGCCTAGAGTTTCACTCTTAGCTTTAAATTCTTTAGTCATTTTCGATGACTTTGGACACTTTATTTTCCAAAATAACAATTTTAATTCACAATGAAGTATCCCCATGTAAAGATATACTTTTCATGGCTTTATATTTTAAATTCATATGAAATCTAGAAAAGAGAAATTGTGCCAATACTGTTTGAACAATTGCTGTAAAATGTGCTGTGGCATATGGAGGACAGAGTACCATAGCAATTCCCCTGGAATTACTTATAATATCTTACTTATTGTATATGCATTGATGCATTCAAGGTAACTGCAATTCCAATATCTTGTGGGTGGGCTGACCAGAGTCACTTAATCATTAGAGTGTATTGCCAATGCAGATTTCCCAAGGAATGAAGAGCTTTACTATTTTTTTTCAAGATATTCTATAAGGTTTTAAAGATAAGTGGTAGATGCAAATTATGAAAGGGTATTATTCCATATTTATGTATATGTAGAACATTTGGGACAAGTAAATGCATACATATATGTAAGTTAATGCTATGAGGTCTGGATTTGAGGTGGGAAAGAGGCATAAGCCAAAGGGAATGTGCTTAGTCTATTAATGAAAGCCTATTTCTTGGAAGGTATATATTTATAGCTCATGAAACAAGTTCCTATTTTGAATTACAATCTTGAAATGAGGTAAAATGAAATGGTTTTCGGTACATTTTGAAAAGTGAGGTATAAATAAGAAGGTCATAGAAGCACATTAAAATAAGTCAGCTCCTGAATAAGAGAGTGTCTCAGAACAGAAATGTCCCATCACATTCTAGCTTGTGCTCTCCATATAGGAAACCCCCTTCCCAAAGTATATACACTTTAACAGCTGATAGCTAAAATTTGAAAATGAAATGTATCTTACTACACACTGCCCTTATAACTATGTCAAGTGTGTGTGTACACTTTTTGGACACCCTATATTTTTGTACTTGCCTCATTTTATTCATACTTTGGAGGGAAAACTGGTTCTACTTCATTTCTGTATCTTGCATGGCGTCTTATCTGGTGCCCTGCAGAGTTGATTAGGAATGTATGACTGTGTACATTAAATTGTAAAGAACATCGTTACCATGTCTGTGTTATCTGTAAGGCACAGCCAGAGCTGAGACTTTGGGGATATTGTTACAGTGAGGCTACTGCTATATTTTAAGTTGAATGGTTCTTGTTATTAGTAGTAATTAAAATGAGTAGTAATTTAATTAGTAGTAATTAAAATTAAAATATTTTCATATCAAACATGTTACCAAATCAAAAAACAAAGAAACAAACAACAAAAAGCGGTAAAGTTGGTTTTTCCTGGAAGAAAACCTAGTTGGAAAAATTGCTCCTGGCCAGGTGGGTCTCAGGCTGCACTCCCAGACTGGATGGTGCTGCTGGCTGGACTTCTTGTCCAGGTGAGGCTGCAGGAGGGCTTTGCAGATGAGCAGGGCCTTGGCCCCACAAGTTATGCACTAAGTTGGTGAGGGCTGCAAACTGGGCTTGTTAGGCCACAGGTTGTTATCTGAGGTCAGTTAAGGTCACTGGCTGGTTTCTCTGGTCAAGAGGGGCCTCCAGCTGTCCATTGCCATTGTCAGGGGCTAGAAACTGTGCTCTGAGGCTTGCAGAGTTGCTTTTAGTGCTTCCTGGTCAGGGGTAGTTGCAGGCTGTGCTCTGCAATTGGGCAGGGTCACCAGCTGGGCCCCCTGTTGAGTGAGGCCTCAGGTCATGTGCAGCAATAGGGCCAGGCTGTAAGCTGGGCTCTACTGATGGTTGGAGCTGTAGGATTTACCCACAGTTCATGATACAATAGTCTGAGCTCTGAGCATGCATAGAGATACTGTTCAGGATTCCTGCCTACTATATGGGGACAGAGGTTATGCTCATCAGTTGGCAGAGCTGCTGGCTAGATTGTGTCTGAGCCACATTGGTGGATAACTCTCCAGGAGAGACTGAAGGCTATGCTCAACAGCTGGCCAGAGCTGCACATATGCTTCCTTTTCCAAGTAATGACAAAAAGGGCTTCATGGCTAGTGCAGCCTGTTGACTGGGGACCCAAATCAGTTAGAACTTTCAACTGAACTCCCTGACCTGATATGGCCACCTTTGGCTATATACATGGATAGAGCCGCTGGCTGGAACCTCTGTTTGTGGCCTCTGTTTGTGGACTGCTGTAAGCAGGAACATGGTTCACCAAGATCTGAGCCTTGGTTGCTGTAAGTTCCCGCCCTTTTCTCCATCTGTATCTGGTCCCAAGAGGTCAAGTCTGGCAGATTCTCACAGTGAGCCCCAGAAGACAAGGCCAGAGGGCCTCTCAGGAAGCATACACAATGCCTGGGAAGCAGATATGTATGTTGCACTTTTTTTTTACTCCCAGAGAAACCATAGCCAGGTGGCTCTCTCTTTGCTATACTGTGATGGCTTGGAGGAGAGTGTTTCTCCGAGCCTCCTCTTGCCCTTCTGTTGTGATCCTTCTCAGCGTCTGTGTGCCAGGAGGGTGATTTTTACAGTGGTGTTTGGACCATGTATGGTTGCTTGTTGGTCTTCTGTGAGAGAATGAAGTCAGGAACAACTTACATCACCATCTTTATCACAATGTTTACCTTAAAAACAGAAGCAGTATTTTCTGGCCCATCTCTTATCTAATTGCAGAAACTACATTGCCTACTTCCACATAGAGTTCTGGGTGTTCCACACAGCATTTATGAATGCTCACGGGCTAATTCCCTTAATAATCTAATCATGTCCTCTCCTTTCATTGGAACAGCCCCTTTGCTTTATTGATGGCAAATTCAAGAAAAAAATGTCCTCTTTTATTGCAGTTTAGCCCCAATTCCTGGTGCCTGAATTGTGCTGCAATTCCAGGAAGTTCTTTAGTACCTTAAGTAAATAACTTCTTGGTGGCATTTCCCTATTTCTCCTTGAGAAATGCCCAGGCATGTCTAAGGGTAATTACAGAAGTGGTTTAATATAGACTACCTCTTTTATTAAATTTTTTAAACCAAAAATGTATTAGATACCTATTAGACACCAGAAATTGTAATAAACCTTCTGTATACAGGAGGAAATATTATATGATTCCCACCTTAAAAGAATTTATAGTAAAGTGAGAGAGACCAATAGATATGCTAAGACTTAAACACTGCTTTTTAAGTCCTATTCCTAATCAATTCACAATTCTTAGGTGCTGTGACCTTTGAGGCAGGGTTTGGGATCTAAAGGAGAGACCGGGCCAAAACCAGTTTGGCGCAGTGGATAGAACATCAGTCTGCGGACTGAAAGGTCCCAGATTCGATTCTGGTCAAGGGCATGTACCTTGGTTGCAGGCACATCCCCAGTAGGGAGCGTGCAAGAGGCAGCTGATTGATGTCTCTCATTGATGTTTCTAACTCTCTATCCCTCTCGCTTCCTCTCTGTAAAAAATCAATAAAATATATTTAAAAATATATAAAGGAAAGACTGGTGCACAAATTAAAATGCTATACAAGAAGTATGAATTTAGAAAGCATTGGGGCTAGGCAGAGCCTCTTTCTTGAAGAGACACACAAACTTCTGGCCTGGTCTAGCCTTTTATTTACTTGAATTCACATTTTCCCTTTAGCATTGCATACAAACTATATCAAAGGTATAGTTTGGTAATCAGTAAAAGGATGATCAGGTTAGGGCCATGATGAGCAAATTGCAGCTTGCAAGCCACATGCTGCTCTCTGCCCCCTTGAGTGTGGCTCTTCCACAAAATACCATGGCCTGGGCAAGTCTATTTTGAAGAAGTGACATTAGAAGAAGTTTAAGTTTAAAAAATTTGGCTCTCAAAAGAATTTTAAATAGTTGTACTGTTGATATTTGGCTCTGTTGAATAATGAGTTTGCCAACCATTGGGTTAGGGAATTGCCTTGAGCCACCACTATCTCAACACAAACAATAGGTGCTTAGTGTCAACCCTGCTTAAGCTCAAGGTCTATAGGCCTTTGGCATTCCTTGGTGCATTCTCCTGACAATATAGGCAAGTGGTGACTTCCTGCACTTAGGTGCTGTTCTATGTGCTAAATATAAAAAAGGTACTTAGCTTTCTCTCTCCTGTTTCCCTGCAGTGACTGTTTCATTTCACTAATCTTTATCTCTTTCCTCCATATTAGCAGATAACTTACTCTTTAAAGGTAAAGTAGGAAACTCAGGTCAGGAAATCCCACAAGTTCATACTGTCTCTCCATCTCCTCACTCCCACACCCTACCTTGCTCTTGCATCTGTCTTCATTGTGGCAGTTCAGTGTAAGATGAGTTCTTGCTTGAGGCCAACCTGTTCACTCTTGTTTCACACTTCTCTTCACATATCCACAAGTCCTGCTCCATCAAATGTGTCCTTTTTCTCTCAGTTTCAGCCCATCTCTATCCATTCGCTTTCTGCCATAGGCATCGTTTCATGGTTTCAACTCCAAAAAAATAAAATAAATAAAATAAAATTTCCCTCTCAGTTTATTTCTATATTTACCACAGCTTCTAGAAAACATAAGGACACTCAGATGAATCCACAATTAAATATTACTACACAGCCATCAAAATTATAAAGGTAAGTAATACTAAGTTCTAATTATATGTGGAGCAAAATGAACTCACAGATACTAGTGGTGGTACATTCTCTATGACAATATAGGAATAGTTCTATTCCTCAGAATGAATATACTCACATAAATGTGTGTATATATTCATAGGAAATGATGTTATGAAAGTGCTATTTATAATGGTAAAAAACTGGAAAAAAATTAAAATTACCATTAATATAAAATAATCATATTGTGATGCACTTATATAATAGGAGTATTAAATATATAATACCAACAGCATTTGTGATTCTTACAAACATAATGGTGAACAAGAAAGCAAGACTAAAAAGTAAAGGTGGAAAAATTCCATTTATAAAGTTTGGAAAACAAAGCTAAACTGTTCCCTTTAGGTATGCATGATTTAGAGATGAAACTACAAAGCATAAAAATATAACAAAGAAGTGTGATTTCATAAAAGTCAGGATAGTAGGTTTTTGTTTTTTTTGTTAGATAAGAAAATAATTGGGAATTGACAATAGGACCCCAGTTCCTAATAGAAACAAATTAAATGGAAGTATTAAAAATAATTTTCAGTTAGTGAATAATAATTTCATAATAAAGCAAAAATCTTACTGATCTTAACTGTTGGTGGAAGATCACTAGGTTTGTGGCTATGCCTTCTTCCTGCTGATGGCCAGTCTGTGCTTGGCTAGGGTACCTAAAACTAAAGCCAATTTTTTTTCTCCCCTGCTCCTCAATACAGAGTAAGTTTTACTTTTACTGATGAAAACTTTTCTTTGTCATTAAAACAAAACCTACACAAAATTCAAATTTTCTTATCCATTTAACACATAGTAAATGCTTTACTCTTCTTACTGCTTCCCAAATATTACCTCATCATAACACTTTGAGTCAGAAATTATTTCACTTTTAGAAATATATATTTTTATTTATTTCAGAGAAGAAGGGAAAGGGAAAGAGATAGAAACATCAATGATGAGAGAGAATCTTTGATTGGCTACCTTCTGCAAGTTCCTACTTGGGATCAAGCACACAACCTGAGCATGTGCCCTTGACCGGAATTGAACCCGGGACTCTTCAGTCCACAGTCCAATGCTCTATCCACTGAGCAAAACTAGGTAGGGCTATTTGACTTTATAATTGATAAAGAAACTAAGTGAAAAAGAAGCTAGTATGACTGAAGACAAATTTTAAATTTCGGTCTTCTAACTCAAGGTTGGGACTTGTCAGTCCTACACTATAGTGTCCCCTGGCATGTGTAACTATTTAGATTAAAGAGACATCAAAGGTAAAAATACACAAATAAATGAACTTCAGGGGCCTGCAAATGGAGTATTGCTGTGAATAGGCATTACCATTTCAAAATAGAACTACTGGTTTCTATTCTCCCACTCCACCCTCACTCCCTCCACTACCCACACATACAATTTATCTTTCCCCCAGATTTCCCCACCTTAGTAAATGGTATCACAATCCATTCGATTGTTCAGGTAAAAATTTTGAGCCATCCTCAATTTTTCTTTTTCTTTCATCTAATTTTTCATTGAATTCCAACCTATAGTCTAAAGAAGCTCACAGAAAATTCAAATTGACCTCTTTTATTCCAGGAGTAGCAATATTATCTATAAAGAACCAGATAGCAAATAGTTTTGGCTTTGTGAACCTAGGGTCTCTATCACAATGATTCACCTCTGCTGTCGGGACACAAAAGCAGCCATAGATAATACATCTACAAATGGGCGTAGCTGTGTTTCAATTAAATTTTATTTAGTGGTTTGTTGATTTCTATATTTTAATAATATTAGGTGCCATATTATGTACACTACACTGTTTACCCGTGACATGGTACATTGTACATAATTAATGCTCAATTAACTTATTGTATTACATTAATACTAAGCAACTTACCTGTTATGTACGGAGGAGACAACTATTATTTCAGGCTAACTTTCTAACTCTTGGGTTTCAAGGTCTTTTTCAAATTTTGTTTTCATTGTGATAAATATTTTATAAGTTGGAAAGCACAAAACTGGTATTTTTTTACTTGACGTGAATGGAAACTTTTGTTCCTTCTAACCTCTATCATAGATAAATTTGTACGTGGGTATTTTTAAGATTGTGGAAAATATAAAGGGACAGAACCAATTTTGGGGGGCTTATCTCTTTTCCATCTTGAAGATAATGATCTTACTTTTATCAGCCATGAACCTAGTGATCTTCCACTGATAGTTAAGATCAACAAGATTCTTATGTTTATTATGAAGTTATTATGCACTATCTGAGAATTATCTTATTACTGCCATTTAATTTGTTTCTACTAAGAACTGAGTCCCTGATGTAAAATCCCCATATTTTTCTAATCTGCCTAACAACCACTATCCTGTCTTTGAAAGTTCTATTGTTCTACCATAAACTAGTAGTGATTTAATTACATTTTTTTTTGGATTACCATGTGATTGATTCATGCACTAATATATTGATGTGTGTGAGTGTAGGTTAGAGTAAGGGGTGGTAGTAATTGTTCATAATACAAGACTGTGCTGGGTTCCCAGTACACATTTAATCAATCAATAGATTGATCACCTTACAGTTAAAAAAACACCCCGATTCTCTCTTACTTGAAATCTCTCATCACTTAACTTGTATTGTACAATTTAACATTTTATAGGCTCTCTGATTTAAGTTTTGTGTTTTTTCTAAGAGCTAAGTTTTATTTATCTAATATTGTTTTCTCAGAGTTTTTAGTTGTTGCCTCTAATTCCTGATGTTTCCATTACTCAAAGAGCTCTAATCTGGTGGCTTGATTTGCTTGTCCTTGGAATTTCTTATATCCATTTACACGCAAATGCAAAAATAGAAAAGTCTCAAACTGTATGAGTGAAAAATATAGTGAGAGATTAAGAAACCCTTGCAAAATATTCTATAGGTCAGAAGGCTAGTTTAGGTTTCTTTGGGTTTCTACTTGGGATAGATCAATGTTTGGCAAACTCATTAGTCAACTGAGCCAAATATCAACAGTACAACGATTGAAATTTCTTTGAGAGCCGAAAACTGACGTCTGCGCTTGGGCCACAAAGTTTCAATTGCACTGTATGTTCGTGCCTGCACATGGTATTTTGGGGAAAAGCCACACTCAAGGGGCCAAAGAGCTGCATGTGGCCTGCAAGCCACAGTTTGCTAACCACTGGGATAGATAAAGAAGGAATGATTCAAGTTTGGGTCCAGAGAAATTGGGAGAGGAGACAAATGGAATGAATATTTAAGGTCTTATATACTAAATCTCTCCTCTCTCTTATGAGCTCTCTCTTCAGTGAAATCTAAATAGCTTATTGTTTTTAGGATATAGGCCCTTTCAGATCAGAAGACACTGTAGTGAACCTTGCTTTAAGACTAACTTAAGCCCTAACCAGTGAAGGATCCCAGGTTTGATTCTGGTCAAGGGCATGTACCTTGGTTGCAGGCACATCCCCAGTAGTGGGTGTGCAGGAGGCAGCTGATCAATGTTTCTCTCTCATCGATGTTTCTAACGCTCTATCCCTCTCCTTTCCTCTCTGTAAAAAAAAAAATCAATAAAATATATGTATTTTTAAAAGATTGACTTAAAACAAGGAAGGAAGGGCAGGGTACAAAGTGAAATAAGCTATGCCCCATCTATTTACCTAATTAGACATAGAACTAGGGCATAGCTTCAAAGGCAGTTATTCAAAAAATGTATTTACTTAATGGATAACTTTCTAGTAATGATATTCATGGTATTATTGATAAATTACAAACCCACAGTACAGAGAGAACAGTTTTTGACTACAAAAATAGAGAAATTTGTTTAAAATCACAAAAAAGTTCTGTGGTAGAACTAGAACACATCTGCTAGGAACATCAACTTGGTTTCTACTATCAAAAAATTACATACAGTAAAATTTACTCTTTTTATACAGGTATATGAATTTTGAGAAGTGTACACAGTCATAAAGCTATACCCATAGTCAAGATATAGAACAGTACCATCACTCTCCAGATGTTCTCTTATTGTTCCTTTGTAGTAAAGCCATGCCCAGCTTCAGCACCCTGGCAACCACTGATCTTCTCTCTGCTATGTTAGTTTTTGTTTTTCCCAGAATGTTATACATATACTAGGGGCTCAGTGCATGAAATTCATGCACTGGGGGATGGGTCCTTCAACCCAGCCTGCCCCCTCTCACATACTGGGAGCCTTTAAGGGATGTCCTACTGATGGCCTGTGGAGAGTGGGCCTAAACAGCAGTCTGGCCTCCCCTGTGGGAGGCTACCAGGTTGTTCAGGGAAAGGCACCAGCCCCATTATTCCAGCCAGTCACCACAGCCACCAAGGTGTTTTCATCAACACGGACTCTAGTTCCTTCACCATGAAAAAATGACAACTTTCTTTAGGCATTTTCAAGATGTGTCTTTCATAGATTATGATATTTATTTCTTTTTTTTCTTTCTTTTTTTTTTTTATCCTCACCTGAGGATATATTTCCAATGATTTTTAGAGAGTGTGGAAGAGAGATGAAGAGACAGAAACATCTATTTCAGAGCGGCACTTTGATTAGTTGCCTCCTGCATGAGGCCTGACCTGGGCCCCAGCCATGGAGAAGTCTGTAACCTAGGTACATGCCCTTGATCAGAATTGAACCTGGACTCTGCAATCAGCAGGCCGAGGCTCTATTCACTGTGCAAAACCAGCTAAGGCATGATATGACATTTCTTAGCCCTCCAGCATCGGACCTTTGTATTTTTCTCCAGAAGTGTTTTAGAAAAGCCCTAGATCACCTTTTTGGATTCTTATACCAAAGTTACTGAGAATATTACCAGTGGCATAGAGGAAGCTTAGCCAATGAGAGGTCAGAAAAGGTGTTTCCTCTATAGTCCATACCTATCACCTCTGATCTCCTGCTCCCCTGTCAAGGCTTAAAGACTCAGGGACTGGACAAGCACCTCCCCCCCAGTTTCTTCTAATCACCAGCTCTGCCCCTGCCAAGGCCTAAAGTCTTGGGGCCTGAGCAGGGGCCCCCTAACTCCCTCTAATCGCTGGCTCTGTCCCTGCCAGGGCTGCAAGCCTTTGGCCCAGGCTTGGGTCCTGGACAAGGTACCCCCAACTCCTTCTGATCACCGGCTCCACCCCCGGCCAGGGCCCCAAGCCTCTGGCCAAGACTTGGGTCCTGGGCAGGACCCCCCAGATCCCTCCTATTGCCAGGCTCCACCCTTGCCAGGGCCCCAAGCTTCTGGCCTAGGCTTGGATCCTGGGCAGGGCTCCCCCAGCTCTGTCTGATCACTCAACTCTACTCCTGCCCCAGAGTCCCCTGGCTCTTGCCCTTCCTGGTTGCTCAGGACCCACTCCGGACCTACCTCAGAGTGACCTGAGTGCTGAAAAAGTTCCCAGGACCCAGGCTGCTGGTCACCAATGTATGTAAGTTAACCTCCATCTTTGTTGGGTTAATTTGCATACTCACTCTGGCTGTGGGTGTAGTGGAAGCACAGTCAATTGGAGTGTTTTTTTATTATTAGGTATGATGGAACTGTACTGTGCATTGCCTTTTGAGTCTGGTGTTTTTTCTTTAACATATATGTTTGAGGTTCATCTATATTGTTTCATGTATCAATGACTGATCCAGTTCTTTTCACTACTTAGTAGTGTTCTGCAATGGACGTATCATGATTTTTCTCCCCAGCCCATTCACCATTTGAAAAATGTTTTCCATTTTGGTTGATTACAGCTTCTGTCAACTATAAGATCCCATAAAGATGAATAAAGGTGTCATAGACATTTGCATTTGGTTTTTGTGTGAATATAAGTTATTAGTTCTCTTGTGTACATCGATCAGCATGGAATTCCTGGGTCATAGGAGAGCCATATATTTTATTGTAGAAGAAATTGCCAAATTGCTTTCTAGAGTGCTTGTACCACATGCAGTACTGTCAGCAGTACATGAGTCTTCTGATTGCTCATTTTCCTTCTCCACACTTGTTATTGTTAGTTGTTTTAATTTTTCCATCCTAGTATCTATGTAATGGTATCTATTATTGTGGTTTTAATTTACATTTCCCAAACAGTAATGAAGTTGATAACTTTAATTTAAGAACTTGATATCTGCATTAATTTCTATATATTTTGAATTGTTGCTATAAGAAATTACCACAGATACAATGGCTTATAGAACAACATAGATTTATTATCTCACAGTTATGGAAGTCAGTTTCACTGGGCTAAAATCAAGGTGGAGTCAGATTTGGGAATCTTCTTGAAATCTATGCAGAGATCCATTTTCTTGCCCTTTCCAGCTTCTGTCTTCACCTGCATTCCTTGGCTTGTGACTCCTTCTTCCATATTCAAAATCAGCATATGACTTCCCTCCTTTATGAGTTCTGTAGGGTTAGAGTTAGGGTTTCTGCTTCCATACTTACATCTTTGATCTCTGACCAGTTCCCCCTCTGTTAAGGACCATTGTGATCACATATGTGATCACACCTGGGGAACCCAAAGTAATCTCATCTAGAAATCTTTACTGTAATCTCATTTTCAAAGTCCTTTTTATCATAAATTAACATGTGTATAGGTTTTTCAGATTAGAATGTAAATATATTTGAGGACCATTTTACAGCTTCCCAAACCATGCATATATTTTCTTTGGTGTTGTTTCAATTCAAATCTTTTAATCACCTTTTATTTTGGTCTGTTTATTTTTTATTATTGAGTTTTGATATTTTTTATATAGTCTGGATGAAAGTACTTTGTCAGATAATATAATTTTCAAAGTTTCTCCCAGTCTGTACCTTGTTTTTCCATTCTCATAACAGTATCTTTCAAATAACAAATAAATTTGTCTATTTTTTCTTTCTAGTTCTATTAGTCTTATTTATATACTTAGAAGCTCACTTTTGAAGTGTATATGCATTTAGAATTGTTTCATGCTGAATAGACTGCTTTTAAAAATTATTAAGTAATATTCTTAGCAATTTTTATTGTTATGAGATTCAGTTTTTCTTATCCTTTATACAAAGAGGTAATATACAAATTGACTGTCACTCCAACACACAAGATGGCTGCCCCATGTGGACACAAGATAGCCATCACAAGATAGCCAGCAAGGGAGGGCAGTTAGGAGGGACTAGGCCTGAAAGAGAGGGCAGTTGGGGGTGACCAGGACTACAGGGAAGAACAGTTGGAGGGACTAGGCCTGCAGGGGAGAGCAGTTAGGGGCAATCAGGCTATCAATAGAGCAGTTAGGTGTTGACCAGGCTAGCAGGGGAGGGGTGAGGGGATGATCAGGCTGGGTGGCAGAAATGGTTAGTGGCAATTAGGCAGGCAGGCAGACAGGCAAGTGGTTGGGAGCCAGCAGTCCTGAATTGTGAGAGGGATGTCTGACTGCCCATTCAGGCCTGATTGGTGGGATTGGGCCTAAATGGGCAGTTGGACATCGCTCAAGGGGTCCCGGATTGGAAAGAGTGCAGGCTGGGCTGAGAGACACACACTCCTGTGCCTGAATTTCATGCACCGGGTATCTAGTATTAATATACTTCCTACAGCTTTCTTTTAGTTAGTATTTGCATGGTATTTATTTTTCCATTGCTGTACTATTTATATCTTTATATTAAAAGCATGTTTCTTATAGACAGCATAGAATGACTTGGGTATTGAGAATTTTTTTCTGTGTAAAATAAAAATAATTTTTGCTTAATTTGTGTTTTTGGATTATTACACTTAATGAAAGAGATTGATACATTTTTCTACCTAATAAAAGAGTAATATGTTAATTGACTGTACCTTTGTGACTCCCACTAGCCAATCAAGAGTGAATATGAAAATTAACCCAACATAGATGGCAGGTTAATTTGCATACACAGGTGCTGAGTAGTTGGGGGTGGGTGAGATGGCAACAACGCAGGCATTCCACACCACCCCAGCTGCTCAGGGTCTCTGGGCAGTGTGGGAAGGTGGCTCTGGCCAGAGGGAAGGTGGTGTCAGCAGCCAGGGAAAGGAAGGCCCATTCTTGTACAAATCTTCATGGATTGGGCTTCTAGTTAGATTAATAAGTGATCTAATGTTATTGGAGTTCGCTCCTCTCTTTTATTTCCTCTGTGGCTATGATATTATTTTATCTGCCTTTTTTCTATCTGTTTTTGAATTATTTTAATATTCTTATATTCCTTTTTAATTTATCTATTGTTTTTTTATTATGTTTCATTGTATTAATTTTTAGCAGTTATTCTAGGGATTAAAATATACATTTCTTAGTTTTTACTATCTACTTTGATTTTATCACCTAAGAAAAATTATAGAACTTTATAACCATAGTCCTTTAACCTCTTTATTTTGTAAGTGCCATATATAATACACCTCTGATCTTTAAACTAGTACCCAGACAATAATATTATTTTTGCTTTCTGTAGTCATTCATATTTTAAATAAACCAGAAGGGGAAAACCATCATCTTACATTTGTTCACATTTTCACTATGTCTGTTGCTCTCCTTTCATTCTGAAAATTTTAAGTTTTCCTCTGATGTCAAGTCACTTATGCCTGAAAATCTTCCTTTAGCATTTCATTTGGAAGAAGCCTTAGGGCAACACATTATCTTAGTTTTTCTTCATTTAGGTTTTTTTTCTTTTTTCTTTTTTTTTTGCCTTTATTCCATGGGAGGCACTTTTACCAAACATAGGTTTACAGTTCTTTACTTGCACTTTAAAGCTATTGTTCCATTCTCTCCAGGTCTCTGTAGTTTTTGTTGAGAAATACAAATGCATTTGAAGCATTGTTTCTATAATGAAATATATTGTTTTACTAAAGTTATAAAGAAATATTGTTTATATTTATTATTGAAAACTAAAATTGTTCTTACCTATATTTTAAAACAGTTGTCCTCTGAGCTGTGTGTGTGTGTTTATACATATGTATGGATACATGTATATATAGTAAATATTGCAAATAGATATATATATTTTTTTAAATATATTTTATTGATTTTTCACAGAGAGGAAGGAAGAGGGATAGAAAGTCAGAAACATCGATGAGAGAGACATCGATCAGCCACCTCCTGCACACCCCACACTGGAGATGTGCCCGCAAGCAAGGTACATGCCCCTGACCGGAATCGAACCCAGGACCTTTCAGTCCGCAGGCCGACGCTCTATCCACTGAGCCAAACCGGTCTCGGCGCAAATAGATATATTTTTAAAATATATTTTATTGATTTTTTACAGAGAGGAAGGGAGAGAGATAGAAAGTCAGAAACATTGATGAGAGAGATACATCGATCAGCCGCCTCCTGCATGCCCCACAGTGGAGATGTGCCCACAAGCAAGGTACATGCCCCCAACTAGAATCGAACCTGGGATTTTTCAGTCTGCAAGCCAACACTCTATCCACTGAGCCAAACCGGTCTCGGCTAGATAGATATATTTTAATGCATCAAACTTCTATCTTCCCAGAGGTTCTGTTCTCTTTTTATTTATTTTTTTTCAATTTTCACTGAAATCCATTTATAACTTTTTTTTGTAGTTTTATTTTATTTTTTAAATTTTTAATTAATGTATTACATGTGTACATATCTTCCCATTGCCCTCCCCACCCAACTCCCATGCATGCCCTAAGCCCCCAGTGTCTTGTGTCCATTGGTTATGCTGACATGCATTTATACAAGTCCTTCAGTTGAGTTCTTATCTGCCTAACTTTCCCACTGGATTTTTGACAGTCGGTTTGATGCTTTACTGCCTCTGTATCTATATTTTTATTCATCAGCTTATAATGTTCTTTATTATCCTTAAATGGGTGAGATCATGTGGTATTTTTCTTTCATTAACTGGCTTATTTCACTTAGCATAACATTCTTCTGTTTCATCTGTGCTGTTGCAAATGGTAAGAATTCCTTCTTTTTACAGCATTGTTTTGATTTGCATCTCTCAGATAATTAGTGACTTTGAGCATGTTTTCATGTGCCTCTTGGCCTTCCTTCGGTCTTCTTTCGAAAAGTGCCTATTTAGGTAGGTTGCTCACTTTTTTTTTATTTTTTACTGGATCATTTATCTTCCTTTTACTAAGTTGTATAAGTAGTATGTATGTTGGAGATTAAACCTTTATCAGTGATAACATTTGCAAATATATTCTCCTATAACATGGGCTTTCTTGTTGTTTTCTTGATGGTTTCTTTTGCTGTGCAAAAGCTTTTTATTTTGATGTAGTCCCATTTGCTTATTTTCTCTTTAGCTTCCATTGCCCTAGGAGCAGTATCAGTGAAGAAGTTACTTCAGCATATGTCTGAGATTTTGCTGCCTATGGATTCCTCTAGTTTTTTATGGATTCCCAATTTATGTTTAAGTTCTGTTTCCATTTCGAGTTTATTTTTGTGTATGATGTAAGTTAGTGGTCCAGTTTCATTATTTCGCATGTATCTGTACAATTTTCTCAACACCATTTATTGAAGCCACTGTCTTGACTTCATTATATGTTCATGTTTCCTTTGTCAGACATTAATTGAGCATAGTGGTTTGGATCAAGATCTGGATTCTCTATTCTATTCCATTGGTCTAAATGTCTGTTCTTGTGCCAGTACCATGCTGTTTGAGAACAGTAGCTTTGTAATACAGCCTCAAAACTGGTGTTGAGATCCCACCTACTTTATTCTTTTTCCTCAGGATTGCTGTTGCTATTCAGGGTGTTCTTTTTTTGCAGATGAATCTTTGGAGAGGTATTTCTAGGTCTGTGAAGTATGCCATTGGAATTTTAATGGGGAGTGCATTCAATCTATAGATTGCTTTGGGTAGTATGATGTTGATTCTCCCAATCCATGAGCATGGTTTGCTCTTCCATCTGTTTATGTCTTCCTCTATCTCTTTTTTTCAGTGTCCTGTTGTTTTCCTCATATAGGTCTTTTACCTCCTTAGTTAAGTTTATGCTTAGGTATCTTCATTTTTTTGTTGTTATGGTAAATGTGACTGCTTTTTAAATCTCTCTTTCTGTAAGTACACTATTAGTGTATAGTAATGCCATAGATTTCTTGGCATTAATTTTGTATCCTGCTACATTGCCAAATTCATTAATTAAGTCAATTAGTTTTGGAATGGAGTCCTTTTGGTTTTTTATGTACAATATCATGTCATCTTATTTAAGGCAGCTTTACTTCTTCTTATCCAATTTGGATGCTTTTTATTTCTTCTTCTTGTCTAATTGCAATGGATAATACTTCCAGTACTATGTCGAACAGGAGAGGTGAGAGTGGGCATCCCTGTCTTGTTCCTGTTCTTAGGGAAAATGGTTTTAGTTTTAGCCCATTGAGTATGATGTTAGCTGTGGGTTTATCATATATGGCTTTTATGATGTCGAGGTATGATCCTTCTATTCCCAACTTGTTGAGAATTTTTTATCAAGAAAGGGTGTAGGGCCGAAACCTGTTGGGCTCAGTAGATAGAGCATCGGTCTGGGGACTGAAAGGTCCCAGATTTGATGCCAGTCAAGGGCAGGTACCTTGGTCTAAGGCACTTCCCCAGTAGGGGGCGTGCAAGAGGCAGCTGATCGATGTCTCTCTCTCATTGATGTTTCTAACTCTCTATCCCTTCCTCTCTATAAAAAATCAATAAAAATATATTTAAAATAAAGAAAGAAAGGATGTTGGATTTTGTCAAATGCTTTTTCTGCATCAATCGATATGACTATGTGATTTTTATCTCTCAATTTGTTTATGTGATGCATCACATTTATTGATTTGTGGATATTGTACCATCCATGCATTCCTGGGATAAATCCTACTTTGTCATGGTGTATGATCTTTCTGATGCACTGCTGGATCCGATTTGCTAGAATTTTGTTGAGGATTTTAGCATCTATGTTCATGAGGGATATTGGCCTGTAATTCTCTTTCATTGTTTTATCTTAATCTGGTTTTGGTATAGGGTGATTCTGGCTTCATAGAAGATGCTTGGAAGTGTTCCTTACTCTTGAATTTTTTGGAATTGTTTAAGAAAGAAAGGTTGTAATTCTTCCTTGAATGTTTGGTAAAACTCCCCTGTGTAGCAGTCTGGCCTTGAGCTTTTGTTTGCTGGAAGCTTTTTGATTACTGCTTCAATTTCTTCCATAGGTATTGGCCTATTGAGATGTTTAGATTCTTCCTGATTGAGTTTTGAAAGGTTATATTTTTCTAGGAATATGTCCATTTCCTCCACATTGTCCAGTTTGTTGGAATAGAGTTGTGCATAGTATTTTTATTAATAATCCTTGGTATTTTGGTGGCTTCTGTTGTTATTTTATTTCTTTCATTTCTGATTTTGTTTATTTGAATCCTCTCTCCTTGCTTATTGGTGAGCCTACCTAGAGGTTCATCAATCTTGTTTATCCTTTCAAAGAACCATCTCTCAGTTTTGTTAATCTTTTGTATTGTTTGTTTGCTCTCTATGTCATTTATCTCCACCTTAATCTTTACTATTTCCTTACTTCCCTTACACTGGGCTTGTCTTGTTACTCTCTTTCTAGCTCTTTGAGTTGTAGGGTTAAGTAATTTATTACCATTGTTTCTTGTTTTTTGCAGTAGGCTTGTAGAGCTATGACCTTTCCTCTCAAGATTGCTTTCAATATGTCCCATAGATTTTGGATTGTTGTGTTTACATTGTCATTTGTTGCCATGATATTTTTTATTTCTTCCTTGATCTCTCTGGTTACCCAGTCATTGTTTAAAAGCATGCTGTCTAGTCTCCATGTGTTTGATTTCTTTGGACTGTTTTTAGTGTAGTTGATTTCCAATTTTATGCTACTGTGGTCTGAGAAAATGCTTGATATGATTTCTGTCTTCTTGAATTTGAAGAGACTTTGCCTAAGACCCAACATATAGTCTATCTTTGAAAATGACCCATGTGCACTGGAGAAGAATGTATATTCTCTGGCTTTGGGGCAACATGTTCTGAAGATGTCAATTAATTGCATCTGGTCTAGTGAGTTATTTAGGATAGATGTTTCTTTGTTGATGTTTTGTTTAGAGGATTTCTCCAGAGGTGACAGTGAAATATTAAAGTCTACTATGATTACATTGCTGTCAATCTCTCCCTTAATATCCTCCAGGAGTTTTTTTTTATGTATTTAGGTGCCCCTATATGGGGGGCGTATATGTTTACCAGAGTTATTTCTTCTTGTCAGATTGCTCCCTTTAGTATTATAAAGTCGCCTTCCTTATCTCGTTATATCCTTCACTTTCAGATCTAATTTGTCAGAGATAAGTATTGCTACCCAAGCATTTTTTTCTTTCTATGTTTTTATTTCCATTTGCCTGAAAAACCATTTTCCATCTCTTCAACCTCAGTCTGTGTGCATCTCTTTTTTTGAGATGGGTTTCTTGTAGACAGTAGATATATGGGTCATGTTTTTTTATCCAATCCATTACCCTGTGTCTTTTGGTTAGAGCATTTAATCCATTTACATTTAAAGTTATTATGAATAGGTACCTATTTGTTGCCATTTTTTATCTTTAGCCCTGTGTTCCTTCTTCACTTCCTATTTCTCTTTTTTACAGCAGACCCTTTAGCATTCCTTGCATTGCTGGTTGTGTGCAAATAACTTCCCTTAATCTTTTTATGTCTGTGAAGCTCCTGATTTCACCTTCAATTTTGATTGATAGCCTTGCTGGGTATAGTATTCTTGGATTCAGACCTTCCTTTGCATGTCTTTGTATATTTCATTCCATTCCCTTCTGGCCTGATGAGTTTCTGTTGAGAAATCAATTGCTAGTCTAATGGGAGTTCCTTTTAGGTAACTTTCTGTCTCTGGCCACTTTTAAAATTCTTACTTTGTCATTGGTCTTTGCCACATTAATTATGATGTGCCTTGGTGTTGGTCTTTTGGGGTTCATTTTGCTTGATACTCTGTGAGCTTCTTGGATTTGTATGGGTTTTTCTTCCCTATATCAGGGAAGTTTTCTGTCATTATTTCTTCAAACAGGTTTTCTATTCCTTGCTCAGTTTCCTCTCTTTCTGGAACCCCTATTATGTGGATGTTGTTTTGTTTCTTGTTGTCCCAAAGTTCCCTTAGGCTATCTTCTCCTTTTAATATTTTTTTTTAGAAGCTGTTCTACTTGGTTATATTTTCCTACCTTGTATTCTAGCTTATCGATGCTATCCTCTACTTCTTATAGTCTACTTTTGATGCTTTCCATTGAATTCTTTACAGCAGCAATGTCATTTTTCATTTCTTCTTGGTTCTTCATTTCTTCTTGGTTCTTACTCACATTGTTGAATTTGCCTTCTATTCTTTTCAGCCACCTTATGACTATTTGTCTGACTTCTTTCTCTGGCAGTTTGCTTTCCTCAATTTTTTTACCTCCTTTTCTCGTGATGCCTTCTTTTTCTTCATATGCGGGTTGTTTCTTTATTGGCCCATGGTCTCTCTTCTCTGGGTATCTAGTTAGGTAGTTCTCTCTCTCCTGTGCTGATTTAAAGGCAGAAAATATAACACAGACAGGTACAACACACAAGGCACTGAACAGAAATGTTCATGATATTAATAGCCACAAATAAAGGTGACCACCAGAGAGAGAGAAATTAGGTGATAGGAGAGAAAGAAGAAGAGATAAAAGAATAAAAAAAGGGATGGAAAAAAATGGTGGCAGAATAGATGGACGCGTCTGGAGCTTTGTCGCTGGACAGAGGGAGACAGAGCAGCTGAGAGTCGTACTGGGAGTGTTTGCTGGCAAGTTAAGAGTCAGTTATTCTCCAGGAGAAGACAGGGAACTGCTGAAAGGGGCTCTCCTGGCCAGGCAGCCCCACTGCCACGGGTTTTTTCTCAGCCGGAGCCACCAGTGCGAACGTGGAGACTGCGCCATCTTGCAGAGGGAGGTGGATGTCTGTGGTGGTCTGAAAGCTGTGGCTGAAGCACCCATCGAACAGCCAGGGACCCAGAACACCGCTCTCCAATTGGCGCAGACAGGCAGCGGATTCAGAGATCCACAGGGCACACGAAAAGGTCAGATTTCGCCTGGGATAAGGTGAGGTCTCCTGTCCTGCAGAACAGAGACGGGCACACTGTGGGAACTGGGCTGCGGGAAAGCTGTCTCTGGAGAGGTCCGCGGAAGTGGGGCAGGGCGCAATCCATAAGTGTGGAGGCAAACTCTTTGGGCCGTTGACAGAGGGGAGCTCTGGAAAACAACTCGTTTTTATATGAAGCAGAGGGACAGCCTGGGAGTTATTACAGTGTCCTGGCTGCAAAATCCCCCAAACCGGTTTTGAGAACCACAGAGTAGCAGGATCTGAGCACAGCCTAGAGAGGTCCTGTGCTTTGACTCAGAGGTCAATTCCGAAACACTGCCACCCAATGGATGTCGCACAAATTGATTCTTGAATAACTACAAAAGAATAAAGAGATTAGAACACTACAGTGGAACACAGGGAGTTGCAATACCTTCCCTACTGGGAAACAGGAGTGCCAAGCAGAATAATAGTGGAAGTGAATGACCATTTTATTTCTTTTTTCTTTTTTTTTCTTTTTCTTTTTCTCTTTTTTTTAAATTTATATATTTTTTTATTTTTCATTTTTACATATTTTAATTAAAAAACTATATTTTTCTTTCTGCTCAATTGATTTTATCTTATTAATTATTACATTTTTGTTTTCAATTAGTATTATTACTACTAGTATTTTACCTTTTTGGAAAAAAAACAAGTGTCATTTTGTTTTCTCTTTATTTTACTTTGGGATTAGAGTTCTACATTCTATTTTCATCTTTCCTTTAGCATAATTTTACTCCATCTTATGTCTACCTTTATGCCAACACTTTCCTCCTAACTTTGCCCATTTTGTTGTCTTGTTTCTCTTTCCCTTTTCCAACTTTAGATTCTCCCTAATCTTTCTCTTTACCTGGTTAAAATTTCACCCCACTTATATGTCTAATTTCAAATCCCCTAGTACAAGTCCATACAAACCTCTCTCTTCTTATCTTCACCAGCAAAAAGGTTGTTTTTTCTCAATGTCCTTTTGTTGCTATTTGACTGAACAGTGATTATATCGATTTTTTGTACTTTTTCGTGAGATTGTCTTAGCTTATTCTACTTGTTTTATTTTGCTTTTTGTTTGCTTTGTTTGTTACCTCCCGTTTCCCTTGCCTCCCTCAATACCACTTGTAATTTGTAGTTTGTATTAATCTCTAGGTACTGGTTGCTGGCCTTAATTGGGATTAGTGACTATTCTATTGGAGTTTTCTCTTGATATGTATATTTTGTTCCCCTTTTCTCTATTATCCGCTTTTTTTCTCTCTGACTTTGTTTCTCTTTCTCATTTCTTTTTCTTCTTCTCTCTTTTTTTTAATTTAATTTTATTTTTTCCATTTATTTATTTTTTTTCTTTGTCACCCAATTTGATTTTGTCACTTCTTTCCTTTCTTTTTCCCTCATTTTCTTCTTCTTCTTTCTCTACTTTCCCCTAGTTTGTCTTTTATTGGAGGTCACCTTATTGATGATTATTAACATCGTGAATACATTTCTGTTCAGTGCCTTGTTTGCTGTACCAGGTCATGTTGTAGTTCGTGCCTGTGAATCAACGTAGGAGAGAGAACTACATAACCAGACACCCAGAGAAGTAAGACCATAGGCAGAAGATACAGCCCGCATACGAAAAATAGGCAGGTATCACCAGAAAAGGAAGTAAACGAAATAGAAGCAGAAATAAGTCTGCCAGAGAAAGAGTTCAGAGAAATGATTATAAGGTGGATAAAAAGAATGGAAGACAAATTCGACAATATGAGTAAGAGCCAAGAGGAAATGAACAAGACCCAAGAGGAAATGAAGAAGAAGCAAAAGAAATGCAAGAAGAAATAAAAAATGACATCACTGCTTTATAGAACTCAATAGAAAGCATCAAAAGTAGACTGGAAGAAGCAGAGGAAAGCATCAGTGAGCTAGAAGACACAGTAGGAAAAAATACCCAAGTACACCAGCTTCTAGAAAAAAAATTAAAAAGCAATGGGAGAGCCTATGGGAATTTGGGATAACACAAAATAAAACAACGTCTACATAATTGGGGTTCCAGAAAGAATGGAAACTGAGCAAGGATTAGAGAACCTGTTTGAAGAAATAATGACAGAAAATTTCCCCAATATAGGAAAGAAAAACCCCACACAATTCCAAGAAGCTCACAGAATTCCAAGCAAAATGAATCCCACAAAACCGACACCATGGCACATTATAATTAAATTGGCAAACACCGACAAAAAGTAAGAATCTTAAAAGCGGCCAGAGACAAACAGAAAGTTACCTACAAAGGAACCCCCATAAGACTAACTACTGATTTTTCAACAGAAACTCATCAGGCAGAAGGGAATGGAATGAAATATACAAAGTCATGCAAAGGAAGAGTCTGAATCCAAGAATACTGTACCCTGCAAGGCTTTCAATCAAAATTGAAGGTGAAATCAGAAGCTTCACAGACAAAAAAGGACTAAGGGAATATATTACCACCAAACCAGCAATGCAAGAAGTGTTAAAGGGTCTGCTGTAATAAAAAGAAATAGGAAGCGAAGGAGGAATTCTGGCCTAAAGACTAAAAATGGCGACAGATAAATACCTATCAATAATATCTTTAAATGTAAATGGATTAAATGCTCCAATCAAGAGACATAGGGTAATCGATTGGATAAGAAAACATGATCCACATATCTGCTGTCTACAAGAAACCCACCTCAGGAAAAGAGATGCACACAGATTAAGGGTGAAGGAATGGAAGATGGTATTTCAGAAAAATGGAAATGAAAAAAAAGCTGGGGTTACAATACTTATATCTGACAAACTAGATCTCAAAATGAAGGACATACCAAGAGATAATGAAGGCCACTTCATAATACTAAAGGGAACAATCCAACAAGAAGAAATAACTCTGGTAAACATTTACAAACCCAATATAAAAGCACCTAAATACATTAAAAAAAAAACTGGATGGTATTAAGGGAGAGATTGACAGCAATACTATCATAGTAGGAGACTTTAATGCCCCACTGTCACCACTGGACAAATCCTCTAAACAAAAAATCAACAAAGAAACATCAATCCTAAATGCCTCACTAGAACAGATGGAATTAATTGACATCTTCAGGACATATTGCCCCAAAGCCACAGAATATACATTCTTCTCCAGTGCACATGGGTCATTTTCAAAGATAGGCTATAATAAGTTGGGTCTTAGGCAAAGTCTTCTCAAATTCAAGAATATAGAAATCATATCAAGCATTGTCTCAGATCACAGTGGCTTAAACTGGAAATCAACTATAATAAAAACAATAGAAAGAAATCAAACACATGGAGATTAAACAGCATGCTATTAAACAATGACTGGGTAACCAGAGAGATCAAGGAAGAAATATAAAACATCATGGCAACAAATGACAATGACAACACAATAATACAAAATTTATGGGACACAGTGAAAGCAATTTTGAGAGCGAAATTCATAGCCCTACAAGCCTACTGCAAAAAACGGAAACAATGGTAATAAATTACCTAACCCTACAACTCAAAGAGCTAGAACGAGAGCCACAAGAAAGGCCCAGTGTACGCAGAAGGAAGGAAATAGTGAAGATCAGAGCAGAGGTAAACAACTTGGAGACCAAAGAAATAATTCAAAAAATCAACAACACCAAGTGCTGGTTCTTTGAAAGGATAAACAAGATTGATGGACCTCTAGCCAGGCTCACCAAGAAGCAAAGTGAGGAAACCCAAATAAACAAAATCAGAAATGAAAGAGGAGAAACAACAACACACCCTGCGGAAATACAAAGGATTGTTAAAAATACTATGAACAACTCTATTCCAACAAATTGGACAACCTGCAAGAAATGGACAATTTCCTAGAAAAATATAACCTTCCAAAACTCAATGAGGAGGAATCTAAACATCTCAATAGTCCTATAATATGGAAGAAATTGAAGCTGTCGCCAAAAAGCTCCCAGCATATAAAAGCCTGGGACCAGATGGCTACACAGGAGAGTTACTAAACATTCAAGGAAGAATTAAAACCTATCCTCCTCAGACTATTCAAAAACATTCAAGAAGAAGGAACACTTGCAAAACCAGATAAAGACAACACAATGAAAGAGAATTATAGGCCAATATCTCTCATGAAAATAGATGCCAAAATCCTCAACAAAATTCTAGCAAATCGGATCCAGCAGTACATCTGAAAGATCATACACCATGACGAAGTAGGATTCATCCCAGGAATACAAGAATGGTACAATATCCACAAGTCATTAAATGTGATACATCACATAAACAAATTGAGAGATAAAAATCACATAGTCATATCAATTGATGCAGAAAAAGCATTTGACAAAATCCAACACCCTTTCTTGACAAAAAACTCTCAGCAAAGTGGGAATAGAAGGAGCATACCTCAACATCATAAAAGCCATATATTATAAACTCACAGCTAACATCATACTCAATGGGCAAAAACTAAAACTATTTCCCCTAAGAACAGGAACAAGACAGGGATGCCCACTCTCACCTCTCCTGTTCGACATAGTACTGGAAATATTAGCCATTGCAATTAGACAAGAAGAAGAAATAAAAGGCATCCAAATTGGAAAATAAGAAGTAAAGCGGTCCTTATTTGCAGATGACATGATACTGTACATAAAAAACCCAAAGGACTCCATTCTAAAACTAATTGACTTAATTAATGAATTTGGCAATGTAGCAAGATACAAAATTAATGCTAAGAAGTCTGTGGCATTTCTATACACTAAGAGTGTAATTACAGAAAGAGAGACTAAAAATGCAATCCCATTTACCATTGCACCAAAAAAATTAAGATACCTAGGAATAAACCTAAATAAAGAGGTAGAAAACTACAGCACACTGAAAAAAGAGATAGAGGAAGATATTAACAGATGGAAGAGCATACCATGCCCATGGATTGGGAGAATCAACATCATTAAAATGTCCATACTACCCAAAGCAATCTATAGACTCAATGCACTACTCATTAAAATACCAACGACATATTTTACAGTCCTAGAAAGAATTCTTCATAGATTCATCTGGAACAAAAAAGGACCACAAATAGCCACAGCAATTCTGAGAAAGAAGAATAAAGTAGGTGGGATCTCAATACCAGATTTCAAGCTATATTACAAAGCAACTGTTCTCAAAACAGCCTGGTACTGGCACAAGAACAGACATATAGACCAATGGAAAGAATAGAGAACCCAGATATCCACCCAAACCACTATGCTCAACTAATATTTGACAAAGGAGGCATGAACATACAATGGAGCCAAGATAGCCTCTTAAATAAATGGTGTTAGGAAAATTGGACGGATTCATGCAAAAAAATGAAACTGGACCACCAACTTACACCAAATACAAAAATAAACTCAAAATGGATACAGGTCTTAAACATTAGTATGGAAACCATAAAAATACTAGAGGAATCCACAGGCAGCACAATCTCAGATATATGCCGAAAGAACTTCTTCACTGATACTGCTCCAAAGGCAATGGAAGCTAAAGAAAAAATAATCAAATGGGACTACATCAAAATAAAAAGCTTTTGCCCAGCAAAAGAAACCATCAACAAAACAACAAGAAAGTCCACTGTATGGGAGAACATATTTGCAAATGTTATCACTGATAAAGGTTTAATCTCCAAAATCTACAGCCAATTTATACATCTTAATGAAAGGAAGATAAATGATCCAATAAAAAAACGGGCAACGGCCGAGACCGGTTTGGCTCAGTGGATAGAGCGTAGGTCTGTGGACTGGGGGGTCCCAGTTCGATTCCAGTCAAGAGCATGTATCCTGGTTGTTGGCACATCCCTGGTTGGGGTGTGCAGGAGGTGGCTGATCGATGTCTCTCTTTCATCCATGTTTCTGGCTCTCCCTTCCTCTCTATAAAAATATCAATAAAATATATTAAAAATAAAATGGGCAAGGGACCTAAATAGAACCTTTTCGAAATATGGCAGAAGGAAGGCCAAGAGACTCATGAAAACATGTTCAAAGTCACTAATCATCTCAGAGATGCAAATCAAAATGACAATGTGATACCATCTTACACTGGTCAGAATGGCAATCATCAACAAATCAACAAACGACAAGTGCTGGCGAGGATGCGGAGAAAAAGGAACCCTTATGCACTGTTGGTGGGGATGCAGACTGGTGCAGCCACTGTGGAGAACAGTATGGAGTTTCCTCAAAAAACTAAAAATGGATCTCCCATTTGACCCTGTAATCCCACTCTTAGGAATTTATCCTAAGAAATCACAAACACCCATCAGAAAGGATTTATGCACCCCTGTGTTCATAGCAGCACAATTTACAATAGCCACAATTTGGAAACAGCCTAGGTGCCCATCAGCAGATGAGTGGATCAGAAAACTGTGGTACATCTACACAATGGAATTCTATGCTGCCATTAAAAAGAAGGAATTCTTACCATTTGCAGCAACCTGGTTGGAACTGGAGAGCCTTATGCTTAGTGAAATAAGCCAGTCAATGAAGGAGAAGCATCACATGATCGCACTCATTGGGGGATAATAAAGAACATTGTAAACTGATGAACAAAAGGATAGATAAAGAGGCAGTAAAGCATCAAACAAACTGTGAAATTGCAGCAGGAAGATTAAGGTTAGGTGAGGCAGATAAGAGATCAACCAAAGGACTTGTATGCATGCATATAAGCATAACTAATGAACATGGACACTGGGGGGTTGGGGTATGCCTGGGAGGGAGGGGAGGCAATGGGGAGATATGTATAAAAAAGCAATAAAAAATTAAAAATATAAAAATTAAAAATAAATAAAAAAAGAAGAAGAAAGAAAAGAAATGTGTGCCAAAATGAAATTGGAAGCATGGAGAAAAATGAAGAAAAAAAAGGCTCTGTTAGTAGCTCTGAAGACCCCCTTGCACATTCATGGATCACATCATGCCCAATAGCCACGGATTTCTCTAGGTGCAGATTTCCTCTGGTCCTCCAGCTCCAGTGTGTACATTTTTCTGTCCTTTTGGACCAGAGACCTCACCTTATCCCAGGCAAAATCTGACCTTAACGTGTGGCATGTTGAGGTCCTCTGAATCCAAGTGCTTGCGTCAATTGGGGACCAATGTTCTGGGGATCGCAGCTGTTCGATGGGTGCCACAGCTGTAGATTTTCAGGCTTCTGTAAACTTCTACGTTCCCCTTCAAGATGGTGTAGTCTTCGCATCCAAGCAAGCGGCTCAGGGAGGAAACCCAGCAGCAGTGGGGGCAGCCCAGTCAGGGGAGTCCCATCCAGCATTCCCCCACCTTCTCTTGGAATATAATTGTCCCTTAACTCACCAACAAACACTCCCAGTGTGGCCCTCAGCTGTTCTCTCTGTCTGCACAGGGACAAGGCTCAGGACACGTCTGTCTATTCTGCTGACATATTTTCTTCCCTTGTGTCTGTTCTCTTTTTATAAAAATATATTTTTTTCTTATTGACTTTTAGAGTGGATTCCTTGCATTACTCTATATTTTATTCTTTTTTCTCACCTCTTTATTATTCTGCTGATCTCATTCAGTAGATATTTAAAGTATCAAATATGGTGTTTCTCCACATCTAAATTTTCTATTTGTTCACTTTTTATAGTTTTTATGTCTATGGTGAGAACTTCTGTGTTTCAAATTAATTTCTAGAGTATTTATTTTTATCTCACACGGTATGCTTTTAATAGCTTATTTAAAGTCCTATTTAGATAATCTCAAGATTGGCAACTCTTAATTAACTTTTTTAATTGGTCACATTTTCCTGGTTCTTTGTATATCAATTCATTTTTAATTGTACACAAGACATTTTAACACTGCCTGTCAAGTTCTAGACCCTGTTAAAATCCTCTGAAAAATGTTTGTGTGTGTGTGTATTGTAGCAGTCAATCATTAAAATTAGATTCAAACAGCAAGCTCTATCAAACCTTCAACATTAGTTTTTACATCCTTTGCTATTCTGTTTTAGGTTTGATCTCTTCCTATGACTGACTCTCAGGCCTTAGATTGGGAATTTGGTGGTAATTCATATCATTGTTTAGTTCTCACAGTCTTTGCTATGCTTCTTTATGTCTCCTCCATGCACACCACAGTTCAGGATGATTCTGGGACTTGTGTCAGTTCATACAGAGAATCAAGGGATCTTCTTCCAGCTTTATGCTTTGCAGAATCTATACCTGTAACCAGGCAATCAATGGATCCATGTTTCCTGTCATTACTTGAGCCAATTAAGCAGGGACAGGGTTGAATCATATATGAGCATTTATTCAAAGACTGCCGACAGTATGGGACAGCATCAGGTCATCCAAAAAACCTGCTGTGCAACCCACCATAAACCAGCTAGCTGCTTATATTGGTTCCTTTGCATACTGTGTAAAGTAAGAATTCACCTTTTAATTTATGAAATGCGGACATAGTAGTCACTCCTTCATAGAGTTATGTGAGGGTTAAGTTAACATAAAAAATGCTCAGAACAGTACCTGATACTAGGGCTAAGTGTGGAACAGTCTTAAGAGTCATCGTTTACAAGGTAGCTGATCATAGTGATTGGTGAGCTTAGAGTTGTGTAATGTAGTGAGAGCCCCCAAGGCAGCTATGATTATTACTGTTAAATGATTATGCCTTCTCTTAATTCCTGTGTTGTTTATATTTTTCATTGAAAACTAAACCTGTTCTTATCTGTACTTTAAAACAGGTGTCCTCTGAGGTAGAAGGTAGAGATTGAATAAATGTTGAAGCATCATTTTCATTAAGCCCTCTACTCTTATCTTAAACAAACAAACAAACAAACAAACAAACAAAAATACAGGGACATTCCTCAGAACAGCTTCTTATAAACTTACACTCAAGTGGTTCAGTCACCAGCAAAGGAGAAAGCAGTGCTGACCCTCCTCTTGATCTGGGCTTCCCGCATGTTGGTTGAGGCCGGCATTCTTCAGAGAGATGCTTCTAGGGGCTGCTGTGTCTCACTAATTCTTCTCTCTTTCTAATGTGACTAATCACTAATCATATTTAATTGTGAACTCAGTCTCTTAGGAGGATTTAAATGTAGTTTTCCCCAGGAGAATTTGATACCCAAAACATAATTACATATTGATCTGGTCACAAATCCTTTATGTCAGTACTCATTTCCATCTCAGTTTCTTTCAAAGCCCAGGAGAATATTGCAGAGTTATGAAATACAATGATGATTTCTATTGGGAGTCTTTCTTGGATGAAGGAATGAAGGAATTTGAAAGGCCTAATACTAGAGTCATTTTAAATTGTTTTAATCTTCAGGAAAGGTTTATGTTCCTCTGTATGTACCATGGTCTTTTGATGACTTCTTTCTTTATACTCTAAAATATGGCATGGTGGTTAAGAAAACAAGGTTAGGGATCCTGGATTTGAATTTGGGCTCTGCCCCTTACCAAGTATCATATCTTCTTTTTGTATTTTGTTGACTCATCTGTAAAATGGGGGTGATGATATTATTTTCCTTATAGGGAAGTTATGCAAATAAGGAATTTATTTATAGGGCCCAGAACATCCTCAAATTTATTCCTATTGTGCAGATTAGAAAGCTGAAATACAGAAAAGTTAAGAAACTAATAATCTGTGTGCTATTTACTCCCTCCCATCCACCTATTCATAGGTCTTAACTATGATGTTAATAAAATTTCTTCCTTCTTTTAACTGATCGCATTATTTTTTTTAAGTGGTCTTTCAGAAAAAGTATACATCTACCTTAGAAATTTTTGTAGAAAATGTGACAAAATACCACAATATTGAGTACTAAGTTACTCATTGCCTTCCTTCCATGTGTCCTATAAAAAGGGATAAAGAAGCCCTGGCTGGTGTGGTTCAGTTGGTTGGAGCATTGCCCCATACACTGAAAGGTGGTGGTGGTGGGAGGGGCACGGTGATTCCTGGTCCAGGCACATACCCAGATTGGAAGTTTGATTCCCAGTTGGGGTAGGTGCTGGATGGAGGCAGCCAATCCATATGGATGTTTCTTTTTCTCTTTCTCTTCTCTAAAGTAAATTAAAACTGCTTTTTAAAAAAGGATAAAGAAAAAAAGAAAGGGGGAGCCAAAACATTTGAAGAAAGTAATGTTTATGGCTGTAGCCCCTTTTAAAGTGCAATGCTTGGAGAAATTGAACCTGAACATCAGAAAGGCTTGTTTTAATGTTTTTAAAGTTCGGAAAAACTTTTGAGATGCCTTTTGTTAGCAGAAAAAGTAAGTGATGATTTTAACAAGTATATTTCCTGAGATTTATTATAGCAATATTTGCAATTCTAGTTAGAATGCTTATTAATTACTTCGAGGATTGCAGGTAAAACACTTTGTAGAGAATACATTCACCATTTCCTTGCTGTGTCATACTATTAAGGATCCTGTTTTCTCTTGTAAAGGCCTTCTACAGTGAGGCCTTGCTTCTCCTTTTCTCTCCTGGACAGCATCCTTCCTGGGATATCAGTGAAGTGACTGAAAAGCACTAGGACAGCAGGGCCACTTGAACTTTCGCACCTAAACTGCTGCCCTTCCCTCCCCAGTGCCAAGCATGAAGCCAGACCTGACAGTGGTTCCTAGAAAGATACTACTCTTTTACTTAAATTGAGATGTTTTCATGTTTTAAGTACATTTAAAGACAATCCTGAGTATTTTACTCTTTACTATTCTTAACTTCAACCTGCTGGTCGTTTGTGTTAAAGCTGCCTGATCTCTTACTGAAGCTTCATGAGGAAAAAAATAATCCATGCCACTTTTCTGATGGGCAAGACTTTTCTGTTATGGTCAGGAATTATTTATTTAATCAATTGAAACACATGAAGTCTTATAATTTTGGCCAAGTAAATATTATTATTACTATCTGGTGTGAGCCATGAACTGTGCTAAGTGCTTTGTGAGCTTTTTTAATTCTCATAATGAATCTCTGAATAGGTATTGTTGTTATTGTTATTGTTTCCATTTATAGGTGTGTAAAATACTAGGGCGAGTGGTGGGGGAACTGCAGACATCCAGCTAAGAAGTGCGGTGCAAGGTGCAGAGCCTCAATGTCTAATTATAAAGCCTATGCTTTATTAACAGGGCTCAGCTCTAGCTCTGCCTCCATTTCCTTTTTGAACTTAGGTGACATTAAAATTATGAGTTTAGTCACATTTGAGGGCCTAGGTATGGTACATAAGAATCTTATTGTAGAATTGAGTAGATATGTGAACATTATGTTTTTTATTTCTATGCCGTTTTTCTATTTGCATCTATAAATAACCTTGGAAGAAGCTCTTTATGCATAAAACATTTCATGAATAATTGATATGTAGGTAAATCCCCATGCTCCCTATGGGGTCAGCATATTTTAGTTATTTTTTGAGAGTCTAAGATTAATTTTTCAATGAAAATTCCTTGATCCAGGCACGTGTGTCCTAGTCATTATGCAGCCTTAGAGGCACATGCCTATGTCTGGCAATTGACCTAGTTTGGTGGGACGGTTATACTCTGCCTGATCTAAGGGTTAAACAACTGGTACAGCACATGTGAATGTAATTCCGGTGGGTACCATTCAACATTCCATTAAATCTGAAAGTCATGAGATTGTCAGTGCTCAGTCATGAGCTTGACAGTTCTTCACTTTGGCATCCTTTGCAGGGCTGGTAGGATGAGCCAGGAGGGCATGAGAGGCAGGCACTGATAGACTGACAAGTCACACATGTGCATGCATGTGCATGTGTGTGTGTGTGTGTATGCGTGTGTGTGTGTGTATGTGTAACTTTCATCATATTGTTCAAGGTCTTTGGAAATTATCTGCTCATTTATATTATGGAGGCTTTTTTAAAATTCAGTCAGCCTTGTAGATTATCAGAAACTCATCATATCTAGCTTTTTACCTACTGAACAAAATAAAAGGGATAGAAAAATGCTTTTGACCCAGATGAGGCATTGAATTTCTAAAGGGGATTTTGAGTTCAGGTTTTGCATAATATTGATTGTCTTCTGTTGCACCATGCTCCTTCGCAAAATACATAAAGTAACTGACATGGCATTCTGGGAAACAACAACCTAAAAATGTATGTGTATTTATTTGCTTATTTATTCATTCACTAATTTAATTCTTCAATAATATATTGAGCTCAAATTATATAATGTGCTAGTGACTAGTAATAAAAAGATGAATAAGACAAGATACTAGACTTTGAAGATATCCTGGTTTCATAAGAGACCAGACATATAAGGGAGCAATTGCCCTGGAGTGTGATTAGTTGTAATGCCTGTTTGTACAAGATACATATGGCAACATTTTTCTATGTCAGTATCAATATTTCACAAACATCATTTTCAATGGTGGCATAATACTCTTTTAAGTGAGTATTTCATCATATACCTGACCATTTTAAAACTTGGTGAAATCTATGCTTTTACCTAATGTTTTGCTATTATCAATCAACATTTATAATCCACTGGCGATTTCTATGTTTCCTCCCCCTACATTTTTTCTTATGTAGATAATTAGAATAGTTTTTGCTGACTCAATGGGAATCAAAATTTTGAAACTTATGATACATATTATAAATTGTACATTTTAAATGTAATTGATTTGTGCCCTTCTGAAAATATATGAATCTGTCCATCTCACGGAATCATTGACTAACCTGCTATATTGTATTGTATATACTACTTATAATTTGGAAAAATCCTTTCAAATTAGATAAATAAAAATGCTATTTCATATTATTTTCTATTTTTTATGTCATTAGAATTTGCACATATTTTGTGTAGCAACATGTCTTTTCTGATAAATTGTTCTCTGTAACAGTATCTATTGAAGTATTCGTAATTTTCTTATTGATTTAATGAATACTCATTAACAAAATTAAGCTATGAACATCACATGTGTTTTTATTTTCTATGAGCTCCCACAAATAAAACCATACAAAGTGAAATATTTATTTCATCCCTGAAATGTGCCAAGAATACAAAGACAGAAGAAGGCACACACAACATGCCATCTTGTTAAGAGGGCAGACCCCATCACTGACCTCATTAAAATGTAATATGTGTTCATAAGGAAATTATGAATATAATGTTCTGTGCTCAGTGTTCTGAGGAAGCAAAGGAAGAATCAGACTACACTTTGAAAGTATGCTTTTGTCCTCAACATTCACTTAAATTTGGCTCTAAAACTTCACCAAAGCTAAATGCTTCCTTCGTGTGGGCAAGTGTGAAACTTTAAAGGTGGATTCTTAATGTTTGAATAAAATTGAATTTTTTTCTACCCAGCATAAGAACCTTCTTTGGTGTTTGGAGAATCCCCAGTTTTAAAGTTTGTGGCTAGGTGTGGAAGGTGCTGTACACTTCCCATTGCATAACCTTCCTATCTTTATCTGGAGCTGGGCTGTGTGGCCCAGGCTTGGCCCCCTGGGCTCCATATCATAGAGGGTGGGCTAGTGCAGAAGCTCTTTGGGCAGCGGGAGCATCTGTGGTGCCCTTGTGCCTGCAGGCCCAGCAGCACTGCCTGGTCCACTGAAGGCCCTGCAATAGCACAAGGCGTGGACTCCCAGGAGCAGTGGTGGAGCAGATTCTGGGGTTTTGGCTGTACTTTCGGTGTTATGCTATTTTCTCTTCTGTTCTTTTTCTCATCTGGTTCCTCTGGGTGATCCTGTAAGGTGCCTAATAGCCTTTACTTATTTTTTTTTCTTTTTAAAATTTGCATCATCATGTTGATTTTTATTACTTGCAGTTAGGCATGGCTTGCTCAAACCTGCTGTTCAGTGTTAGCAAATGAGGCCTAGAGGAAACCAGCTAGTGACCCGAGTGGCAGAGACAGGGCTGGACCCCTTCTCTCTTAATGTCTGATGATTCTCTCCACACTTTCCTCAGTCCTGTGCATTGCTTCCTGTTCTTCTCTGACTGGCCTGTGTTTGCCTAGGCCACATCCATTAGATCCTGTGCTTCTTAGAGATTCATTCCTCTGCCCTCTCCTAATGCTTGTTTTTCCCCTCACAGCATGCTTCTGAACAGGGTCAGAAACACAGAGGCCTTCTGACTATAACCTCTGGGACTTAAATGTACCTCAATGGAGTGTATGAAAAATAAGCATAGTCCATGTAAAGTCAGTTCAAATCAACGAATTAAATATAGCATACATTATCACAAAGGTAAATAAGGCACCATTCCATACATACACTGAGTGGCCAGATTATTATGATCTCTGAATGCATAATAATCTGGCCACTCAGTGTATGTCGTATATAATTAAAGGCTAATATGCAAATTGTCCCCTTAACCAGGAGTTTGACCAGCAGGCAGGCCTGCCAACCACCCATGTCCCCTCCCCTGGCCAGGCTGGCTGGACCTCACCTATGCACGAATTCATGCACCAGACCTCATACACACACACACACACACACACACACACACACACACACACTAGAGGCCCAGTGCACAAAATTTATGCACGGAGGGGGTGTCCCCCCAGTCCCACCTGCACCCTCTGCAATTTGGGATCCCTACACGTTTTTCTTATCTAGCTAACCTCTTCACATTTAAAAAAAAATAACTGAAATATCACCTACACTAGGAAATCCTCCTTGAACAAATGTCTTTACAATCTGTATTAAGTATTTTCATAGTATACCATTCTTTTTCTTTAATAGCTACTTAGAGTGGATGCAATGTGGTTTTCATTTTTGCATCTGAATTTTTTCTTCTTGCTCTTGTAATAGCAAAGCTTATCCAATTTACATTTGCCCTTCAAGGGCTTATATTTGGTTCAGTTTCTAGTTGGCTCCCTGCTTTTTTTTTTAAGCAATAAATTTGGGTTGTGATAGTAAGCCTCACTTATAATCAAGCCTGTAGGTCTCTCTATCTGAATATTTCTATAATCCCTATCACTTTAGCATACCAGAGATTGTGTTCATTTATAGAAAATAACAATAAATATCACCTGATCATTTGATCTTTTAATAATATTTTATAGCAAGATTTATTATTCTAGTAACTTAACTATTACACAACTGAGGCATACAGAAACAAATCACATTGAATAATAAAGAATGGCTCAAATATCAAAGCATAGTACACTTAGGGCCTCCCTTGTCCTGTGCCTCAGATATCATAGCATAGTACACAGTTCACATGGAACTCAGCTTCCTTTAAAATAGGAAGGGATGCCATGCTCATGAAAAAATATATATATATACATATATATATATATATGTATATATATATATATATATACATTTAATACATTTTTTGTGTTTGTTTTTTTTTTACAGAGAAGAAGGGAGAGGGATAGAGAGTTAGAAACATCAATGAGAGAGAGACATGGATCAGCTGTCTCCTGCACACCTTCCAATGGGGATGTGCCAGCAACCAAGGTACATGCCCTTGCCTGGAATTGAACCTGGGACCTTTCAGTCTGCAGGCTGATGCTCTAGCCACTGAGCCAAACGGGTTTCAGCTCACACATATTTTTTTTAAATTTAATTCATAGCACATACCATTTGTACTAATTATTGGAAAAATCATCCTAGCAATTGCCTGTCCCTTTCTGTATTGTTGCCTTATATTCTGATGTTATTACTGCACTTTTATCATCCACTCGCTCTAATAAGATTGTGAATTTTTTAAGGGCAGAGATCATAACTTGAGCTTGTGTCTCTCATGGTGCCTAGATAAATACTCAAAAGCCATACAGTCCAAATGACTGTGATGAAAGAGGCCCATTGTTGCTGGAGACCTGTGATTTTTATTTAAGAGGCCTCTCTTGTTCTGTGCCTTTACAGAGGGGTGAGTAGGGACTGCGGGAATTTGAAGAAACCCAGACAGAATTCTACTCATAAAAGATTTTGCTAAGCTGGTATTTGTCCCATTAAACTGGGCACACAGCAATAAGAAAGGCACTGGTCTCCTACTGCTAATGCGTGGGGATCAAACCCCAGCCGACAGGAACTCACCCCTGCAGTCAGGACCAGGCTGCTGGGTAGACCAGGGCTGGTGCTCCTAACTCTGGGGAGAGGGAGACTTCCCATGGCTGCAGGCTAGAGGCCCTGGACTCCATACCACACCCTCAATAGGTCCCTAGCTCAGGTTGGTCAACAGAGTGGCTTCTTTGCCTGGGATTGCAGGATGGCTTGGCTCAAGTCGTGATTGCAGGGCTGCTTGGCTTGGCCTGTTGGCTCCATGATTGCAGGGTGGATCGTCCCCATGATTGCTGGGCGGCCAGCCTTGCCTATTTACTCCATGATTGCGGGGCTGATAGGGTTGCAGCTCGGCCTGTCCTCTCCTCCTGGTGATCCTGGGCTGCTCAGCCTGTGCTCTTTGCTCTGTGATTGCAGGGCAGCTTGGACCCAGGCAGGCAGCATCGGGTGCTGCCCCCACCACCTGCCTGGTCTGGACTGTGGTTTGTGTTCTGCATAGGGTGCTGCCTGCCCACCTGCCTATGAAAATTTATATGCCATCTTTGCTGAATTGATTTGCATATCACTCCCGATTGGCTTTGGGCATAGTGGAGGTATGGTCAATTAGCATTTTTCTCTATTATTAGTATAGATATGCTGAGTGGCTAGAGCTATGTATTCAGAGATTATAATAATCTGGCCACTCAGTGTGTATGTGTGTGTGTGTGTGTGTGTGTGTGTGTGTATGTGTGTGTATGTGTGTATATATATATATGTCTATGATCTATTTATCCTGTCCATCTGTCATCTATCATTATCTAAGTAAGCCTTATACATAAAACGGATGATAAATTAAATCATTTGACTTTTTTCCTCTAATCTGATAAACTTATTCTGGTCAGTTCATTAGAAGGTAGTGAGTTTGGCAAATTCCTTTGCATCCCCCTTTAAAGAACCATTAAAAAATGATTTGTGATTCCTTTAAGAAAAAATTAAATTAGGTTTTTGATCATGCTATAGGATTGATATATTCAGTGTTTCTGTCTAAGGGTAACTTTAGCTCAATCTGACAAACCATTTGGGAATAGCTGAAACTGAGAAAAGGAGTACTGAGATTAATTATACACTTTTCTGTAGCTCTATAATTGCTTCATTCATTTTAATTTTTGCATCTGTAGGTAAGCTTCTGGCAGTTTGAATCCCATGGCCTCCTACTGTGTGTCAGGAATTGCTCATAGTTCTTGGTCTTCCCCTAGAGAAACCAGCCTAGGAATCAAGGCCAGTAGGCACATCAGGGAACCATGAGTATTCACTTGATTAATAATTGGAATGTGAAACGTCCATGGGAATGCATTTCTCTGATCGACTTCTTTCAGGGTATGTGTCCAATGCCTAGATAATTTCTATTACAGAGTTCAGTGTTCTTATTATAGGAAGTCATCAAAAATTATTTGACAACTCTTTTGAGATAGATACAAATTTTCTTATTCATAAATTTAAAATGTGTGTTTTTTAACTTTTCATAACTTTAACATATAGAATATATTTACACAGAATTCAAATAGAACATGTACTAAAATCTCTTTTACATTTATCCAAAGATCCACATCTTAATATATATTAGTTTAAATTCTGAATCAGACCTGAATTCATTTGAAGGGGGCTTCCTGGTATGAAATTTTAACGTATTGGAGAAATATAAGAAGTTGTTATCTATCTTGTATAATAAAAGGCCAGAGACTGTAGTGGCCTCACAATCATAACGACCATTATAAGAACCACCATGGACCCTCACCTCCAAACAAGTGGTTAGGGGTGATCAGGCAGGCAGGCAGAGTGGTTAGGGCCAATCAGGGACAGTGGTTAGGGACAATCACATAGGCAGACTGCCCCTCACAGGGTTGCACCCCCTCCCAGTAAGCAGTTAGGGTTGATCAGGCAGGCAGAGTAGTTAGAGGCTATCAGGCAGGCAGGCAAGTGATTAGGAGAAATCAGGTAGGCAGATGTCCCCTCACAGGGCTGGCCCTGCCCCCCCAGAAAGCAGTTAGAGGTGATCAAGTAGGCAGGCAAGTAGTTAGGGGTGATCAGGCAGACAGGTGAGCAGTTAGGAGCCAGTCATCATGGAATGCAAGAGGGATGTTCAAATGCTGGTTTGGGCTTAAACCGGCAATCAGACATTCCCCCAAGGGTCCCAGATTGGACAGGGTGTAGACCAGGCTGAGGAACACCCCTTCTTATGCACACATTTCATGTACTGGGCCACCAGTATATATATATGCAAAGTGTCCCCTTAAAGTTTGACCAGGACAATGGGAGTTCAATTGCTCGCTATGACGTGTGCTCACCATCAGGGGGTGGCATAGAACATGGTGGAGACCAGTGGTGGTGGCAGGACGCTGAGGGAGAGCGGAAAGGAGGAGGTGGGGAGGCAGGAAGGAGGGAACCTGATTGGCCCTGATTGCTGGCCAGGCTTTGAGACCTTACCTGTGTATCAATTTTATGCATTAAGCCTTTAGTTCAGCGGTTCTCAACCTGTGGGTCACAGCCCCTTTGAGGGTCGAATGACCCTTTCACAGGGGTAGCCTAAGACCATCAGAAAACACCTATTTCCTATGGTCTTAGGAACCAATACACCGCTCTTTGGTGTAGCAAAATGTAGCAATGTAGTTTACTGTTGTTATATGAAAACTGTTGCCCATGCTACACCATGATTGAAGACAAAATTTCATTTATTTGTAATTAGAAACAAATATTTCACAATATATAATTACACATTGTTTTTGTGATTAATCACTATGCTTTAATTATGTTCAATTTATAACAATGAAAATACATCCTGCATATCAGATATTTACATTACAGTTCATAACAGTAGCAAAATTACAGTTATGAAGTAGCAACGGAAATCATTTTATGGTTGGGGGGTCACCACCACATGAGGAGCTGTATTAAAGGGTCACGGCATTAAGAAGGTTGAGAACCACTGCTCTAGTTTAATAATAGCTGTTCATAGCCCCTAAATGCCTGTCTTTGGAAGAACAATGGCTGCCTTATTTTGAAATGTCAACAAAGGATCATCCTCTAATGTGTAAATTGGCACTTACAGCTGGGACACAGATAGTTTCAGTTTATGACGTTCTCCAGTTCTGTCTTTCCAGGTCATCACCTTAGGACTCAGATGGCCAGCAGGCTGTGTGCAGAGAAGCTGACTTCCAGAAGGCTGTTGTTTCCTGACTGTTCATGTGAGGGTCCTCTCTCTGTTCAGTTTAGGAGTAGCAGATGAGAGCCAAAGGCAATAGTAGATGAGCTCCATGATGTTCTTTCACTTTTGAGTTAGGTGGTTTTTCCTGAGCCAAATGCAAAGGTAGATTCTTTCCTGGGTCCTTGTCCAGATGGAACACGGACAAAAGGTGGTATATATGAAAAGAGTGGAAATTTATTGGAAGCAAGTACAGACTCCCACATAGGGAGGAGGTTTCAAAGGGGGTGACCCACTAAGCACCTTTTTTCTAAGGTTTATAAAGGTTGCAGTTCTTTGTTTCTTCACACTACCTTCTTATTGGTCACTCTTTTGTAGAATATCAACTTCAAAGCCCAAAACCCATGTGGTGCTCTCCCTCCTTAATCCTCCCCCTTCAGTGGTAGAATTCTGTATCTCCTGTGAAAATATGTTTTCCTCTTTCTCCCATTTGTCAGTGTGTCTCTATCCTCTATGAAACTTTGTTTCTTTTTTTCCCCATACCCGGTGGCTTTTCCCTATCTTCTGTGAATGGATGCCTTCCTCCTCCCTTATCCTGTGGCACCTCCTGTTTTCTCTGTGAATTTATGCCTGTTGGCAGCTCCAAGCTTCCTCCTTTATAGACCTTGTTTATTTCTAAAACTTTCTAAACCTGTCTATTGTATCCCCTAAAACTCCTTTCACTTTTATCTATTAGGTTAGAGGGACTAGGCCTGTATGTATAAACGAGCTGTATAAAAATTAAGAGGAAAAGATAAAGGTATCCAAAACCACCAATTTAAAAAAAAAAAGTGCTTGTATATGACCAGAAGACATGGTGAAGCCAGTAAAATGCCCCTGAGCATTATCCAAAGAAACATTTTAAATATATTGAACCATGGGGGCTTAATGAGATAAACCAATAGCTTCCAGAAATGACCACCTTTAGAGGGTCAGAACTTACCTGGTTGTGTGAACTGACCACTGAGTGATATTTGTGAATACAGTCTTTGCTGTTGGACTGCCTCCGACGGAGTCCTTGGCTACAACAATTATTTTATGTGTTACCTGGGGGAAGTTCCTTAATCCTTCTGTGTCACAGCTCTTCATTATGTGACTCTCCTAATAATTGTACCTAATCCATAGGCTGGTTGTAGAAATTAGATGAGGTAATCCATGGCAGTACTATGAAATGAATCTGGTTCAATAAATGCTGGTTATTATTATTGCATATAATATGAAATATCATTACTGAAAGTAACCACAAAATGTTTTAATATTCTTTTAAAATAATCAGTAAATTGAATTAAACAAACATAAATCAGGAAATGGAAGCAACAAAAAGTTAAGATAAGGTTTGCTTTATATTTTCTTCTCTGTGTGCTTCAGCTTTCTCATTTTAACTATACTTATGGCCCTATTTTTTCATAGAATACTAATGTGAAGGACATATGAGACAGCACATTAAATGTTTAAAGATGGAACAACTTAACAGGTAGTTTTTATTTTCTCTCTGAATCAGAATCAATATAGAATGACTTTAGTTTAATATGATAAAAAATAAAGTTGTGTACTGTAAAAAGAGAGTTTTATATTTACTAAATAAAGATACTCAATGTAAAAAAGAAATTTAAGAAAAGTATAACAATGTATGAATTACCTCAAATTATAATATTCATACCCAGCTGTCATGGCTCAGTTGTTGAGCATCAACCTATGAACCACAAGGCCACGGTTCAATTCCTGGTCAGGATGCCCAAATTGCTATACAATTCCAAGAATGGGATGTGTAGGAGGAAGCTGATTCACAAGTCTCTCTCATCATTGATATTTCTATCTCCCTCTTTCTCTCCCCCTTGCTGTCTGAAACTAATAAAAAATACATTTGAAAAATTATAATATTCAAAAATATTCACTCACTTCTGACATTTCGGAAATAGTATTTTTTCAGATATTGTGTGTCCTATAAATATTTATGTATAGACTGTTATATAAATGGATTTATATAATATGTGTTTTATTCCATAATTTTTCCTCTTCCTGATTATATTATAGACTAGGGACTTGGTGCACAAAATTTGTGCACTGGGGAGGGGTCCCTCAGCCCAGCTGGCTCTCTCTCACATACTGGGAGCCCTCAGGGGATGTCCTACTGATGGCTTAATCCCGCTCTCCATTGGGAGTGGACCTAAGCCTCAGTCTGGCCTCCCTTGGCAGGAGGCAATTAGGCTGATCAGGGAAAGGTGCCAGCCCCATCACTCCACTGCTGCAGCCACTGCCAGTCACCGCAGCTGCCAAAGTATTTTCATCAACACGGACTCCAGTCCCTTCACCATGAAAAAAATGACAACTTTATTTAGGCATTTTCAAGATGTGTCTTTCATTGGATATGACATTTATTTCTTTGTTTTTCTTTTTATCCTCACGTGAGGATATGTTTCCATTGATTTTTTTCCTCTTCCCTCCAATCACAGGCTCGGTCCCTGTCCAAGCCTAAAGCCTCTGCCTGAGACTTTAGACTTGCACAGGCCCCCACCCCCACCACCTGCTCCTCTGATTGCCAGCTTGGGCTGCCCAGGCTTTAAGCTTGGGCAGGGTGCCCCACCCCTCTGATCACAGGCTCAGCTCCTTCCCAAGCCTAAAGCTGCTGCCTAAGGCTTTTGGCTTGGAAAGGGGGCCTCCTCGCCCCTCTGATGGCTGGCTGGGAGTGACATGAGTGCCGAGAAGATTCCCAGGACCCCAAGTATGTATGCAAATTAACCACCATTTGTTGGGATAATTTGCATACTCACTCTGATTGGCTGTGGGCATAGCTGAGGTATGGTCAATTTACATGTTTCTTTATTATTAGGTAAGATATCTTTCTGGTTCAACATATACAGATATACAACATTGGTTTTAATGACTGCATAGGATTCCATTTAAGATACTTGCTTATAGTTCTTGAGGGATTAGTGAGAACAAACATAATATTTTATATATATACTAGAGGCCTGGTGAATGAAAATTCATGCACTTGGGGTGGGGGGGGTGTCCCACAGCCCGGCCTGAGCCCTCTCATAGTCTGGGACCCCTCGGGGGATGTCCACCTGCTGTCTTAGGTCCATTCCCTGAGGGATCAGGCCTAAGCTGGCAGACAGACATCCTGGTAGCCTGGAAGTCCTTGGGGGATGTTTGACTGATGGAGCGGGCATAAGCCATCAGTCAGACAGCTTTAGTGCTACTGCAATGGCAGGAGTAGCCACCACTGTGCTGGCCAGCCATGAGCCAGCTTCTGGTTGAGCAGTGCTCCCCCTGTGGAAGTGCACTGAACACCAGGGGGCAGCTCCTGTGTTGAGCATCTGCTGCCTGGTGGTCAGTGGGCATCATAGCAAAGGGTTGTTCTGTCATTAGGGTCAATTTGCATATTACCCTTTTATTATATAGGATATATTTTTTATGTCATGATGAGGATTTCACAGGCTTGAGAGGAATTAAAGGGCTTAGATATCAGGGTCATATCCTATACTCAGTGTTGGTAGCCTATGGTAGAGAATGGAAGGTACTGTTGTGCTAAGATCACTTCACAGAGAATGTTTTCCATTGCAGCCAAAGAACATTCTGTCTATACTAGAAAGAGACCACATTACAGAGAGTAAAAAGAAAAAGAATAAGACAACAAAAAAGTTAACCCACTAAAATTTTCTCAAAATATTTCCAGGTTTCCCTCAGTACCTTCCATCATTTTCAGAGACAAACTGAAAAAATATAGGGAATTAATTTTACATAGGAATATTTTTTAAGAAGGTACTTCTTAAGTTCTAATTTATTTCAGAAAACAGTGTCAAGGATTATGAATAATATCCAGTTTATATCATTTGCTAGACTGAATATGTATGTAATATATATTAAATAATAAAAGCTAATATTTAATTAGCCTTTATTATATGGCAGCAGTGTAATTAATTTTTTTCAAGTATCCTAAAACAAGTTTTAATTTTTATTCTGGTTTTACAGAAGAAAAAAATTGAGACTCAAAAAAGTTCAAGTAACTTGACCAAACTCATAATAAATGGTATAGCAATTTTTAATCACAGCACAAAATACAATCCCAATAAATTCCATGTAATAAAATTACATTAAATTGTCTGATTCTATTTATTACTGTTTATATTTACCTATTTATAAAAGCTGTATGTTATAGGAATAGCAGAGCTTATTAAATATAATATTTGTAGTACTCTATATTTAAAATTTGGCTATAGGGATTTGATATGAAATGTTTATGCCAATGTTTGTTTTTTTAAATATATTTTTATTTATTTCAGAGAGGAAGGGAGAGGAAGAGACAGAGAAGCATCATTGATGACAGGGGATCATTAATTGGCTGCCTCCCACATGCCCCCTACTGGGAACCAAGCCTGAAACACAAGCATGGGCCCTTGACGAGAATAAAACCTGGGACCCTTCATTCCACAGGCCAACGTTCTATGCACTGAGCCAAACCAGCTAGGGCTTATGCCAATGTGTTTTTTTTAATTAAATCTTTATTATTCAGATTATTACATTTGTTTCTCTTTTTTCCCCTCCATAGCTCCCCTCCACCCAGCTCCCACTCTTCTCTCTATCCTTACCTCCCTCCCGTTGACCTCATCCATAGGTGTATGATTTTTGTCCAGTCTCTCCCTGTACATCCCTCACCCCTTTCACCCTGAGATTTATCAGTCCACTCCCTTTATGTGCTCCTGATGCTATTATATTCACCAGTTTATTCTGTTGATCAAATTTTTAATTCACTTAATTTTTAGATTCACTTGTTGATAGATATGTATTTGTTGTTCATAATTGTTTATCTTTTAACTTTTTCTTCTTCCTCTTCTAAAAGAGTACCTTTCAGCATCTCATATAATACTGGTTTGGAGTTGATGAACTCCTTTAGCTTTTTCTTCTCTGTGAAGGTCTTTATCTGCCCTTCAATTCTGAATGATAGTTTTGCTGGATAGAGTATTCTTGGTTGTAGGTTCTTGCTATTCATCACGTTGAATAATTCTTGCAATTCCCATCTTCCCTGCATCATTTCTGTTAAGAAATCAGCTGACAGAGGTATGGGTGCTCCCTTGTAGGTAATGAACTGTTTTTCTCTTGCTGCTTTTAATATTCTCTCTTTGTCTTTTGCTCTTGGTATTTTAATTATGATGTGCCTTGGTGTAGTCCTCTTTGGATTCCTTTTATATGGGGTTCTGTGTGCTTCCTGGACTTGTAAGTCTATTTCTTTTACCAGATGTGGGAAGTTTTCAGTCATTATTTCTTTAACTAGGTTTTCAGTATCTTGCTCTCTCTCTTCCTCTGGCACCTCCACAATTCTGATGTTGGTACGATTGAAGCTGTCCCAGAGGCTCCTTACATTATCTTCACATTTTTGGATTCTTTTCTATTCTTGCTTTTCCAGTTAAGTGTTTTCTGATTCTTTATATTTCAAATTTTTTGACTTGATTCTTGCCTTCCTTTAGTCTGCTGTTAGGTCTCTGTATAATATTTTTAATTTCAGTCAGTGTATGTTTAATTTCTAGTTGGTCCTTTTTCATCTCTAGTTGGATCTTTACCATCTCTAGTTGGTTCTTTTTCATCTCCTCTTGGCTCTCACTAACTTTATCCAACTTTTCTAGGATATTCTTGAAAAACCTTATAAGCGTGGTTTTGAACTCTATATCCAGTCATTTGTTTTTCTCCATTTCTTTTGTTTGTGATCCCTTCCCTGGTCTTGACTTTTTCACTATGCTGGGAGAACTTCTGTGTGGTATTCAGCCTTATGATACCAGACTTGCAAAACCACAAAAGCCTCTCTGTTGAGCTTGGGATGGGTTGAATCTCAGGGCCTAAGGAATCGCCTTGCCTTCCAGTCGGCCCCGCCCTCCACGGCCACTGAGTCTCTGGGTAATCACTGGAGCGGACCCTGTGTGCAAGCTCTTGCAGTGCCTCTGGACTGCTGCCCCTCCGGCTCTCCTCCACTCTGGAACCACAGGAATCTGGGTCCCCAGAGTTTTGCCAGAAACTGGGGTTTAGTGGAGCCAGAAGTGACGCAGCTGGGAGGGTCTGTCTCCCGCCCACTCGTGAAAGGCAGAGGCACAATCAGCAGTCAGTCTTCTGCGTGCAGTGCTGTGTGTGTCACCAGACTTCTGATCTTTGTGACTCCCCTAAATTTCCATGCACTTCTCCCTTTTCACATTCCAAACTCCCCCTGTATGAGTTTCGGCTGGATCTGGGGTTTAGTATCGTAGGATAAGGTGTTCAATGCTGTTGAGAGTCTCCGTCTCGCAGAGAAAGCTAGCCAGGTACTCTGGCACCTGCTCTCTCCACGCGCCCTTCTCGGTACCTCAGCTTTTTCCAGCTCCTCTGGGTCTCTGTGAGCCCCTCTCTTTCTTTCTAGCTGTAGAATTTCCACTCAGCTAACTTTTCTGTGGTTCTGGATGATGTCTGTTCTGTCTTTTAGTTGTAGTTTTGAAATTGTTGAGCGAGGCAGCAGTGTAGGTGTTTACCTATGCCGTCATCTTGGATTCTCCTTCCTATGCCAATGTTTTGAAGAGTAAATAGATTCAACTGAAATCGTAAGACTTTTTTTTTTCTTTTTCAGATGTAACTCACTGTATGTAAAAGAGTAAAGAAAATTATCACTGTGTGTATGTATTTTATGTGTATATGTATATATGAATAAGTATATTTGTACATATACACACACTCATACCCACAGACATAAAGAAATGATACCATTTAAGAAAATAACCTGATCTTATATTTTATTTGATAAAAATGTAACTAGCTTTCTAACTTCTATGTTTGGTAAGGGTAGGAATACAAAATAGTTACTGAATAAATACGTTGCATTGAACTGTACTACATGGCCAATGAATGAGTTATCAAAGAGTTGTCTTCTCTGTTTACCTAAAGTTCAAGCTTTAACTGTAATATATTAACTCTTATAATTGCCCTTGTTCTGTCAAAAAAAATTCTAATCTATAGTGTGCAGAACTAAATGAAGTACTTTGAAAAACAAACTTCTATAAACCAACTGTAAGCACTTTTAAAATGAGTGATTTGTTTATTTGAAAATATTGGACTGATATCTATTCACAATGTTCATTTAATTCTTGCAATTAAACTTCCTATTACTTTCTGTCACTTGTGTAAAGTCATATAGGAGGCAATATAAGTTTGTGCATAGTCACATGGAAGGTAATGTGGGGTATAAGTAAGTTGTGTGCTCTAGAGCAGACTACCTGTTTTCAAATCCTCATCTACAAAAAGGTTATATGGGAAAATTATTACTTCTCAATCTCTATTTTATCTTTATTTTATTTTATTAAAATATATTTTATTGATTTTTTACAGAGAGAAAGGGAGAGAGATAGAGAGTTAGAAACATCGATGAGAGAGAGACATCAATCAGCTGCCTCCTGCACACCCCCAATTGGGGATGTGCCCGCAACCAAGGTACATGCCCTTGACTGGAATCGAACCTGGGACCTTTCAGTCTGCAGGCCGATGCTCTATCCACTGAGCCAAACCGGTTTCAGCTCTATTTTATCTTTAAAAATGGTGATAATACTAGCAATCAGTTGATAGGGTTACTGTGAGGATAAATGGTAATATAGTAATATATTGAGAAAAACTCTTGACCTAAAGTGCTAGTAAGAATCAGTCTCCTTGTAAGACCCTTTTTCTTTTTTCTCAAATCTTGGTCTGTGAAACATTTTCACAGTTATATATATTTTCTATACACTAGTAGAAATTTCTTTGAATCTTATTGCAATCAAATTATTTTTGTATGGTAATGCAGAGAGGCAATATAATATGGAACAAATATAGGATCTGTAGAATCAGCAAGAGTTGGGTTAAAAATATGGATGGTCATTTATTTTATGCCTTTGGGGAATATACTATACATATGTATGGTAAAATGAAGCTAATTTCCATCTTACTTCATTTTTACCTATGCAGTGTCTGGGTTTATCAACTAAAACGTGCTAGATGCTCACAAGTAAAATTGTTTCCTCTAATAAATGTGAAATTCTTAATGGCAGGACCATGTCTTATTTATCTGTGAGATTGGAGTTTAGCATAGGATCACACATATGTTCAGTTTCACCTAGTTTTATTGTATGATTTAGATCAGACTGACACATTCACCCAGGTTTTCTGGCATCAGGCATTGTTGGACCCTGGAATTCAAATGGTATCATGAGTTCATTGCCATGCTTTTTTTCACATCTAGATTGGCTCTGTTTTCAGGAAAATACTTTTTTCTTTTGGTAAGACAATTGTCAACAAATCTATATTTTTTCTGTCAAGAATCACAATGAAAATAAAATGCTTATTTTTCAACTATTTTCAATCAATGTTTACACTTGAGTAACACTGACACTGGTTGCTGAGGTCCTTCCCTTAAGCTGGAAAGTGTTAAACCATGGTAAAGAAATGCTTCTTCCCTAGGAAAATGGTGGGGCTCCAACCAGAAAAAGTGTGAGAGGATGCTGAAGGGGCATCTGTGTTTTTTGAAGGCCCCAATTTGAGGAGGAAGGCCTACCATAGGATTGACTGCCTCTTCTGCTAGAGCTTCTTTATAAGTTCATATTCCATCTTAATGTCTTCAGAGGAAATCTCACTCAACCCCTCCCAGCCACCAGCCTTGACTCTAAAAAGACCAGGTTAAGTAGCTAAACCCCATTTGTACAGAAGAGAAGACACATATGGCAAGGCTAGGAAGGCTTTGGAGGAATGGCTGCCATAGACGTTGGCATAAAGTTAAAAAAACATTTTGGTTGTGCCACTTTCACTTAAGCTGATATTATTCAAAAAGCAAGGGGGTTAAAAAGAGTTGAAAGAAAAGACCTTTATATTACAGGCTGTTAAAGCTAATAGGTGATAGAAGGAATTTTATTGATTTAACAATTTGAGTAGTTGTCATCTGTTGGACCCTGTTCTTTTTTTGTTGATCCAATGAGCAGCTAGTTCCAGTGACCAACATGTTCTACTAATTCTTATTCTTTTCTTCACATCAGTTTTGGCAATATTTGGTTATACCTTTATATGTATGTTTATTTAAAATCCACCTTAAATAAACTCTATAACGGAAAAGAGCATAAGGGCTTGTTCCTCAGTCTATTCTGAAATTTCTCAACCTTGCCATCAAGGACAATTTTGGCCAGATTAGTCTTTGCTGTATACACTTGTGTTGCACGTTGTAGGGTGTTTAGCAGGATTTCTGGTCTTATCTACTAGATGCGAGCAGTATTCCATCTACCTCCGCCATCTAGTCTGTTTCCCTGTTGTCCCAAGCAAACATATCTCTAGACATTTGCATCTCCTGAAATGCAAAATGGCTCTGGATGAGAGCCACTGATCTATACTCAGCATCCAGCAGAGAACAAGGCAGAGAGTTAGCTTAGACTACTATTTATTTAAAGGATGGATTCTTCTCCCATTTAGCTATTTTATGGAGACCAACCTGAACTACAGAGAACAAATGTTATCACCATTTCTTTCAGGATGTCTTCTGAATCACCTTTGTAAAGCTGTTTGCCTTCCCAGAGTATTAGTCTGGTTTTACTCTGATGCTAGCTTCTAAATCTCAATATCCGATATTCTAAAAGGAGAGCATTGATTTGTGCATTTGCCTGCATAACCAATTCCTCGTGGACGAGTTGGCCGCCCAGTTCATCTAAAAGTGGCTTGCTATTTCCTTGAGCACCATGACTCACTTCTCAATACTTTTCTCACCACCTGTAATTTTATATTAGAAAAAACTTTATTAGGGATATGCCTGTAGTGTTTATTTTTCTTTTCTAGAAAAACATTATGGAGAAAAGAGGATCATACTCTATGTCCTTACCATGAACCTGATTTTACTCCTGCTCAGTCTGATGAAATGTAATATCCAGTTACTTTGAAGTCAACACACCTGGCAATGTCTATCTAGGAAGGTTCTAGGAATAACAGCTGATGTAAGCACTCATTTCAGGCTCACATGTGTTAGTGTTAATACCCCAGGGGACCTGTCTGCTAGGCAAAGGCTAATGACTTTTCCCTATTCATGTTGCATGCAGTTTATGCTCATGGTCTGTCACTTTGTATCATCTAAATCATTTCATAATAACTGTAATTGACTTTTTGGCCCAGGTTTCCCAAAGCCTTTCTCCTCTAAATTTATCTAATGCATGAGATCTAAACCAGGAAATTTTGGTATTAGCTAAGACTTGTTACATAAATGTTTCTATACTTTACCAGTCTCATGTGGTGGAATAATAAGAACTTCTCATTACAAAATCCCCTTAAAATATTGGTTCTATCATCTTTGTGATGTTAATAAGGAAACTAATACCCAGAGACGTAAATAACCTGTCCCAATCACATTGTGTGAGAGTGGCAGACTCAGACCTCTGTTACCTCCTAGCCCAGTCTTTTTTGGCTGATATTTAAAAACCAAAGCAATTCATTCACAGTAGGCTCTGTGCTATCAGGGA
>JAAGEH010000005.1:16667345-16687877 GCA_011751065.1 Lasiurus cinereus | reverse complement strand
ATATATATATATATATATATATATATATATAATTGATTTTTTTACAGAGAGGAAGGGAGAGGGATAGAAAGTCAGAAACATCGATGAGAGACATAGATCAGCCGCCTCCTGCACGCCCCCTACTGGAGTTGTGCCCGCAAGCAAGGTACATGCCCCCAACCAGAATCGAACCTGGGACCTTTCAAGTCCACAGGCCGATGCTCTATCCACTGCACCAAACCGGTCTTGGCAGGGACTCTTATGAAGCCCAATGATTATGCTTTTTGCCCCTCTCTCATGTAGTAGAAGCTTTACTGTAGATTTTGTGAAACTGAAGTTGTAATCTCTGGAATTCTGACTAAAGGAGACATGCATCTACTCTGAGCTAAGCCTTGAGAAAGCTGAAATTTATAAAAATATAAAGACCTCATAATTCATAGCTTTTATTCAATATGGCCAGTGTTATACATAAAATGGTTTGGGAACACACTTGATGAGAGAAAATTAATTTGGCTTTCTCTGGATTGCAGGGTACAGAACACCAGCTACAGGATATGAAATTGCACCTTGAGGGCATGGGACATAAATTGATGTGTCTGCCAGGTTGAGCAAGTAGGCACTATGGAGAACACAGCTCACTTCACATACAGAGCACAGTACAAAGAAAGCAATTGAAATGGGGACTTCAGGTTTTCCTTGAAGACAGATGGAGTCTGAGGCAAGTTTGTTTCCTCCATAGTACTTAGCAGAATGCTAAAACCAACCTAACACTTAATAATGCTTATTAAATGAAGGAAATGCAATTTTCTATTAAGTGTCCAAATGTAAGAAGGGCAAGAAGCAATTTTTCTTAAATTGGCTTTTAAATAAAGATGAAGATCTACAATTAGGTGGGTAAAGGAGCATTTATTAGTAAATGAGAAAATTCATTGATTATAGGTAAGTAATTCTTAACCCAGGATGCTAAGCCAGGAAAGCAAAAGGTTGTGCCAAATAAACAAATTTACTACCTAATAAAGCTAAAAGAAGGTTAACTAAGTGTACTCAATAAAAGCCAGTAAACTACCACATAATTAGACTCAACAGCTAACAAAAGCCAGTAGGCACTTTACCAGAGCTAATGAAGAAGCTATCTAAGACCTATGGAGCTCAAGCATTTTTGTGTGCCATATTGACGGTAGGGGTAGGCAAGAGGTTTGGTTTTGAAATCTAAAAGGTGGAAAAAAGAGGAGATAATAATGCAATTAAGAGAAGGAGGTGGGAGGGTAAAGGTATAAAAAAAAGAAAAAAAAGAAAGATGCTTTAAAGAATGTACCAGAAACTATGGGCCCAGGAAGCAGCAATGGCCCCGTAGTAATGAGTTTACTATTGCCCCTAGAGGTAGATGGGTGATATTGCCTTTCAAGTTGAAGATTGCAGCCCTGTGGATGGTCTTTTCTGAATGCTTCAAGAGAATCAGGGTGGGAAATTTAATAGTTGCCAAGAACTTACCTTTGCATAGATACACAGGTGTTCTAAGTTTTCGGCGAATGGCAGTTATATAAAAGTAGTAATAGACACAATTTCCATGGTAGCCAACAAAGGATTTAGGCATTTAGAAGGTTAAACCAATATAAATCTGAAGTTCCTAGTAGTTGGGTCCTAGGCAACCAACAGTTAGCTTTGCTTAACTTAAACCATGACTCAAAAATAAATAAATAACTAAATCAAGTTGTTTATAAAGAAATATGCCAGATTCCACTCACTGGGCTATTTCTTTTACAGTACAAACCACAGATCTGGGAGCACAAAAGAAGGTGTTCACAGGGTCACTGCTAGATTATATTTAACAAAATAGTAAGAAGATCATCATGGATATAACCAAAGAATGTTTTATCAAGGGACTTCAGGAATTTTTTCAGAGGTTGCTTTTTCTCTTTTTTAACTTCATACCTCCTTGAGTTGAACAGAGTAAACTTGTTGGTTCCAGAGGAATATTCTTCACGTGCTTAACAGAAAGCTTTTTATTACTTATAACCCAAGGTGATGTTTTTAAATTCTGTGAAATTATAGATTCCTATGGTAGTGTTGTGCTCTGTTAAAACCAGAAAAAGCAAACATTAAAATCCCTAAGTTTTAATTTACTTGCTAAGTTTTCTGAATTGTGTTAGATCTATGTTGAGTGATCTTATCTTGACACCTCCACCATTTTTGTGTCTAGGCTGTTGCCTCCTCATCCTACTAGGAAATGAGCTTGACAGATTTTAGTCTTGATCCCCATATGGTCTTAAGAGGGAATGGTTTCAATGCAAGGTTCCTGTGTTTGAATATAGAAGGTTGTTTTGGATTTCAGAACCAGATGGAATATGAAAAATTGGCTGTAAAAGATCTGGGCCTGACAGTGAAAAACACAAATTCTTCTCCTGCTGCCTCGGGTCAACTAAATTGCAAAATAACTTGGCCATTCTTGACATTTCAGCAGATAAAAACTTACATAAATGGCCTCTTGAACCTGAGAGGGAAGTTCTTTCCATGCTTTCTTAATGTGACTCTGAATTATAATACCTGCTATGAATTCCTAACTTCCTTTTAACATGGGCTTTGTGAGTAGATAGAACTGGTTTAGAACTAAAAACAACAAAACTGTGGGATAACTCCTGAGCAGATAGAAAATGCCTTAGAATGTTTGCATTTTAATAGAAAGAGTGTTAAGAACAAAAACCATTAATACATGAGCATTTAACTAAAATTGTTTACTTTAAGTCAAGTACCATATTAACTTTAAGAGAAAAATGTTAAGTATGAAGTTATTATTATATAAACATTTAAAATACATTGACAGAAGCATAATCTTCTCCTACCTTTTGGTTTCAGGGTTTTTGGGCTAGGGGATGGAAAATCTGAAAAGATGAACTTGACCACTGGAGGTGTCTAGCGTTAGTCAGAAACACAAGATAAATCTATTTTATAGCATGGAGACTTTTAGTTGTATATTAGTGTCCATAAAAAATAAAAATAAAAATGTTAAGGCTTATTTATTGATTAATTGATTTGTTCAAAGAATTAATTACTTTCTGTGTGTCAGGCCCAGTATAGGTGTGCACAAATAGGAAGAAAGGAAACATTCAAGTATTAAGTGAGGGTGTGTAAAATGCTCACATATTAGATTAAAATATTATCCTCAACTATGAGGAAATGACATTAGACTTGAGAAGGAGCATTATATTGCTAATTTAAGTCATCTTATTTTAATGCTTGAGTATAGATTATGAGCCAAACCTAATGCCAGTTCTCTAGGGTACAATGAGACCAGGACAGATAACACCCATGTCTGATAGTGAAGACCAACGATTAAACCAACAATTAAAATAATTTATAACAGAGAAATCACAGGGAAATTCAATTCTGTGTGAGATATGACAGCAGAGCTATCTTCCCAGGGGAAGTAGAATATAACCTTCCAAATGAAAGAATTCTCCAGTAAATACTCTCACATTAGGGCATGTAACTGACAATGTCAGAGATTTTCAACCTTTTTCACTTTATAACACACATAAACTAATTACTAAAATGCTGCAGCACACTAAAAGTAGTTGTTGTTTTTTTGCCAATATACACACCAAAAAGGGTATAATTTTTATTCATTCACACTAGATGGCTATTGTTATGTTGGCTGTTGTCATTTTTAAATTTGATAATGTAAGGAAAAAGAGGTCAGTGCCCCTGACCGAAAGTCAGGTATTTCATGTTTTTAAAATTCTTGTGGCACAGTAGTTGAAAATCATTGGAGTATGCCTTTACTTTGATATTTGTTGGTCTGTGCTATTAAATATCGCATAACAGAAAGAAATTAGCAGCTACCTGTCTTTTTAGAATGAACCATAGATTCACAGAGACCAACAGAAACTGGCATCAGTGAAACAGGATCTGTGTCCCTCCAAAGTCTCCAAGGGACTGGGGGTGTGCAGTGTGCTCCATGGACTGGGACGTGATGCAATAGATTATAACATTATGTGTTTTGGGTATTGTATGCATCTTACTTGCTAAGAAATGATAATCTAGCATTCTATACTGATGTGAAATAGAGAGATGTCTCACACCTAGCACTGTGCCCTGAACAGGTGCTGGTCAGCTGATGCCAAGGAACAGAGTAATTATAGTGTAAGGAGGTAGATTGTGAGGAAAAGCAATGGGTATGTAGCTTTTCTGTACCTCAAAAGTCATGTCCAAGGCACCCGGTCAAGGTATTTTCAATCTATAAAGAAAGTTTATTAAGCAAGTTTAAGTCTCCTATCTGCTCAGACTCAGTGCAGATTCATAGCCTTTACTTCTGCCCCAGAGCATTCTAATTGGGAAGCACGGTTAGTTGCTTGCCTTGGAAGTGTCTGGGATGGCAATCAGAGTCACACCACTCAAGTTCACAGTGTCTCACAGAAGTAAAACCTAACTCATTTTGTGAAGGTTAACATCCTTGCTTCATTCTAAAGAGGTTAAAGGAAGCAGATATGTATTGAGCATAAACTGAATGCCAGAAATATTTACTTATCACATTTCTTCCTTAAGAAAATTCCAGGAGGCAAGTTGTTGTTCTTTCCACAGGAGTTTCTTGAGGCACAGGGAAGCTGAATCATGGGCTCAGGTTCCTGTGTTCATAGCACCCATGAATGGAGGAGCCTGGATGTGAAGCCAGGAAAGCCTCAATTCAGTTTGATATATACTAATTTAATGGCTATTGGGAAGAGGTTTGTCAGTCATTATTTCGTTCCAAGGCAAAGCATAGTTGATGCTGTTTTACTTTATAATATGGTTAAAGGTATTTATATGAAGACTACATACTTTTCTTTTGTGTATTAGATATGATTGGATATTCCAATTTATTCAAATCATTAGTGTGTGTTTTAGGCCATTAAAATAACTTAAACTGTGAACCATTATTTATGTAAAATAAACAGGTTTAATGATATGCTAATAGATGATGTTTATGATGGCAAATTAAAACATTTTGCTGTGCTGCTATGTAATGCATGGTTAGACGCATATGAATATGCCTACAAGTTTATATATATATATATATATATATATATATATATATATTAACTTTAAGAGAAATATATATATATATATTAGCATTTTCTAATTATATTCTGATATTTACCAAATTCGTTATCTTCATTGGTTAATAGCTGCCTTAAAAATAGCCCCTTTAGTTATAAATAATTAATAGATATATTGATGTATGAATTTTTCCTACAGTGCCAGCTATGATAGCTATAATTTGATTATAAACCTACACTTCTAAAAATATTTTCAAGCCACATGATTACTGGTATTATCTAACTGGATAGTCTTGATTGACTTTCCTAGCAACTATGACTATCTTGCATAAACACTAGGGCTATAATTTGAAAAGAGTGTGTGGGAAGTATTGTATCCTCCGATATTAAGTTAATAAAGGACAGGATGTCTGTCTTTCTAACTGCTGCTTTGAAGTTCACTCTGTACTATCTTTTTCCTTCCATTGTATAACTGCACTTAAATGTCTGATTATGAGAGATTTGGAAACAAGTAAATGATGTTTGAATAATTCATGCCAAATCTCCTCTTTGATGTTGTCCCACTTCTCTCTCAGGTAAATTTGTTTGGTAGTTTGGTAGAGATCAACCTTTTTTGAATTTATAGTGTAATTGACAGTGGCTAGTCCAATGACAGCCACATTTATGTTTAATTCAATAATATTCCTTAAATGACCTGATTATGTAAACAGTGGACCTAAAAAAGAACAAAAGAATCCTTTTGAGCAATTTTTTAGCCTAAGTTATAAATACATGTTTTTAAAAAGGACATTTTTTGCATGAGTGAAAAACATGAATTTTGGCTATCCAAAGCTTGATTTTAATTACAATGGCATCACATTTATTATACTGCATCTAATGCTAAAAATATGCATTTTGAATAGAAAGTTGATATATATTGTTCCTAATTCCTAAAACTTTATTTTTAATTCAATTAAAGATGAACAAGCCTCTTTGTATTTTGGTTTGAGAGGACACAATTGTTTGGAATGTTAAAGTTTTTCTTTTCTCTCCATTCTGGGAAGGAAAAATTGATTTTCAAAAATCTAAATTCCTCTAACAATGAGCAATATATAATGACATACCTTATTATTTTTTCCTACATGCACTGTACTATAGGAAGATGACTCTTAAAATCAGTAACTGTGTATCTGCAAAGGCAATTTATTTTACTTTGAAACCATATAAAAACATCTGGATTCTGGGGTTTATCCTTGAACAGAGTTGAGAAAGTAGGCCATCTTATAAATTCCCTTGGATTTACTTAATGTAGGGTCTTTCCTTTTGATTTTATTCAAAAGTAGTTCCAGTTTCTTTAACACAGATATTTGCTAAATCTCAGATGCTCTACATCACAAAGGTTATCCTGACATCTTTGCATGAGTTAGTAGCAGTCAGGTGCCCAGATATTGGTGGCCCTGGAATGTTTGGCTATTCATACACTAAGTTATCCTATTACCCCTCCCCCCGTTTTTTGCTTGTTTTTTATTTTTATTCAGCCCTATCAACTACAGTTTCAGAAATGAATTAGAGCATAAAGCTAAAAGAGGTGGAAAATAGGATAATCTTTTTTTTTTTTTGCAATCTCCCGAGAATATAAAAGTTAAGGCCTCAGGCAAATAGTCCTATCTTATTTATTCTTAACTTGTTCCTTGCCTACCCAGAAGCTTAGTGAGAAAAATGGTTATAGCCTTCCTCAATATAAGCCTCCTTTTCAAACTACCCCTTATTAAAGATGTTTATTTTTTCATTATTCTTCTCAAATGGAATCTTTGCTGATTGTGATGTGGATCTAGATAATGTCTAAAAGACTGAATGGTAAATTGGATTGCTTATACAATAGCAACAACAATAGAGATATTAATCACTAACATTTATTGGATATGTTCTGTATGCTGGGTATGAAAAATTAACTCTTGAGCCTTATAGAGTGCATACTGCTATTATCTTAAACTTAATAATATATAATAATAAAAGCATAATATACTAGTTAGACCAGACGAAGCTGGGGCTGGCTATGAGGGAAGCCTAGGTCCCAGATGCCACAAGGAAGCTGGTGCTGGCAGCTGTGGCGGGGAAGACCTACTCTTGCATAAATGTCATGCATCAGGCCTCTAGTGAAAAAATAATGCTTTTAAAATTTTATAACTTGCTCACAGTTACCCAAACTACAAGAGCTGAGATTTCAAACCCTGACAGTCAGAATCAGTCTTTGCTTTAAGCTCTATTCAGGTGCTCATGTTAGTCTTCAAATCAAAATCTAAAAGCGTTGAATCCCACCACCCCCGCCCCTTTTTTCATTCATTCAAGAAATATTCAACTTATCCTAAATGAAATAGACAAGTTTCCTGCCTTCATGAAGATAAGTTAGGGTTAAAAAAAAAACAAAAAAAACCACGTTAATAAAAATAGGGAAAACACAGATAAATAAGCAAACAAAAAGACTTTCGTAGTAAGTACTGTAAACAAAATAAACGGAATAGCCTGATATTCTATAAGGGAGGCTTCGGTGAGGATGACTTTTAAGTTGATACTTGAGTGATCAGAAGGAGCCAGGGATCAAAAAGACGAGGAAAATGTTGAAGGTGGAGGAAAAAAGTGCAGAACCACTGTGATGGAAAGGAATTTAGCATATTCTAGGAACTGTCAGAATGTTACTGTGAATTGTGCATGGTGAAAAAAGGGAAGAGTCATACCAAATAAAATGAGAAAGCCAGAGGCCAGATTTTACTGGGCCTTAAAACTAGTACTGCCAGATGAAATACTGGGTGCACAGTTAAATTTGAATTTTAAATAAACAACTAATGCCTTTTTTGTATAATCTCAAATATTGCATGGGACATACTTATGCTAAATAAATTCATTGTTTACCTGAAATTTAAATTTAACTGGGTATTCTGTATTATTATTTGCTACACTTGACAGCCCTATTTATAATTCATAATACTTGGTAGATTTTAACATAAGTAATATGGAAAGCTACTATTTTAAGAAAGAATCTTACAAAAGAGGGTATTATCTTATTTGCATTTTAAAAAGATTTTTCTGGTGGCTTGAGGAGAACAGAGGAGAAGGAGATGAAAGATGTAAAGGGATCACTTAAGAGTTTATGGCAGTAATCCATGGGAAAGATGATAATAGCTTAGACTAGCGTGATATTGGTAGCTATGAGTTCAAAGTTTATTTTGATGTCAGAACCTATTGAATTTGCTGAAAGATTAGGTGCTAGGTTGAAGAAAGAAAAGGACTAAGCATAATCCCTGGTTTCTATGGAGTGTGAGGCCATTTATTAAATTTAAAATTACCAGGTTGGACAGAAGTGAGGAGAGGATTATGCTTTTGTGTGGCATCTAACTGAACATTCAAGTAAAGATGTCAAATGGACAGTTCACTCAATGAATAAAAGTACCCCAACCTTTTTCCTTAATGAGATAAATAGATAGGATGGTAAGTAGAAGTGAATGCTTTTCTTGTGCCATAACTTATATTGGGTACCAGGGACACAGCAGTGATTAGGACAGGTACTTTTGTAGAAGTATCATTAGTTGGAGATATCTACACTAATAAAAGAAAAACATGCAAATCGACCATCACTCTGCTACATCCACTAGCCAATCAGGAGGGAATATGCAAACTAGAAGATGGCCACCACCCAGCTGCTCCAGGTGATGAGTGGCCAGGCGGGGCAGGCCTGTTAAGAGAGGGAGGGCAAAGGGGGTTGGGCAAAAGGATCTATAGGAGGGCACTCAGGCCATAGTGAAGATGAAAATGGCAGACTGCAACAGGAGTGAAGGCCTGAGCCCCAGGTGCCAGAGGAAAACCGGTGCTGGAAGCCAAGGGAAGGAAGACCTATTGCAGGAATCTCTTCATGCAATGGGCCTCTAGTATGTAAATAAGGACAACATAACTTGTTAATTGCTATGAAAGAGGTATCTGCCAGGCACTCTGTGGGTGTGGAGGTAGAGAGGGAATTTTTTTGCTTAGTAAAGGGTTATATTTGGATTGGGTCTTTAGGGGAAGGATTTGTTCACAAAGTAGTGTGGGAAAAGAATGGTAGAAAAGAAAAAGCAAGGAGAAAAACATGGCAAAGAGGCATAATGTGCAGGAATAACCCAAATTAGGTCCATAATAGAAACTTAGTGGTGCTGGAAGAGGTAGGATGAAGTGCTTGGAAGGCAGATGGGTGCTAATTGGGTGAAGTGTTGAGGGGGCTGTATGTAAGCCACTCCTTCTAAATTTTAAGTTCTGTTGAGATTCACTTTATATGTTGACAAACTTAGAATAATAATGTATATCTATTTGTATCCTAGTTCTTCCTTATTTAATAAAAAGTTGCATTTTTATCATAAGCTAGTGTTAATTTGGTATTGATTTTTTTTCCTACTTCTAAGTTTGATGCAAAGTAAGCTTGTTGCACAGTTGATCCTATGGGAAAATATGAAAGGGGAATAACTATAAAGTTGTGGAATATGTAGGGCTTACTAATTTGTGATACTTATAATTAATTATTAATTATTCCCTATAGTTGCCCCAAACTTCTCTTGGGACTAAGATGTGTTTGTGGGAGTGGAATACTGTTTCTTCCCTTAGAAATTGGGCTGATCTTCCTATAGGTGTTTCTTTTGAGTCACATATTTTAAGGAGGTGCCAATGTGCTTCTTAACAAAAGTTTTATTTTATTGTTTAAGGTATTACAAATAGTAGTACATGTTTCCTTTTTTCCCCCATTGACCTCCTTCTGGCCTCCCCTATCCTCCCACCCCGCACTTCCCCTCACCACCCGCCCTCACCCCACCCCTCGCACAGTGTCTTGTGACTATTAGTTGTGTTTATTATATGTATGCATACACGTCCTTTGGTTGGGCTTTTAACACTAACTCTGCAGGAAAAGCTGAGGACACTATTATGTTGTAAATGTGTCAGAATTTTGAGTTTTCTTAAAACATTTTTTTTCTGTTTATGAGCTCACAAAAGAGTTGTGCTATGAAATTAATCATGTGTACATTTTGAGTGATTTTTAATAGTTGTTACATATTATTTATTAAAATGTTACCAATACATTCAGTTTTTTTTAAATTAAGCATTGAACTTCTAATAAATTAAATATAAATAATTAACCTAATATTATTGGAAATGGATTAAAGTGGTCAAAATATATTCCAGGATCTTTTTTTGTTTTAGCTAAAAAGAAATTGAGCCCGACTTGTGTGGCTCATTGGTTGAGTGTAGACATATGAATCAGGAAGTCACATTTCGATTCTTGGTCAGGGCATATGCCCAGGTTATGGACTCAATCCTCAGGAGAAAGCATGCAGAAGGAAGCCAATCAATGATTCTCTCTCTTCATTGATCTCTTTTTTCCCTTCTTCTCTCTGAAAACAATTAAACCATATTTTTAAAAAGGAGGAAATTGTGCAAAATAATATGGGTGCATGCTTACACTGTGACTTGGTAGACTTGCTATATTTAATTCATTTTCTAGATAAAACCCATGACTGCTGCTTGGTGCCTTTGTGCATAGTGAATTTTCTCCTGACTCAAGAATCAGTCCTGTGACTTAGTTGTTCACCTGTTTCTGTCTTACCAGAGTAACTGATATTCTGAACCACCACTTCATTTTGGCTTATTCTCAAAGCACGGGGATAATAATGTGTGATTCTCTCATGTATAGCTTGTGTGACTGTCCTTAGATATGTTTGGGATCCAATAGGACATTTATTTTTTACCTTAGAAGCTTTCAACACATTGCCCATCTCTCCCTAACCTCGACCTTACTCAGCCAAAACTCAATGGACTTGATTGCTAGAAGTAGTGAGTTTAATTGCAGAATACTAACCCTAGAGGAAACATGAAGAGATCACACATTGCACCCCCAAGCTCTGCTCAAGACCACATGTGAACCATCCCAGATAGCAATCTATTTTAATAAGATAAATGGAATAATTTAAACAAATTTTTAAACATTTTTCAATGTTTGTTTTTTCAGCTGAGGAGTAAAGCACTTGTGTCTAAAGCCCCTTTGCATCCTAGGAAATTAAGGTCAGCCATTATGACTTAGGGAAGAGTCACAGCATTTAAGACCTTATCTATTACCCATCCCTGTCCATTTCTCAGCATTTCTCTTTTTAGCCATCTTTGTTTCTGTTCCTCATAATAATTGGAGAACTCAAGTGCCAGCCTGCTCCAACTGAAAAGAGGAGAATTTTTTTTTTTTGTAGTGTAAAGTACAAGTGTTTGGGTGTCAGACAGAACTGGATTCAAATATTTGCCTCTTTGTTTTTTAAAAATTTATCTTTCTTAGATTGCTTAGTTTCTCCATATACACAATGAGTTTAATAAAGCTTTCTTCTAGCTTTTATGAATGGTTATGATGATTGGAAATGACTGCAGGAGAGATTATGTGATTGTGGCATAGTTATCAAAGTTCTCCCAAATTTCCCAGCTGTAAGGTACCTCTGAAAGCCCCAAATATAAGTAGATAAGCAGTGGAAGAACTAAGAACCTACTCACAGTAGTGAAAACCAATAAGTTACTAGTGATCACGTGTGTGGTAACAGATGAAATGCAAAGGGAGTCTGACAAAATCCGAAAGTCAGAGAACCCCTAAATTTCCCACAGATTCTTACTCGAATGTATGCAGACCAATGTGAAAACAGCAGCAAACCTGGAAGAAAGGTAACTGGTTCTAACTCATTGGGGAGAGTGCGCATCAGAAAGCTCTGGAGTAGCCTAAACCCAAAAGCCAAAGCAACTTTCCAGGACAACATTGCAAACTGAGGAGAAACTGCTGGAGCAGAATCCACATTAAGTTAAACAAGGATAATCAGGAAGCATTAAAGAGAAGATAAAAGTCAGGGAGGAAGCAGCAGACACAGATTTTAGGAAGGGAAAAGGTCATGTTTTTGAATATTTAATAGACATAATAGGATAGGGTGCTTCAGGGCTGTGAATCTAAGAAAGATAATGTGACCCACAGCTCCGAATGAGAGTAGAAGAAAATTCACTTCCAGAACCATCAGAAGCAAAAAGGAAGGCAGTGGAATTATGTATGTGAAGTTCTATTGGAAGTTAAAGGGTGACAGTGGGATTGAGAGAGGGAGAAAGAGAAAGAAAGAGAAAGAGAAAGAGGAGGGAGGGAGGGGAGGAAGAGAGAGAGAGAGAGAGAGAGAGAGAGAGAGAGAGAGAGAGAGAGATTGGTTGGAGGATATCTATAAAAAGATTTAGGAGACCGCAAATAACTGTTATATTCACTACTTCTGGAAATCAAGTCCATTGAGTTTTGGTTGACTAGGGTCCAGGGCAGGGAGAGACAGACAATGTGAGGAATGACTTCTAATGAAAAATAAATGTCCTATTGGATCCCAAACTCGTCTAAGGACAGTCACACAAGCCATACATGAGAGAACCACACATTATTTTTCCTGTGCTTTGAGAATAAGCCAAAATGAAGTAGTGGTTTTATTTTCATCTTTAATTGAGCCAACTATAAAAATGATGAAATAATTTAGAATATTGGACTGCTGCCTTGATAACAGTAAGAAATTAATATTTCAAGATGTAATTGTGGTATTATGTCTATATTTAAAAAGATTCCTTATTGAGATAAATATGAAATAGTCATGCATAACTTGTTATAGATTATGTCAGCTACTTTATTTGAATATTATATATAACATAATTATATTTTCATTAATACCACTCTAGTCCATTACTTGCAACAATACAATGGATTTTCCCTTGGTCTCCCCACTTCTTTTTGTTTCTTAGAGTTTATCTTCAACTTATCATCCAAATGACCTTTTAAACATATAATTCAGATAATAATCTTAGCAAACATTTATGGAGCCCACACTCTGTGTCAGGTACTCTTCTAAGTACATTTCATGTATTACTCATCTGTGATTCAGAGCAATCCCATGAAGTTGGCCCTATATATTTTTAAGATTATTTATTGACTAGAGGCCTGATGCATGAAATTCATGCAAGTGGTTCGGCCCTTACAGCCATGGTGGCTTGCCTTGGCCCTTGTAGCCCTGGCTTCGTCAGGGAGGTCCTTCAGCTGTCTGGTCTAATTAGCATATTACACTTTTATTTTTATAGATTTTTAGAGAGTGAGGAAGGAAGAGGGAAGGGAGGGAAAGAGGGAGACATGGAGGAAGAGAGAAATATCAATGGGACAATGAAACATCTATCTACTGCCTACTGCACATCCCCTACTGGGTATCAAGCCTGATATCTGGGCATGTGCTCTAACCAGGAATTTAACTAGCAACTTTCAGGTGCATGGGGCAACACCCAATCAACTGAGCCACACCAGCCAGCATGGCCTTGTTTTATAGATAGGGAAATGGAGGCAAAAGTCTGAGAAATAATGAGACCAGGATCTTTATCTCTCTTACTCACTGCTGTATTATTTTTTTAATATATTTTCGTGATATAAGAGAAGAAGGGAGAGGGAGGGAGGGAGGAAGAGAGGGAGAGACAGAAAAAAAGAGAGAGAAGGAGAGAGAGACATAGAAACAGCAATGATGAGAGAATCATTGATTGGCTGCCTCCTTCATGCCCCACACTGGGGATTGAGCCCACAACCCAGGCAAACCCCATAGAATGTTTGTACCTAGCCCATGTAGAGGAGCAAAAAGTGAAGTTCTAGCAGTGTGGTGCCCTTACTTATGCTCCACTGTTTCAATCCCTTGCTCAAACGCTTAGGTCACACTCTCTAGCCCTATAATTAAATCCCACTTCTCCCCATATGGTTTGTTGTGCAGTTTGGATTTCTTCTGCCAGCTTGCTGCTGCCCACACTGTGTCCCAAGCTTAGGGTTAGTTACATCAACAGAGGGGATGGAGCACCTTGTTCTAATTTCCCTGCCCATACAGACACTTTTTCTAATTTATCTGCTCTGAGGAGGTATGTTTTTCCAATTGGCATCAAGGTGCCAAATGTGCTAACAGTGGTGACAAGGCCCAGCAAGGTCTGGCCCTGCCTCACTCTTACCTCATTAGGCGCTAATAGCTCCCTCACTCATTTAATTCCAGTCACATTGGCCCCTGTCAGTTTCTAGAACTTACCAAACTCTTTCCCAGTGGATGATCTTTGTTCTCTGCCAGAAACAGTATTCCCTGATATTTTTTATTCTGTTTTTTTTTTATCCTATATTCTCTGCTAGCTTCTAACTTCTCAGAGAGAGCATTTCTTACCACCTTCTGTCTGTTGTTCTCTGACACAGTATCCTGTTTATATAAAACATGATTCAGATCAGATCATTCTCCTGCCAACATCCATTTTTTTCTCACATAATAATGTTGGGCTGTAAGGGCAAAGAAAACATGCTACCCATTAATTTCCCCCACCGAGTTTAGAATTTAGAACTCAGAAGTCTACACGAGAGCAAAGAGAAAAGGAGAGTATAGTGTCACCCCCTGGTGGTAATGATATTGTGGAACCTGCTTAGTTGTGAGGCCACATGGGACCGGTGACTTCTTGAACTGTACTCACTCACTAGAATTGTAGGTTTATCCCTGCCCAGGTAAAGCTGCCTCCCAATGTGTTCCTGCATGTGTGAACAGGTTAGCAGGCTCCTGCCTTAGATTGAACAGATCTGAACAAGAGAGTGCCTGCAAGGGTCATCACTCTTGGTATGCTAAATTCCTCTTCCTAAATTGACTAATCAGATTAAGCCAGGCCTCCTCCCTCTGCTGGGGCAGAGGAAAGATGACATTGTTCCTGCATGTTTGTATTTTCTGAGAACTAAGATGGATGCTCTCCCTTCTCTCCCTTCAATGGAAGCCAGAGGGTAAAAACCCAAGGAACATCCTGTTTAGGTTTTCCCCTTATCCAATGAATCCTAGTATCCTTACTCTGCTGGACTGGCTCATGTGAGATTGCTACATTTTCAGGGATTTTGTGAGCCAGCTTTGAATCTTCTGACAGCATGAAATCATTCATGGAGAGGAGTATCTGCATCACAGAAACGGAAAATTGGTGAGTACTGCAAAGCTGTTAAGCTGCTTGCGAAACATATTCCAGAATACCACCCTGGAGACCCTCTGACCACTTCAAATACCAGTCTCACTCCTCTCACTGAGTCACATAAATAAGTCTTTCTGATCCTAAGAATGTTGAACTTGTTTTTGCCTTAAGTCCTTTAACTTGTTTCTTTCTAGAATGGTCTTTTGCATCTATCTGTACCTGGCTTGTTCCTTCTCATTCAGATCCCAGAGAAACAGCACACCCTCCGAGAGGCCTTCCCAGACCAACAAAATAAGGAAGCCCCAGTCACTCTCTGTCATGTTGCCCATTTCTGTTTGTTTATAGTACTTTACCACCTAAATTTTTATAGTATGTTAGTATCTAAACTTTCTCAGCTACTCTTGACCATAGGCTGTAACCTATGAGAGTAGGATCCTAGCCAAAAGTGTGAGAATCAACAAGACCAGGATCTTTATCTCTCTTGCTCACTGTGGTATTTTTTTAAAATATATTTTTAATGATTTCAGAGAAGAAGGAAGAGAGAAAGAGAGAGAGAGAAAGAGAGAGAGAGAGAGAGAGAGAGAGAGAGAGAGAGAAAACATCAATGATGAGAGAGAATCATTGATTGGCTGCTCCACACCGAGGATTGAGCCCACAACCCAGGCATTTGCCCCAATCAGGAATCAAACCATGACCTTCTGGTTCATAGGTTGACACTCAACTACTGAGCCATACTGGCTAGGCTCACTGCTGTATTTTTTATGCCCTATGTGGCTAGCACACAGTCAGCTGATTATGTATAATAATAAAAATGTAATATGCTAATTAGGCCAGACAGCAGAATGACCTTCCAGACATCATTTTGGATGAAGCCACGGTGGCCGAGGCAGAGGTAATTAGGGGTGATCAGGCAGGCAGGTTAAGGGCAATCAGGTAGGCAGGTGAGTGGTTAGGAGCCAGCGATCCGGGGTTATGAGAAGTGCAGGCTGGTCTGAGGGACCACCCTCCCCATGCATGAATTTCATGCACTGGACCTCTAGTATTAATAACTTTATTTCAATTCTAACTACAAATTCTCATGGGTGAAAAATAAAGCAGAGATAGGTCTAATTCCACATTTGGATAAAAATTATTTTTTTGATGTCTTAAATGATATATTTCTTATTTTGGAAAAATAGAATATTACTGCACAGTATAAATTCTTATTTATCATATTTACAGTATACTTAGTATGTGGAATTCTCCAAAGAAAATTGAGAGTATGGTTTTTCATATAAACTCTGGAATGTTTCTTGAAGTCCCAAGGGCCAAACACAGTACTTTCCTGTCAGATACCTTTCAGGCCTTTTTCCAGTAACTGAGAAGTGCAATTTTCTTTTTTATAAAATTTTAAATTTTAAATTATGCTTTCCTCCCAGTGAATTTTGTCATTGTTGTTCCCCTATAAAACTTTTGGCTAAATATGTATCTTGGTAAATTCTGAAATAGGTTGATTAGTTGTAATGGCAAATTGGTTATTATAAACCTTGGCATTTATTGTGAAAGCTTGTGTGTGTTTTATTTTTTTATTGAGGTATAATTGACATATAACATTCCATAGGTTTAAAGTATACGATGTGTTGATTTACTATATTTATATATTGTAATATAATTATAATTCTAGTGTTAGGTAACATCTCTATTATGTCACATGATTGTTATCTGTTTTCTTTTTTGGTAAGAACAATTAAGATCTAGTCTTTGGCAATTTTGGAGTTTATAATGCAGAATAGTCACAACTCTGTGCATTAAGTCTCCAGGACTTAGTTATCTTGTTATTAAACATGGTTGCAACTTTGTACCCTGAAGCAAGTTGGCTCTTTAATTAGTTAACTAAGAGCTGCTTTCTGATTCAGAAGAAATGTGGAACTCTTCAGAATCATCCAATTTTCTTCAAAGCTGAGTGTGCACAACATCTTAGAGACATCTTCACTTTATATAGGACACATTATTCCTATACAGGAACACATTTAAGTAGCTAATAACGTTAGCAAGGTCATTAAAAAAAACTTTCTAAAAGCTTTGCTTTAGAGAGTATAAAACACAATACAAATCAAAGTAAGAAGTCAAGACAGAGCAGTGATCCAATTAGCCATTCTTCAAGATGTCCCGTTCAGAGATTTAATTAACAGTTCTTCAGGATGGTGAGTACAGGTCCACTCTTTTCAGGGTCAGCAACATCCCCACCATGTATCACTGGCGGCTCTAGCATGGCTACTCTGAGAACTGCTGCAGATGGTTTTCCCCACTCTGTAGACATGAGACAAGCTTCTGTGATTCTGTGAACCCTGCATCCTACCTAGAAGAACTTGATTATTTCATTTTATGGATGTTGGAAACTTGCTTTTTGTCTCAACTCAAGGTCAGAAAAGAAGGGATAGAGATGTAGCCTTTAACATGGTAGCTGTATATTAATGGGCAAAGAAAACCTTGTGAGGGTGAGATGTGTGATGGGGTCCTGGGACCACCTGTTGTTCTGGAAGCTCTCTAATGGTTTAGGTGACACATGAGCAGCACTTAGAAAACTGGTGGTTTTGTTGATGGCATTGTTGTCCTTTAGTTACCTCTAGGTTTCCTTCCATGGATATTGGTAGTAAAATTCTCTTCTGGGATTTTGGGCTTTTTCCTCCCTAACTCTTCTCAGAAGAATGGAACATGACTACCTTTGGTTCTCTGCTCTAACCTATCTATAGAATACATCCATTGAGATGAGTTGCATTCATTGATAATGACATAATAAAATAACTTATTCCAAGTAGGCTTTTATTTTATAAAGGAACACAGGAGTGAACTCAGTAATATGAATTTCTATTCATGAAATGTACAGGTTATAAAAATGTCACCGAAGAGTCTTTATAATGTACGGCAAGACCCATTAACTTAGACAAGTACCCAAGGGATGAAAGAAAAGGAAACTGATATTTGCTTAGAACATGTGATGAGATACATTTATTTATTCTACTCTTAGTTAAAATTTTTTCTCTGAAAATGAAATCAATTGGACATAAAATAGATTAAATGACCCTTTAATACCCCTATGTCTATTTACAAAAATTGTCCTGATTAACGTATTCTAATCTCAGTTCTATTACAACACAAAAAACAGCACAAACATGACAACAACAACATCATCTTTCTTCAGTCATTGCCAGATCTGAAAGAATAGACAAGCTGTAACCCACCATGCAATTGAACAATATGGATATGAGTTGGCTAGGCACAGGGAATGTTATTACATAAATCTCTGTTCCTTATAATCTGCATATATAGCATAAGTTTGGTTTTATGAAAAATAACTAGTCTTGTCTGGATGTTAGTACCATTGTTTTATTTTTTACTTTTTATGTAAATATTTAATAACAACACAATTATGTGTGTATAAATAATAATGTAAAGAACCCAGCTATAATGAGGACCAACTTTAGGCAATAAAATATTCTTATTAGAGTTGAAATTTCTTGTGTACTTATTATTTTTATTTCTCTACTCCCACTCCCTGAAGGAAAGCTGCTTTTCTTTGTGGTTTTATTCTGACTAATCAATATATTAGATCAAATGCTTATGAAATGAATATTAATGACCTCATATTGCACATAATCTCCAACTTGCTGTTTCCATTCCACATTATTTTTTGTGCTATCCTTCTATGAGAGTAGCTGAAGGGCATTTATTTTCACTACTAAATAGTCTTTCATTACATAAATAGAATCCAATATTATTCATCTCTCTTGTTTCCAGTCACTTTCATTTATGTGCTAATACCCAAAAAATAAATGCTACAGTTTTGTAGATATTCCAGGGTGCAAATCTGCAAGTTTCCCTAGGGAAGTTGCTTTCATGGCTGATTCAGACCTCACCTCAGAGTTTGTGATTTATTAAGTTTGGAAATGGCTGGGAATCATCATCTGAAGCATCTCTAAGTGTGAGGCAGGAAGTCTACTTTCTAAGGTTAGAATTCACACTTATTTACTTTCTAACTATAAAAGTTTGCACAAATAGGTAGTTAGTATTTATGTGCTTCAGTTTCCTCATAAGAAAAATTGGGAATGAAAATGTCCCCTACTTCATTAGATTAGCAGTTCATGTACACTCAACATTCTATAAATATTAGTTATTATAATAAATTCACTATTTCTGTTTTCAGTTGTGCAAAAAATGAACCCCAGCATGGCTCAGTGTTTGAGCATCAACCTATGAACCAGGAGGTCATGGTTCAATTTCAAGTCTGGGTATATGCTCAGGTTGCTGCTCAATCCCTAGTGGGGCATGCAGGAGGCAGCTGATCAATGATTCTCTCTCATTATTGATGTTTCTATCTCTTGCCTTCTCCCTTCCTTTCTGAAATATTAAATAACCCCCAAAATGTTTTTGAGGTATAATTTACATACAATAAAATATGTAGAGGAGTATTGACAATTACATGAATTCATAGTTTAAATATAGAAAGGGTGGTCCCCAGAAAGTTCTTTCATCCTACTGTTTTTAAATCATGCCTTCCCAAATACGTTGACCACTGATCTAATTTCCATTATGACAGAATATTTTGCCTGTTTTTGGTCTTCCCATGAATGGAATTATACAATATGTGTACTTTTCTGTCTGTTTTTTTCTCAACACAATGCTTTTTGATTTTGACCATATTATTACATGTATCAGTGGTTTAATACTTTATTTTATTGAGTTATATTCCATTTTTTCCTCTAATACCACATTTTGCTTGGTGATTCTCCATTTTCAGAAATGGACATTTAAGTACTAGACTTTTGGGGGGGGGCACACTTTCCATTTCTCTTATGTAAACACTTAACCATGCCCTGACCAGTGTTGCTCTGTGATTGAATGTTGAACTATAAACCAGAAGTTTTGATTCCCAGTTAGGGCACATGGCTAGGTTGTGGCTGGATCATTGATATTTCTATCTCTCTCTCCCTATCTCTCTGAAATAAATAAAAATATATTAAAAAATAGACACCTAAGAATGGATAATAATTTAGCTTTTAATTTCTACAATTATATTTTTCAGTTCTACATGCATTTGTTACTTTATCAAATAAAAATGGATAATTTTACATTATTTGGTTAATTTTAGTTCTTTATTTGAATCTAGAATTATATTGAAATATTTATTTTATATCCACTATTGCCAATATTGAAGTATATTACATATATTTTCAATATTTGAGTTTGAATTCTGTTCTTTTTTTTTTTCAGTTCAGATCTTATTTGTGTTGGCTTTTTCTGCCACGGTAGTTACAAATTTTGAAAATGAGATTTTGCTTGTGATGTTATTTATACAAATATAATGAAGTCTGTTAGCAATTGTTTTTCATGGGAAGACTTAATTTTGTTTCTCTTCAAACAGACTTGGTGGATCAGTGGTTGAACATTGACCTATGAACCAAGGGGCCAAGGTTGGATTCCAGGTCAGGGCACATGCGCAGATTATTGCAGGCTCAATCCCTAGTAGGCAGCCAATTCATGATTCTCTCTC
>JAAGEH010000005.1:16363943-16667245 GCA_011751065.1 Lasiurus cinereus | reverse complement strand
TCTCTCTCTCTCTCTCTTCCCCTCCCTCCCTCCCTCTTCCCCTCTCTCCCTCCTTACTTCCTATACCTTTCCTTTCTGAAATCAATAAAAATATATTAAAAGATAAAAAAAGAAGGTGGTCATCTGCAAGATGAGAAGAGAACTGTCACCAGGAATTTAATCGATTTGCACATTGAGTCAGTACCTCCCAGCCTCCAGAACTATGAGAAATGAATTTCTGTTGTCTTAAGCCACCCAGTGTATAGTATTTTGTTTTAGCAACCTGAGCATGAACTCAGATACACTCTGTATATTCTCCTATCTGTTATCCTTTTGTTTCCTTGCTTTAATCTACATTCTACTCATCCTGCAAGGTGAATCTCAGACCATCATTTTCTTTTTTCCCCAAATATATTTTATTGATTTTATACAGAGGGGAAGGGAGAGGGATAGAGAGTTAGAAACATCGATGAGAGAGAAACATCAATCAGCTGCTTCCTGCACACTCCCTACTGGGTATGTGCCTGCAACCAAGGTACATGCCCTTGACCAGAATCGAACCTGGGACCCTTGAGTCCAATACTCTATCCACTGAGTCAAACTGGTAGGGCATCAAACCATCATTTTCTATGCAAATGTCTTTCACGCTTTCAGATAAAACTGCCACATGCAAATCACTGGCAGCATTTACTGATGAACCCTTCAAGTTTCCTCCCTCTCCTCATGCCCTGCCATACCATTCATTTCCCAGCACTCAGTGAAGGTGAGGATGGGTGTATTGGTCATATCACAGAGTACTGATTGGATCACCACTGGCACACCATGGTCACATGCACTGAACTCCAGGCCGGAGTTGGGCCGGGGCCTGCTCCTTCATGGCTATCTTTCTGGGGCACTCTTCTCTTTGATATATTTTCTTCCATGTGCTAACCTGAAAACATGACTCAAGTTTAGGGATGCAAGGAAATGTTCAGTACTTCTAGTCTAGTCAAGGAGTGCTATTCTGCTTTCCATTGCACTAGTGCTTGTGTGTTTATCTGGCATTTCTTCCCCATAGAGAGCAAGGGCAGTTGGTAGAACAAAATCAAGCAATGTAATAAAATCAGAACTACATCTCAGCACTCACAATCATATTTACTGAATTCTTTATAATTTTTTATCTTTTATCCTAGTATGTTTCTGTGAGTTGTTGCCTTATTAAAATTGTAAAATCCCGCCGAAACTGGTTTGGCTCAGTGGATAGAGCATTGGTCTGTGAACTGAAAGGTCCTGGTCGGGGGCATGTACCTTGCTTTCAGGCACAACTCCAGTAGGGGAGGAACACTGGGCAGGGAACAGCAAGTAATCCCTAAATGCAAGTGTGTTTTCCAGTCAACTACACATTAGACAACTGGATATTATCTCTACCAGTAGATTTTAAACCCCTTGAGATCAAGGTTTATACATTTTTTAACGTTGTGATTTCCATAGCACCTGGCATATTGTCTTGCATGTAATTGTATTTACACATGATTGAATATTCTTGGATATACCTGTGAATAAATGATGTGCCTGATTTAGTGACTCTTGAATTTACATAATTTTCAGATAATCACGTACCTTGTTCAAATTCAAAACACAAAATACAAAAGTATATAAAACTTGACAGTGACAAAATTACATGGAGGTTTTTATTTTATTTTAATTTAGTTAAATTTAGATAGAACTTTCCTCCTAAAAATTATAATTCTGCTTCTTGCTCTAAAATAATTTCTAAATTTCCTTACTTGAAATGCCAGATTTGAAATTCCACTAGCATCAGAACACACAAAGTGGATAATTGAGCTCATTTGCAATGTGGAGTTATGCCTTTAGCCCAGAAGTAGATATGTGTTGTATCCTACTATGTACTGGTGGTGGGTAGAGTGGAAGAAAAAAGACTGCTTCTGAGAGACTTTGGCTTTTATGTGAAGATAAATACTAAGTATTGGAGAATCAGACATTTCTGGAATCAATATATATTCTACTAGCTGTCTAATGAAGAACATGTAATTTTACTTCCATGTTATGACCTCATCCTATCTTTTCAATTTAAAGAAACTCATACATAATGTCCTTATTCAATTATCAGATAACATGCATAAAATAAGGATAATAATAATAATCACAAGCCCTAATCAGTGTGGTTCAGTGGATAGAGCATTGGCCTGCAGATTGAAGGGTCCCAGGTTTGATTCTGGTTGAGGGCATCTACCTTGGATGTGGGATTAAAGTTTCTCTCTCACTGATGTTTCTAACTCTCTATCCCCCTCTCTTCCACTCAGTTAAAAATGCAATAAAAACTAAAAAAAAATAATAACCACAAACTATGCACTTATTGAGCACTTTCTATATGTCCATCCTATGTAATAAAAGCCTAATATGCTAAGTGTCCAATTGTCTCAATCAAAGCACAATATGCTAATGATATGCTAAAGCCACTCAATTGCTCCCTATGATATGCACTGACTACCAGGGGGCAGAAGCTCCAATCAGTAGGTTAATTTGCTGCTGGAGTCCGGCCCATTGGGACTGAGCGAGAGGGACTGGAAATGCCCTGGAGCCTTTCCACAATCTCTCCCTGGCTAATCATCCTTCTGTGTCCCTCCTCAGCCCTGAATAGTGCACTGGTGGGATCTCTCAGCCTGGCCTGCATCCTATTTCAATCTTGGACTCTGGGGATGTCAAAGAGTTGGTTTTGGCCTGATCCCTCACGCCAAGCTGAATTCCTGCACCAGGCCTCTAATTATATAATAAGCTCGTATTAAGTTATAGCCTTTTAAAAACAAGTGTTTATGCCTGACTGTTTTGGCTCAGTGGATAGAGCGTGGGCCTATGGACTGAGGGATCCCAGGTTCGATTCTGGTCAAGGGCATGTACCATGGTTGCAGGCACATCCCCAATTGGGGGTGTGCAGGAGCCAACTGATCAATGTTTCTGCCTCATTTATGTTTCTAACTCTCTATTCCTCTCCCTTCCTCTCTGTAAAAAAAAATCAATAAAATATATAAAAAATAAAACAAAAAACAAGTGTGTATTAAAATAAGCTGTGAAACAGAGGAATTTGTGGGCTTGGCACAATAATGGATGCTATTCTGATGTGATGTATGTTGATATTTGTGTGTAAGTCATCTGTAAGCAGGGCAAGATAAGATTCCTCGAATCATCAGTGAGTGACAGCTATTATAGTCATCATAATCATTGATTTGATAAGGGTTCAAATTGAACTAGAAAGGATGAGAATTGGTGAGGTTTTGAGGACTAATAATAATAGTGATAACAACAGTAATATACTGTTAGCATTGTTAAAATAAATTCTCCATCAAAATATATTCTCTCTCCAAAGCCTTTATTTGTCTAATCCAGATGGATAAAATCCCAGAACCTTTAGCTACCCCTGTTCCTTCATGAATGTATGTGGCTACGTCCTCTCTTCATCGGGTTTCTGCCAATAGTTGAAGTGCTGTGTTTTCCTCTGAGAAAGATAAATAAAACTAAATCCATTAAGGTCTGCTGAGGAATCACCTTTCTTCATGGAGAGTTCATCTTTCTTTAAAATGAACGATCTGACTGTGCCTGGCTTCACTTAAATCCTGGGCTTTGTCGAGAATTAATGTTGCATAGGTGTTTACCACATATAAATAGTTTATCCTTCTTCTTTAGTAGATCATGTGGCATAGCCTGGAAAAGACATTAAAACGATTTATATATTATACCTATCTTTTTACATTGTTATATTAATACATATTTAAAGTTTATATACATAGTAATTCTACTTAGTATATATTTTAGCTTAGGATTACCATAGCAAAAGTCATAAGTTTTCATTGCTATCTCTCAATGAACTATTCTGAATTTGAAAATAACAAAATTTACAAGCCAACTCCGACTTATAAAAGAAAATGAATGATACCAAGATTGCACTGATATAAATTATTAGTCTATAACTTATGAGAATTTACATTGAGACAACTTTTCTGGACATTAATTTGTAAACTGTACCAAGCATTTTAATCATGCTATTTTGTATTTATCTGTTAATGTTATGAGTAGAAAGTGATTTTTAGGAGAATATTCAGAGATAGGAACAGAGATAAATATATAAGAAGTTTACATATAGTACCTACACTATATATGTAGTATTTACACAACATTAACTTGGTTAAATAGAAAAAATTGAGAAACACTATAAAACATTAAGTTCTCTTTTTAGAAACTAAAGTCATTAAAAATAAGAATAAAATAGTAAAAAATACTTTACTCACTTTGACATCCTATTAGCATTCTTTTGGTAACTCTATAGTTCAGAGATACTATGTACCATCTTCAATGGCCGCTGTATGTGAGAAGTCAACAGACACATAATAAACGTCACAGCTATTAGCTGGGCACAAATCAGCTCACCATATCCGTGCTGACCATGTGTAGAGGAGAAATGGGGTCTTCTATGTCATGTTTGTGAAATCATCATCATTAACCTCCTTTTAAACATCAAACAAGGGAAAGGTTAATACCCTTTTCTAAAAAATGTTCTTAAATAGGTGTTGTCAGATTTACAGATAAATTGAAATTTAAACTTAGTGGTCCTGTTTCCTCAAATAAATCTTCCCTATAATAATTTTAGTTATACTGATCACTAAAGTGAAATAAACCCCAAAAATATGATTTTGCGTCCAATTACCTATTTTTTTTCCATAAAGTGGATTTTGTTAGTCAGGATAATGCCTTCAACCTTCTTTGCCTCTTGTGTGTATGTAGCCAAAAGGTAAAAATAAATAAAAAGAGCATTTCAGTGTCCAGAATATGTCTATTTGGGGGATGAAAAGGCTTTTAGGGGAAAAAATGTGTTTTTCAAGCCTACATTCCACTTTAGTTTCTCGTGGTAAGCAGCATGCTCCTGGCAGCTGCTATTTCTCCACTGGGAAGTGGTCTGTTGTGACTGGAAGCTGGAGTTCTCCTTTACAGATTTTCTTTAAAAATAGCAATTCCTTCCCTTGCCAGTGTGGTTTAGTTGGCTGAGCTTCATCTGATGCAACAAGAGTCCCATAGACCAAAAGGTCCTTGGTTTGATTCCTAGTCAGGGCACATGCCTGGGATGCTAGCTCACTCCCCAGTAGGAGGCATAAATGAGGCAGCCTTTCAATGTTTTTCTCTTTCCCCCTCTTCTCTCCTCTTCCTCAAAAATCAATAATATCTTATTTAAAAAAAATAAAAATAAAAAGCAATGCCTTCTAAAGGTTACCATTTCCAGAAAGCAGCCTTTAGCACTTTTCTGGACACAGTGAAAACTAACTGGGATCTGCAAGCTGGAACCTAGGGAAATATTAAAATCCTGCTGGCCTCTTCCTTTCTGCCTTAGTGACCTCCTCACCCCCACCTCACACCAGGTCCACTGCCACACCTCAGCCTTCTGTCCTGAACTCCTAGCTCCCTGAGAAGTTAGACCACCCATCATTGCCAAGTTCAGCTAAAGCAGCGGTCATCAAACTGCGGCTCGTGAGCCACATGCAACTCGTGAGCCGGGGTATGCCGCTCTGTTGACTAATGAGTTTGCTGAACACTGATGCTAAAGCATTAGTTAAAAGTATCCTAATGTTACACTTCTCAAATTTTTCCACTCAAATGTCCCAAATTATGGCCAACGATACATGCATGATCCAGGGGAGCTTACATTCTGATGAAGGCTGGCAGTTTATGCATTTGTTTTCATTGCTGATACAGATATTTGGTAATAATCATGAAAATAAATCCTGGCTGAACTTTCTATAGGTGCTTTCTGTTGTAAGTCTTAGAGGACCTAGGTCACCCATTTGTCTTTCTTTTGATTCCAAGTGGTTATCCTAGGAATTCTCATCTTCCCCTCAGATACTTCTTTGGGCTACTTGTGGTCAAGCATCTTGTGTTCAGCCCTATTTAGAGATTCACAGTGTAATTGAGCATCTGAAAAGTTGAAGTAGGGCAATCCGATGACTTTAGTTCACTCACTTTTCTCAGACTTATTTTTTCACTAGTGACAATTTCACAGTAACATCCAGTAAAATTATTATTCTGAGGAACACTTGGAAAAATGCTGCCTGAACACGGTGCACATTTTCTTTGTGAAACTTTCAGAGATCTGCATCCTGAAATCTTGTGGCATCACTGCTCTGCAGAATTCTTTTATTTTTTAATCCTCCCCTGAGAGTATTTTTCCATTGATTTTTAAAGAGAATGGAATATAGAGGGAAAGACAGAGAGAAATATCCATGTAAGAGGAACACATCCATTGGTTGTCTCCTGCATGCACCCTAACAAGGGCACATGGAGGAGCCTGCAACAGAGGTACCTGCCCTTGACTTGAATCAAACTCAGGACCCTTTGGTCCAAAGGCTGATGCTCTATCCACTGAGCCAAACCAACTGAGACTAGAATTCTTTTTAACGGCCTTGCTTTGATGTTATGCAGTTAGCCTACAATAAGGGACAATACAAGAAATATATATTTTTAAAAAGTGTAAGTCTGAGAAGTTAGTTAAGAAGTCCACAGCTTGGTGTATTAATTTTCTATTGCTGTACTTACAAATTAACATGTGCTTAGTAGCTGAAACAAACACATGATTTCTATGGGTCAAAATTTCAGACATGTCTCAGTAGATCCTCTGCCTCCAGCTGCACCCATCTGAAATCAAGGTATCAGCAGGTGCTGCAGTCTCCTGAGAGCTACAACTTAGGGAGCATCCCCTTCCAAGTTTGTGTTGTCGTCATTTGGTTCTTTGTGGGTAGGTAGTTCAAGGGATCATGTTCTTGCTAATTGTCAGCCAGCGGCCACCCTTAGTTCCTTGTCACTTCTGAACACTTACTTCCTCAAATGTAGGAAGAGGTATTTTCCTAGCAAGACGGTTACAATCCTATGAAATGCTGTCACCTTTGCTATGTTATATTGATGGAAGCAACCCATAGTCTTTCCTACACAAAAAGGGAGGAGAATGCATAAGACATGGATACCAGGCAGTGGAGATTATGGGATCTGTCCAACAGCCACACAGATACTGGTGGATTCCAGAAACTAGACACTAAACCAAATATCATTCCAAAAATAATGTAATTTACTACAGTGGGTCCTCGGGTTACCTCGGTGCGACATAATGCGATTTTTGCCATAAGTTGGAACCCACCTATATAAGCACTTACATCACTCACATGAAACACATACACAGCAGTAATGAAATGAAATAGTAAAAAAAAATTAAAAGATAACAATTCCTGACCTTTGTGGTAAATAAATAATAAAAGCACATATGTACATATGTCAAAACAATGAAACTTTTTTTTTTCTATCAATAAACTAGAGGCCTGGTGCACGAAATTTGTGCACGGTGTGTATCAGGGGGTGTCCTTCAACCCAGCCTGTTCCCTCTCCAATATGGGACCCTTTGAGGGATGTCTGCACATTAAGGCCCGATTTAGGTAGGATTGGGCCTAAACGGGCAGTTGGACATCCCTCTCACAATCTGGGACTGCTAACTCCCAAATGCTCACCTGTCTGTCTTCCTGATTGTCCCTAACTGCTTCTGCTTGCCAGCATTATCACACATTAACCACTCTCCTGCCAATCTGATTGATGACTAACTTCTTTCCTGCCAGCCTGTTTGCCCCTAACTGCTCTCCCCTGTGGGTTTGGTCACCCCTAACTGCCCTTCCTTGCAGGCCTGGTCCCTCCCAACTACCCTCCCCATGCTGGCCATCTTGTGTCCACATGGCTGCAGCCACCTTTGACCACATTGGGGCAGCCATCTTGTGTGTTGGAGTGATGGTCAATCTGCATATTACTCTTGTATTAGCTAGGATAGAGGTCTGATACACAAGTGGGGGCCAGCAGGTTTGCCCTGAAGGGTGTCCTGGATCAGGGTGGGTGTTCCCTTGGATGTGGGGTGGCCTGGGTGAGGGGTCTGTGGTGGTTTGCTGGCTGACAACTCCCCCCAGCAACCCAAGTGGAGGCCCTGGTATCTGGGATTTATTTATTTTCTACAGTTGAAACTTTGTAGCCTGGAGTGGAGCCAAGCCTTCTGCTCACACAGCCATTGAAACTTTGTTGCCTTCAGTGGAGGCCTGGGCTGGCCAGGGTGTGGGTAAAGCTTGTCTTCCTCCATCACCAGGAGCAACCAAAGACCCTCTCCTGTTCTTTCTGTGGCTGTAGCCATCTTGGTTGGGTTAATTTGCATACTTGCTCTGATTGACTGGGAGGCATGGTTGGTTGGTGTGGCTTATCGGTGTAGCAGATGTACAATCAATTTGCATATTATTATTTTATTAGATAGGATGGGAGATGCTCATATAACCATGAAACAATATGTCGAGCCCAAAGTAACCTGATGATTGTCTATAGTACCATTATACTCTCAGACTATAGAAATATCAACTCCACAGATATTTCTCTGATCTCTGATCTTGCTAATTCTTCAAAAATTCTTACAAATCCTAATTATGGAGGATCTCAAGTTTGACTTCTTTGAATTCAGATCCCCTGGTATATACCTTTCCTTACTATCTCCCATGCCCCAATAAAAACTTCTCTCTAATATTTTCTTCTTAATTCCTTATGCTCTTAGTTGAATAAAGGGATATCTATAATAATAAAAGAATAAAATGCTAATTAGACTGGACAGCCTAACAATCTTCTGGATGTCATTCTGGACATCCTTCTGTATAAAATCGCAGCAGCAGGGGCCATGGCAGAGGCAGTTAGGGGTGATCAGGCATGCAGGCAAGGGGTTAGGATGATGAGGCAGGCAGATGAGTGGTCAGGGGCGATCAGGCAGGCCGAGTGGCTGGGGTGATCAGCCAGGCAGGTAGCAGGCCAGCGATTAAGAGCCAAGAGTCCCAGATTGCTAGAGGGATGTCCAACTGCTGTTTTAGGCCCGATCCCTCCCTGTGGGCTCGGGCCTAAACCAGCAGTCTGACTTCTTTGGAGGGGTCCTGGATTGCAAAAGGGTATAGGCCATGCTGAAGACACCATCCCCCCCACATGAATGTCGTGCACCAGGCCTCTAGTCTTTTAATAAATACAAGTGTAACCCTATTATTTCTATATATAAAAGCCCAGCAATTGGAATGACAGAATGACCAAAATGACCGGTTACTATGATGTGCACGGCGGTGACCAACTAGCCTGATTGGGACCCTGTTCCCCCCCTCAACCACTTGCGGAACCTCCCCCCAGTGGTCCTGCTCCCGATTGGTCCTCCCTATCCTGATTTGGGGTGAGCTGGCTGGCCAACCTCCTACATCCCTTCCCCTCCACTGGCCCAGCCTGATCAGCCAGCATGGGAGCAAGGCAGCCCAACCCTACCTGTGACGAATTCATGCACTGGGCCTCTGGTATAACATAATTGCATACTATGCATATTGTTTTGTTCAGAAGAATAGCTTTAAATATGAAACCTAACTGACATAATTTATAGAATCATGTTATGGCATGTATGAGAAGCATATAGAATTTCTGACTCATTCCCCTTCTCTGCCCCTTTATGCTTTCTCCATCTTTCTCCTTTTGGGCCAAGAGGCTTCAAGATTGAAATAAAGTAACTCTGTTAGCCAATATTTATTTCAGAAACCCTGTTTTTCTCTCTGTATCAATGAGATAGGCAACTCAAGGCAGTAATTGACATTGCTAAATATGTCTCCCAAGTGCTTTGGTTACACCAGTGGTCAGAAACTGTGGCTTTGTTGACTAATGAGTTTGCCAACTACTGGGTTACACTAACTGTTGATTCATTCCTTCTGTCAGCCATATCTCAGTCCAAGGTACACAGAACACAGTTAGTCCTGGGTTCTTAGAGCAACAATAAGCCATATTCTGTATGGACTATGCCATAGGGACCCCTGAAATGTAGCAATGGAAGTCCAGAATGCAGTCAACAGGAAATTCTTACTGTAATTTTATAAAAGTAAAATTCTATAAGTAAATTAAATGGGTAGGAAAAGGAAACAGAAAAGTCTCCCAAAAGATTAAACAAATGAAGTGAATAGTATTTGAGCACCATAGAAGTCTGTGAATAGGAGAAATCTATGTATTTTCCAATAAATAAAACGTAAGTTAATATTTCAGAGAGACCTTCGAATGACATTGGTTTTTGGCTAACAAAGAACATGTAACATTGTAAACATTATACTTATTGAATTTTAAACTCCATAAATTTTATAAAATGTGGCACTTCTCTCATCTTCTCTAAAGGAATAGAAGTATTTTATATTATAAATGCATTCAGGTATATTTCTAAAGAGAAAAAGGGCTGTGGCAATTTTCTTCTTTTATACAGTGCTACTCTGTTTACAGTGAACTTTCAAAAATGTTTTTACATTGTCTCTTTTGAATTCCATCCACAAAATGAAAAATGTTTACTTTGAATAAAAATTCTATTAACCATAATCTGTTGTCATTCTACCTTTTCAAACTCATCTGCTTCTATTTTCACACTACGCTCCCTACATTCTAGATATGTCAAAGTATCATTTGTTTTGTGAACTGGTTTTTACTGTTCTGCAATACTAATTTTATTTCTAGCACAGTGAAGGGCACATAGAAAGTATAAATGTCTTACTGTGTGCTACAAGTCCATTGTGTCTTTTGACTGCCTTTCCAGGCATGTCATTTTGTTTAAATCTTACTAGTTATCAAAGGTTAGACTCAAATGCCATTTTCTCCTTCAAGCTGACTCCCCATTAGGGATCAGTTACTTCCTTTTCCATGCTCTACAACTTATATTCTGATTACAGCACACTTTTAATTTCCATTTTGTGTTAAGGGGGCCTTAACCAGAATTTAGGAAATTAACTCTGGAAATTATGATGAACTAGCAAGAATGTGAAGTCAAATTGGGTTTATTGAATATTTTAGTCTCTAGCATTAGGCCTCATATCAGCTCCCTATATTCTTGCATTTCATTATCTATTCATCAGGGTGATCATCTGTGCTCACTTTTACCTTAAACTATGTTACCTTCATCTTTCCCCATCAATAAATTCAGAGTTTTTGTAAATTGGCTATTCATTTGATCTGCTCATGTTGGACATGGGCGAGAACCTCAGTTACATCCTAGGGGTGAAAACAGAGAATATAAGCATTTTCATTAGCAAACTGTGCCCTGCTCATGAACAGATGGACATAGAATACTGAGAATTTGTGAAAGCTGCAACCTGCATGGCTAGGGTCCAGGATCTGGAGAAGGGCCATGCACAAATGAATACACTAGATAAGAAATATGAATTTGGAAATCATGAGAGTTAGGCACAGAGTCTTTCTCTAGTGGAAAGGCTTCACTGGAGCCCAGGCCCATTAGGTTTTATTCAATTTTAGAATACACATCTTGCCTTTAGTCAGACAGGCAATTCTGGTAGCAGCCTATCTTAAAGGTCAGTAAATATTAGTAAAGATTCACTTTGAGACAATTAGGTCAGGAAATTGCTTGAGCCACCATTTTCTCAACAGAACAATTGGTGCATAGCTTTTAGCCCTTGCCAAAGTTCAAGGTCCATCAGCCTTCTGGGTTCCTTGTTTGCACTTTCATGATAGTGTAGACAATGGATAGTTTCCAATAAGAGTTTGTATGAAAAATAAGATGACACCTTAACTATCAAATTAGGGGAAGTTTCCTTTCTTGTGAGGTTCATGTGAGAAGAAATATAGTATAGTTCCAGCTTTGGAGGCAGAGTGCCTCTGCTGAATCCCAGATCTATTGCTTATTAACTGGCAAGTGGTTCTGTGCTGTATCAACTTCTGTAAGTTGAAATGACATTTTTAAGTGTTTCCTCTGTTATGTGCTTGTGGATTAGTGTTGGTCACAAGAGAAATCTGTGTCCCTTTCCAGGAGTGGCAGATACATGGCATCATTAAAACTTCCCCTGGGACTCAGAATAGTCTGTGATCACTCAGAATTTCTAGTAACCAAACCTACAAAATGTATGTGAGTATTTGGTCCTAATTGCTACTAAAAGACCTTTTATCATAATCAAGTTTTTATGTCTGTCTCCTCCCCTGTATCGTGGTCCTTAAAGTCAGCATATTCTGTCAGTTGTATTTCATATTTTATTCCTGAAACTGGTCAGGGTAGTGGTGCTTTACATATAATAGTAGTTCCATTGAACATGAATGAATTAAATTGGAATAATATTGTCTCAATATTATAATAATGTATATTAAGTGGTGATCAATTATGTATTAATGAAAGTTTAAGTTTCCTGGGAAAGAAGTATAGAAGTTAATTTTTATCTCACCATCAGGCATCTCCAGGGCAGAAATGCTCTGTCTGCTTTTTAATTTTTTATGTGCCATTCTCTTCTTCATGATCACCTCACCATTATAAAATGGCAGCTCTACTCCAGGAAAAGAACAATCCTTTCCACAGGGCTTTCACAGGATAATACAAGCAGCATGGGCTGTGTGTGTGCCCTGTTGCCTCAGACTGTCCCCAAAAGATGTTTATTAGGAGCTTTTTATTAATATAGACAACTGGGTACAAGCAATGGCTGAGCTATCCAGGCAGATATTAGTTGAAATCCTACCCCACTTGCTCATTTCACACACAGCAATATATTCTAAAAACAAGTTGCTGTCCTATGACTTCATTGCATCAGCCAGATTGTAAGCTTTCCTAATTGAGGGAACATATTGGTGTCCAAAGAAAGCCTCATGAAAAATGGAGTCCCCAAGTCCCCAATTGAGATTGTTCCAGGAATGCCCACCAAGATAGATGATATCTGGTTTATCTTTGTGAATTGCTAGAACCCTTTCTCCTTTTAAGGTGATATATTTTGTTCTCCCTCACCAGGTAGAAATTTGGGTGCTAGACAGGGATATATTTGTTGGGAATTCTGTTTTCCCCAGTCTGTGTGTAAAACACAGGTAGCTATGCAACAAATCATCAGGCAAAGACAGGACTTATTTCTCCAGAGGAACTAAACAGCGCTAAGGAAAGTATCTCCATGTATACCTATTTAGGGTTCTTTGGAAAATGGCCTGCTCCTCTTCAGGACACCCTCTGGCTCCTCAGTTAAAATCCCCGCTACAATAAGTAGCCTGAGAGAGATAGAGAAACTTACTGCAATCTCCCACTCCCTAGCTAAACCCCCTCTCAAAAACAGCCAACAACCAAAAATATCAGGCAGAGAAAAACAAGAAAAGGATAAATAATTAGAATAGTTCCTGAAAATTAAAAATAATATTGTAATAAAAATCAATGGAAAGTTTGGAAGATGAAATTAAGGAAATAGCTTAATAACTTAGAGAAAAGCTTAATAACTTGAGAAAATACAAGATAAAGAGTAGACCTAGAAGAGCTGCCTGGAAAGCTAAAATATTTTTTTAGTATGAGATACAAAGAAGAGAACAGAAGATAAAGACAATATATCTTTAACATTTTGAGAGAAAGCTGTCTTTAACAGGATTCCATATGCAAAAAAATCAGCCAAGTATTTGCACAACTGATGTCATATTCATGTAAGATCACAAAAAGTTTCCTTTTTTATGCACCTTTTCTTAGAAATACCCCAGCAAAATGAGCAAATAAACTAAGGAGCAAAGAAAGGAAGCATGGTGTCTGAGAAATAGTAAAATATCTCAGGAGATATTTATTTTATTTATTTTAAATATATTTTATTGATTATTTTTAAAGAGAGGAAGGGACAGGGATAGAAAGTAAGAAACATAGATGAGAGAGAGACATTGATCAGCTGCCTCCTGCACGCCCCCTACTGGAGTTGTGCCCGCAAGCAAGGTACATGCCCCCAACTGGAATCGAACTCGGGACCTTTCAGGCCGTAGGCCGATGCTCTATTCACTGAGCCAAACTAGTCTCAGCATCAGGAGAGATTTAAAGAGAAGTCAGTGGAAAGGGTTTAGGGAATGGGTAGATACAAAGTTCTGGGGAAGTGTTCAAGAGGAAAAAGGCAACTCAATAGGCAACTTGATATTGAGAATTTTGTTACAAAAAGAGGTCAGGACAGAGGCTAGTGCTCTCTGATGGGCATAGAAGTTATTCATATAGACATTTATTATCATATGGCATTGCTGTGAATAATACTTTATAATAATCTTCATGTAGACATTGACTATAAATATCTCTAAAAATAGCAAGCTAACTGCATTGGGTATATGGAATATAAAATAAATCCTTATAGTTGATAAAAGAGTTCACTAATCCTATATAATAAAGAGCTAATATGCTAATTAGACTGGACGACAGAATGACCTTCGGGAATGACCAGTGGGCAGGGCTGTGAGGACGCAAAGTAGCGGGGCAGTGAGGTAGCCAGGCAGTGAGGGCCAAGCCTCTTGCATGAATTTCATGCATCAGGCCTCTAGTAATTTCTATAATTAAGAAAAAGTCAAGAAATGAGTACATTTCCTAGAAAAGAGAAGGTAAAGACCAGAAGAGCCTAAGCAATTCTCCCTGGTGAGCTGGACTCCTTCCCGAAGGGGGCAGAGTGCAGATCACAGAACTGCTGCTTTTCATTATGAACCTCTAAAGACAACTTGATTGCATAAATGCAAAAATATTATTTTGACAAGAATAAAAGTGGTAAAGGTTAAAAAGGCAACAACATCCATTTCAGCAACCACAACATTAGTATACCCCAAACTTAACCACAAAATATGTCAACATTTCTGAGTTTCTGCTGACAAGTTGCATTAGATAAGAAAATAGGTAAATGGAAAAGACATCTTTGTAATTTAGTGTAGATATTTATGGGAAGACAAATGGTCTCTTGGGGAAAGCTCTATTTTCTGATTCTAGCCTGGAAAGTCATTTGAAAGACTAGTGAATATCTATAAGATAAGAGCAATTTACAATCTTCTCTATTCTAGGGATGATGGAAATGCAAGGGTTCAAAAGTATCCTTATTTGTGAGCTACTTCCAGCGACTTTTCTTTCAGTCTCTCCTGAGATAGTTTCACTATTTCTCAGACACAATACTTCTTTCCTTTTTTCTTTTCTCTTCTTTTTGTTTCTCCTTTCCTCTCTGCTCTTCTCTTTTGTTGTTGTTGTTGTTGATAATTTTTACCTGAAGATATATTTCCCATTGCTTTTTCAGAAAGAGTGGAAGGGAGGGAGAAGTGGAGAGAGAGAGGGTGGGAACATGATATGAGAGAAACACATCAGCTGGTTTCCTCCCTCATGCTCCCCAACCAAGGGCTGGGAGGGAACCCACAACCCAGATACACACCCTTGAATGGGAATCCACCCTTGACCCTTTGGTGTGTAGGCTGATGCTGTAACCACTGAGAAACATCAGCCAGGGCATACTTCCTTTCTTTAATCCCTAGTTTCCTTGTTAGTTTTGCTGGAGTATTTCTAGGAAAAGGTACATTTAAAAGGGGAGATAAACAACAAATCAACAAATATTTGACAAGTGCTGGTGAGGATGTGGAGAAAAGGGAACCATAGTACATTGCTGTGAGAATGCAGACTGACCTTGCCATCATGGAGGACAGTATGGAGTTTTCCTCAAAAAATTAAATATGGAACTGCCATTTCACTCAGTGATCCTACATTTAGAAATATATCCTAAGAAACCTGAAACACCAATCAGAAAGAATATATGCACCCCTATGTTCAGAGCAGCACAATTTATAATAGCCAGATCTGGAAACAGCTCGAGTGCCCCTTAGTGAATGAGTGGATAAAAGAGCTGTGGTACATTTATACCATGGAATACTATGGAGCAGTGAAAAAAGAAGGCTCTCTTACACTTTGAGATAGCATGGAGAGACCTGAAGAGCACTATGCTATATGAAATAAGCCAATCAGAGAAAGACAAGTATCACATGATCTCACTCATATGTGAAATCTAATGAACAAAATAAGGAACAAAATAGATCCAGAGAAAAAGAAGCATGCTACAGACTGTTGAATCTCAGAGAGAAGGTAGAGATGGATGACTGGAAAGAAACAAACGAAAGAACTTGTATGCATATATGCATAACCCATGGACACAGATACTAGTGTGGTAAAGGCCAGGGATGGGGGGCAGGTGCCAGCTAGAAAGGATCAATAAGGAAAAAGAAGAGAGATATGTAATACTTTCAACAATAAAGATTTTTTAAAAAAATTAAAGATAACATGGGGGGGGAAGGTAGATAACTTATTATTATCTTAGGATACCAATATATTACATTATCTAACTGTATATTTTTATTTTATTTTTATTTTTATTTTATTTTTTATTAATTTTTTATACATATTTCCCCATTGCCCCCATCCCTCCCAGATATACCCCAAGCTCCCAGTATCTATGTTCATTGGTTATGCTTATATGCATGTATACAAGTCCTTTGATTGATCTCTTATCTACCTCACCTAACTTTAATCTTCCTGCTGTAATTTCACAGTCTGTTTGAAGCTTTACTGCCTCTGTATCTATCCTTTTGTTCATCAGTTTATAATGTTCTTTATTATCCACAAATGAGTGAGATCATGTGATGCTTCTCCTTCACTGACTGGCTTATTTCACTAAGCATAAGGCTCTCCAGTTCCAACCAGGTTGCTGCAAATGGTAAGAGTTCTTTCTTTTTAATGGCAGCATAGAATTCCATTAAGTAGATGTACCACAGTTTTCTGATCCACTCATCTGCTGACGGGCACCTAGGCTGTTTCCAAATTGTACCTATTGTAAATTGTGCTGCTATGAACATAGGAGTGCATAAATCCTTTCTGATTGGTGTTTGTAATTTCTTAGGATAAATTCCTAAGAGTGGGATTACAGGGTCAAATGGGAGATCCATTTTTAGTTTTTTGAGGAACGCCATACTGTTCTCCACAGTGGCTGCACCAGTGCATTCCCACCAACAGTGCACAAGGGTTCTTTTTTCTCCGCATCCTCGCCAGCACTTGTCTTTTGTTGATTTGTTGATGATTGCCATTCTGACAGGTGTAAGATGGTATCACATTGTCATTTTGATTTGCATCTCTCGGATGATTAGTGACTTGGAACATGTTTTCATGTGTCTCTTGGCCTTCCTTCTGTCGTCTTTCAAAAAGGTTCTATTTAGGTCAGTTGCCCATTTTTTTATTGGATCGTTTATCTTCCTTTTATTAAGATGTATAAATTGGCTGTAGATTTTGGAGATTAAAACTTTATCAGTGATAACATTTGCAAATACGTTCTCCCATACAGTGGGCTTTCTTGTTGTTTTGTTGATGGTTTCTTTTGCTGTGCAAAAGCTTTTTATTTTGATGTAGTCCCATTTGTTTATTTTTTCTTTAGCTTCCATTGCCTTTGGAGCAGTATCAGTGAAGAAGTTCTTTCGGCATATATCTGAGATTGTGCTGCTTGTGGATTCCTCTAGTATTTTTATGGTTTCCCTTCTAATGTTTAAGTCCTTTGTCCATTTTGAGTTTATTTTTGTATTTGGTATAAGTTGGTGGTCCAGTTTCATTTTTTTGCATGTATCTGTCCAATTTTCCCAACACCATTTATTGAAGAGGCTATCTTGGCTCCATTGTATGTTCATGCCTCTTTTGTCAAATATTAGTTGAGCATAGTGGTTTGGGTGGATATCTGGGTTCTCTATTCTATTCCATTGGTCTATATGTCTGTTCTTGTGCCAGTACCAGAATGTTTTGAGAACAGTTGCTTTACAGTATAGCTTGAAGTCTGGTATTGAGATCCCACCTACTTTATTCTTCTTTCTCAGAATTGCTGTAGCTATTCGTGTTTTTTGTTGTTGTTGTTGTTGTTCCAGATGAATCTATGAAGAATTTTTTCTAGGTCTGTGAAATATGTCGTTGGTATTTTAATGGGTAGTGCATTGAATCTGTAGATTGCTTTGGGTAGTATGGACATTTTAATGATGTTGATTCTCCCAATCCTTGAGCATGGTATGCTCTTCCATCTGTTAATATCTTCCTCTATCTCTTTTTTCAGTGTCCTGTAGTTTTCCGCATATAGGTCTTTTACCTCTTTAGTTAGGTTTATTCCTAGTTATCTTAATTTTTTTGATGCTATGGTAAATGGCATTGCTTTTTTAGTTTCTCTTTCTGTAATTTCACTATTAGTATATAGAAATACCACAGACTTCTTAGCATTAATTTTGTATCCTGCTACATTTCCGAATTCATTAATTAAGTCAATTAGTTTTGGAATGGAGTCCTTTGGGTTTTTTTATGTACAATATCTATCATGTCATCTGCAAATAAGGACAGCTTTACTTCTTCTTTTCCAATTTGGATGCCTTTTATTTCTTCTTCTTGTCTCATTGCAATTGCTAATACTTCCAGTACTATGTCGAACAGGATAGGTGAGAGTGGGCATCCCTGTCTTGTTCCTGTTCTTAGGGGAAATGGTTTTAGTTTTTGCTCATTGAGTATGATGTTAACTGTGGGTTTACCATATATGGCTTTTATGATGTTGAGGTATGCTCCTTTTATTCCCACTTTGCTGAGAGTTTTCATTAAGAAAGGGTGTTGGATTTTGTCAAATGCTTTTTTGCATCAATTGATATGATTATGTGATTTTTATCTCTCAATTTGTTTATGTGATGTATCACATTTATTGATTTGCGGATATTGTACCATCCCTGCATTCCTGGGATGAATCCTCCTTGGTCATGGGGTATGATCTTTTTGATGTACTGCTGGATCCGATTTGCTAGAATTTTGTTGAGTATTTTGGCATGTTCATGAGAGATATTGGCCTATAATTCCTTTTATTGTGTTGTCTTTATCTGGTTTTGCAAGTGTTCCTTCTTCTTGAATGTTTTTGAATAGTCTGAGGAGGATAGGTTTTAATTCTTCCTTGAATGTTTGGTAAAACTCTCCTGTGTAGCCATCTGGTCCCAGGCTTTTATTTGCTGGAAGCTTTTTGATGACTGCTTCGATTTCTTCCATAGTTATTGGACTATTGAGATGTTTGTCTTCTTCCTCACTGAGTTTTGGAAGGTTATATTTTTCCAGGAAAATGTCCATTTCTTGCAGGTTGTCCAATTTGTTGGAATAGAGTTGTTCATAGTATTTTTAACAATTCTTTGTATTTCCACACGGTCTGTTATTTCTCCTCTTTCATTTCTGATTTTGTTTATTTGGGTCTTCTCTCTTTGCTTCTTGGTGAGTCTGGCTAGAGGTCCATCAACCTGTTTATCCTTTCAAAGAACCAGCTCTTTGTTTTGTTGATCTTTTGAATTGTTTCTTTGGTCTCCAAGTTGTTTATCTCCACTCTGATCTTCACTATTTCCTTCTGAGTACACTGGGCTTTTCTTGTGGCTCTCATTCTAGCTCTTTGAGTTGTAGGTTTAGGTAATTTATTACCATTGTTTCCTTTTTTTTTGCAGTAGGCTTGTAGGGCTATGAACTTCCCTCTCAAGACTGCTTTCACTGTGTCCCATAAATTTTGTATTGTTGTGTTGTCATTGTCATTTGTTGCCATGATGTTTTTTATTTCTTCCTTGATCTCTTTGGTTACCCAGTCATTGTTTAATAGCATGCTGTTTAGTCTCCATATGTTTGATTTCTTTCTATTGTTTTTATTATAGTTGATTTCCAGTTTTATGCCACTGTGGTTTAAGAAAATGCTTGATATGATTTCTATCTTCTTGAATTTGAAGAGACTTTGCCTAAGACCCAACTTCTAGCCTATCTTTGAAAATAACCCATGGTGCACTTCAGAAGAATGTATATTCTGTGGCTTTGGGGTGACATGATCTGAAGATGTCAATTAATTCCATCTGTTCTAGTGAGTCATTTAGGATTGATGTTTCTCTGCTGATTTTTTATTTAAAGGATTTGTCCAATGGCGACAGTGGGGTTTTAAAGTCTCCTACTATGATTGTATTGATGTCAATCTCTCCCTTAATATCCTCCAGGAGTTTTTTTATGTGTTTAGGTGCTCCTATATTGGGTGAATATATGTTTACTGGAGTTATTTCTTCTTGTTGGATTGTTCCCTTTAGTATTATGGAGTGGCCTTCTTTATCTCTTATTATGTCCTTCACTTTGACATCTAATTTGTCAGATATAAGTATTGCAACCCCAGCTGTTTTTTCATTTCCATTTGCCTGAAATACCATCTTCCATCCCTTCACCCTCAATCTGTGTGCATCTCTTTTCCTTAGGTGGGTTTCTTGCAGACAGCAGATATATGGATCATGTTTTCTTATCCAATTGGTTACCCTATTTCTTTTGATTGGAGCATTTAATCCGTTTACATTTAAAGTTATTATTGATAAGTACTTATCTGTTGCCAATTTTAGTCCTTACCCCTGAGTTCCTTCTTTGCTTCCTCTTTCTTTTTATTACAGCAGACCCTTTAACATTTCTTGCATTGCTGGTTTGGTGGTAATATATTCCCTTAGTCCTTTTTTGTCTGTGAAGCTTCTGATTTCACCTTCAATTTTGATAGAAAGTCTTGCAGGGTACAGTATTCTTGCATTCACACCCTTCCTTTGCATGACTTTGTATATTTCATTCCATTCCCTTCTGGCCTGATGAGTTTCTGTTGAGAAGTCAGTAGCTAGTCTTATGGGGGTTCCTTTGTAGGTAACTTTCTGTTTCTCTTTGGCTGCTTTTAAGATTCTTACTTTGTCGTCAGTGTTTGCCAATTTAATTATAATGTGCCTTGGTGTCAGTTTATTGGGGTTCATTTTGCTTGGGACTCTGTGAGCTTCTTGGATTTGTGTGGGTTTTTTCTTCCCTATACTGGAGAAATTTTTAGTCATTATTTCTTCAAACAGGTTCTCTAATCCTTGTTCAGTTTCCACTCTTTCTGGAACCCCAATTTTGCCGATGTTGTTTTGTTTCATGTTATCCCAAAGTTCCCTTAGGCTCTCCTCTTGCTTTTTAACTTTTTTTTCTAGAAGCTGCTGTATTTGGGTATTTTTTCTTACCTTGTCTTCTAGCTCACTGATGCTGTCCTCTGCTTCTTCTAGTCTACTTTTGATGCTTTCTATTGAGTTCTTTATAGCAGTGATGTCATTTTTCATTTCTTCTTGATTATTCTGCACCTCCTCTGGGTTCTTCTGCATTTCTTCTTGCTGCTTCTTCATCTCCTCTTGAGTGTTCTTCATTTCTTCTTGGCTCTTACTCAGATTGTCAATTTTGTCTTCCATTCTTTTCATCCACCTTATGATCATTTCTCTCAATTCTTTCTCAGGCAGTCTTATTTCGCTTCTATTTCTTTTACTTCCTTTTCCGGTGAAACCTGCCTTTCTGTCTTATGTGGGCTGTTTCTTTTTCTGCCAATGGTCTTTCTTCTCCGGGTGTCTGGTTATGTAGTTCTCTCTCCTACGTTGATTGAAAAGCACAAACTACAAAACGGCCAGGTACAGCACACAGGGCACTTTCCATGTACCATGTGGATCTCTGAATCCGCCACCCGTGTGTCTATGCTGTTTGGAGAGCCGTGTTCTGGGTCCCCGGCTGTTCAGTGGGTGCCTCTGCCAGCCGCAGCTTTCAGACCTGCAATTTCTGATTCCTCCTAGTGTCTGGAGTACTGTGTTAAGAATTTCAGGGGATGCCTTCAAGATCAAAGAGGAAAGAAGGACATAATCCGTAGGAATGTCTTGTTGGTCTGTGTTGTTGTTCAGTTGTGGTCGGAGATGAGGATGATGTAAATTTCAAGCATCTTGCGGTTGTCCTAATTGTATTTTTAATAGTTCTATGAGTAATATGTATTTAAACTAGCTTCCTATTATATATATATATATTGGAGATATCCCTTTCCCTGCCTTAAAAATTTGAGAAAAGAAAAAGGAATTGGCATAACTAATTTTTTTTAACCAATGGCATTTCAAGCACCTTTTGCAGTGAATTTTTTCTAAAGATGTAATAGTTTGCATAGTCTCAACATGCAAACTGATTAAGACTGCAGCTTTTCTAGGCCAAGTCCAAGTTTGGTAGTAGATGGACATGCACCCTCCTGGATTAGTTCCACATTGCACCACTGCCTGACTCTAAATAGCTAAGTAAAAAATTGGCTGGTTTAAAAAAGTATTCCTAACTTGTGAACCTCCACTTTAGATTTTGGGGACACAATTTTATATATAAAATATAGTATAATATCTGACTCATCTAAAAGACAAACAACAAACAAAACAAACAAAAACCTACAAAAAATACAGATTTCTCCAAATAAAAATACTAGCCTGTTGTTTCTTTTATCAGATTACATGTGCAAGTGTATGGATCCAAGATACTGTTAGATTATTTTAAAGGCATTAAAACTGGGACTCAAATCTATTGGACATTGAAATTGGGACTCAATCATTTTTCTTTTGCTCTGGTGGGTTTATTTCTAGCCTACAGGGGTAAGATGTTTTTAAAGACAAGAAACAGGGGGTGGAGGGGAGGAAGCAGATGCAGAGGCAAAGAAGCAATGAAGGGCCTGTCGTGCTACAGTGGGAAGGCAGGGAAAGTTGGGAAGGAGAGCCCTACAGGAGATTAACCGAAGGACTTGTGTGTAGGCATAGCCAGTGGAGACAGGGCAATGGGGGAAGGTCAATGGTGAGGGCATGTACTGGGGGGTGAGGAGAGCAATAAGGGGAAAAATAATAAAAAAAGAAAAAAAGAAAAAAGAAAATTTTCACTTTAGAAAATTAATTCCCATTTGTAATGCTAATAGCAAGACACCCATGAAAAACCCACATGGTGTCAAAATAAGACAAAGGAAAAGCGGGTAGGCAAAAATAAAAAGGACCCCAAGTCAATTTTATAGAAAAGATTCCTTTATTAACTTTTGGTCGACAATATGTTTATATATTTTCAGAAAACAACTCCAAACCAAGTGGACTACTGCAACAGAGAGGAACTGACAGGTCTGCACCAAACACGAAGGCAAGAGGAGAAACAGTCCACAGATGGAAGACGATGGCGACGCCTTGCCATGTGAGCAGTTGGCAGCTGAGCATTGCTACAGGATGCCCAGGACCAAACCAGAGAGGGTCGGACAGGCATAGCCACCATTTGTCCAGTATCCAGATACCATTGATGACATGTACACATAAGGAACTGTCTGACATTGAAACTGGGACTCAAAGCTATTGGACATTGAAATTGGGACTCAATCATTTTTTCTTTTGCTCTGATGAGTTTATTTTTAGCCTACAGGGGAAAGATGTTTTTAAAGACAAGAATCAGGGGGTGGGGAGGGGGAAGCAGAAACACAGGCAAAGAAGCAATGAACAGACTGTCATGCTATAGTGGGAAGGCAGAGGAAGTTGGGGAGGAGGGGCCTATAGGAGATCAATCGAAGGACTTGTATGCATGTGTGTGGGGAGATAGCCAGTGGATACAGGGCAATGGGGGAAGACAGGGGGGTAGGGGTATGGATGAGGGCATGGATGAGGGGGTGGGGAGGGCAATAAGGGGAAAAAATAATAAATAAATAAATTTAATAAAAAAATAAAGGCCATTTTAACTATATCTAAGATTTTTTAAAAAAAAGTTTTATCTGATTATTTTTCAAAAAATCAAATAGAATTGTAATTAAAATTCTAAGCAAAAGTTTCAGTCTATATTTTTAAGATGTATTGGGAATTTTAAAATAAGAAAACAGCCCTGACTGATGTTTCTCAGTGGTTACAGGGTAGGTTGACAAACTGAGGAATCTCGAGTTGGCTCCACATTCAAGGGCACATACTTGGATTGTAGGTTTGATCTCTACCACTGTCAGGTCATGTGGAAGGCAACCAATCTTGTCGTTATTTTTTTAAAGCAATTAAAATTTCTTAGATGACTCTTAGCCAATTTAAAGTAACCAAAATTCAGGATTCAGATATGCCATTTATCTTAAGAAGGCTGGCATGGTGGGAGCTGATTATTGGATATCCACATATTTAATGGTATATCAAACTGCTTTGTCATTGATTGCTTAACTTGGCATACCAAAAAGGTTCCAGGTGCCACCCTACAACCCTGACCATCTTCTAGAGTTCTGTTTCTGCTGTTGTTACTATGGAATATTCTATGGGAAAGTTTTCCAGAACACACTTATGTCTCTACCTTGTTAATCCACCTCATTTTCTAATATGCAGATCGTGGGCGACTCTTCTAGCAACCCATTTATTTTCCTCCAGTTTTGCTCAAGCACCCTTCCTTTGAATTCTGTAGCAAATAATAATTATCTTTAGAACAGCTCTTGTTTATTGGTCTTGGATATTTAATTGTAAGCACTAAAAATTATATTTTATGTTGCATCTATAGCACCTGGAAAAGTGCTAAGTATGTAGTAAGTGGCACATTACCAATCCAATGAAAGAATATAAAGAAATTTAGAATGCATTTTTATTGCCCACAACTTTTTTTTAGAAATGTCCATGAGATGAAATACTTTGTCCTTGGGTAGGCATTAGTGTGATTGATAGGGTGAGAGACCAGATTCCTTCTCTGTGTTTATGTTGGTACTCTTAAATTCATGAGGAGTATAATTATTTTCTTTTCCCATCCACTACCTATAGTCATCTTACAGGGTAACCTGATTATGACAGACCTAGCCTCTCCCAGAAATAGGATGCATGGAGGTCAAAGGGCTTTGGACTGAATTCTTTGGGCAGATTTGATGCTAAGGTAGAAATTGTGACTGCAGGCGTTAAATCTGGGCCGGTCAAGACAAACTATGTCCAGACCCTGGTGAACTCCTCTAGCACATCACTCTGTGCAAGACTATTTATGTATCTTCTTCCTCAACTCTTTAAACAACTCCCAGGATAACACAAGGTGCCAAGACTTATTGTTTAATAAAGGATGTAGAATGAACCAGTTATGTAATAAGGAAATATTTTAGGAGAAGGAATTTGTTCTTTGTTGCCACTATTTCTCCTGCACTCTATCTTGCTCTTTGTTTTATAAGTTAATTTCTTAGTAAATTTTATTGAAAAGTTACTGTCTGTTCCTCGCTGGTCTCTGGGAAAAAGAGATGTGTTCAGTCCTCACTCAGGAGAGCCACATGTTGGTTGGTGAAGTGGTGGTGGCACCTGAATGGATACCTGTATGACCGCAGCTAGAGAAATGGGTGCATGTTGGATGGTGGTGGGTGGGTGGGAGTATAAGTAGAGTTAAAGCAGATAAACATGAAAAGTCGAGAAGGGAGGGTTAGAAGAGTTGTGATTGCAAATTCTTTTTGATTGCTGGTTTTAGCCATTAAAATTGTTCTTCATTAATTTGTCTAAACCAGAGGTCACAAAGTGCTAAAAGGGACCAAAAGGTAACATAAGCAATGGCAGCAGGGTAGGTGTAAAGCAGTAGGAGGAGGGAATAACTGACAAACTAGAAAAAGCATGTCAATTCTTTTGGAAGCTTTGTGATTCTTTTCATTTGTAAGGATCTGTACTAGAGAGTTGAGCAAATATTTATAAATAAATTCTGTTTAGAGGGCTCAAGTTCTTGATCTCTGGTAAAAATTTCTGTACATATTTGTATGTTTCATCTCTGAAGATGAAGTATTAAGATAGGTAATATACATCATTCATAATTTAACTATAAGCACAAGATTCTCCACAGAAATTGCTACTCCGGGACTGCCCTTTTCTGTTTGTAGCTCCATTCTAAAGGGTTACTAACAGTGGGCAGCTGAAGATGCTCATCTCCACATCTGAGATCACCATGGTGCTGTGTGTGAAACTTCTTCTCTGATCAGCCCTTTGACAAGCATATCTAGAAACCAATTCTTAGAGGGCCCAGCCTGGCACTCAGACAGACAAAACCTAACATACTGGATCACGAACTTAATCTCTACTGAAGACATCTACTACATTTATTACAGAGCCTAGATCTCAGCATCTATTAGCTGGTTGCATGCATGAAAAAAAAAATCATTACATAGTCTTTTAAACTATTTAATAAATTATGTTGTGCCTTTAAAAAACATCAAATGAATAGAACATAGTAGGCAGTCAAGTAACTTAAGTTGTATTATATGTTAAAATTACTATTTCCTGTAACTGAAGATAAATAGGTCAGCTCATCCTCAAGATTACATAAATTATTTACGATTTTATGATAATCATTCAGGACAAACCATGTCACTTGGTATTTCCCTGCTCAACCACTTTGCCTGTCAGTTATACCCTACTCAGTTCTTTCCAAAAGTAGCTGAACCCACACTGCTGAACTATTAGCTGTGGGTACACACTGTATTATAGTCTACTGAAAAAACAAACTCAGAATTATATTTCATTAACTCATAATGGGTTCTACTGACATCCCTATAAAACACTGAAATTTTAAGTATCAGTGGGCAAGTGTGCTTTTTGTAGTAGGTACTTTATTAATAGCTGCTGATGAATTGACATATTCTTCAAAAAATAAATTCCATTTTATTTTCAAGCCTGCTGTAATGTAAGATATAAAGAGTGCTTGGTTTGAAGATATTCTAAGCAATACAGATATCTAGGGTTCAGTGTTTACTGACCTTATTTGTCTTTTTTATGGTAACAGGTGTAAACTCTAATTGAATTCTCAGAGTGGGGTTCAAATTTGAAGTTATACCTGAGCTGTACTTCATAGTGTATGTACTGTTTTCACCCTTAAAGTTTCCATGAGTGTGAAGTACCATTTTCGTCTGTGTCCTGGGAGGCTTCTGCTCCTCCAGGATATTTTAGTTGCTTATTTGTGCTGCGCTTCCTCCTCTTCTGTGTTCCATTCCTTTCCAGGTACAGAATTGGCATATGTTTGAGAGTGTTTCCTTTCCCTCTCTCTGACATTATTGTATCTACCTCTTCAGATTTGACCACAAATCATACTCTTTTTAAATTGAAAATTGACTTTTAGCTTCAGGTTTTTATTTTTCCAATGTGACGTTTTGTTTTTCAGCCTGCAATGAAGTTCCTAGTATATCAATGTAGGGGACATCTGCCAAGGGTATCACTTCTTTCTGAGATGATCATTTAAGAGGTAATCTTAAGCAAAAATATTTTCTTGTTTTTATTTTAACAGCTGGAAAACAATAAGGCTAGTGTCACGGAATTTTTGAGTTCCTAAAATTATTTTGACAGTGACTTCAAGAAGTTGTAAGGTAAGATAGAGTTTGTGCAGAGCCCAGGACATGGGCAACACAGGGAAGAGGAGTGGAGGTGCAGATGGACTCACTTATCAGAAGGTGTTGGCATTCCAGTGTTAGTATCTCCCCTCGCATCCTTAGATATGTCTAGGGAGTATTTCAGGGACCACTCAATGCAGAAAGACAAGTGCAGGAAATTTTGCCTTTTTATTTTCTGTTTTTCATCCATTAGAAAGTGTATACTCGGGGCAGCTTCATCAACTACTCCCTAGAGAGCAGAATTCTCTTAATTCCCTTAATTTTAGGCAGTCATCTTCTGAGGATGGGCTGACCTGGAGAGGAAAGACCTTCAGTTTGAATTGTTGGAGTTTTCTCCTGCCAGAAAAGAAGCAATCTGCAAAACCTTGTGCAGCGTCTTCAAACTATGAGATTGTAGCTATAGGTTTTGAAACAGTAGGAACCTATGTTCAAGTCTTGGTTTACAGTATCATGTACTAGTTCTGGGAAGCTGGACAGAAAACTGATCCTGCCTGAGTTTTCATTCAACAACTGTATAATGATGGCATTATAGTAAATGAACCCAAGGGGATAGCCTTCATGGGCATTTTGTGGTTTTGTGTGTTCTCTCTGACCTGGCTCTCTGCGTGGTCTGTCTTCCGTGGCACATGACTTAAGGAGAACATTCATTCATTCATTTACTCATTCAAACAAATATTTGAGAACTTATGTGAAGGGCATTTCCTTATGATACCTTTAAGGAAACACATGCAGTTCAGTAGGATGGAACACACAATCACATTTGGTTCCCTAAAATATCTGTATAGGGAACATCATTAGAAATGGCTTTGTTAATCATTCATCTCTGTTTGCCACTTTCTGAAGGAGCAGAAGAAAGTTGTCAATAAATGTTATCACACTTTGTTGTCTTTCTCACCAGGTGATTGAGGACAGAGTAATTGTGGTCTCCAGATACTCTTGCATAGTCGCAGCCCAGGCATCCTGCCCTGCTTATGATCTTATTGCCAGGGACCACCCAGGCTCTGCTTGGTTGCAATGCCTCCTAACTATCTTGTTGATTCACTTGATGAAGTTCAGTTTACTTGTCTAGAAACTCCTTTTAATAATCTTCTTAAAGTACCAGGGAAACTTGTTTTTTAGTTTTATTATAAACTTTCTTTCAATTGCTTCTCTCTCCCCTCATCTATCATCATTTCCTCTACACAGATGAGATTATAAGTGTTTTTTAATAGTTGAGAAGCAGGCAGTATTTTCCCTGATTCTGTGAGAGATAAGGTTCTTATAATTACTTGTCCAAAGTAGGTCCATGAATCATTCCAGGAGCATGAATTTCCACCTGTATGAATGTGATGATGTTCAAGGTCAGAGGGGCCTGTCAGTCATATAAGTAGAGTGTTTATGCACACCCACTCACCTTCATAGAGTTGATGGGCTTGTCTGGATTGCTGATGAGCTTTTGTTTTAGTGATGAACTTTTATTATTAAACCACAGACTATTGACGCCAATTCTTAATACTATTTACTTTTTCTTTATCTTTTTATTTTTATTGGCAATTGATGGAGGCTATGTATCAGTGTATAATCTTAGAAATAATTGTGATTGCCCTAGTGATTGGTCATGCCAAGACTGCACTTCCCCTTAAATGCTACACAGTAAGAATATTGCAAACTTCAGGCATAACGGTTTTTAAAAAATATATTTTATTGATTTTTTTTTACAGAGAGGAGGGGAAAGGGATAAAGAGTTAGAAATATCAATGAGAGAAAAACATTTATCAACTGCTGCCTGCACACTCCCTACTGGGAATGTGCCCCTAATCAAGATACATGCCCTTGACCAGAATTGAACCTAGGACCCTTCACTCCGCAGGCTGACACTCTATCCACTGAGCCAAACTGATTCAGGCCAGGCAAGATGGTTTCATTGTTGAAAGAATAACATACTCTACAGACCAGCAGAGTAAATATTTCCATGGCCTCCATCTTAGAACAATGATATATGGTGGTTCTGATCACATGGGAACCTATCTGCAGTTCCTCTTGCGTGCTAATTGGTATGTAAGAAAATTAAAGGAAGAATGTTTTGATTAGTGTAGTATTGGAGTATGGCACATACATGAATTTCACATGTATAACAAATGTAGGGGAATGTATTTATAGTAACAAGCAATAAACCAGGACCAGTGGTTGATTTCATGAAGGTGGTATTTTTTGGTTTGAAAATAAATATAGATTGCAACCTTAACATAGTAGGCATGAAATACTCTTTTTTAGTTTTCAACTTTAATAATGTGTAGCATTAGACACTTCATTTAAGAAACTTTTATTCTGTGTCTATTATGCCAAACTCTTTGCTAGGGAATGAGGCTGAAAAATGAATTGTCTCTTTTTTGGTGAAATTTGCAGGTTAATAAGGAAATATTGGTATGAATGCTATAATAAAGGGGTGTATAGGGCAAAGAGGTGACCTAAAAAGGGGGGTTGGGAAAATTCATCCAAGATTCAGGAGAAGCTTCAAGGTGGAACCATTATATTCACCATGTCTTAACGCTTAGTAGGTCATTAAATAGATATGGCATAACCTGTATGGGATGAAAATTAATCTTAATTAAGTTCCCAATAAAACAAACTACCCATGAAAGAGAATATATTTTACATTGAACAAATACTTTGTTCATTTTGTTCTTTGTCAAATTATCATGCACACTTTTATTTTATTTTAATTTTTTAAATTTATACATTTATTTAAAATTTATTTTTGATAATTCTTTATTGTTGAAAGTATTACATATGACCCCCTTTTTTCCCTATTGGTCCTCTCCAGCCCCATGCCCTTCCACCATGCCCTCACTGCCCCATTTTCTATGTCTGTGGGCCATGCATATATGCATATAATGTCCTTGGTTGATTACTTCCCACTCACCCACCCTCCACACTTCCCTCCGAGATTCCACAGTCTATTCCATGCTTCCATGCCTTTGGATCCATTCTATTAATCAGTGTATTTTGTTACTTCGATTCAACATTTGAGTGCGGTCACATGATACTTGTCTTTCTTTGACTGACTTATTGCACTTAACATGCTATTATCTAGGTTCCTCATGCTGTCTCAAAGGGTACTGCTTCATAGTATTCCATGGTATAAATGTACCACAGGTTTTTTAACTGCTCATGATGGACCACGAGGCTGTTTCCAGATCTTACTAGTAGCTATTGTAAATTGTGTGTATGCATTCTTTCTTATTAGTGTTTTGGGTTTCTGAGGATACATTCCTAGAAGTGGGGTCACTAGGTCAAATGGCAATTCCATATTTAAGTTTTGAGGAAACTCCACACTGTTTTCCATAATGGTTGCAACAGTTTTCTTGCACAATTTTAGATTATTATTTTTATTTTGGTGTAGAGTTCAGCAAGTCTTAGCATGTCTAGATCAGTGAAACCACCAGCTTAGATAGAATAGTGATTAGATAGAATAATCTAATCATCCTCAAAAGTCTGCCTCATGATATAACCTTATTTTCCCTGCCTCCTCACCCCTGGCAACCACAGATCTGTTCTGTATCACCATGGTTTCTGGCTTTGAAAATGTCATCTAGGTTGAATCACCAAGTATGCAAAATTTTGAGACAGGTGGCTCCTTTATTCAGTAGTTTGCATTTGAGAGTCATTCAAGTTCTTATAGATATCAACAGTCTGTTTTTTTCTTATTCCCGAGTAGGAGTCTTTTGTTTTAATCAATCCGTTTCTTTATCCACTCACCTGTTGAAAGATACTTGGGTTGTTTTCAGTTTTGGGGGATGTTGATATAAATATTCATGTACAGGTTTTTTTTTGGGTAAACATATTTTTATTTCTCTAAGGTAATAGTTTAAAGATTGATGAGACATATGGTAAGTATATGTTGGGTAACTTCTATTGATCTACTTTCAAGTTTACTACTTTCTCTGTTTTCTACATCAATGACTTTTTATTAATTCTCTCCATCCTTCATTGGTTGTGACTTTTATTTTTCTGTTTATTTCAATCATGTTTATAAGTACTTGTTGCAGTAATTTTCTAGAAGATACTCAAGTCTTTCTCGGGTAATTTTAATACTGTGTCACCTTGGTATCGATGTTCACTGATTAGATTTTACCATGAGAACTGAGGTTATTTGCATGCAGAGTAATTTTTAATTCTTTCCTGGACATTTAAAATATTATATTATGAGTGCAAATTATGACTGTAGGAGTCTTATTTAAATCCCATGGATTGTTTATTTTATTTGGCTCTATCTCCCACTAGGAGGTATCCTGTCTGTTACTTTAGTTCTTAAACTAAAATTGTTAGATTTTTTATTACTATTAGATTCGCACATATGCAGAAGAATGAGCTGAGAAGTTAATCAATTATTGTAAATTACTGCTTTCCCAACCTACTTCTTACCTACAGTCTCCCTGGAAGTTTCTGGGCCTCAGAGCTCCTCTTTTGGTTTATATGCCCATAAAACTAGGGCTTTAGTTATTCCTTTCTCCTGTGCTCCTTCACAAATATTCCCACATCCAGGAAAAATCAGAGACAGGACAGAGTGAGGGAGAAAAGCAGCAGAGTCACCCCATCTTCTTGGTGACCACAGCTCCATTGACAGGTTGAAGGTTTACTTCCTTCAGAGTTCTGTCTCGTGTATGTTCCTGCTAAACCCCAGTTGCCCTTTCTGAAGTATTATTTGGGGGGCTGGAGTGTAAATACATGGAGAAAAAAAAGAGAAAATTACTGAAAGGGGGTTTATTCAGTGAATCTGAACATCAGTTGTTCCTTTTCCTGTTCTCTAAGTTAGAACTCAAGGGGTATCCTAGAATGCTCTCTATGCCCGTTCTCAGATTTCAGGCGGCACTGCAGCAGGTCCAGGTTGGTGAAAGGACATCTTGCTAGAAAATGGATTGGTGGTGCTCTCAATTCTGGTTTTCATCTCCATCCTGCCTGCTATTCCCTTCTTTCCAGAGAACTCAAAGTTCTATTTCATGCATTACATCTAGGTTTCTTAGCTGCATTCAGGGGGGAGTGTGCTGTCTTTCCCAACATTGGAACCTCACATGCTGTTTGTAAATATCTGCTTTCATTCACCAGGTTTACACTTCTCCTTAGAAGAGTTGTGGAGAACTTTCATGTCTATAGGCATAGTTATGTAGAATCACTGGTGCCACTTGTCAGTAGAAGACTCTTTCAAAGGGCCTTGAGCAAAGTCTGGTCTCGGCAAATTGAAAGTTCCCTGTTGATATTTTGGGAGCTATACATTTCTTTTGGACTCTCTTAAACTGTTTATGAATGTCACAAGTAATCAATGATATAAAATTGCACACTCAAGCTTGACCTGGTAATATTAGTGTGTTTAAATTTTAGCTGTAAATAATAAGTCATTTTTCTCTTTTTAAATATGAGATATCTATACTAATCATAGAGAAATATGCAAATTATCCATTATAACATCACATCATGACTGGTTCAGCAGGCTGCATTCCTGCCCTCTGCTCAGGCAGCTGCAAGGACCAGGGTAGGATAGGATATGATAAGAGAGGATAAGAAAGGAGAGGGAGAAGAAAGAAGCCCTGCATGCAGACAGATCAAGAAGAAAAATAGAAATACAGGAAGGGAACAGGAAAAAGACGCAGGAATGGAAAAGGGAAGTAAATGTGGGGCTGTACATGGGAGGGGGTGGTGACTGCAGGGGCAGGGGAAGAGGTCCACCCATTGAGGAGCAGGGCGGGAGCCCCACCCAGATGTGGGAGGAGAGTGGTGGCCCCCTGCATGGGCTGTTGGCAGGGAGGAACCCATGGGTCTGGGACAGAGTGGTGATGGTCCGAGGCCTTCTGGGCGGAAGGCACTCCTATTTCATGGCAGCAGCAGCAGCGCCCAGGCCATGTGAGCCTCCACCACCCTCACAGTGCCAGGCATCATGGGCAGGGAATGAGAGAGGATGGCAGCAGGGAGGCTGAGGAAAGGGGGAGGAAGCAAACACCTGGCCTGGGGCTAAGCCCTCCGCTGGGGGTTAATGCCACCCCCGAACGGAAGCTTTAAGAAAGGAGGGAGGGAAGAACTTTATAAAGGAGTCAGTAGAGAGCAGAGTTAAAGAAGGAAAGAGGATATATGTGTGAGCTATAGGAGTTATAATAAAAATCAAGTATAGTTGTGTACTGGGGACAGATTTTAAAAGTAGTAGTCAGAAAAGAGAAAAGATAAATGATAGTGAATAATTAGGCAGGTAGATAGATTTTAAAACAGTGAAAGTAAGTAGAGAGGAATGTATGGGAAAGGTAGGATGAGAATGAAAGAGGGAGGAAAGAAAAGTTTTAAAGGGGAGAAGGTAAGGCTTAAAAGAAGAATGGGAAGAAGGAAGAAATAGGGGAGGGAGCAAAGCAGGTCTGAGGGAGGAAGTGAAGAAAAAATTAAGGTGGGAAGAAAGGAAAAGGGGAGGGAAGGAACAGGTAAAGATAAAGGAAAGAAGGAATGTGGGGAGGGAGAGAGGGTAGAAGATAAGAAGAAAGAAGATGAAACAGAAGTAGGAAGTAAGGAGGAAAGAAAAGTTTACAAATGATGAGTCAGTAGGAAAAAGTATTACATAAAAGAGAGAGAAAAATTGTGTGAGAGGGAGAGGCCAATAAGTAAATCAAATACAATTGTGTGTGAAGGGGATAAGATTAAAAAAAAAGTTAATAGTGGCAACCAGGCTTGTAGGAGAGGGCAGTTAGGGGGATCAGGCAGCCAGGCAGATGGTTAGGGCAGGCAGGCAAGTGAGTGATTCGGAGCCAATGGTCCCAGATTGTGAGAGGGCTGTCCGACTGATGGTTTAGGCCTGATCCCTAGAATTGGTCCTAAACTGGCAATTAGACATCCCCAGAGGGCTCCCAGATTGGAGAGGGTGCAGGTCGGGCTGAGGGACTACCTTCTCACCCCCACCTCTGCATGAAATTCATGCACTGAGCCTCTAGTATGTATACATTTGATAAATGTTGGTCCACATTTTATTTTTATCTTTCTTTAAATATTTTAAGGCATTGAGCCTACTACTAATATAAAATAGTTGTGAAGTTTTAATTAATGCACATCTTTGAAAATGTAATGTAAGCTATAGACTGCTTTGCCAGAAAAAAAAAGAAGCACAGAAATTTAGGGACCCACAGATGCACTGGAGTCCAAATGTAGAAATCAGTTAAGAATTTCTCTTATGCTGAAACCGGTTTGGCTTAGTGGATAGAATGTCTGCCTGCAGACTGAATGGTCCCAGGTTCGATTCTGGTTAAGGGCATGTACCTTGCTTGCAGGCACATCCCCATTAGGGGGTGTGCAGGAAGCAACTGATCAATGTCTCTCTCTCATCGATGTTTCTAATTCTCTATCCCTCTCCCTTTCTGTCTCTAAAAAAATCAATAAAAATATTTTTTTTAAAAAAAGAATCTCTCTTATGATCTACATTACTTTTAAATAGTCAGTCATGAAGTCTAATTAAAATGGAAATTTGACTAAGAAAAGCTAAAGGGGAAGATGAGAATGAATATTGCATATATTTGAAGGAGGATAACTAAACATTTATTTTTTCCAAATCTGAAGAAGTATAAAATATTTTTCCATCAGAAAGGCTACTTCTATTCAAACTGAATACTCTACTTTCATGTGATACTATATTCAGTGCTCTGAGGAAAAATATTCTTGGAATTTAAGCCAAAATCTTTTTGCAGAGACACACAAGTGATCTCTTAAAATATCTGAGCTGAATTGTGTGACCAAATTGCTGACAGCAGCTTCTCATCCAGACAGTACATCTGCTGACCTAGAGAAGGAATGACTGGTTCCATTGGCATCTCCTTCTTCTATGTTAGGTAAGGGGAATTTAAAATAGTGTGTGCGATCAGAGCAGAAATTAGTGTTTTGGTTGATAGAACCATCATTTTAATCCTTTGCCTGAAAAGACTGATCTGGAAGCAATTTAGAGAGTCTGATTTACAACCAACTTGGAAAAGAATAACACATGTTCTCAAGACGTCTCAAACATGCAGCGAATGGGGAGCTGTCCAGCCACTTACACTTTCTTTAATCTTACAGTTTAATCAAAGATTCCCTCACAAAACATCACCCTTGAGAGATTAGGGACACTCCTTGGAGGGCCTTAGGTCAGAAATCAATGCGTAGTTTTACTGTGATCACCACATGTACCTCATGTTTGCAAGACATGTTTCAGTTTATGTGCCAGATTGAACTAAATTGTTTTAGAACTGCAGACACCCCCAGAGAGTGAAAATCAGAAACTGTGCACAAATATATTATCAAGGGACACATCATGTACTGGTATTGTTGGCAATAAAATGAAAAGCATTTCTCCATTGATTGTGGGATATTCTGGCATATTAGGCCTCTGCATATTGAGGCTGAAGTAGCCGAACTAAGATTAAATACACCAAGGCCTACAATAGGGGAGCAAGTTCGAGTAGTTCAATAACCTACTGACATGCAGACTGTTAAACCACAGGCAGAAGAAAGGTTCTTCAAGGAGTTCACTGTTTTTTAAATTTGTAATTTGAGTTAGAGCTTCATGATTTTTGCTATATTCTCAGGTAGGACTTACACATCAAGTGTGAGTCCTAAAAAATATTCTTATTACTGTTAAATTAATAACTCCCATTACAATACTCTTATTCATTAAAAACCAGTGTTTTGTTTTTCTTCTGGAACAGATGGTAACCATATAGAAAAAACAAGAAAGTATAATGACAAAACAATATCGTTAAATTACGTTAACTATGCTATTAAGCAATCCTATTAAAGTACAAATGAAAATAAAGATGAATAAGGGAATTCAAACACCAATAAAGTATATCTACTTATAAAATGCCATTCTAAGTAAAACAGAGAAACTTCACTTTTGGGGAATAGTACTTTTTCCTATTTTTTCTGCTAAGTACAGCTAAAAATGTTGGACATTATACATAAAACAAACATAAGAAGTGTCTGAAGAGGTGAGTAAAGAATCAGATTGACTAGGGATATTGGACCTAGGGGACTGACACGTGGTGCCCCTGAGCTTTCTCTTTGCTTTGTATATCCCTGACCTGGAGCTGAGGAAGCCAGCAATACCAACAAAAGCCCAACAAAACCTGCTCTTTTTAGTCAAAAGACTGGGAAAGGGACAACATAGGAAGACAGAAAACATCTAGACAGCTGCTCCTCTGTAGCCAAACACCACAAAAAAGCTGCAGTCCCACTTCTGCATGTCAGCAAAGGCAGTGGGGAGCCTAGACTTGCCTCCAGTGAGGTATAACAAGGTGCTACTCAGCCTTGCTGGGTGTTGTCAGAGAACACCATGTAAGAAGAGGGGACTTTCAACCCTGCTAGCCAGTAACAATCCCTCCCCTCCCCCCCCCTGCACCCTGCTGCCTCCTTTTCACCCCTGTGCCTGTGGAGTTCACATGGAGAGCCTAAATTTCTCCCCCTATTTTGCAATAATGAGGCCTTTCTCCTCCTCCCTGCTGGGATGGTGTCAGAGAAGACCCAGAGATAATGAGGTCACTGCCAGTGAAATGGTAGGGAAGGCCACAAGGGTAACCAGTACCCCCTCTCCATCCCCCCCGCCCCCCCGCAAGCCATAACAAGGAGACTGCCTGAGTGTCAATGCATGCTGATGGGGATCCTGACTTTTATGTTCATCTGGTTGTAATAATGGGCTCTTCCTTCTCCTTACTGAGCAGGATCCGAGAAAGCCAGTTAAATCAAAAGGTTTAAATACGATCCAGTCTCAAATCATAATGTGAAAATGCCCAGGTTTTCATTGCAAATCAATTGTTATATCAAGAACAGAAAGACCTCAAACTGAATGATAAAAGACAATAGATTCCCAAAACTGAAAAGACAGAAATATTAGAATTATATGGAAAATAATATTAGGCATCTGTGATAAAAGTGCTTCAGTGAGCAAGCTTGACACAAGTGAAAGCCTCAGGAAAAAAAAAAGAAATCAGAAAAATCTCAGCAGAGGAATAAAAAATGTAAAGAAGAACAGGTAAACATTTTGGAATCAGAAACTATAATAACCAGAATAAAAAAGCTCAGTGGATGAGTTCACTATGTAGTGGAGGAAGCAGAGGAGAGAATAAATGAACTGTTGAGCTAGTGCAATCTCAACAACAGAGAAAAAGTAAAAGAAGAAAAGTGAACAAAGCCATGGGGACCTGTGGGACTATAGCAAAAATCTAATATCTGTGTAATTGGACTCCCAGGAGAGGTTGGCAAAAAAAGTGACCGAAAAACCTCCCAAATTTAGTAAGATATATAAACCTACTGGTACGGGAACCTGAGTGAATAAGCCAGAGAAGGATGCATTTGTATGTGGAATTTAAAAACAGTCAAACTAATGTTAGAAAGAGAATAGTGCTTCACAGCAACTAGGTGGGGGGTACTGGTATGAGAAATGGAGAGAAGTTGGTCAAAGGGTACAAACGTACAGGTAGGATATGACTATGTTCTGGGAATCTACTCTACAGCATGGTAATTCTAGTTAGTGAAACTGCATAAATGTTCTCACCACATGAAGTTGTAACTACCTGAGGGGATGAATACTTAATTAACTGGATTTTGGTAATCATTTCCCAATGAATATGCACATGAAAACATCATAGTGTATATCTTAAAATAATTAACATTTAAAGAACAGAAACTTGAGTGAACCTAAACAACATAAATTCAAAGATAGCCATGCCAAGACCTGTCAAATTTAAACTTGTAAAAACTGAAAATAGAGAAGAAAAATCTTAAGATCAGCCAAAGGCAAAGAACATCTTATTTATAGGTGAAAGCAATTTGAGTGACAGTGAATTTTTCATCAGAATCTGGAAGCCAGGAGAAGAGGCACAATATTTTTCAAAAGCTAAAGGGAAAGAACTGCCAACCCCATTCTTGTACAGACTGAAAATAACCTCAGGAATGAAAGGGATATGGAGCCATTTTCAGATGAAGAAAAGCTAAGAGAACTTGTTGCTGACAGTCCTGTTATAAAAGAATGGCTCCAGGAAGTTCTGTAATCAGAAAGGAAATGGAAGAAGTATGGGCTTTGGAACATCAGGAAAGAAGAAAGAATATGATATCAAAATATGGGAAAATACAATAGGCTTTCCTTCTGTTGCATTTTCTAAATTCTGTATGACAGTTGAAGCAAACATTATTAAAAGTGTGAGTGGTTTTAAATGAATGCAGAAGAGATATCTAACATGGGAAAGTGTAAAGAAAAATAAAAGGAAATAAGGTAGAAGATATTTCACTTGACCAGTTATGTATATATAATGCGATACATAGTGCAGCCACTAAAATACTATTCAATGATGTAGACTCAAAACACAATTAATAAATCAGGATCAAATTGTAAAAATTCTTCAAATATCCCAGACAAAGGCAGGCAAAATAATACAACAGGAAAACATAAGCAGAGAGAAAAAACAAAAACCAAACCATGAAATATCAGCTTAAACCCAAATATAGAAATAATCACATTACATATAAATTTTCTAAATAAGCCACTTATAAAACAGAGATTATCAGAGTGGATTGAAAGATGTGACAAAATTATATGCAGTCTATAAAAAATTCACTTCAAATATAAAGTTTAGATAGGTTGAACATAAAAGGATGTACAAAGATATATTATACACATTTTAATCAAAGGAAAGCAGGAACACCTACATTTGTATTAGATAAAGTAGACTTCAGAGTGATAACAAATCAAAGACAGAGTGTGAAATTATATATGTGATAAGCAGATAGGTCCACCAAAAAGACATAGCAATCCATATATAAAATAAGCAACAGAGCTTAAATATGAATAAAATAAAAACTGATAGTGCTGGAAGGGAAAATAGAAAATCAAAACTGTAGATAGAACCTGAAAAACCCTTCCTTAAGGACTGATAGAACAACTAGACAGTCATCACTGATATAGAAGGAATAAATGACATCAGTTAAAGGGATTTAGTAAATATATAGGGAACATGTCACTTATGTCACCTAATAACATAATACATACATATTAATTTCAAGTGCGTATGGATCATGTATCAAGATTGATAGTATATATTATCTGGACTTCAAATACAACAAATTTCAATTACAGTTATAAATAGTTGTTAAAAGTATAATTTTATACTATTTATATTTTATCAATTAAAAAGTAAACTAAAAACTAGTAACAAAATGTTACTGCTCTAGGCTGATAAAATGTATCTACAAAATACATACAGCACTTAAAGTAAGGAATGTAGTTGCCCTTTGAAAGCAGTAAAGAGAAAAGAGTAAGGAATAGCTTAGGAAAGGCTGATTTTTTAATATGGATTCTTATAACACAAATGTTTCTGTATATGGGAATTTATTGAGCTACACAAACAAGGATATGTTCACTTTGCTCTTTGGAAATCATACTTCAATTAAAAATAAAAACTAAATGCCTAAAAATTAGTAAAAGGTGTTCTTTGACTCCAATAGAATCTAAGTAGAATTTAATAACAGAGAGATAAGTAAATCTAAAATGTTTGTAAACTAAGTAGCTAACATCCATGAGTCAAATAGGAAGTTTCAAGGAAAATAAAAATATATACATTAAAAAAGAATTAAAAATACAAATATAATATATCATGATTTGTGGGAAACTGCTAAAAAAGTGATGAGAGGGAAATTTATGGGACTAAATTCATATATTAGAAAAGAAGAAAATCTAAAACCAGTAATATATATTCTCATCCAGTAATATAGAAAAGGAACAAAATGTCCATAGTAAGAAGAAGGAAGGAAAAAATAAAGGTGAGAGTAGAAACCAATGAAATTAAAAACGTATATTTGACAAACAATTCATTCCCAGAATATATTAAATATTTCAAACTTAACAATAAAAAAAATAAAATATCTATTTAGAAAGTGGGGAGAGCATGAAATGACATTTTATTGAAGAACATATACAATGACAAGTAAGCATATGGAAATGTGTTCAACATCATTAACCATTAATAAAATGCAAATTACAACCACAATGAGCTATCACAACATGCCTGTTAGAATGACCATAATAAGAAATAGTGCTTTAACTCAACACTGATAATTTTCTTTCTACCCAGCATCTGATTCTATTTTCTTCTCAGTTTTCCTCTGATGGTACATGGATTTCTTTGATATCCTATCCTTGAATTTCTGTATCTCTCTAGATCAGGGATGGGGAAGGGCCATTTTTTTTCTGCCAAGGTCTATTTTGATATTTATAACATGATTTGAGGGCCATACAAAATTATCAACTTAAAAATTAGCCTGCTATATTTGGTCAACATTTAATTAAGTCGCACCTAATATCTTGGCAGAGCCATACCAAATAATTTTGAGGGCTAAACTTTCCCCATCTCTGCTTTAGATATTCATACCCAGCAGTGAGTATTATTGTAATTAGGGTTAGAAAGGCAGTAAACACCACAGTTTGATGTTGAACAAATAAGATATGAATAATGGCATTGCTCCATTCTACAGGGGATGGGCCACCTCAGCCTCCATGCACATATAATATTCACTAAGATGTTGTCTTCCCAAATAAACAAGGGTTGGCCCTCTTTAAGGTTAAAAAAGCAGGTGAAATAAAAAAAAATAGAAAGTAAAGCAGTTTTATAGATGTGAGGAAAACAGTAATTGTGAAGAAAAGTATTTTTTTTCTTTATAATAATATTTTCTTGGCCAGGAGGAGCTAATCTCTTGGAAATATTTTTCCTGTACAGAGTCACCAGCCTAGGTTCTAAAAAGAATGTATGAATGATTTTGGGTGAGCCTTGGAACTTTGGGAGCTCATGATGATGGCATGGAAACATGTGGTAGCATTTGCATTCCTGGAATGGTGAGAATAATTTCAAGTTCTCTGTGTAATGTTCCCTTAGGTAAGGAAATAAATTGGCAGTCAGCAGACACTGGGGAAATTAAAACATAGGGATATTACTTTTTCTTTCTTATCGAGTATGAATTATGTTCTTTGGCTGTTGCTGCCATGACTGGCACTATCCCAGCCCTGCCTCAGCTACAGATCCAACCTGTCTTTCCAGAGAGTCTCCAACCAGGAGAGTAGATACCAGAGAACTAGACTTTATGGGAAGGGTGAGCCCTTATACTCAGACTAACACTGTAATATGAGTGGAATTCTGGAATGTTGATGTGTGTCTTCCATTGGCAGTTCAGGTCTGTTTGCCCATGACTGCTAATGATATATACAGGAGAAAGAGAAGGAAGAGAAAGGAGAAAGAGAGAGAGAGAGAGAGAGAGAGAGAGAGAGAGAGAGAGAGAGAGAGGAGAGGGGGGAGAGGGAGAGAGAGAAGGGAGAGAGGGAGGAAGAGAGAGTGTCAGGTTCATGTGTTCCTTCCACTCAACAGAGCTTTATGAAACACTTACCTATGATATCTGAGTCTACCTGTCACGTTAGTTATATTAATAATCTGAATATATTATGACGTTTTGGTTCATGATTATTTTATATGAATCTGAGTCCTGCAGTTTATATGAATATGCCTGCAGTTTTGATCCTTCAAATACAGCTATACCCATTTTAGGTTTATATAGTGCTTTAATTAACTTGATTCTCACAACTGTGTCAGGCAAATAGAGTAGATCTAATCTCCATTTTTCATGAAATTGAGATAACTTTAATTGGTACCATTTACTCAATGCCCAATGCTTGTTCCACTCCTCTGTACTGTTTGCTCTCATTGTCTACATGACTATTGTTCACATTGCCATTTTGCTTTATGGGCTGAAAATAAATCCTCAACTCCATGATATAAGTAAGATAGAGGCTAAAGTAAACCAGAACTACTTCTTTAAACTCACTTATTCCAAAACAAATTTTTCCTGATATGTGACCCACAATTTGATTTTTCTTCTCTTTGTTGTTAGGAGAAATTGTGAGTTTGGGAGAGAAAAAAACTAGAGGTAATGAATCTAATAAAATTGAAGTGACAAAGGATTGCCCTCATGTTGAAAATCTGTCGGGCATAGTCTTGCAAATTTTGGGAATGTCACAACTTACTAAGGTTCTTGAAAAGTAATTCTTCATATGACTGTAATCTCTGGTCTGATTATGTGTCTGAAGCCAGATGCAAGTTCTATTTGGGTTGTGGTAGAGCCTCCCAAGGGAAGGGATAAGTGATTTGGCCGGAGTTTATATTCTGATTCCATCATTTATTCATTGTGGAACTTAGGTGAAGCTGTTGAGTCTTTGCACAGATTCAAACACATCTGCACAAAATGGGGCTCGTATGCAAAGTGGGAGTTATAATAATATCTATTACAGGGTTAAAAGGATTCAAGGAGACAGTGCTTCTCAATTACTTAGAACAATAACCAGGCACTCATTGAGCATTTTGACTCTATTATTGCCAATCTTTGCTTTCTTCTGGCTGCTTGGAAAAGAGTTATTTTAAAACTTATTTTCTAAGCTTTGGTAATACCTGTTAAATTTAGGAGGACTAGTTTTCATGCTTTTGTAAAAATAATTAAGTAATATTACAGATAAATCAATGGATACTAAAACCGTAGAAACCTAAAATTATTGTCATGATTTTCTGCAGCAAATAGTGAATTTTAAATAAACCAAGATTATCTTAGCATTTACCAGCTATGTGTTCTTGGCTATGCAAATAACTTCTTCGAGCCTCAGATTTGTAAGATGAAGATAATAATACTTCCCCTCCTCCCTAGTTATTGTAGGGATCAGAGATCATATTCAGGTTGTGAGTATCCTATTACAATCATTCAGAAGGTTGTTTATTATCATTCAGATTTAGATAAAGCTGAGGGGAAAGGTAGTTGCTTGGTCATGGAATCTGCTTTCAAGTCTAAAAAAAGAGCCACATTCCTGACTATATAAGCTCTGACCTGGAGACTCTACTTTGTATACTGTGTGAGACTGACATCTCTCTAATGGTGCATTAAAAGACTTGGGTTTCCTGGATGTAAATGTAACACAGGAATATGATGACCAGACCATCTATTTTAATGCTTGTGAACTAATAGGCAACATACTCAATCAGCATGCTGTTTTCTGTTTTTGCTTGGCTCTTTTGATGTCTGCAACAAGTGACTGAAAAAGCCTAGCAATCTATAGTTGCAGTATCCCCTCCCCATCTCCTTCCCTTCTTTTCTTTTAATGGGAGAGAATGGAGGCTGTTTATTCCATTTTGAGACTCTCCAGACAGTTAACTATTAAATATTGCCATGTGAAAAATTAGGCTATTAACAATTTGTTACTGAATATCTATTACGTTAATCAATGAGAGTAATAAAACAAAAGCATAAGATAGTTCTATTCTTGAGGACTTTGTGCAGCTAACAATAGAGAATATTCTACATTTGCAGCACATTGTTTTACAGATTACAGATCACTTTTATTATATGTTAATTCATTATATTCATGACATAACTCTATTAATAATAATATTGCTACCAAGGATTACTAAGGCTCAGATAATCAGGAACCATGGATATTTAATAACTAATGATAGAAATAAAGAGTACAATAAAAATGGAAGCACAGGGTCTTATAAGAAGGTAGAATAGGGGATCTTGTAGTCTTGGGAGAATGAGGCTGGCATGGTCATGGAAAGACTCCAGAAGGAATTAATCTAAAGATGATTTCTTACTTAAGCAAATTGAGTCAGGTTTGGTTGAGGGAACTTACCTGGCAGAAGAAAACCCATATTTAACAACAGGATGTGAGAGGGCATTTAATATGTTTGGAGAACTGAAAGAAGCCCTATCTAGCTATAGTAGAAATAATGAAGAAGCAATACTTTAAGTTGGTTAAGTAGCTATGGGCCGGATCAGGAGAGCATTACAAATTGTGCAATGTTTTAGGTTTTTAAAATGGTAATGGGAAATTGTATAGAGGTTTTGAGCAGAGACATAACAAGATTTTTAAAATACTATTTTGTCTGTAAAAATGTATTATATACTGTTAATATATTTGTGACCAATGAACAAAAATCTATTTATTTAGGACTAATGCACTGAGACACAGAGGGTACTAATAATATTAATATTTCCAATTGGATAATAGAGAACAAATAATTCTAAATAAAGGAAATAGCATGTGCAAAGGTGTAAGAAAAAATGGCATCAGTTCAGTGCTACTTTCAAGGAACAAGTGCAGTTTGAAAGGAGGGTATATGACACTGTTTCAGGCATGGCAGAGTATAATTTTGAGGTCACCTGAATGGTAAGGCATTGCATGCATCAGTCAGCACTAGAGTAGCAGTGTGGAGCCTTGACCTCAGAAGTGGAAGCTATCGGTAACTTTGTGGTAGGTAGCTAAGGAAAACAGGTTGGCAGAGCCAGTAAGATAGTAAAACTTTGTGACAATATGGGAGATCTGGAGATAGAGAGGGTTTTAAAATAGACTGAAGGTGCTATAGCCCCAAAGAAAAAATAGATTAATTGGGTTATATTAAAATTAGGAATTTATGTCCATCAGAGATGTCATTAATGAAAGTACAATGAAGCCACACAGTGGAAAAATCTATACACTAATAAAAGAGAAACATGCAAATTAACCATCACTTCACTACACCCATCAGCCAATCAGAGGGAATTTGCAAATCAGAAAGAAGGGATGGTGGTGAAGGGATCTACAGGAGCAGAATGGTGCATTGAAGAAGAAGACTGCAAACTCCGGAGTCTGCAGTGAAGACGAATAAGGCAGATTTTGTCTAGAGCCAAGGCCTGGTCCCCGGGTACTAGAGGAAAACCAGTGCTGAAAGCCCAGGGAAGGGTAGCCTATTGCACGAATCTCTTTGTGTAATGGGCCTCTAGTATATTTATAACATGTAAACTGACAAAGAGCTCACATTCACAATACTTAAAAATACTCACAAATCAATAAAGGAAGGAGACAATCCAATACAAAAGGAACCAGAACGGTCTTCTTTTGCTAAATTAAGTTCACCTTATTTCTCTATGATTTTATGTTGTATGGATTCCCCATAATTTGTTCATCCTAATGCTGGTAGATATTTGAGTAATGTCCAGTGTTGGCTAATAATATTTATATTAACATTCTTCTACATCTCTTTTCTTGTGTAGGTAAACACATTTCTATGGGTTATATATCTAGTAATGGAATTTCAAAAATGCCCTCTGAACATATGAAAAGTTACAAAATTTATTTCTAATGTGAGAAATAAAAATTATAATGAGCTCTTACTCAATATTAAAATTAAAAAGACCCACAGTAGCAGGTATCAGAGAAGATTTTGTGCAAAATGTAATTGTAATATTCTGTGGAAGTTTAAATGGGTGCTGTAATTTTGGGAATTTTTCATTATCTACTACAATAGAGATCATATACGCCTTTTGTTCCTTGGTGAGGGAGTGATTAGATGGGGCACAATTGGAGTACTGGAAATGTTCTGTTTCTTAGTGATAGCTATTGTTTACAAATATCTTCAATTCTTTCTTAATTCATTGACTTACATTCTTGCATTTTGTATAACTTTATGAATGTGTTATACTTAAATGTTTTTAAAATATAACAAAACTTAGTCTTGCAAGGGCATCCTCTACATTGTGCCATTTATTTGAGTTGCCAGACACATTTAATTTCAAATTCATAGACAGACGAGCTGGCTTGCTCAATCAAAAGTATGATAGCTAAGATTTCAGAAATACCAAGAGTTCCCTTTGGAAAATTAATGAAGGAATGCAAAATATTAAGAACACTTTGGAAAACCTATAAAATTACATATCAACACTTTAAAAAATATTTTTTTATCTATTTTAGAGGGGAAGGAAGAGGGAGAGAGATAATGAGAAACATCAATGATGACAGAGAATCATTAATTGGCTGCCTTTTGTACACACACACACACACACACACACACACACACACACACCCCAACTCAGGATTAAGCCCATAACCCAGCCATGTACCCTCACTGGGAATTGAATCATGACTTCCTGGATCATAGGTCAATGCTCAACCACTGACCCACACTGGTGAGGCATATGTAAACACTTTTGATACTACACAGGCTACCCCAAAACATTTTTTTATTACTGTGTGACATGATATTAGTCAATTTATGAGCACTGTACTAGTTCTTTATTTCAAATGTCTTTAATAAGAATCTAAAAATTATTATTAATGTATTGCTTGTTGGGAAGAATGCTTTGAGAAGTTTTTTTTTCTTAGATGCAGTTATTGAGAGGAGTTTTTGCTGGTGAAAATACTATCAGTTTGGGGACAGGATGATCTCTATAGGGCCGCTAATGCTAAAAGTTCCACATTATTTTTATGATGGAGATTGTGGGAAATGATGCAGAGAAATGTATAATGAAGATAGAGAGTAATAACAGAAAGTACTACATTTTCAAGAGACCAATCACAAAATGAACCCAATGGAAAATCATCTAATTTACAAGCATTTATTCCATGAACATAATTATAAAACTGAGTGCATGTCGATTCATTTAGCAAATTATTTCTTAAAACTGTAAATCCTACATATTTTCTGAATTAAGAAGTATTCTAAAAATTTTAGTGCAAGGTACACATATATCAGTAAAGCTGTTGCTTAACTTGCACAAAAAACTTCCTCCAGGTTAGCACAATGAGGGGGGAAAAAGCATGCTCAGTAAGAGATAACTTAGAAACAAAGAAAGTAACAAAAAGTGAAGAGTTAGACAAAACACTTCATGTCACATGCATCTCTATTGTTTTACTTCAGTCTTCAGTCACTTTCCCCCTGAGGCTTCTTAACCGGTGGCTCTGTCTCTCTATATTAATATTCATACTCAGGAGGTGTCTTCTTAGTCTTACCTTTGTGTGAATGACAGTTGAGTTTGAAAAAGGAGTGACATTGAGAGTAAGAGCAAGAGAGCACGAAAGTGAAGAAAACTGGGATTTAAATATCATAGTAAATAGCACATTTTAAGCAGTTCTTCTATGACATAAAAATTTTACCAATTGAATGTTAAATATAGGCTGATGAGATCCTCTTCCTTACTTTAAGAATAATGGTCAAACCCTAAGTTGTATTGTTATGGTTTTTTTTAAGATTTTATCATTGATTTTTAGAGAGAGAAGGGAGGAAGAAGGGAGTGAAAGAAAGAGAGAGAGAGAGAGAGATCTGAATGAGAGGAAAACATCAATAGGCTGCCTCCTATATGCCCTACTAGGAGTCGAGCAAGCAACCCGGGCATGTGCCCCAGCCAGAAATTGAACCAGCAACCTTTGGATGCATGGAATGATGCTCAACCAACTGAACCATACCAGCCAGGACAAATCCTAAGTTTCACATGTGACTAAATATCAACATGCATTCATCTTGGGTATCTGTGTGTGTATGTATGTAAAAGTTTAATTCATTAGTTGGTAAACTCCGAGCAGTTGGGAATTATATTTTTCTCAACTCTGGTCACTGATTTTTCCATTGCCGGTTCTTAATAATTGTACATATAATTGAGTCTAGTCCAGATGAATACTGAATTCTAGTTGTTTGTTTCACAAAAGAATAATTAATAGTGTGATCATGATTCTGAATACACATTTCTTATGCAGGATCTTGTCCTTCAGTTTTATGTTCCATACAGAAGGAAAAAAGGATAGGCTACATGGTTAGGTTAGTGCCAAATGAAATTCAAATAAACTTGTAAAAAGCCAAACAGTTTAATTTGCTGCTAACCACGAGTAGATTTAATCAATGCATGCACTCTTAATGAAAATAAGGTTACCCATGCGATTAATGGAAACAGAGATATTAATGGTTCTTATTTGTCTGAAATATTAGACTGTAGTGTTTACTCATAATGTAAATATGCACATAATGTATAGTATTCACATCTGTTTTTACAATATTTATTTTAATATTAATGAGGCTGATATCTATGTTCTTATTATCTGAAACTAAACAACCTCACTTATTATACACAGCACTCATCAGAGAACTGTTTCAGAGCACCTTCTGCAGGTAACCTCCTCTCCTAGTTTCTGGGCTTTCACATAAATTCATCAGAAGTAATTCCTGCTTTGAATATCTGTACATGGTAGCTTGTAATATGGATTCAACAGCAACAACAATGTGAAAATTACAGTATAGTCATTACAAATATAATCAGTGAGAAATCCGAATTAAATCTTCAGCTTTTTTGTATGTTTTTAATCTTATCCTGCAATTTTTAAAACATTGAAGACTGAATGATCTGCATATTGGTTTAGCCTAAATTTTGCTAATGCTGTTGATGCTCAAGAAAATGGTGACTGATATTGAAACTCAATGTCCTATTAAGATCAATTTGCAAAGGGAGACAAGTTGAAGTCAGAGAGATAATATTTTGGCAGAATTTCCTCATGAGCTATAAAGGGAAAAGGAATTAAAGCTCCAAGAAGATGGTATGTTTTATTCCCAGAATTTTTTAAAATGATATAATTACTTGTGCTTCATATAGCTCCACATACACATGCCTGTGTACATTTTCTATTCTCTGTATGAAAAGCATAATTCAGTCATTAAAATAATGTACTTGTTTCATTGTTTCCTTGATCCATTAAAACACTACAGTTGTTTCAGTGAATTAGAAAAGACCATATATCTCATTTACAGAAACACACCTAACAGTAGTTTTTGTTCTGTCATCAGTAGCCATAATATAGCATTATGAAATAACTAATATGTTTTCATTTTATATTCAGTTTAGTCGATCATTTGATTAATCCAAATTACAGATTACCTAGAGTTCTAAAGTTAGGTCTTAAAGAAAATGTCCCCCCTTTCTACTCATATGAATAAAAATAAGTAAACTAAAAAAATTACCTCCCATGCAGATGGGAGAAAGGTGGGCATCTAGGAACAGTTTGGGTTATACATAGATATTATTGTTCCGGAGAAGTGCAGTGCATGGAGAAGGGGTTTGCCATTGTCCTCATGGTAAGATCTGCAAGCTTATCCATTCAAAAAAAGATAGACATTTTTTTTTGTAGTTTTTAGCATAAACCAAAGCACATGCCTTATATCTTCAAAATACCCTAGGGACCATGGGAAGAAATTTTAATGCAGTGATAACTCTTTTGGGAGCTCTCAGCAATTATGGGTGGGCCCTCTTTGACATGCACATGTAGTCTATAAATCTTTCTAAAGGATATTCCAATGAGCCAATTACTTTCTAAAAATTAAAATATAGTGGTTGTGTCTACATTTGAACGAGTTCACTCTAGTTATTAGTGAAGGTGTACTACAAAGTAAGCATCATCTACTTTGAGGACTAATCTCCTATGCGAATATCTGCTAGACTTTACTGCTTCCTTTTCATTACTTTGGATTTTCTCATAGTACATGACTTGGAACCAATTCAAAGCTGCCATCTTGGCACTATCAATTGAATTGTATCTGTGGAAGACTCTTTTAGCATAATTCCAAAATGAAGCCTATGAGAAAGTAAGAAAGGATGTGGGATAATTTTGTGTAGTTAGAGAAGACCTGCTCTTAAAATATTTTCATATTGTTTTGTCCTCTGTATATATCCATAGCTTCCTATTTACTTCCAAAGAAATGTAACAGATTAAGAAATTAGAGGCCTGATGCACAAGATTTGTGCAAATGGCTTGGCCCTCACAGCCACAGCAGCTTGCCTCTGTCCTCGCAGCCCCAGCTTCATCTGTAAGGACATTCAGAAGGTTGTTCAACTGTCTGGTTTAATTAGCACATTACACTTTTATTATTATAGATTTTAGGTAACTATTGACCATGGAAATAAATTACTTTTAAAAGTAGGCCTTTGTTTGGAGATCTTTGACTCTGTGAAGTGAAAACATTCCTAGGACTTCTATCAACTTACCAGGCTCTAAAATGTTATTTTTGTATATATCTGTAATGGCATATGTGAATATACTGAGCCCAAATAAAGAAATACTTCCTAAATAAATTGGCTTCCAGATTGTAACAGACTCAATCTAATCACTTACAGTTTCTACTTGGAAGGTCTCCTTCGTACCTCCACCACACATTGAATGATGCCTTGTACAAAGTGAACAGGAAGCAATTCTTGAACAATATTTAACTTCTGAAAATAAAAGCAAAAACCTTAATCTCCAAGTTAACAAGCCTTCAAACAGATGCAGACTGGAACATTAGTAGAGATTACTGCTGATCATGTTTTTCCTTTATTGTTCCTATGATGCCTACTATATAGATCTGCTTCTTAGAAAGATTTGTGGTCCTTGAGATAGAATTCAGAAAACACTTTATCTTTGAATAGTCTTCAGTGGCTCTTTTGTTCTCTTCTGCAATAACAAGAGTTCAAAGCTTTTCCTTTTATGGCATTTACAATGGTATAAATCTATCAGTGATGAGAAGGGTCTGAAACTTGGGATACCATGCTGCATGTTCACTGTAATCTTGAGAACTTGCCATTGACAGGTCTGAAACTGGGACTGCCATGGTAGTGGGGAAGGATGCTTTTTGTGAGGGCATAGACTGGCTTTCTTTCATGGATTGCATGATAGGTAGAGTTTGCTATGGATGTGTTATAAACTCAATGTTATATGAGCTGACACTCCCTCTCTGTTAGTGCTGCCTGTCCTAGGGATCACAATAAAAATCAGATGCCACAAATCATAAAATTTTATGAATACAGTTTCAAAGCATATATCAATACAAATCAATGAAAATCAGAATACTTATGTCCCTAGGCTTTCAACCTCTGGTTTTGCAATCATAAAATTCAGCTTACTAGAACTATTAATATGGGTGCTTGAGAAAAGGCATAGACAATTACCTAGTGGGAAGATCTCAGAAATAAAATCTAGGTTCCCAAAGTCTCAGTTTATTGAGCTGAGGTATGACTTGGCTTTTGAATATTGCATTGTTATATATGAATCTCGTTTTATGGGCAAGAAAAGCATTTTTTTTTTCATGAGTAAACGTGAAATAGTGCTGGAGTGCGAGTTTTCTGCTGCACTCTTTCTCCCACACAAAATAGCAGGTATATTTCTCTTTGATTAAAAATACACCTTTACAGGAGTAATCACAAAGGAGTCCCGATTTCTGCTACAAATACCATGTCAAGTGCTGCCACTTCCCTTGTCTTGTTTGCAGCAGGGACATGGTACTATGCTTTATGGCATCATTGATTATCTCTGCCCAGCTCCTGATGATGCTTCTATTTGGAGAGTAACCAAAGACAATCTCCTTCATTATAAATCCATGTGGGATTAATGGGGTTATGAGATCTTGAAATATGGGATCTTGGTTCAGTAGTTCAAATGGAATAATTTGGTCTGGAGGCTTAATTCCGGCAAAGATCTTAGCACGGTGCCTTCTAAACTCCTGCACTCACTATACCATGCTATGGTTTCTTACCCATTTCCCTTAGTATTAAAAGATGATGTATAAGCATTGCTTTCTCATGTGTCACATTGGAGGAGAGTAAAGATGATCTCATGAAACTGCTACTTGTACCTCTTGCACTCTGAAGCCAGCTGAGGGCCCAAACAACCTAGGTGTACAGTTTTGCATATGCTGTATCTACTAACCAGCCACCTACCTATAATATCAGAACTGTAAGCCTGGCACAGCCCAAATTCCCAGCTACATCTACTTTGGTACTGAAATGGTCACTTTAACTTAAAGTGACACAAATAGCTCTCACATACATTTCCCTGCTAATATATGATAAGCTACAATTCAAAAGAATTGTTAGTAATAGTTTTACGCAATAGAATGGAATGAGTGGTTGCATAATAACCTGAAAGGTGTAATAGAAACATCAGTAATCTGAGAAGCAATATACTAAGGTTCTATCCTAAAGCTTTTTGAAGAGAAGAAACATAGTGAATAAAAAGTAGCTAAGATTTACAATAAGCCAGCATTGTATGAAACACTGTTAAGACATTATCCCAATTAATCCTTACAACAGACCAGTGAGGTATATGCTCTCAGCATCTTCATTTTATAATAAAAAATACAAACCTTGGTGAAATCAAATGTCTTTCCAAAAGTCATATACTTTGCAAGTATCAAAGCTTTTTAGGTTGTCTTGATTTGTTTGATCCTGAAATCCACATGCCTGTAACTGCTAGACTTTGCTATTTATCTTCTACTAGAAACCCAATGCACAAAATTCATGCATTGAGGGAGGGGAGTCCCTCAGCCCGACCTGCACCCTCTCCAATCCAGAACCCCTTGGAGGATATCCAACTCCCTCTCATAATCCAGGACCACTGGCTCCTAACCGCTCGCCTGCCTCCCTGCCTGCCTGATAGTCCCTAATCACCTCTAACCCTCTGTCTGCCTGCTTGATCACCCCTAACCATCTCTGCCTTGCCCCACACCCAGGACCCAGAATCCCTCCTCCAGCCAGTTGCAGGCATCCACGACCCAGGCCAGCTTTTCCTGGACAGGCTGCAGCCCCAGGGTACCATGGGTGGGTGGCTTCTCCTGTGCCACAGCCACCGGTGCTGGCACCCAACACCACGGGACAGGTGACTTGTCCCTCACCTGGGCTACAGGCACAGGTGCAGCCACTGGCACCTGGGACCGCGGGGTAGATGGCTTGTCCTTTTCCTTGGCCATAGCCTGGCTGGTTCCCATTCCTCTCTTGAGAGCTCATTTGTGTCTGACTGCTCCCTATCCTCTCTCTCCAGTGTTGAGTTGTCTGAGCAGTTATGGCATGATGGCGTGAGGGTGTGATGATGTGATGAGGTGAGGGCATGATTACCATTTGCATATTAGCTCTTTATTATATAGTAGTTCTTTCTAGTTTTTCACAGTACATGGTCCAGAGTCAATTCAAAACTTGCATTCAATTACAATCAATCAAAAACTAATGTCAAACAATTGCCATGGAAATGATAAAGGATCTGGAATAATTGTATCCACTAAAAAGAACATGTGCTCTTAAAATGTTCTTGTATTTTTTATACACTTACAATTTCTCATTTATTAGGTATACCAGTTAATGTGGATTTTTTCAATATATGGACTTACACATTTGTTGACATATATGCAATTTGGTATGTATACTAATTTGTTGTATTGACAACAAGCTTCAAGACATCATATGTCAAATTTGCTGAAGGTGTTAACATCATAAATATTTTTACACTTAAAAATGTCGAATTTCATGACCAAAAAAAAAGAGTATTTGCAGGATGTTTTAATTCATTACTTTATTTTGAAGAAAAGTGCTGCTAAATACTTCGGGAAGCTTATGGTGAACATGCTTCATCTCAAGATACCTGTGAACGTGGTTTCAATACTTTAAAAGTGATTGTTTTGATGTGCAAGACAAAGATGTCCAGGTCAACTGAAAAAGTTTGAAGACCAACAATTATAAGCATTATTGAATGAAGATGTGTGTCAAACTCAAAAACAACTTGCAGAAAAATTAAACGTTGCTCAGCAAACCATTTCTGATCATTTAGAAGCAATAGGAAAGATTTTAAATGAAGGAAAATGGGTATCACATCAACTGAATGAAAGACAAGTGGAAAACTGAAAAGTTATCAGTAAAATGTTGTTTCAATGGCACAAAAGAAAGTCATTTTTGTATTGAATGGTGACTGGTGATGAAAAGTGGATTTATTTTGAGAATCCCAAATGCACAAATCATGAGTTGATCCAGGTCAACCATCAACATGGACTGCAAGGCCAAATGGCTTTGAAAAGAAAATACTGTGAGTTTGGTGAGATCAGAAAGGTATGGTGTATTATGAGCTCCTAAAATCAGGTGAAACCGTTAATACTGATCGTTACCAACAACAAATAATTTGAACCATTTTTTGATCGTGAAATGACCAAAATGGGACAGAAGACACAGCAAAGTAATTTTGCTTCATGATGATGCATCATCACACACTTCTAAACCAGTTAAAGTCACGTTAAAAGATCTTGCCTGGGAAGTATTAACCCACCTGATATATTCACCAGACCTTGCTCCTACAAATTACCACTTTGTTCCGATTGATGGCACATGTACTTTCTGAGCAGCACTTCAAATCATAAGTGGAAAGTTGGGTCTCTGAATGGTTTGCCTCAAAACAAAAAAAGTTCTATTGGGATGGTATCTAAAAATTACCTGAAAGATGGGGAAATTTGCAGCTAGCGATGGACATTACTTTGAATAAAGCACTTTTGATATTTCTCTCAAAGTTATCATGTTCTCTTTGATTACAAAATCTGCTATTATTAACTGGTACATGTAGTATGTCAAAGAAATGTAACATATTGAAGACCTTTTAGTAACTTCTTCTTTAAGGTAGTTTTGTATTAATGGTCTTCAAATAGATATGGGTTTAATACCAAACTATTCTCCAGTTCCATTGCTTACACAACAGAAGGAGATAAAACTATACCCTAAGACATTGAGATTACATGTAAGGAAAGATTTTCTGTAGGTAAGAATACTGTAAAGATAGACTGGTAAAGTGAGGGTGATAAAGCATTAGGTGTGTTTTTTATAAATTCTATGTAGTCAAGCAAAATGTGGGTATGGGCAGCAGGAAATTAAACATTTTTGTTGATACATGGTTCTTAGCTCCTATGGCCTTCCACATAAGTCAGATGGAACACTCAATATCTCACTAATATTTGTTGCATGCCTACTTTGTCTTAAGCATGTGTTCATCAAAAGGTAAACTATAGTGAGGAAGGTGGACTCAGTTCCTGCCTTCATGGAGCTTATAATACAGTGAGACATTCTGATGGAAATAATAGTTTTTAATACAATTTTTAGGTAATTGAAAAATTTTATTAAAAATGTAGAGTTCTGTGATAATTGATTATCTTCGTTGTATTTTTCAACTTTTTCTAAAATAATTAAAGCTTTTCATGACAAGCCAATGCTATTTTTCTATTCCCCATAAAGAGGCTTCTGTGACAGTTTAAAAGAAACTTTAATCACACATATTGTGTTATCTGAAGTCATAGAGCAAGTGTGTGGAAATCTCTTCAGTTCTGACTTTAGAGATGTAAAATGCTACTATATTGGGAGGAGTAGAAAGGGAATCACCATTATCAAAGTATACTTGCCCCTGCCATACTTTTTTCAAGGGAAAACTTAAAGAACGTATTATTTCAAAAGGCTGCCCTCTATATAGTGTAATCACTATTGTTTGCTTAAAGGATGATACTATTGACTCTAATTAACCGAAGTTGCTTTCCTCCTTAGTTTGCAGTTCATACATGTTCCAGAGTCAGTATTATTTAGTGATAGTAATCATACTCTATGTATGAGGTAGAGATGCTACTTAAAAAATGCTAACTCTAGGTTCCAGTTGCCTTTGGACTTTTGATGAATGAACAATTGTACATAATATACACAATTAAAAAAATAAATTATGTAAGTATTCATCCTAAATGGGCAAACATGAGATCTTGGAAACTTGAATATTAAATACTGAAATCATTTTATTACAAAAAATATTTGTACCACCATTGTTAAATGTTTAAGAATCATTTTTGTTTAAAGTATTGCATAGTATTACATATCCTTTTACCCCATTAACTTCTCCCGGGCCAGCCCCACTGCCAAGTACATGCCCTTACCACCCCTAGTGTCTGTGTCCATTGGTTATACTTATATGCATGCATACAAGTCCTTCGGTTGATCTCTTACCCTGCGTACCCTCATGCCTTCCCTCTGAGGTTTGATGGTCTGTTCAATGGATCTATTTTTGTTCATCAATTTATGTTGTTCATTATATTCCACAAATGCATGAGATCATGTGACATTTATCTTTCTCAACAGTAACTGGCTTATTTCGCTTAGCCTAATGCTTTTCAGGTCCATCCATTGTGAATGGTAAGAGTTCTTTCTTTTTTATAACAGAACTATTTCATTGTATAGATGTACCACAGTTTTTTAATCCACTCATCTATTGATGGGCACTTAAGATATTTCCAAATCTTAGCTATTATATTTTTAATAGATATTTTCATTCTAAATAATCGATAAAAGCCCTGTTCATATTTTTGTGACCTGTTACAGGATCTACATATAGGGACACATTTAGGTAATAGAACACAAGGGTCTTATTTGTTTTCAATCAGACAGATAGCCCTAGTCAGTTTGCTCAATGGATAGAGCATTGGCCTATGGACTGAAGGGTCTCAGGTCAAAGGTACATGCCCGGGTTGTGGGACTGATCCCCAATAGGGGGCATGTAGGAGGCAGCCTTTCAATGATTCTCTCTCATCATAGATGTCTATATTTTTCCCTTTCTCTCCTTTTCTTTCTGAATAGATTTTTAAAAAATTACTCTAATAAAAGTTGATAGTGACAGTTAAGTACCGAAGGGTTGTGGGTTTGATTCTGGTCAAGTGCATGCACCAAAAATATCTTTATGTGAGGATTAACAAAAAAAAAAGAAGGAAGGGGAGGAGGAGGAGGAGGAGGAAGAGGAAGAGGAGGAGGAGGAAGAGGAGGAGGAGGAGGAGGAGAAGAAAGAAATTTCCAATATGATGAGGCACAACAAGAATATATAAAAATTAAGGCTGTTTTTTTCCAATTAAATAAAAAAACAAGAAAAAGGAGATGGGCAAAAAGTCTATAATAGTAACAAAGACTACATAAATTTAAGAATAAATGAAGTGAAAAAGATACAGAAATAAAATGAAATAATTTTATTGAAAAATAATAATGTTTTATGTTTTTAATGGGGATTTTTAAATCTCAATTCTCTTAAAAAGTAACATATGAATTTAGTTACCTGCCAATTAATAAACATAAGATTCTCTGGAGGATATGTGTCACCTTTGACATGGATAGAATGATTTTAAAATTCACATGAAAGAACACTCAGGAACAACCAAGAAACTTATACAAATCAAAAACAAGAAGTGGAGGAGATTTGCTTTGCCTAATACAGAAAAATCTGACAAATTAATGATATATTGGCCTGGGAATCAGCAATAGCAACAAAAACAAACCAAAAACCCCCAAAATAATGCAGCACAATAGAGACTTTAGAAATAAGTTTGATATCTTTTAATATTTTGGGCATGATGTAAATAATATTTCAAATAAATGGGTCAATGATGGCTTATTTAAGAAATGAGTACCCATTGGAAAAATAAAATTATGTCCCTATTTCACTGCAGCTTCAAACCTAAATTCTGAGGTGATAGATATTTTCTCCTAATATAACGACTAACTTAGAAGAAAATTTAAAGAACTGTGTGCACCACCTATTAATGAAGTGAAATTTCTTAACCAAATAGGCTTTCCAAATGTGTAAGAAAAATACACATGTTTGGTAGTGTGGGGAGCCATTGCCCAGCCAGACCCCAGCCTCCCTCCCACAGGTTCGGGCTGCCCCTCCTGGCCCCGTCCTCCACCTTTCCCCAGCCCAGTGCGCCAGGACCCTCCAGCCCCGCTTGCTCTCTCTCTCTCTCGATCGCTCGCTCGCTCGCTCCCCTCGGTCCGCTCCCCTCCGACACCATGGACAAGTTCAAGTTCGGTGGTGCGCCCTGTGGGGACTCTGCCTCTTGCAGCTGAGCCTGGCGCAGAAGATCAACTTCTTGAATGTAACCTGCCGGTACGCGGGCGTGTTCCCCGTGGAGAAGAATGGTCGCTACAGCATCTCCCGGACCCAGGCAGCTGACCTCTGCAAGGCTTTCAACTGCACCCTGCCCACCATGGCCCAGATGGAGGGAGGACCGGAAAGTGGGGTTTGAGACCTGCAGGTACGGGTTCATAGAAGGTCACGTGGTGATCCCCCCGGAATCTACCCCAACTCCATCTGTGCTGCCAACAACACCGGGGTGTACATCCTCTCCTCCAACAACTCCCAGTACGACACTTACTGCTACAATGCTTCAGCACCACAGGAGGAAGATTGTGCCCCAATCACAAACCTGACCAATGCCTTTGATGGACCAATATCCATAACTATTGTTGACCTGGATGGTACCCGCTACACCCAGAAGGGCGAATACAGAACTAACCCTGATGCCATCAACAACACCACCACTGAGGATGACATCATCAGTGGATCCTCGAAAGGAGCACTTCCGAAAGTTACATCTTCCACACCCACTTCCCAACTGCGTACCCCACCCAAGACGAAGACAAGTCCCCGAGTGTCCCACTACCCGGAGGAAATTTCTGACATCAATCCAGACTCCAGCGGAGGGCACGATACCACTAAAGGATCTGACTCAACTGGACACTCCAGTGGCAGTCAAGAAGGTGGAGCCAACATGACCTCGGGTCCAATAAGGAAACCTCAAATTCCAGAGTGGCTGATCATCTTGGCATTGCTCCTGGCCCTGGCTTTGATTCTGGCAGTGTGCATCGCAGTCAACAGCCGAAGGAGGTGCGGGCAGAAGAAGAAGCTGGTGATCAATGGGAATGGAGCTGTGGAGGACAGAAAGCCAAGTGGACTCAACGGGAAGGCCAGCAAGTCTCAAGAGATGGTGCATTTGGTGAACAAGGGGTCAGTGGAGACCCCATACCAGTGTATAACAGCCGATGAGACGCGGAACCTACAGAATGGGGACATGAAGATTGGGGTGTAACACTTACACCATGACCTTGGATAGAAATCACACGTAACCATTACAGGGAGCTGGGACACTCACAGATGCAATGTGCTACTGATTATTTCCTTGGGTTGTTTTTTGGTTTTTGGTTTCTTTTTTTAGCATAACATTTTCTACTCCTTTTTGTTTATTGTGCTTTGCTTTTTGAAGTCAGTACAATTTATCAAAACAGCATTGCTTTCTGAAATGAGGGCCAATTAACAATCGGCAAGATTTTGACGGTTTTCAGTTCACACCTAGAAGCCTCCCGCTTCCTGGGGTGTGTTCGGATGGCATCTAACAAAAGCCATACATGCATCTTTCTGATCCTCAACCTTCCCTCCACCCCACCTCCCAGGTGACAACCATATGCTAAGGTCATCCCCCCAGAGCTAAGAGGAATTGGTTCCTGAAAGGAAATCCGAATGGGTTCCTGTTGTCCATCCGGGAGCCCAGTCCCTAGGCATTGCTTTCCATGAGGGTAGGGGACTGGGATGTACTGGTCATATACATCCCTTTCTACAGACACCCTGGAAATTTTCCCAGTGCTATTGAGAATGCCCAAAGGGTCAAGCTACTTATCTGTAGTAGGCTATTTATCTCTGTTTTTGGAATATTAAACCCTGGAGGACCTGTGATTAGTATGATTTTTTTTTATTTTGTTTTGTTACTTTGTCAGAGGCATAAAAAGGGTTTAAGTTGATTCATAATAAACAGCTGTACCTCTTCCACTTTTACCCTTCGTGCTGTGATCCTTCAGGGTCTTCACCAGCAAGACCTGGGTCCCAACAGCTCCTTAGGAAGACGTGGGAGGGTCTCCCTGGAAGACTTCATCTCAGAGCTAAGTTCCTACTCAGACTCTCACCCAAATCTCACAGAAGATCCAAGAAGCCAACTGGGTTTCTGAGGCTCCGACAGGTGGCGCCTGAACAGGCCTGAAAATCTGGGACAAAGGTAGAGGACACTGCCCAGAGAACAGAGGACAGGGGGCAGTGAGTGTAATCGTTGGGAGCAACAAAATATGGGGCAAGGGAATAGCCGACCACTGTTCATTCAAGTTCTTAAGAATATGCTTCATTCTAGAGGCGTGAAATCGGGGCAGAAACAGTTAAAAAAAATTTTATCCTTCATAGAGGAAGTGTGCCCCTGGTTCCCTGAAGAAGGGACAGTAGATCTTGAAACTGAAGGGTAAGAAAGCAGAGAGCTATGTCCAGAACCTGCTTTCAGGTCTCTGGTACCCCCGTATGCCCGGGGCAGCTCCCCACATGGTAGTATAAGATTTAAAGTTTGTATTGGACAAAATGCCATAAATTGAAAGAGTTTGGAAACATAATTGCCACAGAGATGGCACACACATAAAGCTCTTATAAATTAATACGATGAGCAATAACTCAAGAAAACAGACTAATATTTTAATAAACAATTCAAAGGAGAGTAAAATTAAGTAGAGTTCACTGTTCATACACACTGTTATTCAAGGATGTGCAAAATAATGAAAAAGAGAAGGACAACTAAAATAACTTACCTCTAAATATATAGACTTCTTCAAAATATGTGACTTTCTATTTTTAAAGAAGCATTTGAAAATTAGAATCCTGATCCTATTCCAGTGTCTGTATCTAAACACAATATTATTTATACTGAGTTTTGTTCTCTGTCTCAATATTGATGAAAATAGTCTCTGATTAGATAATTAGAGCCTTGGGGGACTGAATTTTAGTAGTTCACTATCTAGTTTAGAATTAATTGAAAGAAAAAAAATCAATTGGACAGTGTTGATAACAAGCCAAAAAATAGTATAAAAAGTTCATACTCAGATGTTGTTATCAATTTAACAGCTTGCATGGAAACCTGGTGTCATAGGCTATAATATGTATTGTGTGGGAAACATTGCAATATCAATAGAAATTGAGAGCATAAAAATGATGGACATTGACAATAGACAGAGGAGTGTTATGAAAGTATAGTGATTCTTAAATATATTTTCAAGACTTGTTTGAGATAGTAACATTTCAACTTATTTAATCAGAGGACTAAATGAAGCTGAAGATAATTACTAAGTTCCAGTGTCACATTGACCATATTTGTCTGCAATCCAGATCCTTTGAAGGTGGAAGACTCTAACAGAGAAGCGAATATAGTTAGCATCTGAGATGAGGAGCTGATGGGAACCAGTAATTATCTATTTATTGCTTTCCTTGCATGGTTTGTGAATATGACCTTATGTACTTGAGCTCTAGAAAGACACAATTAGGCAAACAATTGGTTTGCACAGTCTTTGTGTTGTCTTAATTTGTCTTACAAATGTGTTTCTTTCCTTTTTAAATGTACAGGAAATTAGGAAATTTGGCATCATTTCTAAATTTGTTAAAAGCCTGCCCCTTGAATGTTGACGGTATATGAAATTGACTACTAAATATAGAATGCATTTGTTCTGGAAGAGAGATAATGAAGGTGACTTAAGAAAAGTGGGCAGATTTATGAACAGCCATTATAAGGAGTGTGGTTACCAGCTGTTCTACATGTCCAGAGAGACTAGAACAAGAAGTCCCTAATTGCAAGGATAATTAGACACAGAATAAGTTGGTGAAAGAAGGACTATGGAATTTCTTTTCTGGGGAGATTTCTGGAGTAGGATAATTATTTTTTATCGGGGGGTTGCTTGGACACAAGAGGATGCTTGATATGACCTCTGAGATCTTTCTTAGTCCAATGGTCCCATAAGGAATTAACCCCTGTGAAGTGTAATTTCAGAGCCACTGCTTCAGTAAATATTTTCAGTAATGGAAATGCTGATTGAAGCAACGGGATTATTATAAAAATAATGGTGAAGAGACATTTAGCAAAGCAGGTAGGGCATGTTAATAAATGCAATTTGTTACTGTGCTTTAAAATAAGATTTAGATGCCAAGCTGTATAAATAGAATTGCCCATGGAAAGTGTGAGACAATTCTCTATACTTAGCAGCCATTACACCCATATTGTACTGTTATGACAGTTGTGGGTCTCCCGACTTCAGCTCAATGTGGGAAGCTTGGAGCAGCTCCAGCAAAATGCAAAAACAATGATGAGAGTGTTAGCAAAGAGCCTCCTTTAAAGTGACAAGTGTAGGTGCCCGTGCAATTTGAAATGAGGAAACCACTTTATTTTCCTATATTGTCTTTGTTAGACATCTTTTTTGCTTCTTACATTGTTTTTACAAAGATGTATAGAATAAGAAGTTTCTATGGATGCAAATTTTACATGATGAATGCTCAACACTGTTCTTTGGACTGATTAAATTATAGCTCTCCCTAACATGAATTCTTCTCTCCCTATGTTCAAACTTGTCTGTGCCACATTTCATTTTCTTTCTTCCTGAGCAATTGCATCTTCTGATAAAGCTTTGATTCCCACTCAGTCTTCCTCCCTAATGGGAGAGGCAGAATTTTGAGATGCCTTCCAAGATTCCTATCTTTTGGTGTTTACATCCTGCAAGATCCCCTCCTTTTCATGATGAGAGGATTGTGTGAATATTATGAAATATTAGTCCTATAATCATGTTACCTTGTATTGTAGAAGGCGTTTTGCAGATATAATTTAGTTCCATAATCAATTGAGCTAATCATGAGGAGACTTTTCTGGGTGAGCCTGACTTCATTAGAAAGAGTGAGGAGCTTAAGGCCTCAGCAGCAGCAGACACCCTCTTGCTGACTTTGAAGGAGTAAACTGCTCCACCTGATCAGAGCACCGTTCCATCGTGTGCTAGCAAGGGCACTGAGACTTCCATCATGGGGCCATGAGAGAACGAATTCTGATAGCAACCCGAGGGAGATTGTAAATGGATTCTTTCCTAGTCAAGCTTCAGGATGAGGATACAGCTAACAGGCACTTTAAGTTTAGTCTTGTGAGGTCCTGCGCAGAGGGCCCAGGTACATAGGCCAGATTCCTTACCCATGGAAACTGTGAGCTAATGGATTTGGGCTGTGTTCAGGTCCTAAACGGCACTAACTTTTTTTTTTCACAACAATGGAAAATTAGCACACCAAGCATTCTTCACCTTGTATACTTTTTAACTTGATAAGTGTGTCTATCTAAAGAAGCATATGAGTCAGCTAGTACTTCCCCTAATGTCTTTTTCCAATTGACAGTGGAACTCTTGTTTTTAATTTATAAATATCTTTGAAGCGACTGTCCACAATCTTCCAGATCAGGCTCCTTCATTTCTCTTGAAATACTGTCGTCATCTACTCATTGGTCTCCTGACCTCTAGTCTCTTCCTATAATACTTTATCCTCATATCTAGGCTTTCAGGGTGCACATTCTGAAATAAAGACTTGTTCACAACAGGTGGCTGTGTGAGATCCTCTGTGAGCTTCATAGTTCCATGTCTTACCTGGATGAACAGCTCTTTAGAATTTGGTGCTTCACTGTCTTTCTGATCTCAGCTATTCCAAGCATTTTCAAGGCATCTTTTCTATGTTCCGTTCTCTGGACAAGTAAGTAGTGCTGGTACTGTTTTCTTCACAATCTTTCCACAGCCTAGAATTCTCAGTGCTTGGCTAATTTCTATTATTCAGTAGAGAAGATATCACCACCTCTGCAGTAGTAAGGCTTCATTGATGTATGCCCTTTTCTGTGCTTGCCGCACAGTCTTCTTGTGTAGTTCTATCTATAGTGTTTGTTTTTTTTTAATCTTTCAGTTGGGTTCCTCCTTAAAGTCTGAAAGCTCAGCTCAGCTCATAATCCTATCATCTTGCAAAAAGTTCAACATCCGCAAGAAGCAATACCTGCTTACTGTAAAAATTGGAGATTGGGTTTCTTAATAATAAAAAATTAAAAAAAATATTTTCGTCTAAATAAGATGGGGTTTTATAGATTTTTACATAAGGGTTCATTAAAAGTACAGTACTAGAAGGAAGTTGGAGACACTTCTAATATGAGAGCATTAGATCAGTATTCTCCAGGCAATATATTAAAATGTGGGGGGTATCTTTATATTAGATATAAATCATTTATACTTGTATCAGATACAAATTACCTGCAGTTAACCAATCTTCTAAAAGTCAAATATCTTACGCTATACAGTCTGGACCTTAATAAGCAGTACACAGTAAATCAAGTAAAGTTACCCTTTTCTACAAAGGACTATGACCCTGGGGAGAGTTAGATAACACTTGAAAGGGAACATCTGATTTTATCCTATTTCCAAGTTTTAGGTAGTTTTTTTAATGGCACAGCCATTCTCCTCTGTTTTCATTGCTGTATGGAAAAAGAGAAAACCTATGTGTTTTTTTGTTTGTTTTTGTTTTTTATTTTATTGATTTTTTACAGAGAGGAAGGGAGAGGGATAGAGAGTTAGAAGCATCAATGAGAGCAAAACATTAATCAGCTGCCTTCTGCACGCCCCCCACTGGGGATGTGGCCACAACCAAGGTACATGCCCCTGACTGGAATCAAACCCGGGACCTTTCATTCCACAGGCCGATGACGCTCTATCCATTGAGCCAAACCGGTTAAGGCAAAAACCTATGTTTTAACAATGTAAAAAGGAGAAAAATATAAAGTTTATTTTTTAATTTGGGATGATAGCCTTTCTCTCTTTCTTCTTTAAATGCACGGTATCTTTCCTTTTACTATGCCCTAGTGCCTGGAGTACTTATCCATGAATCTATTAGTAATCCTTCCCATTTCTCCTTTGCCTACATACACATTTATTTTATTATTTTATATTTTTCCTTCTTGCCTAAACTATTTTGTTTAATTCTAAAATTAGTGGATTATATTTATAAATTAGGCTAGTAATCAAGGCTTCAATTAATATCTTGTTTTAACCAACAAAAGCTTTCAGATTTCAAATAAGTTCCTCTTAAGAAGTTATATTGTTCAGAATTATAATATGAAACAATCAGAATAACAAATTGTTCCAATATTTATATGTTTTTTGAGTCCTTGTAAAAATTCATCTTTTCCTGAAGACTCTTTTCATTCTAACTATACCTAGTCTGATCTTTCTGGGATAGCTTCTAATCAAGATATAAAATGTGCTCATGATTTCAAAGATAACAATTTAATGGAAAGTTCTTTTCAAAGCAAATCTGAGAACTTAAATTGCCATTTTGTTATATTAGCAGTATGTCATTCTTCTTTTCTGAGTGTCAGTTAAGCAGAAATAGACCAATTTCCTCAAGGGTATTAGAGTATATATGCATTTTCTCAAGTTTATTCAGTGCATTTTAAAATTAAAAATAATGTCTGTTGACATATGAATCAGAGAAAATATAAATAAATAAATTCATGTGCAGCTTTCCTAAGTTCACTCAATTTAAAGAAAAAACCTCACTTAATTACTCTATTGTAGTATAATAATGGGAAAAAGAGCACAGTTGAGTCACATAGTCATGTTTGCATTTCATTTTCCAACTTACTGGCTGTATGACCATAGATTAATCACTGAATCTTTCTGTGCATCTCTATAACAGAGACCATATGTTCCCTCTTAGGTGTAGTGTGGTGATTAAATGTGAACTATGGAACTGTGTAGCACATCATATGCCTGTTCGTTTCCCTCTTTAAATTAACCTTTTCTTAGTATTACTTTCTCAAACGCTCTGTTGTAGAAATTTTGTACTGTTCTTTTTTGTTTTAGTATAAATCTTGGTTACTTATTCACTGTCTAAGTTGAAAATGACATTCTATTCCACTCAGCACTTACAGTATTTGCATACCAACTTACTATTCTCTTAAGAAAGGTTGAAAGAACAAAGTCTCTTTTTCAGTATTCTGATAAAGGAGCGGATATTAATAATGGACAATTTTAATTATCACCATAAGTCACATGTATAGTTATTACTTGCATATATCTACATAAATTGCCTAACTTTAATGTCTTTAAATTGCATTGGAATGGTGCTGTTTGGCTTGGACATAGAATCTGAATCTTGTTCTACCATCATCTATATGTCATCCTGGAAAAGATATACCATACATATACAAAGATCAAAGCTAGAACAAAACACTCCCTATAATGAAGATTACCCCTCCAAAACCTAGTATGAGTTATATTGAACCAGATCATGCTTAGAATTTTTCCCAGAGTCTACACCTATATCTGATTTCAATGGCTTCAATGGCAACTAAAGGCAAATATTGTGAAATATATGGGAGGGGAGGGAAAGAGAGAGAGAGAGAGAGAGAGAGAGAGAGAGAGAGAGAGAGAGATTATATCCCTAGAATCTACCAAGAAGTTATCCCTAATTTGCCCATGCCAGTTCTTTCTAAGATGAAAGAGATGCTTTAAATCCACATCACAACCCGGAGAGAGAAGGAAAGCAGAGAGCATTCCTATCCAGTCTAAAAGCTTTATTATGGGGTCACAGTGTGAATGCCTGGGATGGCAAGTCAAGTAAGTAAAAGTGTCAGGTCTGTGGGCAGAGTGAGTTCAGGATAGTACTTGGCTTTCTAAAGGGTACAACTGCCCCTCAGAGTCTTCAGTTGTTATCACATATTTGAAAATATATTTAAAACCAGATTTTTATGGAAATTTATTGATAGAGAATTGTTTGTAACTTATTAAAACAGAACACTGCATTGTTATATCAAAATACAACTTTAGATGATATATACACTGAGAGCAAGAAGATATGAACCTCATAAGACCAAAAGAACTATGTTAGGGTTTTCCAAAATATGTTGGCTTTAACACAAATAATTTTTAGTTTTAGTTCACTCTAGTATATTCTGTATGTATATTTCTGTTTTCCTTCCAAGAAAAGTTCAACATAACTCCAAAATAATCTGAATCAATTAACTAGATTTCTGGTTATCTATATCAAGAAAAGCTATACTCTCACAGTATATTGTGTGCCCAATCTTAAAGAATTTTAAAAGCACTTGAAAATTTCTTATTATTGCTGCTGATTTTTAAATTTAGAAACATTTCTTTAAAGACCTTAAAAATCCTTTGTGTTTTAGATGTAGTATTGAGGGAGGGAGCAGTGTGAGGATTTATTCTGTTTCTATTGTTCTAATTTATTTTTGTTATGAATTTTAATAGTTGAAATATAAACCAAAGAATTTCAAAGCACAGGGTTTAAAAATATGATCAATGAAAATATTTGGTTGTTGGAGTTAGTTATATACTGAAAAGGGATGCTAGAAAATCAGGTAGTTAGGACATATATACTGCAAGAGAGCAGTTTATGATATAAATTAGGACAGATTTCTGAAATAAAGGTGAAAGCTGGTAGAAATGTCTCACTGACAGAAGCATTGGCAAGTGATACCAAGTTTGCAACTTGAAAAACAAAAATGCCAGAATATATCATGATTTAATGAGGGAATGAACAGTTTGTAGTTTCACTGTTCTGTGTTTACCAGAAGTATTTTTATAGAATAAATAACTTGGCTTACATATTTTGGTGCATGATGCTTTAAGTAATCACTGAAGGAGATACAGTCTTTCTTAAATAGCACTAGGTTCACATACAGTATGTAAAAATATAATTGATGTGTGAATCAATCTCTGTTTTTTTTTTTAAGATTGAAAACACACCTACTGGGAGAGAGCTCTTCATTGCTCCTTGGACTATGTCTTCATACTTCTGCATTAGCTTTGGTGATTCATTGAAATGTCAATGATTAAGTAGAATAAGCAACTAAATGCTGTTCAATTTTAACTAAAATTAAAACCAGAGGGAAAACTAATTAAAAAGAACTGATTTTACCAATTTATTTTTTGATCTGAAAAGAATTAAATAGCATTGAAGGTGAATGCTAGCTAAAGAATTCACAATTCTAGTTAAGGAATAACAATTCTTATTACTCATTTTATTCTCCAACTCATTTCTTTCTTGTTTCTATTTCCTTGATACATTTCTCCTTAAATCATTAAGGATATATTAAGGGAGTATGTGAGGCAAATACTTTTGTCACTTAATAGGATACATTATTTGGTTAGCATGCATTTTAATCGTTTTCCTATTATTGAGTGAAATTTAAATTCATTTATAATAATAATAATCAGTTAGTCCTTAAGTCTATTTTATGAGATAAAAAGAATCTGTACAACTTAATGCTAAACTCTGAATAAAACCAGAGGATGTGGATCCCTACAGAAAGAAATTGATGTGGCCACATATATCACTGTGTCATTAATTTCCTCAATATACCTTAGTCCTCATGGTATTGTGAACTTTCCTAATTATTTCCTCAAATTGAAATGCTTACTTAAAAATCATGTCCTATTTTTCCTCTTCATTTTGAAATATGATAAAAGGGGAAAAATATATAAGAGCTCTAAAGATATCTAGTTCTGAAAAATATAATGAGCAGAAGTTCAAAAATAATTAAAATTACTTAGAAATGAAGAGCAGGACACAGATAGGGAGGCTAATGGTCATTTTAAATGCTTGGTCACAGTGACAACAATAACATGTATGTCTCAAATTGTATGTTCCAAGGCAGGTATATACATATATTCATTGATGTAGAACATATGTGCAGAGAATAAGTGCTGTATTTTATTTTCTCAGGGAGTGATTATAAAATTAATTGCAGAATCTAATTGTGTAAGAATGGAAGTGAGGAGGACATGAATGGCAGGATCAGAGTAAAGGAGGTAAGAAAGGGGCTGAATGTAAAAGAGCTATTGGCGTTTGTATAATTATTGACGTGAGTAGATGAAATAAGTGGGTTATAAGAAAAGGATTTTGAGCTAAGTTGGTTAATGAAATCAGAGGCTAAGGAAGACAAAAATAAATATTGCACTTGAGCTTCCAAGAATCCAGGTTGTAGTCATCTGGGAATAATTTAAGAGATTTTCAAGGTTAATTTTGACTTGGTAATTTTTCTTTTTATGGTGCATTTTATCCCTCCTATCTCAATCAATTGTAATTTTCAGTAGCTCCCCTAGTCTAAAATTTTTTATCTAATATATTTTCTTTGTTTTATATAATTGCTTATTTTTGTATTTCTCTCTTAATTAAATTAGTTGATTTTGTTGTAAATTATATTTAATGTAAAACCATGTTGTGTTTTTCAAGTGGAAAGAGGATACAAAAACATTCACTAATAAATGAACAAATGTTCTGGGAAATACTGAGCTGATAAATGATCTTTGACAGACTAACTTAATTTTTCCAGTTGCATAGTGATAACATTGGTCATTGGATTTTGGTGGTATGATTTCTGATTGAAGATTTTGGTTGTTAGAGTCCTGTGAAAAATCAGTGACAGACTGGAAATTTATTCCTCAGGGTTGTTTTATGCCAATTAACCATGTTTTACTTTGTTGTTGTTGTTGTTGTTGTTTGTTTGTTTGTTTGTTTTTATCCTTTGGCAATGTTTTCAAGATGCCATCTCAGAAAAGCCACAGAAACCACATTGATTCTTCATTTGAGTCCCTACCTGAATTCTCACAATGGCAGATTTATTTTGCCTACTAACACTACTCCTGGCCTTCCGTATATTTTCTTTTATCTGCTTTTATGTTCTATGTATTTATTTTCTCTGTATTCTAGAGTTATCTTCCCCAGGTTCAGGGAACCCAACCTTATCTTCTATCTACACTTTATTGTCTGACTTACTCCTTTATCTTTAAAGGCAAAGTCACTACTTTAAAGCCAGGTTATTGTCCTCATCTCTTTACACTTTGACCTTTGCTGAGTCCTCTGAAAGTATTGCATTCTATTGTGTATTTTGAATGAGCTTTTACTTCATCCTTTGTTTTATCCTTAGTTCTTAGACAATCTCATTCCCAGTCCTTGACTATCTCACTTCCCTTCCTCTTTAACTGGTCAATTGATGACTACTGTATATTCGTAAGCGAGATTTATTATATAGCCTACATAGTTTTGGCCAGTTTCTTACTTCCCCAGTTCTTTAGGGTTTGAGAAGTTTGACAGACTTATATTCAGTGTTCCCTAAGTGACATGAATGAAGTAAAAATATTCTTATTGTGGTTTTTAAATTTCTTGCTTACATCTCTTGTTGTTCTCCATTAGAAAATGTAAGTTGCATGAGAGCAATTATAATTACACTTCTTCATGGTTGCATTCTTTTGCATAAGAATTGTTAGGCACATAATAGGAACCCAAGAAGTGTTTGTTAAATAAACCAATGAATGAATAGGTGCTTTGAAGATATGGGTGACTAAAACTTGGCCTTATATTCAATATATGTACAGTCTAGTAAGATATATATTTACAGCAACAGATAATCTTAATGTAAATTAGCAATATGATGTTAGATAATTCAAAAGAGTGTTATGAGAGCAGGGCTCATTTGATTTGAGTTACCTGGGAAGACTTCTAGTGGTTGGATATATCATTCATTCATTCAACAATATGATTAAGCCCTTTCTACATTGATTCTGACACTAAAAAAGTGAAAATCACATCAAGGACCTTGTTCTTAAAGAGTAATTATTATTCTAAAAAAAAATAGAAAAAGTAACTAAATAAATGAGGAAATAGTTGCCAAGGGAAATAAGAATAATCAATATGGAAAAGGCTGTCTCTTCAATAAATGATACTGGGACCAAAACCGATTTGGCTCAGTGGATAGAGCATCAGCCTGCGGCCTGAAAAGTCCTAGGTTCCATTCTGGTCAAGGGCATGTACCTTGGTTGCCGGTACATCCCCAGTAGTGGGTGTGTAGGAGACAGCTGATTGATGTTTCTCTCTCATCGATGTTTCTAGCTCTCTATCCCTCTCCCTTCCTCTCTGTAAAAAATCAATAAAATGTATTTAAAAAATGATACTGGGGAAATTAGATATTCAAATGTAAAAAATAAAACTGTATTTCTATCTTTCATCGCTAAGAAAAATTAGCTTGAAATGGATTAAAGACTTAAATGTAAGACCTAAAACCATAAAACTACCAAAAGAAAACAGAAAAACATCTCTTTGACACAGATCTTTGCAATGAATTTTTGGATATGATACCTAGAACACAAGCAGTAAAAAAACAAAAACAAACGAGCGGGACTACATCAAATTAAAAGGCTTTGCCGCAGCAAAGGAAACCACCAATAAAATAAAAAGACAATCTACAGGATAGAGAAAAAATCATATATCCCATAAGGGGCTAATATCCAAAACATATAAAGAATTCATACAACTTGATAGCATAAATAAATAAATAATCCAATTTGAAAATGGACAAAGAATCTCTATGGACATTTTCCCAAAAAAGACATACTAATGGCCAACAGGTGCATGTAAATGTCCTTAACATCACTAATCTTTAGGGAAATGCAAACCAAAACCACACTGAGCTACAACCTCCTGCCTCTTAGAATCTATACTATTAAAAGGGTAATATGCTAGTTAGACTGGATAGACTGGAAGTCTTTCTGATGTCCTTCCAGACAAAGCTGGTGTAGCTGTGAGATCTGAGCAGGGTCAGCAGCTTCAGGGGCTGGCAGTGGCAGCAACAGTGGGGTGATGGGGGTGGCGCGCTCCCCTGACCCACACGGGGGGCAGGCCTAAGCCAAGGGTAGGATATGTCCTGAAGTATCCTGGACTGTGAGAGGGAGCAGGCCGGGCTGAGAGATCTCCCCCAGTGATGAATTTTTGTGCACTAGGCCTCTAGTAGTAATCATAAAAAGAAAGAAACCAAGTGTTGACTAGGATGTGGAGAAAGGGAATTTTTATGTAATGTTGGTAGAATTGTAAATTAGCACAGCCATTATGGAATTTCCTCAAAAATTTAAAAAATAGAACTATATGATCCAGAAATTCCACTATTGTGCATATACCTGAAGGAAATTAAATCCTCTGTGTCAAAGAGATATCTGTACTCCATGTTAATTGCAATATTAAACATATAACCAAGACTTCTTTGAATATCAAATATATGAGAACAAATTTAACAAGATATTCAAGATTTCTACAGGAAAACATATAAACTTTTATTGAGATATTAACAAATACCTAAATAAATGAGACAATATACATGTTCATTGAATAAAATATTTAATATTATAAAGATTCCAGTTTTTCCAAAATTGATTTTGCCCTAACTGGGTGTTTCATGGACCTTGATGAGATTATGATAAAACTTATATGGAGATTAAAGGTTAAGACTACCTGGAATATTTCTGAAGATAAGTGGAAGGGTAGAAAAAAGTGACCAAAGAAAAGTTAAGTCCAAAATCTTGGAAGATCAGCATAGAGAGGAAATATTTTTCAACAAATTAAACTAAAAATGATTATAAAAATGGGAAAAAGGTTAAATTAGACCCATTTATTTGCAAAGGCAAACCTCAGATGTACAACCTAAATATCAAATACACAATTTTTAAACTTAAAATGTATGTATATATACTTTGGATAAAAACTTCTAAAATAAGATTTTAAAAGCACTTAAAATTGGAATTTCCATTTGACCCAGTGATCCTACTTCTAGCATATATCCTTAGAAATCCAAAACACCAAACAGAAAGAATATATACACCCCTATGTTCAGAGCAGCACAATTTATACTAGCCAAGCTCTGGAAACAGCCCAAGTGCCCATTAGTATATGAATAGGTAAAAAAAATCTGTGATATATTTATACCATGAAATATTATGCTACAATAAAAAGGAATTCTTATCCTTTAAGATAGCATGGAGAGTATTATACTAAGAAGCATGCGAGAGGCAACCAGTCCATCTGTCTCTCTCACATCCATGTTTCTCTCTCCCTCCCTCCCTTCATCTATCTCCCCTACTCTCTCTGAAGAGCAATGAAAAAAAGATCCTCATGTGAAAATTTAAAAAAAGACACCTTTATAATTCAAATAACTTAGGAAATTTCAGGGGTTTTTAACTCTGTGCTAGAAATGAGAATAAAAACCAAATATACCATTCCCCAGTTTATCCCCAGATTCACTGTTACCAGAGGCAACCTCATCTGAAAATATTAAATGAGGAGTTTAAGAAATAAATAATTCAAAGTTTTAAATTGCATATTTGTTCTGATTATAATGATTAAATACTTCAACATTCTGCTCTACCCCACTCTGGACATGAATCATTCCTTTAACCAGCATATCCAAGCTGCTATCACTGCCTGTCCACTAGTCAATTAGTAGCCATTATTATTAGACTGACTGTTGTGGTATCACAGTGCTTTTGCCAAGAAACCCTTTTTTACTTAATAATGGTCCCAAAGTGAAAGAGTAGTGATCCTGGCCTTTTGGATATGCCAAAGAAGAGCCATTAAGTGCTTCCTTAAAGTGAAAAGCTAAAATTCTTGAATTAATAAGGAAAAAAAATATATGCTGAGGTGGCTAAGATTTAAGGCAAGGATGAATCTTCTACCATGATATTATGAAGAGGGAAAAACAAACTTGTGTTACTTTTGCCAATGCTCTACACTGCAGAGGTAGAACCACAGTGCATGATAAGTGCTTAGGTAAGATGAAAAAGGCTTCCTACGCAGGGATATCTATAATGACTTTATGTTAAAGGATGACCACTAATATTTGTACTAGTGATACCATTGTATAACCTGCTTATTATTTAACAGAAACAGAATAGAAGGGATATAGACATGCCACTTATACAGCTTTGCCAAAAAGCTACATTCGACACTGTCCAAGTCTGTTCCCTGTTCATTGATGGGGGAGAGGCCGGACAAAGGCAATTTAGACAAAGGAAATTGTCACACAAATTCTGAGTGACATGGGAAATGGTTGCTCATCAGTCACACCTGGAAGCAGGTAACTGGCCAGAGTGGGCCTGGCCACTGTTAGAGTGAAATCTAAACATGTAAACTTATAGACAAAGCAACCCCTCTCTCTTGGCTCCAGGGCACCAGGCCATACTGAGACTCCTGCTACAGGAGCTAGTGGACTTTAGTCGGGCCTGAATGCTGAACCAGACCCGGCAGGCCCATGGAATGGAAACTCTAGACCCTGGCTTCCTTTCTGACTTTGCTGAACTACCAGCTCTCTCAGGATTGGCATCAGGGAAATGGTACACTGCAACCTGAAAAATGTATCTCTACATCGATAAAATGTTCTACCACCTCTCATCCTCCCATGGGGGCTTCTGAATATTCTTATTTCAGCTGCACCCCAAAAACTCCACAAACAATGGAGGCCCCCACTTGTATATCCCACCTGCAGCAGTAGCACTGCTCCTTTCCTCAAGGGCACTAATTCAGGAGCTTTGCTTAGGAGTGTTTTCCTCTAAAAGTCTTTTCTGAATTCTTCCCCAACATACACATATAAGTTGTCAAGGAATTAACTTCCTTTCATGAAAATATCTTGTTTGCATTTATACATTTGTTTGTGTAACTATGTGTTTTATGTTCATTTCTTCTACTGGACTATACTTTCTCTGAGAGCAAAGCTATATCTTTTTTCTTCACCATGTTATCTGTTGTAGATACTTGATAAATCTTTGTTGAATGGAATAGTTATAAATAGACCACCTGAAACTACTGTTCTGCCTCAGTTGGAGCATAGGAGATTGATACTTACTTACTTACTAGAGAGACAAGAACTTGTACTTGACCTGGGCTTCTGACCTAGTGAGGATCCACTACTCTATAGCAACAAGTTTTATTTTCTGGGTGGTAAATTTTCATTTAATCCTGGCCTATACCCCTTCCCAGCCAGAGATTACTGAGGCAGAGCCCACCTCACACCCAGGTTTTCCTTAATTATGACAGTTTTCCTCTGAGCTTGGGCTTTATTTATCCAAGGAAATGCAGAGGTTGTTTTTGAAAATTTTAAGGGCATTCTTACCTTTAAATTTAGAAAGTCTGTAATTCCTGACATTGCTCGATTTTCTGTGCTTGTGTGTGTGTATGTGTACATGTGTGCAAATACAGATGCTCATATTATTTAAGTGTGTTCATTTAGGTCCCAAGAAACTGTCACTCTGTATAGAAATAAATAATGCTTTTGCGTCTTTCTCTCAAGCATGGAAATGTACAGTGCGGTTCATTTGGTTATTTTTCCATAATTAGCATTAGCTAAACCTGAAATCCAGTTTCACAATGTCAGCTGCAAACTATTAAGCATGTTACAGTGTTTTCCCCCATAAAATAGTATGGTAAATTATTTCACCCTAAAACATTTATGATATAATATACATGTTTTATTAAGTACTTTCTGCAAAGTTCTTTTTTTTTATTTTGGTACATTAATATCTACATCATTACTGGAGTTACAATTTTCACCCTAGTGGGTATTTTTAGTACCCACGTTCTGGGTAAATACTAACCTTGGACTGAGAAGTCATACATAGCCAGTGGATACAGGGCAATGGGGGAGGGCCGGTGGGGGCAGATAAGGGCATGTACTGGGGGGTGGGAGGGCAATGGGGGAAAAATAAATTAAAAATAAATTAACAAATTTAAGTTTAATATTGTAATTTACAACTTTAGGATATGTTTTCTACACATTTTCATTTTGATTGTTGCCAAACAAAAAAGACCTGTAATTATGCCCTTTATGTGTACAGAATATAGGCATCAGGGAAGTGATATGACTTGATCCACTCATGAAGCTAGTGAAATGCTGAGGTAAGGCTTGTTCTTGGAGTCCAGTTTCCAGAGGTTCCAAAAGACATCTCTTTGCATCTCTTATTTTCCCTAGAAGTCCCAGAACGAGCATTCCAAATGTCTGTTCCTCACTATCCATGCAAACGATCCTCTGGGCTCTACAATCCCCATTGAGGTTTAATTTTCATGATGTTGGGATTGTCACCTATAACCCAAGGCAACCAGTAGGGGTATTACATTCCACACAAAGCCAAACTTGTTTACAGCTGCTCTTTTTCTCACTTAAATCAATCACAAGTACTACTCTTAGAAGTGTCCATCAGCTTGGCATTGTGAAGGACTCATTCCAGTAAATATGACTCAGAAATTGACATTTGAGAAGCAGAATAATTGTAAACAAAATTAGCATGGATGAAATGATGAATAACATAAGCACCATAAGACTTTAGATTTTAGAGTATGAAAAGGCAGAAATGTCCTGTCTGAGATACAGGGAGACAAAGGGACTTATCTAAGTCACACAGCAAACAGGCTGAGGCAGGGATTCAAGTACTGACCTTTTGCCACAGATACACCTCAGCCCATATCCTGGAGTTGAGATGGAATTTTCTAAAAAAAGGTAGTTTCTCGCAAAGCCTTTTCCAGAAAGTGATATAAGGTCTACTTTAGAAAGAGAGAGTGATATTTATTTCACATAGATAAACAGAACCAAATACACTGGTGTAGAGGTGGACATGATGCCTTCTCTGAAGAGAGACAAACGCTTATCTATTATTAAAGGCCATAATGTGCCAAATACCGAAATAGGCATTTTACAAATCGTTTTTCATGTTATCATGGTAACATATCTGAAAAAAGGATATTGATGAGGTATCCTTCACATCTATGCTTTTTACTGTACTCAGAGTGCAACTAAGGTCTGTCCATGAAGGGCAATTACTGATTAAAGCCCATTCTCACTTTGTCAGTGTTCTTTAGCAGCAGCTGTGAATCAGAAGATTTTGCCTTTCCCATTTCCTTCCCTTTAAATACAGGGTGGGCAAAAGTAAATTTATAGTTGTGAGTATGCAGAACAGTTTATTCTTGTATTATTATTTACTAACTAGGAGCCCAGTGCACAAATTCATGCACCTTGAAAGGAACTGTGGGCCATGAGACTACAGTAGGCACAGGGGTGGGTCTCCACCCATTCTCTGTGCCCCTGCCAGGCCCTTCCTGCCATGGCCCCTAGTCCTGTCTTCTGGCATCCCTGCTCCCACCACTGCCACTCCCATATGCTGACAGCTCCATGTAACCCTGTCCCCGACTCAGACTCGCTGAAATCGCAGAACAACTGGGGCCAGAGCCAACAGTGGGTGTGAGCAGCAGCTGCTGCCCTGATCAACCTTCAGGAACAGGGCGAGGTAGAGAAGCCCTCAGATTGATCAGGGCCTGTAGCCGCCACTCACACCCACTGATGGCACCAAGAGATGGGAACCAGAGCCAGGCACTGACCAAGGGTGTGAGCAGTGTCTGTAGGTGTGAGCAGGGCTGATGCTGGCAGGGGGTGCAATTGGTGGCTGCCAACCCCTATCTCCCCTCAGGAGCGGGGGGAAAGTGGAGAAGCCTGGAGGGGCCATCAGAGCTGATGGCACTGAGCAATTGGGGTCAGCACTTGGCGCTAGCAGTGATTGGGAGCGCCAAGTGGGACCACAGTGTGTGGGAGCAAAGAATTTTCAGTAACCACCAGAGGTTCTCCCCAATGACTGTGACTGTGACTTGTAATAGCACCCTCGCTAGTCAGCTACACCAACCGCTGTGGCCGACATCTGCCATGTTCCACGCATGCTCTGTGGTGGCCAGCACACGTCATAGCGACCAGTTTGGGTGTTCCGCTGTTCAGTCTCTTTGCATATTAGCCTTTTGTTATATAGGATTGTATTATTTGCCATATGAACAACTATAAATCTATTTTTGCCTACCAAGTTCACTCTACAAACTGGTGAGGAAGAAATATTTTTAAAAACGTAGTCTTTGCCTCAGAAAACTTGAAGTCTAGCAGGCATACAAAAAGAACACAAATAGCCATTATAGAACAAATATGGGACCAGAGAGGAGGTTAGTAATGAGCACAAAGTGAGTACCTACTACAAGCCTTGTACTGTCAGACATACATGATCTGCATACATTATCTCTTTGATCTTCCAGTAACCATCCAAGAAAGGTATTACCATACTCTGTTAAGAAAGAATAAATCTCAGAGAAATTCAGAAAATGGCCCTTAACCACCCAGCTGCAGGAACAGTTCATCTTCAAAGCAGATGTAACTGACTCAGATCCCAAGTTCTTTAGAGGCTAGACAACCAATAAAAAAGTAGTAGTTGTTATCATGTTAAGAAATATTTAAATATTGCTCTTCACTTATACACACTTCCCTAGAGTTGCTACCATTATACTTAGTCTCTTTAAGTCTAAGTGAAAAGGCAGACCTCTTTTAAGTACTATGTTTAAAGTCTCACTGCTAGAGAGGCCTGGAGAACAACAGCACTGACCTGGATTCTATAAGCTGAATCATGCAGCACCCTAAATGAGGGCTTTGTCAGCGCTGGGAACTCAGCCTGTGAATACTTACTAGTAATGCTTTTGGGCAACTTTTTGTGACTTGGGATGACTTCCTAGAGTTGAGGTAGTAATAGATCTCTATTCTTGCTTGCTGAAGACCCATTTCTGTTTTAAAAAAAACAACATAGGTGTGAACCTCACTCATGTATGCTTCCTCAAAATCAAGTCATTATAAAAAAGAAATAATTTGATCCCATGTAAGAAATAATAATTAGAAGAACACTACTGCCTGCACATCAACACAGCAGCTCATGCTCAGATGAATTTCTGAACCAGACAATGACAGGTACATGTTTTGTGAGTATTGAAATTCTGTCACAAGTCAATCCTTCTCTTTGATTAAAAGGCTCATGTGTCTTTGAACTAAGTGGATGATTTGTTGCATTCCTTTTGGCAGTTTTAGATGGATTCTAACTTAATTTTCTCTTCCTGGGAACATGAGTCAGTACCAATTAGTGATGGGACACATATTTAGTATGATTCTATTAACAATACAAATAGGAATATATTTTAGGTAAAAGCAAAGTGCTTCTATAATTAATAATAATAAGTAATTAAACTATAATTACTTAATTTAACTATACTTATAGTTAAAATTATATAAAATAAAAAGTTTGTGAGAAATTGATCTTTCTATATACTTAAAATAATTGTAAAACCATAATAATAAAAACAGTGTGTTACTAGCACATGAACTAATAGATCAAGAAAACCGTGTAGAAAATGCAGCACTACATTTTTATCACATTATTTTTTTATTTATAGAGAACTCCATGTGAATAAGGAATAAAATGAATTGCCCAATTAAAAATGAGCAAAGTATGCAAAAAACTAATTTACAAAAATGGATTTATAAATAGATTTCTGGAACATGTGAAAAATGTTCAATTTCACTAATAAGAAAATTGCAAGTGAAAGCACATTGGAAAGTTTGCTAGCATCAAGTTTTGATGTGGGATGGAGAAACAGCTCCATTGATATATTTCTTATTGAAGTGTAGATTTATATGACTTTATGGAGATAACTATACTAAATTTACTCAAAATTTAAAAGGCACATATATTTTCATTCAGCAAGTCTTATTCTAGCAATATTTAATAGATATACTGACTCATGTCAGAACTCATATAAGAGGTAGCTTAATCATCATGGCATGTTTTAAATGATAAAAATGAGAAACATCCTAATTTTAAATCTAGAGTCCTTCTCAGTGAAACACTATATAGCTGTTACAAAGATGTATTTATATATACTGATGTCTAAAATGTTTTGTTTAGTAAAACTATGCCAAATGCATAATAATGTACATAATATGATATAACTTGTGAAAAACAAAACCCCACTATTTGTGTCAAAGGTCTTTGGAATGGTATACAAGAATGGACAACAATGTTGTTTTGGGAAGGAGAATGTGATGGGGGCTTAAAAGTCTTGATGGGAAGTAGACTCGCTTAGTTTTATAAGCTTATCCACACTGATAAAAGAAAAACATACAAATTAACCATCACTTTGCTATACCAAGCCACATCCACCAGCCAATCAGGAGTGAGTATACAAATTAACCCAACCAAGATGGCAGCCAGCCATGGAGCTGGAGCAAACAGGAGGCTTGGGTTGCCTTGGCAATGGAGGAAGCCAAACTTCCCACCTGCTCTGGCTGGCCCTGGCCTCCACTTAAGGCTACAAAGTTTCAATTATAGAAGATAAATAAATCCTAGATACTTGCTTCCAGCCAGCCCTGGCCTCTGCTCAAGGAAGTACTGAAAAAAAAAGCAGAAAAAATTAAAAAAAGGAAGGGCTGGGACCTCGGGTAGCCAGGAGTGGGGGGTTATCAGGTCAGTCTGGGACAGTAGGGGCCATTGGGAGTAAGCAGATCAGCAGGAGAGCCAGTTGGGGGTGAGCAGGTCATCAGTGGGGGTCAGTTGGAAGTGATCAGGACAGCAGGGGGAGCAGTTGGGAGTGATCAGGCTGGTGGAGGGACATTTGGGGCAAGGAGGCCGGTGATGGGGGGGGTAGTTGGGGGCGAGCAGGCCAGCATGCAGAGTGGTTAGGGGCAACCAGACAGGCAGGAAGGCAAGTAAGTTGCTGAAGCCAGCAATCCCAGATTGTAAGAGGGATGTCTGACTACCAGTTTAGGCCCAATCCCTGTAAACCAACATTAGGACATCTTTCGAGGGGTACCAGATTGGAGAGGGTGCATGCCTGGCTGAGGAACAATCCCCCCCCCCTCGTGCACGAATTTCATACACCAGGCCACTAGTATTATATATATGAAGAAAAATGGAAAACATAAGGTTAAACATTTCCTCTTAAATCTGTGAATAATCATGACACTCTATGTATGAAATAAAATGGTATATTTCATACTATGTATTTGTACTTTGGCAGCAATCTTAATCTTAATATCTGAGTAAAGAAAAATTAAACATTAAAATCAACAGGCAATATGTTTGTTAGGAAGACTGGGCTTATCATAGTGAGAACAGATATTAACCCAAAAGCCAAAAAAACTTCAATGAAGCCTCTAGTACTAGTAATAGAGGATTAACATTGCAGAGATTGCACAGCTGGGATAGCAGAAGCCAGGTGGAATCTGAAGCAGCAGCTGCCATGCAGCTGCCCATGGACTCCTGCTTCCTTATTATCTAAACCAGCATGAACCACTTGCTCAGGCCTCTTTTGGTCTAACCAACCTCACTGGCTTTATAGACCCTTGAATAATGCTTAGAACTGGAAGGATTTTCGGAGGTGATCTGCTCACAACCTTTTTTAATTCTAAGAAGGAACTTGATGTTGCAGAGAATATGAGTTTCTTTGAGTCATGAAGCTGGTTAACTATGAAGCCAGGACTAGTTCCCAAGTTTACTGTTTCCCAGTTTAGAGCTATATTTGCTATCTGCACTTTGGTTTAAAGGGCTGGCTTTGTGTTCACTTTATCTAACTAGACAAGAATACTTCAACAGGCAGGTGAAGTAGTCAGTGCACAGTTCATAAACCTTGAGGACTCAGGATACAGATGTGGAAACAAAGCCTCCACTTTTCCACTGTTTCTAGCCTCTGAGATTTAGCTGTCTGAGATTTAGGATGTCTGAGACAGAGGTTTTGAGGAGCACTGTTAAGATAGCCAGAATGCTGCATGCCAGTTGCAAGTATTATGATGTCACAATTCTTGCTCAGTCCTTCTGAATGAGTTTCCTGGAGGCTTCTAGCAGATGAAATTACTTTTAGGATCATTGATATGTCCTTTAAGGACTCACCTGTCAAGTAATTAAGAAGAAAGAAAATTAACATTAAGAGTGTCTGGATTTAGAAGCAGCATCCATGTTCTGTGTGTCATACCTGAAGATTCAGAACTTAAAAAGATTTAGTCCCTCATCTCAAGAAAACTAATTGACTAACAAGGGAGACAGTTAAGCAAATAAATGAATGGGAAACAGTGTGTATATGTGCTATGGGAAATGTGTCTTCACCATAACTGTGAACATGAATGGAGGCTCTGTTTCCCTGGGGACAGTCATGGACGAGTCTAGAGATAAGATCAGTGAAGGCTTTATAGAGTAAATGATATCTGTGACTAAATAAATGCTCCAGGTAAATAAGGTGCAGGGAATAGCAGAGGCCATGGCAGGAGTACTGAGAAAGAGAGATGTGTTTAAATTCCTTTTTAAGAGGATTAAGTTGTTCACTATCAATGTTTGTTTTATGTTTACTCTGTGTATATTCAAGTTCTTAGAAATATGATGGTTTTTAAATCCCCAAGGTAATTACAAGTGCAATTGTAAGTCTGTCTATAATCAAAATGGGAGTTTTGTCTAGGGATTTGTAAGAAAAATGCTCTAGTTCTTTCTGCTTTATGTAAATGCATTGTTATATCACTCTTCTGAAAAAAAATAGGTGAAAACGCTTTCTAAAGAATAGGAAGCAGTATCTATATATGTGACTGATGATAAGGATAATAGTGGTGATTATGATGATGAAAACAAAGCATATCTGCCTTGATTCATGGCAAAATTAATTCTCTTACATATGATCCATTTATTGGGAAATAAAGACTGTTTATTGGCTAGCTAAAATCCCCCAAGAGCTGCTGTCAATAGAACATGACTTTATACCACCTTGACATATCAGCCTTAACTGAAAAGCAGGTAGGTGACTTCTGCTGATAATTGAGAGTTGGGTGAAGAGAGACTGACAATATCACTAATAAGTTAATTTCTTCACGCAACAAAGTTTAATAAAAAGATGGCATAGTTGGAGTTTTGCATTTGTTCTTAGTTGTGAATTAAGCCTAACCTTTTTGAAATAATAGGAGTAAGAATTCATAATGCCAACAAAATAGTATGTATGTTTGTGAGTGAGAGCACAGTATATGCTCACATATTATACATGCATACACACACAGGTGTATTCACATCTATCAACATCACTCCCTCACACAGACTCATATCCAATATATCTGCAAGTGTCTCTCAGATACTCTTCCATTCCATTAATATTTTTTCTTTTCATATAACACTGGCATATTTATTGGAGCCACTTTTTAATGACAGTATTCTGGAAACTAGTATTGTTATATGACTGACATAGTACTTATAAAGAAATACCCCAAATGACTAATATCTAATGTGATGGATGCTGCTTCTAAATCCATGAGGTCACAGCAATTAAAGTGGCTATTTTATTTTACTTATTACTTTTTAAGATATATTTTATTGATTTTTTACAGAGAGGAAGGGAGAGGAATAGAGAGTTAGAAACATCAATGAGAGAGAAACATAGATCAGCTGCCTCTTGCATATCCCCTACTGGGGATGTGCCGACAACCAAGATATATGCCCTTGACCAAAATCGAACCTGGGACCCTTCAGTCTGCAGGCCGACTCTCTATCCACTGAGCCAAACTGGTTAGAGCTTAAACTTGTTATTTTAAATGCTTTAACAAAGAATGTGAAATAATCCTCTTGTATTGTCTTTTTTTAAAAAAAAACTTAATTATAATTTAATTATTTTGGATAATATAAAATATTTTTCTCAGAAATTAAAATGGATAACAAGCTATGTAATATTTTTCTTGCCTTTCTACTCATGTTTTTTTTTTATTAACCACAGAGAGGTAAGGTGTGATAAAAAGGATGGATGGAGTAGTGGACTAGCTGTAAACAAGTATATTTCCAAGAAATGTTAGGAGTCATTGGACTAGACATCCATCTAAATTGCAGAATTAGGTAGGAATATAAGACGGAAAATCATACTCCTCAGATGTAGATTTCATTGCACAAAGAGGCATATAGATGACCAATTTGGGGTTGCAAAGCAATAAACCAATTACAACTTGCTTAAATATGGATTAAGCAAGATTTGGGTTATTATATAAACAAGACAATCTCATTGACATTAACAAGGAACAGAGTATAGTTGAACTGTTTGGGACTGGGACTCTATTAGTAGGTATTAATTCTCTCTCTCTCTCTCTCTCTCTCTCTCTCTCTCTCTCTCTTCCTTACACACACATGCACACACACACACACACACACACACACACACATTCACTCACTCACCGTGGTCGTCCATCCTTCCCCCCCTCCTCCTCACCTCTCTACCTTCTTCCCTTCTTCATTTCTTTCTTCCTTCCCCTTCAGGTTTGTTGGTTGTATTAGCTATTCTGGAAACTCCTTTTTCTGCTTTATCTCTTTGTTAGTTTCCACATACCTATAGCTTGAGTGTAGAAGCTATAGCAGGAATAGGAAATAACATATGTTGCAATAATGGCTAGTACTTACAGAATTTGGGAGAAAAGATAGTCAAGACAATGTGAAATCATACACGATATAGTTCTTTCTTAAGAGAACATTTAGTACAAGATGGAGGAAACTAGAGAATTGAGGGAAATAAATTTGGGCCAAAACTATAGAGAATCTTGAGACTAAATAGAGAAGCCTATTCTGTAGTAAAAAAGTAATATAATAGGAAAAATAAAGGGAAGGATAGTGTGCAGTTAGGCAGACCATCTGGATGTTTAAAAGTGAGGTTAAAGCATTTATTTTAATTTAAGATGATGTCTGTGAGAATAGAAAAAAATGAGTGTATGAGATATCATGATATGAATAAGTTGCGAGCAGAAGATTTATTTGACTTATAGCCCTGGCTCTACTATGATATGGTAGTGTGTTCTAAAGGAAGCCATTTGTTTTCTTGGAGACTTAGCTCATCTTCAAAACTATGTCTTGTCATTAAGAGAATGTGACCATTGGGTAACAATAAGCTGAACTTAGACACTCAGAAGGTCTTCATCCCCTCCTGTCCTTGGAATGAACTTTCTAGCTACATTCTCATAGTTGGAGCTATTTTCAAGGACACAGCCTTGAGAAAGTAATGTGTGCTGAGACCACCTGGATTGTGCACATGACTGATCCTCATTAAGGACTCTCTATAAACTTAAAATTCTGGCAAGCAGGTGCAGAGATCTACTTATCTTGCAGCCAGTTAAGACAAGCCTTTTTTTGTAAGTTCCCTTGCTTATTAAACCTACCACCTACCAATCTGAGAAGTTTTCTATCATTATGTTTTTTCAAAGAGGTTTTTAATTCCTTGCTCTCTCCATTTCGCCCAGCACCCCCATGATGTGTATGTTAGTATGCTTGAAGTTGTCCCAGATATACCCTTTATTTTATCCTTGTTTTTTAAAATTCTTTTTTTTTTTTTTACCATTTTCTGTTCTGGTTTGGTGTTTTCTGCTTCCCTATCTTCCATATCACTGCTTTGATTCCCTGTTTCATCTTTCTTATTGTTGATTCCTATTCTTGATTTCAATTATTGTATTCTTTATTTCTAACTGGTTTTTTTTATGTTTTCTAATTCCATTTTTTATAATTTCTATCCCTTTGTTGAATTTCTTACTGAGCTCAATGAGCATTCTTATAATCAGTGTTTGAACTCAGCATCTTGTAGATTGCTTGTCTCAATTATGTCAAGTTATTTTTTACTGGAGTTTTGTTTCTATTCATTCATTTGGGATATTCTCTCTCTCTCTCTCTCTCTCTCTCTCTCTCTCTCTCTCTCTCTCTCTCTCCCTCTTACTGTATTCCTGTTTCTTTTTGTGTTTTGTGTATTAGGTAGAGCTGCTATGCCTTCCAGTCTTGGTAGGGTGGCCTTTTATAGTAGGTGTTCTCTAGGGCCCAGTAGTACAACCCCCTTGGTCACTTAATCTAGATTCTCTAGGTGCTCCACTCTGCACATCTCAGCTATGTGTACTCTCTTATTGTAGTTGAGCCTTCATTGCTTTTGGCATATCAAAGGGAGGTATTTTTCCCAGGGCAATGAGCTGCAAAGACTAGCCAAGGCCACCTAGGAGGACCTGCTATGCAGGAGCTGACACCAGGGAGTAGGACTCACTTCAGAGGGGCTCTGATGCATGCTGAGTCTGCCCCTTGAGCATATGCTTCTGATGTGGTCTGAAGTTTTTCTCTCAGGAGGTTCCGGTCAAGGTCAGCCACCACCTGTGTTCTTCCAGGGGCCAACCAGCATGAGCTACTGAGCAGTTTTCAGATTTCTGCTACTTGTGCTAGGCTTAGAGATGCCCAGGATAGACCAAGTTGCAAACCAAGGTCGGCTGCACTGGTTCCTGGCCTGAAGCCACTTAGCAAGAGGTATAGGGTATATAAAGGCCAGATGCTGCTTGTTTGAGAGATTTTAGGGCTTCCAGTCAAGATAGTGTAGTAGGTCAATGATGTGCTTCCTTCCTCCCACAACCACATGAAAATTACAACTACACTACAGAACACCATTATGCATAGCTACCTGAAATTTAGCTAAACAGAAGTTCTATAACTAAGGTTATAAAGAAGAGACTGGTAGGAGGGATGGAAATTTGTAAAATGGGCTGGACCAACACCCATGGGTGGCCATTAAAATTGGGAATGGTATCTGGGCTGTGAAGGTCCCACTGAGGGGTAAAAGGGTCCCAGCTCCAGGGTTTCAGTGCTGAAAAACCCTGGAATTGTGGGCCATGAAACAGACAGTGAAAAAAGCCCCCATAACTTCTGGTTGTAAAAGTTGGCAGAGATTGTGGCTGAGTGTGACAGAGGGCTACTGGGGTCCCAAGCATTCCTCTTAAAAGGTCTTTACACAGACTTGGACTCATTCACTCTGAAATCCACTGCTGGGTGGCAGCTTGAAAGGTGCCAGAGACATACGGAAGGAACAGAATTATCCAGTGAGGACTGTAAAGACAGCTTCTCCAGACAGAAGTTCTGGAAGAAGCCATTGTTCTTTTACTGAGCCTTCCCCTGCAGGTACAGGTGGGCATCATATCTGAGTCTCTATCAACCTGCAGGCTCACATTGTTTGCCCCACCCTAGAGATTCCCTGAGACCCCACCCCAACCCAACTTTTGGGCCTACCCAAGTCATTTCCAATAGCTTTTCTGTACAAAGAGCCTGTCTTCATTCATGCTGAGGATTACCAACTCCCAATCTAGAGTGGCCTGTCTCTGTATTTAATGTTTCCATGCCCTCTGTGTCCTCGGTCTGGTTTTATATTTCACCCAGAAATCTTCCAAATTTTTGAACAAGGATGTCTGTATTATATTATTTTCTAAATTTCCTTTTATCTCTGGGATAAAATAATATACTAGTATATAATTGAAATCCTTACTATTGGATTTTGTGACAGAAAGAATAGAAGAATAAGGGAGAGAGAAAAATCTGAAATCATAGCAATATCTATAGTCTAGTTTTACAAATTTATAAATCCAAATTTTTTATATTAAAAAAATCACCATGTGCTGTGTTGGGGTCAATGAAATGGTAAATTTTTAAAATTTTTATTTAATTTATTGGGATTACAATTAATAAAATTATATAGGCTTCAGGCATACAATTCTATAATATTATACATCATCTGCTTATAGTGTGTTCACCACCTGAAATTGTCTCATTCTCTCACCATTTATCCCCTCTTCACTTTCCCAAAGAGGACATACAGATGGTCAATAGACATATGAAGAGATGCTCAATGTCACTAATCATCAGAGAAATGCAAATTAAAACCACAATGAAATATTGCCTAACACTTGTCAGAATGGCTTTTATCAATAAATCAGGAAACAAGTGCTGACTAAGATGTGGGAAAAAGGGCATGTTTGTATACTGTTGGTGGGAATGCAGATTGGTATAGCCACTGTGGAAAGCAGAATAGTGTTACCTCAAAAAATTAAAAATGAAACTGCCTTTATAATCCAGTGATTCCACTTCTGGAAATATAATTGAACTATGAAACTAATTTTAAAAAATACATGCATTTATATATTTATTGCAGTTTTGTTTACAATAGCTAATATTTGCAATGCTAAAATCCATAAGCCTAGAGTTGAGATGCAAGTTTAGTCTTGGCTGGCTCAGTTAGTTAGGAGCGGTGTCCTATGCACCAAATGGTCCCTCTTCAATCCCAATTTGAGGCAACTGATTGATGTCTCTTTCTCACACACGTATGTCTCTCTCTTTCTGTTGCCTTCTACCCTTCCTCTCTCTATAAAATCAATTAAAAACATATTCTTAGGTGAGGTTTGGGAAAAAATGTTAATAGTTTTGTTATTGTTGTTATGTATTAAGCAATGTTATATATCTTTTATGATAAAACTAGAGGCCCAGTGCATGAAATTCATGCATGGGGGACACAAGAGTGGGTGTGCCTCAGCCCAGTCTGCAATGATACCAGCATCCCTCACCCTTGCCTCTAGCCAGAGGCCCCTTCCCTCCTTCTGCATAGCCTCTGGGAAGGTGCTTGTCCTGGGGCCTCCTCAGGGCCCCAGCCCACGATGCTTGGCATGGTACTTGGGGGGCTTGGGCTCTCAGGTCTGGCTTGGTATGCATCCACTTCCATGGGAGTTGCACCTCAGGAGGCTCCCCCTTGGACCATACTATTTGCGAGTGAGGAGGGGGGCCTGACACAGCTGTGATGGCAGTGATTAGATGTCTATAGCATGCCTGCTGAACACCCCTCTGATGCGCACCATGCTGACCATGTCCACATTGTGGGCAGGCTGCTTCCAATATGTGACTGGGGCTGCTGAGCTGCAACTGGGGGCTGCAGGAGGAGAACCCCAGCAACCAAAAGGCTTCCTCAGCATCAGAAACTGGAAAGATCCATTTTTCTGGGTCCTCTCCTCCCTTTGTGCAACCAGGGTGGGGAAGCTGGGCTTGTGCAGCCCCTGGCAATGCAAGCTCAGCATCCCACGCCTAGTCCTCTGGCCAGAGGCCCCTCCTCTCTCTCCACAGCCAAGGAGCACACACTGGGCTTGCATTGCAGAGGCAATGCGGCCAGCGTTTGCTATAGGTGCTGCCATTTTTGTCACAGAGTGCTGGTTAATTTGCATATTACTCTTTTATTAGATAAGATAGTTCTGTTATGCTCTGGAATTAGTTGTGGATTTTAGCAAACCTGATTCCTGCTTTGTGACATGGGAAATCCAAAGAAGAGGAAATACCTTTCAGTAGAATAAGTAAGCCCAGGCTATGATTAACAGCCAGGTTGTTAACTTAATTGACTCTAAAAAATAAAAGCAAATTTTGCATTTCAGCTTTAGTCTGAGACTTCCTAATCATGGTAGACTTTTACAGGAGAAAAGATTGGAATGATGTACATGACAAACTTAATATTTTTAAGAAATGTGCTTATGGTAGAGATAAATTTAAGATCTTAAATTCACTTTCATAATCATGAAGTGGGAGAGACTTTATGAGCACATATAAGTTCTACATATTCATATATCCATAAAAATGTACATGAATCCATGTTGCATATTCATAAAATTTTAATTCTCACCCCAGGATATGTGTATTGTTTTTTAGAGAGAAGGGAGGGGAGCAAGAGGAAGAAACATTGATGTGAGGGAGAAAATTCTTTAGTTGTCTTCTATACTATCTTAGTTTTCTCATGTAGAAAATTGGGATAATTATACCTATTTCACAGCATTGAGTAAGAATAAGTGATATAAAGCTTTTCACATTTAGAAAATTCTCATTATATTAGATATTAAACGTTATTATCGATATTGTTTTGCCTGCAGTCCATTCAAGAGAGTTTAAAATTGAGAGAGAGCTGTTTCCTGACATTGGATTGTTATTTCTTTTGAGCAAAGCTACAGCTTTTCCTCTGGACAAAATTCCTCAATTAGTTTTCTAGTTTTGGAAGCAGTTGTAGCTGAGTGGCTCATAGCAGTTTCATAAGCAGTCCTTCTCTAAAGCTGGCAGTGACCCTGTAGCAAATAAGCATACAAAGTGGAAATCTGGGGTGGAGATCTTGCATTAGAGAGAAAATGATTCAGTATCATCACTGATGTTGAGACCCTTGTCAGCTTTTGTACATCTCAGGCAATTTATTATTGGTGGCATCATTTCTTATGCCTCCAATGTTGTGGGAGGGCTTGCTGCATGCATTTGTTTAGCATCAAGTACTATTTGCTCTCTTCTTGTGTGGTTTGAACAAAAGTGAAAGGAATATCACAAGGTACTCCTAGCCTTGGGCAATTTATTTCAGCATTAATACACTGAGAGGGGCATTGTTAAAAAAAATCCCATTCCTGAAATCAGGCCTCTGTGGTTTTCTCCTACAGATTTCATTGGAAGTCTGGGCCCATTCCAACTAATCAATAAATAAAGCCCAGTTAAGCCACATTTATTTCTAGAAGCAAATAGCAATCAGCGCATTACTGTGGCAGCTCAGGTGCTATCCATCCACTGAATCAGTAAACAGTGAAGGCTGGGGCTTTGAGGCTCCATTATGAAGGAAACCACTGCCTCAAAGGCAGGGAAATGGACCAGGTCACTCAGATTTATATGTTTCCCTACTTAATTATCTGAAGAATAAACTCAACTCTGCATTTCACTTAAAATGTATAGGCACCTGCTCCTTTGATGTACTCTCTTTTACTAAGACTTTATTTTGTTTTTTTTTTTAATCTTTTAATGACTACATAGCAATTAATAACTTTAATGGAAAACATTTCATAATTACCTACTATTTCAGGCACTTTTATGTAGTTTACGTTACTTAATTCTCATACTCCACCTGAATAACAAAGGTCCTATGTTCAGAGTGGTAATAAGCTATATATTTATTATTCAACCCCCAGTTTGTTAAAATGATTTGTTTACTTGATTTATCCTTTAAACTGCATTTTAATCTTTTTAAAGTCACAGAACAGGTCTAAATGAGCTTGTAACCTTCCTATAGAGAGCCTTGCTCAGTAAATACTGAGTGACCTTAGACAAGTGATTTTATTTCTTTGGGCTTCTCTTTATGAAAGTAGGAAAACTTAACTTATGGATACCCCTCTTAATTCTAAACTTCTGTGTAATTTCTTTTGGAAATAATTGAAATGAGGCTTGCTCTTTTATAATTTTACATTTAAGTATATTTTCCATTATAATGATACCATGAGACAGATCAGCAGGATAAATGTAGAGATATAACAATTATACTAAGTCCAGGGAAGGGGTGATTATATCTTCTTTCTGTAAAAGTCCAGAATACTTCAGCCCCACCTAGTCATCATCAACAAATCCTATATAATAAAAGGGTAATATGAAAATTGACCCTAAAGGTGGAAATACCTGTAATGACTGGCCTCTATGACACACACTGACCACTGGGAGGAGATGCTAAACACAGGAGCTGCGTGGTCTGTGCGCTCCCACAGGGGGCTGACAGCTTCTCCAGAAGTAGGCCTATGCTGTCAGCCAGACATCCCCCAAGGGCTCCTGGACTGTAAAAGGGCACAGGCTGGGCTGAGGGGACACCCCCCACCCCCAATACACAGAGCATGGAATTTTGTGCACCGGGCCTTTAATACAGTAATAGTAAGTTTTCTTATGTAGCAGTTTCATTAGAAGAGAGTATAATCGAGAATAATTATTTATATCGAACCTTTAACCCTAGATGGTACATCCCATAAGGGCAAGAACAAATGTCTTATTCACCACAGAATAGTGTTAGAACATTTAATGCATTTATTGTGTGTGTGTGTGTGCATGATTAATGGATAAACATCAAGCTCAAACATCAGTGTTTATTCACTTGTGTTTTTTTTGTAGAAGACATTTTCACTCATTCAAATCTTAAATTTTTACAGACATGCAAGGCACAGGGAACAACCACAAACTTTCTGCTTCCTACCCTAGAGTTGTGTATTCACAATATAATGTGCAGCATCAGCTCAATATCAAATCAATGCTACAAGCTGTTTTAGAAAATGACTGCTTATTTCTTTGAGGTACCCTCAGGGGCTTCCCATTGTGATTTTATATTATCTCCTAGTGTCTATTTTTTTAAAATTGCATGAAAATTTAATCATTTTTTTCAAGACTAAAACCCACATTTATAAAAATTGTACTTATAAGCATGTATCTTTCCTGTACTACATTACAGAAAGATGGCAGTGAAATGATAGCATAGGACCTGCGTTTTTAAAATAGTTTGGCTTCATTGAAGAAAGTATTTCATTAAGGGGCAAGTCAAAGTGTGGAGGGCCCAGGGAGAAAAAGGCAGTAAAGTGGTTCACTGGAGAGCTGATTGTGGTGGGGGCACACAGGGCCAAATAATTGTAAAGTGAAGAGAGATTTTGAGAGATGCATGGGTTGTAGAATTCACTGTACTTGATGGTTGATAGGATGTGGAACACAGGTATCCACATACGAAACTAAAACAAAAACACACCCCAAGTAATTTCAGTATCCTGATAAATTAAAAATCAGTGCTTTGTACTTTTTTCAAAATGACTTCAACATATCTGGAATGAGATTTATGAGAGCAAATTGAATTAGTCAGGATCTAAAGTCTAATCTATGAATTTGAATTTGATAGCCCCAATATTCAAATTACTTATTCTTATTTAATTTTCATCTACATCTCAGGGCAAAATCAAAGAAACATATACAAGTGTCTGTTTCTTCTTTATAATTTAGGAAGCAATATTTCATTGTGTTTTTTTATAAACTTGTTATAAATAAGTCTTTTGGTGTTTAGTCAGTTTTCTAGATTGTTAAAAATTAATTTTGACTTTTTTCTGTTTATCTTCATTTGCCTGAGAAAAATATATACTGATATTTCTTTGATACATTTTCCTTTTAATCACTGTTGCAAGAATCCTTATTATTAAACAAAATCATTTTGAGAGAATACTTTTTTGTCTTAACTGATAGATTTGATTTTAGTCTAGTTACATCTTTATGCTTTTTCCTTTCTTACTTGTCTACTCTTTTCTATAAAAAGTATGTTTTTTTTTTTACTGATTTTCAAATATATCTCCAATTAGTTTTAATTTTTTTCCTGGATATCATATAATCTGTATTTTCTGGTTATCAAAATAAAATAATAAAATTTACTTTTTCATGTTGCTTTAAAGTTGAGGAATTAATATGCTCTACAGTAGTGGTTATAAATGTAGCCTAATTAGTAGAATCATTGCAAATATTTTTAAACTTCTTAATACCCAGGCTATGCTTAACAAGTAGGTCAGAAACCAGGGGGTGGAACACAGGTATCCTAAAACAAAAACACACCCCAAGTAATTTCAGTGTCCTGCTAAATTAAAAAATCAGTGCTTTGTTCTTCTTTCTCTCTAGCCAAATTCAATGAAAGCCTTTTTTGCCAATTACTTATTTGAATAAGCTATATCAGAAGTTAGGCTCTTAAAGCAGGAAACATTTTATTCTATCTCAGAATTCTTCGTATTAGGAATTTGGACACGGGCCAATGGGGGAGAACTTTCATTACACACTAGTTGGTAGCTCTGGAGCTGTGTAGTGAAATCTTCCAGCATTATTCATCTTTTACTAAGCTGTTTTGTATATTCTAGGTTCTTTGCATTTACATATAACTTTTTTTAGAATCAGCATTTTAATCGCTACAAAACAAATTTGCTGGGATTTTTACTAGAAATCATTGTATTTATAGATAAATTTGAGAAGAATTAACATCAATATCTTAACAATATTAAGTTTTTCAATCCTTGAACACTGCATATCTCTCCACTTAATTTCTCTCAGCAATGTTTTGTAGTTTTCAGTGTGCCAGTATGCATATTTTGTGTCACATTCATCTCTGAATATCTTATACATTTTTTAAATATCAACTGAAACTTGTTCATTGCTAGTAATATAAATATAACTTACTTTTGTAGATTGATCTTGTATCCTTCAACCTTGTTAAATTTACTGAATCTACTGGTGTCTTTAAAGGTTCTGTAGCATTTGCTACATAGAAAATTAAAACTGCCAATATGGTTTAACTTCTTTCTTCTTTTCCATACCTTATTGTACTGATTGTAAACTCTAGTTGAAAAGAAATGACTTACTTTTTTTCTTGTGTAGGAAGAAACATTCGATTTTCTACAGTAGGCATGCTATTACTTATATGCTTCTCATAAATGTCCTTTAGTGCATACAGGAAATCCTGGTTATTTTGTCTTGTGTAACAAATTACTGCATATTTCACGACTTAAAACAAGAAATATTTAAAATCTTACCATTTCTAGGAGTTAGAAATCTGGAAGTAGCTTAACTGAATGGTTCTGGGTCAAGTACTTGCACAGAGTTGCAATCAACTGTTTGCTAGGCTGCACTGATCATTTTACTTCCTATTATTTGTATATATTTACATAATTTCTACTATGTAATATATTTTCATTGTAATTACTTCCATTATTTGCATATCTTTATATACACACATATATGTTATATAAATATATACTTAAGATGCATTTATAGCCAAGACTGGTTTGGCTCAGTGGATAGAGCATTGGCCTGCGGACTGAAAGGTCCCAGGTTCGATTCTAGTCCGGGGCATGTACCTTACTTGCGGGCACATCTCCAGTGTGGGGCATGCAGGAGGCAGCTGATCTATGTCTCTTTCTCATCGATGTTTCTGACTTTCTATCCCTCTCCCTTCCTCTCTGTAAAAAATCAATAAAATATATATTTTTTAAAAAAGATGCATTTATAGAAGTTTCACAAAGAATTTATTTTGGTTCACACTCTTACAGTCAAATTTAAAATGCCTACATTATCTCACTTAAATAGCAGGTTTAATCATAATTTATGAATAATGAAGGCATCTCCAGGACAGTGTCTTATCTAGGATGTTTACTTTTTTTGTTGTTGTTCACAAATTAAACTCTTGAGAATTAATGAAAAAAACATTCCACTTATTTACTTTGAGCCTCAGGCTGAATCATACTTCAAGGTTCCCCATACCTGATTCAGATGGAATTTAAATGAAACTTTGGACTTTACACTTTAAAGATGATATTGGAAAGAATTTTAAAAATTCGGGATTATTGGGATAGAATGAATACATATTTTACATGATAATATATGAGTTGTGCTTTTTTTTTCTTCTTTTTTTTCTTTTAAAGAATAGAATGGAATAGACTAAAACCTCCAACGGAGTATTTGGAGACAACACTTTGGGGAAATAATTAGGATTACATGAGGTCACAGAAGTGGAAACTTTAAGATGGTATTTATGCCCTAATAATAACAGACATCAAAGAGTTTGCTCTCACCCTCACTCCCCGTGCTTAGACCTAGGAAAGGCCGTATGAAAACATAGGGAGAAAGCAACCATCTACAAGCCAGAAAGAACGATGATGCTAAACACCAAATTGGCCAGCACCTTGACCTTAGATTTCCCAGGCAACTAGGAAAGAAATTTCTGTTGTTTAATTCGTCTAGTTTCTGGTGTTCTGTATGTCATCTTGAGCAGACTAATTTATGAACTGAGATAAAGTTTATGGTCTGAAATGAACTAAGTTGATTTCATATAAAAACAATAATATCAACACTTTTCAAAACCTTTGACCGTACTTGACATCTGTGGTGAAAATCATTTACATAAAGAACCAAGTAAAAGTTTCAGAACAAAAATATATATTACATATTAGGATAAAAACTCCCTTAAGAGAAAAGTAAGAAGATGGAGATGACAAAGGGAAGAAATCTGTGAACTTGAAGAGAGAAAAAAGGGAAATATTCACTTTGAAAAGTTCACACAGGGGAAAAATTACCAAAGTTTTAGATATAAATAATGGGAGTTATCGGAGGAGGAGGGGGAGGAGGTAGGGAGAGAAGATTGGGTCAAATAAGTATTTAAGGCAATAATGGAAAAAAAAATCTCAGTTTCGGGGAAAAACAAAGCTTTAATTCTTTTAAATCTTAGAAAACATCACACAGGATAAATTTAAAGAATATGCCTAGATACATTATAATAAAACTACTGAAAATCAAAATTAAAAAGGAATTATTGAAAATACAACTCCTAGACACAGACAATGATGAGGTGATGGCTAGGATGGGAGAAGGAGTGATGGCTGGGTGAAGGTGGGAAAATTGGAAGAAAATGCAGACATCTGTAATAATGACAACAATAAAAATAAGGTAAAAAAAGAAAATATTGAAAATGCCTATTAAAAAACAATCTATACACTGGGGAGAAATTATAGAGGTTATCTTTAAAATTCTGAAAGAAAATAATTTAATCAGAAAATTTAAACAATAGATGATATTCTTTAGGCTTGAAATTCTTTAGACATTCTCAGATTGAGGGAAATCAAGAGGAATTATTCCTAGAATGCCTGTTCCATAGGCAATATTAAAGGAAATTGTTCAGGCTGAAGGGAAGTGACCTCAGGATACTTGAATCTTTTTCAGTTCAGAAAGAACAGCAGAAATTTTAAATAGTTGGGTTAATACAGAGATCTGTTTGTTTTCTAATCTTTAAAATTTGTGTGATTATTTAAGCACAAATGAAAACTTTATTATGGTGGAATTGTCAGTGTATGAGATGTGATATGTGACAATAGTAACATAAAGATTAGTAGAGGATATAGAGGGACCTACATTTTTCAAGTTTTTTAAATTTTATATGAAGTGGTGCAATATTAGCTCTGACTAGAATGTGGGTAATTAGGAATGCATATTAAAATCCTTAGAGCAACAGCTAATTGAATAATACAAAGAAATATAGCCTAAAAGCCAACAAATAAATTAAAATGGGATATTAAAAATATCCAAATAATAGATAAACAAACAGAAAACAAAGTCATAACAAAAAAGCAAAACACAGAGAGGACCAATAGAAAAATGTATGTTAGAACAAATCCAAGTATTGTTACAGTTAAGTTAAAGCAGGAGATTGAAAGAATAGATTTTAAAAAGAGACATATTTGTTTTAAATATAAAACATAGATACTTTGGGTGGCAAAGATGGTGTATTAGTTTGCTAGGGCTGCTGTAACAAAGTACCATGTACTGGGTAGCAAAACAACAAAATTTATTATCTCGCAATTCTAGTGGCTGGAAGTACAAAATCAAGATCATGGCAGTTGGGTTCTTTCAAGAGCTATGAGGGAGATATCTGTTTACCTCCTCTTACCTTGGCTTATAGATAGCCATCTTAAAGTTCACATTGTATTCTACCTACATGCATGCTTATGCCCAAATTGTTCCCTTATAAGGAGACCAGTCTTATTGGATTAGTGGTCCAGATTACTGCAGCATGGCCTCCATTCTATTTATTATATCCTCAATAGTCCTTTTTCAAAATAAGGTCATATTTTAGATATTGGAGGCTAGAACTTCAACATACAGAATTTTGAGGGTACACAATTCAGCCTATTAGAGAGGAAAAAGTTATAACCTGAAAATAGTAAGCAAGAGAAGAGTGATGTTCCTATTTTAATAGCAGTTAAACTAACTTCATATAAGAGTGTTATTATAGACAAATATGGACACAATCCATAATAAAAAAGGGGAGTTCATCAGGAATATATCACAATTACCAATGTGTTTTAACTAATTAATAAAGACTAAAAGTACATGAAGCTAACATAAAGTAAAGGCAGAAATAGACAATAGCACAATAATAATATAGTTGAAAATTTTAATACCCTTATCATAGCAATTGATTGATATTACTAGAAAAAAAATCTATAAAAAATCTAAACAGCACAATCAATCTCATGAACTAATTGAGATTTATTGAACTTTACATACAACTAAAGAATACACATTATTTTTATATGTACATATAGTACATTCACCAAGACAGACCATGTTAGAATCATAAGTCAAGTTCTAAAGAATCCAAGTCATAAAGCATGTATTTTCTTACCAAAATTTAATAAAATTAGAATCCAATAATTATGAGTTAGGTGGGAAAATGCCAAATATGTAGAAATACATAATGCATAAGGATAAAGATCACAAAAGAAAATAGAGAATTTGTTGATCGGAATCACAATAAATTAAACTAATCAGAATGTTGTATATTGCTATAAAGTAGTGGTGGGGAACATTTTTCTGCCAATGGCCATTTGGATATTTATAACATCACTAAAGGCCCGGTGCACAAAATTCATGCACGGGAGATGGGGGGTCCCCTCAGCCCAGCCTGCACCCTCTCCAATTCAGGACCCTTTGGATGATATCCCACAGTCTGTTTAGACATGATCACGGGGATCAGACCTAAACTTGCAGTCAGACATCCCTCTCACAATCCTGGACCATTAGATCCTAATCACTCACCTGCCTGCCTACCTGGTTGTCCCTAACTGCACCCACCAGCCGCTTGATTGCCCCTCACTGCCTCTGCCTGCCAGCCTGATTGCCCTAACTGCCCCCCCCCACCCGTCTCCCCTGCTCTGGTCTGGTTGCCCCTAACTACCTGTGGCTGCAGGCCAGGTCACTCCCAACTGCCTCCTTCCTATCAGCCTCATCACTCCTAACTGCCCCCCTGCTGGCTTGGTCACCCCCATCTACCTCCCCTGTTGGCCTTGTCACTATCAACTCCCCTCTCCCCCATCGGTCTGTTTGTTCCACTTAGCCTGCTTGTTCAGTTGTTTGCTCATCCCCCACTAAGGACCCCTGCCAGCCTGGTCACCCATGCAGCCTGCTTGTTTGGTCGTCATTCACTCACCTACCTGCCGGCTTGGTCACCCCACACAGTCTGCTTGTTCAGTCATTTGGTCATTTCTCACTAACCCCCCTGTAGGCCTGGACATAGGCAACCATCTTGTGAGGGTATGGGGGTTAATTTGCATATTTCCTCTTTATTTATAGGATTTGTGGGTATACAAAATTATCAGCTTAAAATTAGTCTACTATAGTTGGTTAAACATTTAATTAACTCACTCCTAATGCCTTGGCAGGGCCAGACTAAATGATAAGGCCTGCACCACCCCTGCTATAAAGCAACACTTACAAGAAAATATATTCCTTTACATAATAATATTAAAAAATAAGAATATCTGAAATCAGTGGTCTGAAGAAGCTAGACTAAAGAAAATAGAAGGATACCCAAATTAGGTAGAAAGGGGGAAAATGATAAAAATGAGAGTACAACAGTGAAATACAAACAAACAAACAAATATAAATTAGTAAAATAAAAAGTTGTTCCATGCAAAGTCTAACAAAAATTACAGTTCTTTAGACAGGCACACCAAGGAAAAAAGAGAGAAAGAACATGATTCCAGAGAGAAAATGGCATTCTAACTTCAGATCATATCAATATTAAAAGAATAATTAGCAAAGATTATTAGCAAATATATACTAATAAACTTGGTAAATTAGGTGAAACAGACATATGAAAGTACAGCTTATCAAAACTGACATAATAGTAAACAAAGAACATACATACATAACCCATATATACATAGAAACTAGGAAGTGATGTCCAGGAGGAAGGGGGTTTGGGAGCTGGGTGGAGGTGGGCAAAGTTGGGGGATATAGGGGCATCTGTAATAGTGTCAACAATAAAAATAAAATTTAAAGAAAGGGGAAATAAAGATCATAATATCCTTTATCAATTAATCACATTGTATTTATTCAGTAAAAACATTCCCCAAAATAAAATCCTAGGCTGAAGTATTTTTCATGATGAATTCTATAAATCATATATAGAATATAGCATTCCATCCTGTAGAGCTGTTTTCATTAATAAATGAGAGTTTATTGACCAATTGCATTAAAAAGGCCAACATAGAAATAATACTAAAACCTCATAAAGATATTATAAAGATACATAAAAAATAAATTACAGATCAATACTACTCATGATTAGAGACACAGATATTTTCAGTTTAATTACAGATAGACTGAGATAAACATTTTTATTTTAAAAAATGTGTAATTTGAATCAAATGTGTGAGTGTGTGTAAGAGGGTGTACTGAAAGAATTTAAGGTTGGTTGAACATTAGATAATGAAAAAGCGTAATTCACCTACTAACAAAAAGGGCTAAATTCACATGATTATTTCAATATATGCAGAAAAATCATTTAACAAAATTTCACATCTGTGCATGAGAAACCTCTCAGTAAACTAGGAATAATAGTAGAAAATTTATTTATAAAGCCCATCTATGAAAAACATACAAACAATATTTTATTAAATTCTGAACATTATTTATCCCTGAGATTAGAATTCTCATGGTCCAGGGATAATATATATAAGCAAAAACTTATAATGCATTTTTCATGGGGTTTAACATATTTGGGATTTTGATAAATGTGTGTGATTTTATTTTCTTGTGTTGTCAGATTAAATAATCTGCCGAGACCGGTTTGGCTCAGTGGATAGAGTCTCGGCTTGCGGACTGAAAGGTCCCAGGTTCGATTCCAGTCAGGGGCATGTACCTTGCTTGCGGGCACATCTCCACTGTGGAGCGTGCAGGAGGTGGCTGATCAATGTCTCTCTCTCATTGATGATTCTGACTTTCTCTCTCTCTCCCTTCCTCTCTGTAAAAAATCAATAAAATATATTAAAAAAATAATCTGAGCATGGACTTTTCATTGTGATTTGTGATAAGAAAACAGTATGTACACTTATAGAGAAAATAATTTTCCAGAACCATAGAAAAGCATTTCAATCTACAGAAGCTGCTCTCAGTCTCTTAGCAGGCTCACAATTCCACTTTGCAACTCCTGAAGACAGTGTTTCAGTAGGACACAACATTGTTGTAAAATCAATGGCACAGGTGTTCACCACAAACAGTGTTTTTTTCTAAACAATCATTGTAAGAAGTATTTTTTTGAGTGAGTTCATTCTTGCTTCAATCTGCAGTCACTTGAAAGCCATTACCCTATTTTCTGCCAAGGATTAAAATATGTGGAGGGCCCTTGAGTCTCATGAATTATCCTAGTGAATCAACAGAAAGTGTTTTCTTTGTTTGTTTGTTTGTTTGTTTTTTTGGGGGGTGGTAGGAGGGAGAAGGTGTTTTCATAATTGTGAACCATAGGGAAAATTCCAATTGTGAACAAATGCCTCCACAGTCTCCTTTCTACTGGAGTAGAGCTTAGGATGTATACATAGTTGTCAATAATAATTAAAATTTACCAAGGAAGTCTAACTCACATATTAGTAGGAAAACAAATATTTGTCCAATAAAAAAATAAAGGCTTAAATATCTACTATATTATATGGTATTTCTGAACAAAATAAGCCTATGATTACATCTATATCTTCAGAAAACTATGTAACAGCATCATTAAAAAGACTATCTCTGGGTTTTGCCTGGTAATCTTATTTTAATTCTTTATTTTTGTTACTAACTGTATTTGCCAAATTTTTTATGATCAATATCTTTTTATTAAGAGAAAATAGTTTTAAAATTAATTTCTAATTTATGAAAATAGTTTTAAAATTAATTTCTAATTTATCATAAATAAGAGAGTAGAAAAATGAGCATTCAGCCAATAATGAGTGGGACAATTTGTTGGCTAAAGGAAAAATTGAAGTTGATTCTCATATTAAAAAAAACATAAAAAATAAATCACTTTCTTAAAATAATTTTAAATGTAGACAATTTAATGTGGCAACTAGTTGAAGGCTCAATTGAAAAGCTTTTGGATATAAGGAAACATTAAAATTATAAACCTATTGATGAAAAACCCCAAGAATATATTGATAGATTGGGTATATTAGAAATAAAATATGTTCATAAACAACATAAAATTAGTTAAATGTAAACTCTAGATAATTTTTATATCTAATAACTATTATAAAACAATAAGAAAAACATAAATCTTTGCATAGAAAATAAGCAAATGTCTCCTAGTTGCCTATAGGAACTCTTTACAAAAGAGAAAACTCAAATGGCTAATATGTATATAAGAATGTTTATACTTACTAGAATCATTCAAATTAAAACATCAATGAGAAACCATTGCAGCATTATTCATGGTGGCTAAGACATGGAGTTAACTAAAGTAATAGAGGATTGGATAAAGATGTAGAACATATATGCAATGGAATACTATTCAGCACAAGAAAGGAGGAAATACTGCCATTATGACAACATGGATGGATCTTGGGAATATTATGTTAGTGAAATAAGTCAGTCAGAAACAGAACCATATGATTTTACTCGTATCCTATCTACTAAGGAGGAAATATGTTAATTGATCCTCATACCATTGCAAAGATGGCAGCGCCCACAGCCAATGAGGAGGGAATATGCTAATTGATAGTCCCACCTCAAAAGATGGCACTGCCCACGGCCAATAAGGAAGGAATATGCTAATTGACTGCCTCTCCCTCAAAGATGGTGGTTCCCACAGCCACAAGATGGCTGCACCAAGTACCCTTAGCCCTGCTGGGTAGGAGGCTGAAGGCAAGGCCGGGCATGCCCCTAGAGGGGCCCAGCTTCTCTGCCTACCCGCCCATGGCCATCTGAGGCTCAGGTAATCAGGGCTGGTTGGGGCTTGTGCTACTGGCAGTGGCAGCAACAGAGGTGTGATGGAGCTTCAACTTCCCCTGATCACCGGGTTGCCTCCTGCCCCTGAGAGCTCCTGGACTGTGAGAGGTGGTAGGCTGATCTGAGGGACCCACCTCCAGTGCATGAATTTTCATGCACCAGGCCTCTAGAGTGGATTATAAAACTGAAATTCATGAACACAGACAGTAATATGATGGTTACCAGAAAGAAGAGGGATGCAGAGGGGGAAGAGGGAATAATATATGGTGACAGAAGATGGTTTGACTTTGGGTGGTAGGCATATATGCAATATGTAGGTTTGTGTCATAGAAATGTACATTTGAAATTTATATGAGTCTATTAACCAATGTCTTCCCAATAAGTCTAAATTTAAAAAAGACATAAAAATGATTTTTAAGAATAATGATTTATATAAAAAGTTCATATTCTGAAATAGAACAAATAAATTAAAAAAATTAGTCACACAGAATAGCCCATATTGTGTTAAATATATAATATGTGATATAATATAATTGAAAAATACTTTAAATTATAATGCTTCATTTCACTTTGTTGAGGTTACATCTGATGTACAGAGGCAGGGATAACCATCAGCACTAACTGAAGTCTTACAACCACTTGCTGCCCTAAGCATATTTTATGAGCTGTCTCCTCTAATTCTCATAAAAACCCTATTAAGCAAGAACCATTATTTTCTCCATATTATAGGTGATACTTAAAAATATAATAGACTCTCCAAGTTTATTCAGATAATAAAGAGTAAAACAGAATTCAAAACAAATGTGTCTCTACTACTCAGGTACTTGCTTTTTTATCATTCTGATAGTTTATTTTTTTTCTTTATTAAGGTATTACATATGTGTCTTTATGCCTCCATTGCCCCTGCCCACCTCCCAACTCATGCCCTCACCCCCCTGTTGTCTGTGTCCATTGGTTAGGCTTATACACATGCATACAAGTCCTTTGGTTGATCTCTCCCCCTTACTCTTACACTCCCCTAGCTTCCCACTGAGGCTTGACCCTCTGATTGATGCTTCTCTTTCTCTGGATCTGTTTTGGTTCATCAATTTATGTTGTTCATTATATTCCACAAATGAATGAGATCACGTGATATTTATCTTTCTCTGACTGCCTTATTTCGCTTAGCATAATGCTCTCCAGTTTCATCCTTGCTGTTGCAAATGGTAAGAATTCCTTCTTTTTTACTGGAGCATAGTATTGCATTGTGTAGATGCTCTATCCACTGAGCCAAACCAATTTTGGCAGCATTTATTTTTTTACTAGAGGCCTAGTGTATAAAATTTATTCACAGCATGGGAGTGAGGTGTCTCTCAGGCCAACTTGTGCCTTCTTGCAGTTGAGAGCCCTCAGGGGATGTCTGACTGATGGCTTAGGCCCACTCCCCAGGGAGCACACTGACCACCAGGGGGCAGCTCCTGCATTGAGCATCTGCCCCCTGGTTGTCAGTGAACATCATAGCGACCGGTCATTTCATTCTTGGACCAAAACTATCTCTCTAACATCCCCTGAGGGTTCTGAGATTGTGAAAAAACACAGGCTAGGCCAAGGGACTTCACTGATGCATGATCTGGACTGGGACTGGGGAGGGAAGCAGAAGGTTGACCAGTCAAGGAGGGACAGCGGGAGGGCTCCAGAATATGTCCAACCTATCTCTCTCAGTGCTGATTGGTCAGATACCAGCAGCAAGCTAACCTATCATTTGGAGCATCTGCCCTCTGGTGGTCAGTGTACATCATAGGGAGAGGTTGAGCAGCCTTAGCATATAATTAGCATTTTATGCTTTGATTGGTTGAATGGCTGACCAGACAACCAGACACTTAGCTTTTATTATATAGGATTTGACTCTGAAGTAAAGAATCACAGCAAGAATAAAGAAATGGAACTATATAAAACTAAAAACCTTCTATACAGCAAAGGAAACTATTGGTAAAATAAGAAGGCAATGTATGTTATGAGAGAAAATTTTTGCAAAACTATCTGATAAGAGGTTAATATCTAAAATTTTAAAAAAGTACTTATACATTTAGGAAAAGAAGAAACTAGCAAAATCACCCCAAACTATCTTATTTTAAAAATGGGAGCAGGCCCAAGTGGTGGTCAGTGGTTGAGCATGGATCTATGAACCAGAAGGTTATCGTTTGATTGGGGTATGTGCTGGGGTATGTGCTCAGGTTGTGGCTCAATCCCCTGTGTGGGCTATGAAGGAGGAAGCCAATCAATGGTTCTCTCTCATCATAGATATTTCTATATATATATCTCTCTCTCACTCTATCTCTCTGAAATTAATAAAAAACATATTTAAGAAAAAATGGCCCTACCCAGTTTGGCTCACTGGATAGAACTTTGGCCTGCAGACCAAGGGGTCCTGGGTTCAATCCTGGCCAAGACCAAATACCTTGATTGTAGGCTTCTCTCCAGCCTGTGCCCTGGTCAATGGACGAATGGATGCAGTTGATGTGTGTGTGTGTGTATATATATATATATTTAAAAGAGTGTACAGGAGGCAGCTGATGGATGATTCTCTCTCAGATGTTTCTTGCTCTCTATCCCTTTCCCTTTCTCTCTGTAAAAAATCAATAAAATATAGATATTTTAAGAAAAGTATATTTAAAAGATATTTAAAGATAAATATATATATACTTTTAGTATTCAGTCATGAGAAAGAAGGAAATTTTGACATATGCTTACTTTTTTTCTCAGATTCAACTTTGTTTTTTGCCTTTCTAATACTCACTAGCACAAGTAAGAGTTAGAAAGCTGGTGAAGTAAAGCAATGTTGACTCAAAAACCAATAATTACGGTTTTATGTTAGTTTGTTTCCCTATAGGACAATTAACTCTATGAGTCCAAGAGGATGCTTACTGACTTTCAATATTTCTAGAATCAAGTGCACTGGCTCACACAGTGAGCAGTCCACATGCTGTCCTGTCCTTTTCTACTTGGCTCTAATTAATTCTTGAAATCTCATTTCAGGCGTTAGCATGTGTTAGTTTCCTCTGTTCCAGTAGCACTCTCTGCTGTTTATTATAGTACCTCTATTCTTCTGTATTGTGATTACTTACTGTGTCATCTATTGGGTCTAAAATTCCTAAAGGCACATTGTCTTCTCCTTACACCTTCAAACAAGGTATCTCCAATACATCGTAGAGTACCTAACCCATATGTATTGTTTGGCTAGGGCTGCCATAACAAAGTAGCACAAACTGGGTAGCTTAAGCCACAAAAATTTATTGACTCACAGTTCTGGAGGCTAAAAGTCTAAGATCAAAACCTTGGCAGGTTTGGTCCTTCTGAGGACTTTGAGGGAGGGATTTTCTCCAGACCAATCTAATTAGTTTGTAAATGGCCATCATCTGCTCTAACTGGTTTGGCTCAGCGAATAGAGTGTTGGCCTACAGACTCTAGATTTGATTCCGGTCAAGGGCATGTACCTTGGTTGCAGGCACATCCCCAGTAGAGAGAATGCAGGAGGCAGATGAATCAATGTTTCTCTCTCATCAATGTTTCTAAATCTCTATCCGTCTCCCTCCCTCTTTGTAAAAAAATCAGTAAAATATATTTTTTTAAAAAAAGTAAATGACCATCATCTTCATGTAGTGTTCTTCCTGTATCTTTACATCTTCCTCTGTACATCTCTCTGTGTACAAATATATCCTTTATATAAATTCATGCATCATGCTGGATTAGGGTCAACCCTAATGATCTCACTGTAACTTATTACTTCTGTAAAGATTCTCTCTCTCAATTAGGTCACATTCTGAAGTACTGCATATTAGAACTTCAACATATAAAGTTTGATGGGATGACAATAAACCCATAACACAGAAAGAGATATGTGTCAAATCAGTGAGTGCATGAAAGAATAGCACTTATAAAACTTACAAAATTTGCTTTCATTGTCTAACTTATATGTGTTCCCCAAAAGACTGTGAGCTTCTTTAGAATAAAACTAGAGGCCTGGTGCATAAAATTCGTGCACTGGGAGGTAGGGGGAGGAGGGCTGTCCCTTAGCCCAACCTGCACTGTCTCTAATCTGGGACCACTTGGGGGTTGTCTGACTGCCTTTTTAGGGATTGGGCCTAAACAGGCAGTCAGACATCCCTTTCACAGTCCAGGACTGCTGGCTCCCAACTGTTCACCTGCCTGCTTGATTGCCCCTAACTACTACCCTGCCAGCCCGATCGTCCCCAACTGCCCCCCCCTCCCGACAACCTGGTCACCCAGAAATGCCCTCCCCTAAATATTTCCTTTTTATTAGATAAGGATTTATCTTTAACATATTGGACAGCATTAACTGGTTTGGCTAGGGGTATAGAGCATCGGCCTGCAGACTCACAGGTCCCAGGTTCAATTTCAGTCAAGGGCATGTACCTTGGTTGGGGCCATATACCTAGTGGAGAGTGTACAGGAGGCAGCTGATTGATGATTCTCTCTCAGATGTTTCTTGCTCTCTATCCCTTTCCCTTTCTCTCTGTAAAAAATCAATAAAATATAGATATTTTAAGAAAAGAAATATTTAAGATTCTTCCATATCTGCCTGGCTGGTGTGACTCAGTGGTTGAGACCCCAGGCTGCCGCCGCTGGGTGTGGGATTGTGTCATGGGGGTGTGCGCACCTACCAGGCTGAGACTCCAGCCCAGGTGCCACTGCTGGGAGGGGATAGCTGTGGGGAGGGAAAGTTGTTTTTTTTTTATAAAGGGTCAGGAGGACCTCTTGGGCAGCATTCCGCCAGGCCTTTTACTCTGCAGGCTCTCAGCAGCAGCCCTCCCTGAGATTGGGGGACTTCGGTGGGGCTGAGAGGACTGGATGCTGCCATCTTGTGGCTATAGGTGCCGCCATTTTGTCACGGAGTGATGGTTAATTTGCATATTACTCTTTTATTTGATAGGAGGATTCATATCTCATTCATGTTTAAATTTGTAGTGCTGATAACAAAGACCAATACACAGTCAGTGATAAAAAATGCTTTATTAAATGAGTGATAAATGACCAATGATGCAAAAATATTTTCTGTAAAAATACTTCTGGAAGAATTTTTGTATGGGTTTTATTTAATGCTCTGTTCAATAATTGTTGTTTGTTGCTGTAGATTGCACATTCTCCAAACTTTCAGTGCCTTAGGCAATTTGGAAAAGATAACTGTGTGTCATTCAGACTCTGGAAGTCTAAATATTTCCATGACCTTACTATCTTATTGCCGTCTTAGAAATCAGCAATCATTTATGCTTTTGTGTCTTATTTTCATAGCACAGTTTTTTTTTATTTCTTTGATTTGTCAAAACACAGTGTTAAAAATAAAATGTAAAATGACTGTCAATGGAACCTGTCAGAGAGATATAAAATTGTCTTCAGGATGTAAATAGAAAGATAATGAAAAATGGGAGGCTGAGTGTGGGGATGGGGCTCAAAGGAAGAACTGATGCCAGTGTTGTTGGTTTGGTTTAATATGACCAGCTCAATTTTCATCAGAATGAGGTAGGTGAGTAGAATGTTAATTAGTTTTACAGTTTCTCTGATTTAGGATGTATAATCAGCATCAGTAGTAATAAAACAAGTAGAGAAAAAACTGCTCTGTGAAGAAATTCATGAATCTAAAATAATCTAATAAGATGAACATGGCTAATTATATTTCTTGGAAAGAACACAGCCAGGCTGAGTAACAGCCAGGGTGACCTAATGGATGGGGAGGGCTATGCCCACATTCCTATCTCAAGCTAACAAATTGCATTTATACTGCTTCCACAAAGCATTTTTCCAGAAACTTCTGAGTTATATGGATTGAGAGATTGAGGCAATCTTATGACTGAGTGTTTTTCTGAGTAATACAGAGTTGTAAAGGTAAATAGAAAAGCACACAAATAATAGAAAGCAAAATCCAAATTATCAATTAATTCATGAAATTTTGTTTGAAGAGATTTAAATTATAAAAGTATTTTTTTATTTACCCAGTAGTTACCACATCTGTCGCTCCTAATTCTTTGTGTGAATCCAATTGCTTTTTAAAAAATGTTTATTGTGGACATTATTATAGATGTTCTCCATTTCTTCCTGTTTGTACCCCTCTACCCAGATCCCACCCTCCCATCCTTCTGGCCCTCACCACATTGTTATCTGTGTCAATGTGCTATGCCTATATGTTCTTTGGCTAATCTCTGCCTTGTTTCGTCCTGTCTTCTCCCACCTCCTCTGTAACATCTGTCAGTCTGTTCCATGTATCCATGTCTATGGGTCAATTTTGTTTATCAATTTATTTTGTTCCACATATGAGATAATCATCCAGCATTTGTTTTTCTCTGACTGGCTTATTTTGCTTAGCATTATAATATTCAGTTCAATCCATTCTGTTGCAAAAGGAAAGAGTTCCTTCCTTTTTATTAGTATAGCCTTGTGACATTCCATTGTGTAAATCTACCACTACTTTTTATCCACTCATCTACTGATGGGCACTTGGCTATTGTAAGTAGTGATGCTATGAACATAGAAGCGAATATATTCTTTCAAATTAGTGTTTGGGGTTTCTCTGGATATATTCTCAGAAGTGGGATCACTGGGTCATAAGGCAGTTGCATTTTTTAATTTTTTGAGAAAATTCAATACTGTTTTCCATAATGTCAGTAGCAATCTGCATTCCCACCAAGACAAAGGTTCCCCTTTCTTCACATACTCACCAACATGTGTTTGTTGTTTTATTGATGATAGGCATTCTGACAGGTGTGAGATGATATCTCCTTGTGGTTTTAATTTTCATTTCTCTGATGAATAGTGAGTGACCTTGAACATCTTTTCATATGCCTACTGGCCATCTGTATGTCCTCTTTGGAGAAATGTCTATTCAGGTTCTTTGTCCATTTTTAAATTGGATTATTTGTTTTCCTGGTGTTGAGTTGTATGGGTTCTTTATATATTTTGGATATTAACCCCATGTCATATACAGTGGTATCTTGAGATATGAGTGCCCTAACATACGAGATTTTTGAGATACGAGCCATCAAGTGAGAGATTTTTGCTTTAAAATATGAGCAACATTTGAGATACGAGTAATCGCGCGGATCGGCCGGCTGCACAGGACCCACCAGTTTACCGTAACTCGAGTGTCTCAAAGTTTCCCACACCTCAAGGTTACAGAACGAATTAAACTCGTATCTCGAGGTACCACTGTATATCATAGGTGAATGTGTTCTCCATACAGTGGGTCCCTTTTCATTTTGTTGATGTTTTCTTTTGCTGTGCAGAATCTTTTTAGTTTGATATAGTCACATTTGTTTATTTTTTCCTTGGTCTCTCTTGCCCTGGGATATATATCTGCAAAAATATTGCTCCAAGTAATGTCTGAGATTGCTATCTCCTATAACTTTCCTTCTGCATGGGGCACTTACATTACTATTTATTATAGTGTAAATCTTCCAATGATGGATTCTTTTCAGCTTCTGTATATCTAAGAAGTCTTACTTTTAAGCCTGCTTTTAGGATTTTCTATGATTTTAAGTAATTTAGCTATGATACGATATTGTGTAGTTTTCTGTACATTTTCTTGTAATTTAGGTTGATTAAACTTCTTAAATCTATGGGTTTATAAATTTCACCAGATTTAAATTTTTTTCAGTTATTATTTCTTTTTGTTTCTATACCTCTCTTTCTCCTCTCATTCAGTGATTCTAATTATACATATAAGAGGATTCTTAAAGTTGGCTCATAGCTAACTGCTACTTTATTAATTTTTTGATTATTTTTTAAATTCATTTTTTACCTGTTTCCTTTTAGATAATTTTCAATGTTATATCCTTTCATTCACAAATCTCTTCTTTGCAATGTCTTATTTTCTGTTAATTCCAGTTAGTGTATTTTCCTCTCAGTAGTTTTAGTTTGATTTGCTTGATGTTAATTTGGATACTTTTTAAAGTATCTTTCATGTCTTACTCTTTGATATAAGTTTGGAACAAATAGAATACCGTTATAATAACTATATTAACGCCCTTTCCTATTCTTTGCCAGATTGCTTCTTAGGGCCTCTGTAATATGAAATTAAAATGCATTTATTTATTTATTTATTTATTTATTTATTTATTTATTTATTTATTTAATAGTCATTTATCATGTGCCTGTTCCATTCTACTCACTGTTCACATGTGAGACACATCAAGTGAACAAAAGAGAAAACATTCCTATTCTCATGGGGTTTTTATTCAAAAAACAGGAACTGACACTAATTAATTAACATAGAAAGTAAGTAAATTGTATTTCGGGATAGAATAAAGTGCGTATATCAGAGAGAAAATGAAAGCTACAGAAATAAAATCAATGTCCTTAGTAACGTGTTGGGGGAGAAGCAAGGAAAAGAAGGAATAGTTTGGAAGATACTTGGGGATTTATTATGAGGGATGCTCTTCAGCCATTAAGGAATATAAACAATCTGTAAAGAAAAAATACACTGTTAAGAGGAGTTGCTAAATGTTATGAACTAGATTGGCATAAATTTTCTCTGAGGGATTCACATAGAGATTGCAATTATTGTATGACTTTTGAAATGTTGAAGTAATCTTTCTTAAAGGTTTTCTCATGTTGATTACAGAAAAATGCACGGCCTTACATCATATACAAGCTACTTATACATTGCCATCACTGTTGCCCTGTAAGGTATATATTTTAATTTGTTTATAAATGAGGGAACTAAAAGCCAAGAATTTTATGAACTTGTCCAAATAGTAGATTAGGCAGAACTGGTGTCCAAGTTGGCTTGTTTCAAAAGTCAGTGCTTTGCCCTGGTCAGTGTGGCTCAATTGTTTGGAGCATCTTCCCATGCACCGAAGAGTCACAAGTTCATTTTGGCCAGGGCTTAGACCTGGTTGTGGCACCTATGAAAGACAGTCGGTTGGTTTCTCTCTCTCTCTCTCTTTCTCCCTTCCTCTCTCTAAAATCAATGAAAATACATCTTAAAGTGAGGGTTAGGAGGCAGAGTCAATGCTTTTACAGAAAATTATTTTGAACTTATTTATGATGCAGGATGTACAAACACTGTACCTTGTTATACAGATGTACAGAGTGCCCAAATGATGTTCCCATAACCTTTCATCTAAGTGTGTTTCAGAGGGTTCTCAAGGTGACTACTAAGCATCTCCAAGAATTTTGTTGGTTTATAATTTAGAAGTGTTAGGTGATAAGTCATTCTTTTTATGAAAGAGAATATGAAATGGGTTAGCTAACTGTAGTTATGGGCCAAATCCAATCACCAAATGTTTTTGTAAATAAAATTTTATTGGAACACAACCATGTCTGTTTGTTTTCTTATTGTCTTGGGCTGCTTTCCGCATACAATTGGGAAAGATCAGTAATTGTGGCAGATACCCAATAGCTTGTAAACCTAAAGTATTTACTGTCTTTCCCTTTTACAGTACAAGTCTCCAACTTCCTAATGGAGGATCTTACTTCTGTAAAGTCTTAGTGATTCTCAAATGCAGGCTTTAGATCTGTGCTGATTCTGGAGTCTGGGGGATTAATTAGGTAATTTTCTGACATCTTGAGCAACTGAGCCCCAGTGAGAGTTTCCTTTAGCAGGAAATGCCCTCCAGCTTCTTCTCCTTGAGGAAATGCTGCTCAGCCAATTGACAATTGCTACCCACTCTGCTCTGTGTTACTGAGAAAAGATAAAGAGGTAGTCAGAGGCCTGGGAGTCATTGTTACTATTCTTTTTACAGTTTCTAGTATATTCTTTATTAAATAAACTAACTCTAATGATGACAATTCCATGTTTGTCAACATGTTTGGAGCTAGATATTTAATAATAGCTAAAATAAAAACAAAGAATAGAATCACTAAATATTTTATGTTACATTTTGAATGCAGACCTGTAATTAACACATTTGTATAATTAAAGCACTTGTACGTAGAGAAAATAAAATTTTGTAATGTGACTTTTGGCATATTAGAAAATAATAGAGACTAACTCTAAAATTTTCATATGTCATTATATATTGAAGAAATGCTCATTTGGGACAAAAGAAGATTATGCTCTTTATTTTAAAAATATTTTTATTCTTTAATTTTAAATAAATTTTAGACTTAAATAAAAGTAGCAACGTTGTGAAGAGTTTTTTAATTTCCTCACCTAGTTTTTCCTAAGCTGAAGATCTGATACAGCCATCATATAATTAACAAAATCAAGAATTATTATCTGTATAATTTACTTAAATTTCACAAGTTTTTCTAGTGAGAATCTCTGAGCATCTTTTTCTCTGTTTAGAATTCTATCTTGCATTAATCTCCTCCAATCTGTGTAGTTAGTTCCATAGACTTTCCATGTCCTTCATAACCTTGACACTTTTGAAAAGCACTGGTCAGTTATTTTGACATAGATATATTTGTTTTATTTTGTAAGTGACAGAATGAAATGATGGATATCTGATGTCCCTCCCACTGGACAAAGAAATAACCTGCAGGTCTTTGGGGAGCTCCAAAAGCAAACGATGAAGATCATAAGTCCACTGGCTTATGTCTGGAGGCTCTTCTCCCAGAGATGATTCAAATGGAAAGAGATTGGAAAGCTGATAATCTTCCCAGTATTTACTTGAATACAATCTCTAAAATATTCAGATGGCAAATCAGAAACAAAGTTTTTTTTTCCTGTATCTAAATTCAATAACTCAGTATTGAGTTTAATAAAATGAACAATATTTTCCTAAGATTGAAATACAATAATTAACCTGATCAGAGAACAACACATTCATTAGAAAAGTCATATAAAAATGCATATGAAGATAATCTTGTGTTTGTATTCAGAGAAGTACCAATATCTTTAGATGTCTTATTCCCCCCAAGAATGGGAGCTTAAAGTTATTTAAACCACTATCTTTTAAGAAGACTGAGATTTTCAAAATAGCAATCCTGATGAAGTATAATGAGGTTCCCTCAAAGCATTATAATCATATTTTCATTTAGATGGGAAATTATAACTTATTGTTAAAAAATAAATGATAGCCATGAAATTTTAAAACAAAAGCATATGCATTAGAAAAAGACTATATTATAGAAAACAGACAATTAGGAATATATTTTCAATGACTCCTCTACCCTGGTGATTTAATATAGTAAATCATTATCCATTTGTTCCCTATTTTAAAAAGCCTAAACAATAAGTGATTTTTTTTCTCATTTAATATAAAATAAATTTTTGTCAAAGGGAGCCTGTTTGCCTAGTAACAAACAGCTTTACATTTTGTGTAATTAATCTTAACCTGTCAGGTGGCCAAATTCATTAATCAGCCATCTTCCTGCTGGAGAACTTGATTTTTAGATGAAGAGAGAAACAACAGAATGATGTCACATCTGCCATATTAATTTGCATTCTAGTGTGTCTGAAGAGAGATGCAATGCAAGGAGAGCATCCTCCTCACTGCTGTTCACAGACAGTAAACGCATTTTTTAAAAGCTGCTCCTCCAGGCAATTGAGAGATATGAAACTTTCCCTGTTCATGGGGAGGCTGTAATCTACCAAGAAGTGCAGACTTTAATTAGGTATAAAGAAATCTAAAAAGGAGGAACATAGAACGCTAAAAGAGCTCATTGGAATGTAAGGAAAACTAGAGATGTCATCTCAGGAGAAAGGAATGGAAATGTGGCCAGAGGAGGGGGCGGAAGAGGGTTCTTTATTGAGCTTGATCATGTGTTTGTGTAAAAACAATGTACTTACCACTAATGTTTAATTCTAAACTCGAAATGTCCCAAAACCATGTTAACACACTTTAAATGAAACATGATAACACATGATGATACTAACCTGTCTTTAATGACAGTAGCAGAACAGAATAAAAATAGAAGATAATACAAAAAATCCACCAAACTTTATGTAAGTGAAAAATGAAAATTAAGTTGGGGAAAAAGTGTAAGATTTTAAAACTATGTAAAAATCAAATCTATTGTGATAGGTTTAAGATGTTGGGAATTTTTTTAATAGGTCATTCAATAAGACTTTTTAAAATAACCATATTTAAAGTAGAAGATATATTACTAGATATATTTATATAAAACCAATCCATTAATCAGTAATTTTCTTAGGAGAAAATTCTAATGCATAGAAAAACAATTTTTTTTCTTTAGATCAAAATGTCATTTTAGAATCTAGAGGCAAAAGGGCAAAAGCAGAAATCTGAATATTTTTAAAAATTGACATTCAATTAAATAGTCCAGGAAAATGTTTAGTTTTTTAAAATTGTATGCTCCAAATAAGTGATATTTTAATGAGTTTCTGGTGTTTATAAATAAATGCTGATTGACAGGTTCAAGTGACCTTTATACATGACCCTTTTTAATTTTTTTTTATTGATTTTAGACAGGGAGAGGAAGAGAGATAGAAACATCAATAATGAAAGAGAATTACTGATAGGCTGCCTCCTGTAATGCCATGTTGGGGATCCAGTCCACAACCTTTGGCATATGCCCTGACCAGGAACCAAACTGTGACTTCAAATCTTGCCCTCTTGGTTAATAGGTTAATGCTCAACCACTGAGCTGGATGATGTATGACCCTTTTTGTTTGTCACTAACTTCTGTAAATTCCAAGTGACTGATGAAGTAATTTTGTTCTCTTAACTAAAGAGATGCAGTCATATCCTTCTGCCTATTATTAGTTCCTCAGTTAATTCTTTCTTTTTGGAATTTGGTAGCATATGTGGTTGTCAGGTGTTACTAGTAGAAGGAAGGTGACAAGACCAACTGGCGCAAATACAATTAAGGAAGTACCATTTATAAGCACTACTATTACATTGAAGGAGCTGTCTAACTGATATCCATAAAATGGCTTCAAGAATAAACACAATCTTCTTTATGGCTTTTCCCAAACAAAGTTGTGTACACTCAACAAAAGCCATGTGGTTCATTTTCTGGTTAAGTACTGGAATTTTCTGTGTCGTGTAGAACATAACTGGACTAGTGGGGAGTGTGTAGATGCTTTGTCTTATTCCCCAGCATTGATATGATTATTTCCAGGGATATTAAACAAACCCTTTAACAGAAACAACAAAATAGATCATCTAATTTTGCTAACTTTCTACAAAGTGCCAGAAGCATGCTCAGAGCTGGGTTTATGCAGAAATTAATACATATTCTTGCCTAGAACATACTCTGTTTACAAATGTAAAAATTATATCTGAAACACTGGTGACTGGGTAAACTGTTTTCCTAATTCAATAGTATGTAGTGAGAAAGAATCTATAATGTTAAACAACTACCCGTCATATAGTGTAAATGTGCTGTATCAGACTTCAATGCTGTGTAATTATTATTTTAAGAAGCATATTGTACGATCTTTGATATACAAGGGTTGTAGTTTCAAATATAAATCTGTATAATTTTTATATAATCAATGACACTGTGGAAATATCAATGTTAGAGAAAGGAAAATGAATAGAGAAAACACTTTAAATTGTAATTTCAAGGGGATACTAAGGCTAAGTGCATGGAAATGAGAACAAAGTTGACATTATTTCTAATGTGACATGTCCATAAAGCTCAAAGTTTTATCTTGTTTAGAAATTGATGCATACTTTGCTTCCATTAATGTCTTTCACACTTGAATAAATATCAAATGCTACCTAATCTTGCCAGAATTCTGCCTCATTTTCTCATTTTCTAAACTTTGAGTTTGCCAGAATATATCATGTCATTGTCTAGCTTTTGCTGAAATGCATCCCATACCGTTTCCTTTTTTCATTATTTCACATGTAGATGGGCTTTTGTGAGTGGCTTCAAACATCCCTGCTCCTTTTTGGGAACATTTTCTATCCCTTACACAATTTTAAACAGTACTTTTAGGTCATTTCCATAAAGCTACTTTAGTTAAGTCTAGTTTTAGTAGTAGTCTTATATGTAGTAGTATTATAAGTATGAAGTTTAACATGTCTAAGGTCTTTGTAGAATGAAAATATTACAACCACATAGTCAGCAAATGTATAAATCTAATAAAATGACTCTTTGAATACCAAACACCAATGTGTGTGTGTGTGTGTGTGTGTGTGTGTGTGTGCGCGCGTGCACGCCTTATTTTCTGTTATGCAGTGGATGTGAATGAAAAGGGGCCCACATCAAGGGAAAGATCACTACGCATTTCTTCTATCACCAGAGTTAAAGGTAATAGAAATAGAGGCAAGAAAAACACAGGAAAGAGGAGCAAAATCACTAGAATTTTAAGGAAAGATGACCCTGGAGTCCACTCTGGCTAGACCTGATATGAGTAGGATATTTAAGCCACTAATCAAGATAGCAGAAATGTAAGAAGAGTTGTAGTTGGAAAATGTTTTTCCCCTCATCCTTCTCTTATCTCTTATTATTACTAGATTTTCAAGTTATAATGTAAAAAGCAATGCATAATGACTGAGAAGCCAACACACTGTGGTGATGTGATAACCTGTGAGTCAGACAAACCTGAGCTCAGTTGGAGCTCTGTCCATGGCTCTGAGTAACTGTGGTGTAATGTTTTATTGGAGGTCCCTGATGAACACACTGTCTCATATTCAGACCTTTATGTAGTTCCTAATACATTGCTTCTGGGCCTGTTCATGTGATATATAAAATGAAATATTAGTAAGTGTGACACAAGCAGAATCTTCAAAAGCATTTGAACTCTGGTGCTGGTCTCCAAAGAAGCCCAAACCTTGTCATATGGGGAATCATGTAGATGTTCAGCCCCAGCTGCTATCAGACTGCACCCACATGAGACCCCAAATAAGAACTCCAGAAGCACTACCCAGCTGAGCCTTCCCAATCTACAGAAGCACGAGCATTAATAAATAATCAATGATTTAAACCATAGCATTTGGAGCTTCATTAATAAGCAGCAAAATACAACTAAAACAGCAACCTTGATCAAATTATAATGTCTATGAATAAGTTAAGATTATAGCTTTACATTTGACAGATGGGGCCAGAAACAAATCTGGGCCTCAGTAACTTTGATTTTAAATTACATCACTGTTTTGTTATTTCTGTTATTTAACTGATTGGAGAAGTATAAATGTGAAAGGCCACTTTCACAAGGACTTAACTTGAAGCCACATATTTTTTTTTCTGGTGGTGTTCCTGAGACGTCTACATTTTGAAATAGGAGTTAAAAGCATTACTCAAAAAATGTTCAGCAAGTCAACATTTGCTGATGAAGGCATGAAACATGATTATTATCCTTATGGGACTTGTAATCTAACAAGTTAGATATTAAAGAAAAATACTTAGTTAAGCAAAAGAAATAAATAAATAAAAATTAAAAAAATACACACACACAGAGAGAGAGAGAGAGAGAGAGAGAGAGAGAGAGAGATGGTGACAACAGTGTGGTGTTAGCCAGAGGGAAATGGGATGGGAAGTAGGTGGAAGTAGGCCAAGGTGAGGAAGAATGGGACTGAAGAGATTTTGCTTGGGACAATGGGCATATGATGCAGTATGTAGATGATGTTTTATTTCATAGTACACTTGAAAACCATGTGGTTTTGTGAACCAATGTTGCCCCCATAAATGCAATAAAAATAAATAAGAAAAATAATAATATAAGTAATAGTTTATTGAATGTGCACATCTTGATTTGATAGAAGTCAGATAAAGCTTTATTCTTCTCCCACAACTGATATTAAATACATTTTGTTGAATCATTCTTCCCTGGTCATTGATAGTATCTCAGGTAGATCCACAAATGTGAGGTCTGTTTATGCTTGAATAGTCTCATTTCAGACATTAGGAAGCCTTGTCCACTAAAAAATCACAAATCCAATTCAAAATTTCACATTCAATCATATGCAATATAGTATTTCTCCCTTTTTACTCACACAACTTTTTTTCAATTTAGTCTGCTGTTTCTGGATCTTCTGGAATTTGGACTATGGAAAAGAGAATTTGAAGGAAGAGTTAATGGCTTCAATGCTTATGCTGCTCTATTTGAGTCACTGGTGCCCTCTGTGAAGGGGATACTTTTCTCCAAAGAATATTTTCTTTGCCACTTCTAAGAAAGTACAACCAATGTAGGATCTCTTAAACAGCCTGCCCTATACATGTGAAAAATGTCATATTTAGTTCCATTGGTTTTCGAAGGCCCCACATTTGTTTTATTTCCCAATACTCAGAATTCATATGGAAACACAGACTTTCACTTTAGCTTTTTCCTTTAAATACATGGTGGCCGAAGCCGGTTTGGCTCAGTGGAGAGAGCGTCAGCCTGTGGACTGAAGCGGACTGAAGGGTCCTGGGTTCGATTCCAGTCGAGGGCATATACCTTGGTTGTGGGCACATCCCCAGTGGGGTTGTGTAGGAGGCGACTGATCAATGTCTCTCTTTCATCGATGTTTCTAACTCCCTTCCTTTCTGTAAAAAATCAATAAAATATAAAAATAAATTTAAAAAATAAATACATGGTGGAATATTCATAAGAAGCAATGGTTTCTTTTCTTTTCTTTCCTCTTTTTTTAAAATTAATCCTCACCAGAGGATATTTTTCCATTGATTTTTAGAGAGAGTGGAAGGAGAGGGAGAGACAGATAGAAACATGGATGTGAAAGAGACAAATCAATTGAATGCCTCCTGCATGTAAACCGATCAGGGTCGGGTAATCCCTTGACCGGAATTGAACCTGGGACCCACAGGCCAACACTCTATCCACTGAGCTAAACGAGCTAGGACCTTTTCTCTTTTTTGTTAACCCTCACCCAAGGATATTTTCCCATTAATTTTTAGAGAGAGTGGAAGGGGCTGGAGGGAGAGACACAGAGAGAGAGAAACCTAGATGTGAGACACATTGATTGGTTACCTCCCGAATGTGCCCTGACCAGGGCCGAAATGCAACTGAGATAAGAGTCCTTAGTGGAAATCAAACCCTAGGCCCTTCAGTCCTCTGGTGATGCTCTATCCACAGAGCCAATTGGCCAGGGTTCACTTTGTTTTTTTAATCACCACCCTAAAAGGTCTTATTTCAGCTCACATTCCTTTTGTTTATTTTATTTGGTCATCTTTAGGAATATATTATTTCTATTAATGCCTATACATATATTTTGTTCATGATTCAGTTGCATTGCAGTATTCAGTGCCTTCAAAGTACTCAATTCTCATTAATATTGGAAGTGATCAAATGGAGTTTGTACCTTGGCATTGTGGAAGAAATTTTACTTTTTTGTTGAGAAGAAAGGGAATCTCTACTCAATAATTCTTAAAATCTTTTTTCCTCTTCTTTTTTTCTCCTAGAGTTTGGTGCTGAGGGTTGATGGTCGAAGAATTAACATGAATGCCTGTTAGTAAGTCCTACAGCTCTCCTGAGAATATGAGGTTATAACTTTATTATTCTAAATTTTAGCCTTCAGTTGAAATTTCAAGGTATCACTTTATATTATATTTCAGTGTCACAAAGGTTTTATGAAATATGATCATGAGAAAGGTTTAATTTATATTGTGAAGCCAGTGAAGGTCTTTCTGAAGAAGTAAGATTTGATCTCAGAAATGAAAGGTGATTTGGAGTTACCGAGGAAGAGAAGGTGGCTTCTTCTGGGGGCCCTAGCCTGATTGCACAATGAAGTTTAATGTGGGAGAAAAAGGGGAGTGATATGAATTGTGGTTGTTGCTAAATGGAGAGAAAATTGAAGCAGTATGATCAAATAAGTAGCTTTCCCTATTGTCTAGACTAGAGGTATAATGGTAAGTACAATGGGGGTGAAGACAATTGGTTAGATTTAAAAAATACCATGCTTGTAGAATTAAAGACACATGCAATGGAATGGATGTGGGATGTAAAGAGGACTATGTTAGTAATAACACTCAGGTTTCAGAAGTCAGCAATATACACATGAAAATGCCACTTGCTGAGATGATCAAAATAGTAGGAGGTAGTAGGAGACTAAGAATTGGGTTTGAATGGGCTATGAATCATGCAAATGATGATTTTACAAGTCTAGAGTATAAAAGATTCAGGGTTGTGAGAATTTGAGGCCGTGAATACATTCCAGGTAATTCTAATATTAATTAATTGGGTCGAGAAAAGCTGGCAAAGGCAGGTAAAAATGCAACAGTAGAATTAATGGAGGAAAACTGGTATAATAGTTCAGTGCTAAGAGTGCACCAGAGAACAAAAGGGTGTTAATTGGACTTGGCAACTTGGAGGTCAGGAGTGGTCTATTGTGAGCTGATTGGATAAATGCTGGAGGAGGAAGCCAATAGTCTTAACAGTTGGAAACTTCCTTCTCTTTCAATAAGGAAGAGTGTGAGTCAGAAGGGAAACTCAGACTCTTCATAAATGTTACAGAATGAATTCACTGACTGGAAAATAGATCCTGACAGATCAAGGACTGTTTCCATTTTATATTTTCTGATTACCTTTTAAATACACATGTATTTGTCAAAATACACTTGCTGATTTCTGTTTCTTTTTGTGTATATGATGTTAGTGGTGAGCTGGAAAGGTGGCAAAGCTTATTGAATGTCTACTCAATCCTGTTAAAAGGTAAACTGATTTTTTCTAGGTCTGATAACCATGAAATTCTATTTGTCCTACTACTTATAAACTATAGAGAAACACAAATGCCTCATTGCCTCCTTTTATTTGCTCAGAAGGATGAGTAGGAGCATTGTAGTGACTACCATTATCCAAGTTAATGAAACACATTATGTGACATAAAGAAAAACGATCAATTGCCCTGCCCTCTAAACTGGGAAACAGGTGCTGAGTACTTGTAGCTGAAAATCTTGTCATTTCTTTGAGGGCATGATAGAGTCACATACACATAAAAAATAGCTATATAAAATGAAAAAAAAAGTTAAAACAATTCTGTAGAACCCTTTAATTAATGCACAAAACTGAGGTCAGGAATAACATCATCTTGTCCTAAAACAAAGTGATAGATGAAAATGGTGGTCCAGAATTGTAATTGACATTGTGAAAAATCTAAGATAGATTTTATAGTTATGAATTTTTAATGTTTATAGTGATTTAAGGAGACAGTTTCAGGTTTTATTTTATCCTTTCATGTTTGGCAGAACTACTATGGTTGTTTCATGTCCCCAAATATGTCTTTTAGTTGTTTTGATGGTCTAGTCATGTCATGTGTCAAGTTTTAAGGATAAGGTACACTTGACATTTAAATAATTTCCCATCTCTTTCATTTCATGTGGTTCCCTTTGACTTCTTCTGGGGGTCCTAGCCTAAGGCACCCAGTTCTCTGGCACTGTGTTATCTCTTTCAGGAAGTTCCCTGTGGCACCAGGTCTTTCAGGTGCTAATAGAGAAACTTTGAAAGCATATGGACTTGGTCTTCCCCTCTTATTAGCTAAGGTAGTGGTTGGCAAACTGTGGCTCCCAAGCCACATGTGGCTCTTTGGCCTTTTGAGTGTGGCTCTTCTACAAAATATCATGTTCAGAAGTGCACATACAGTGCTATTGAAACTTCGTGGCCCATGTGCAGACGTTGGTTTTTGGCTCTCAAAAGAAATTTCAATTGTTGTACTGTTGATATTTGGCTCTGCTGACTAATGAGTTTGCTGAATTTCTCAGAACTTTTATTCTTCATCTGTGAAATAGGGCTAATAATAGTCCTAGATACCTCATAAAATTATTGTGAAAATTCAATAATTTGTAAGCAACTTGTAATCCATGAAGAAATAAGAAATAAGAATTTTCAGTTATTTTAATTAAATGAGATATTTCTCATGCTAAAGTGAGAAGGCTAACCCCTATTTTATAAAACTATTGTTTGAAATTCTCTGCTATTTAGACAGTCCCTTATTCTATAAAGTCAACTCTGCTATTTTTTAGACAGCTCCTAATTCTGCCACAATAACTTTGCCACCAAGACTGGTTTGGCTCAGTGTATAGAGCGTCGGCCTGCGGACTGAAAGGTCCCAGGTTCAGTTCCAGTCGGGGGCATGTACCTTGCTTGAAGGCACATCTCCAAGTGTGAGGCGTGCAGGAGACGGCTGATTAATGTCTCTCTCTCATCGATGTTTCTGACTTTCTATCCCTTTCCCTTCCTCTCTGTAGAAAATTAATAAAATATATATATAAAAAAAGAAAAAGAACTTTGCCTTCTAGCCTGCTTCAGTGATAAAGAAGATAACTTAACTGTCTGTCTTTATAGATCAGAGACTAGACACTCCTATGCTCTTATGCCATGCCAGTGTTGTTTTCAAGGCCACAAGCTTCCAGGGAGATAACTACTAAGCACACAAAGGACTGGCTCTTTAATAAAAAGGAATCTTCTGCTCATTGCACGGCCCAGAATTTGAAACATTTTTCTCTCAGACCACGTGTAATGTTAATAAAGTATAACTCTGTTTCTCTAAGCATTGCTTGTTTTTTCTCCTGTCTTCTGTAACAAAACTGTACAGGATATATAGGACATGAACTCAGTGACCAGCTTGGCCAGGGTTTGAACACTCTCTGCATTAATCACAAGTTGTGTGAGCCAAGTTACTAAATGTCTTTAAGACTCTTTTTTGCTAACATGTGAATTGGTATACCATTATCTTCCCCACAAGACTATTGAGGTGGATAAGTGAGATTCTGCAGGAAATGTGTCTAATTCCACTTATTATGTACATGTATTGAGTTCTGGATCAAATTAATATATGTTGACTTCCTTTTGGAGGCAGGGAAGGTACCCCACCATCATTTTCAGTGAGTTGAACACTTTTTCCTTAATTCTAGGGTGTGGCTCCATTGGTGACAATTCATCCCTATTGTTCCAAAAGGAAAAATAATGTTTTGTTCTATTACTGGTACCACTGCTATTTGTACAGGGGTGTCTCCATTCTAGAGGATATCTCTTTAAAGATATACTATGCCTTAAATAATGTAAAATAATCACAAACATTCTGCAATCAATAAGCAAGATTCACTTAGAAGGAGAATTTTGCCATGCCACTCAAATAACATGTATAATACTTTATTTACATATAAAAATAATCATCTTCAATAAATATGTATGCATTAGATAGTCTTTTTTCTCGTCTGCTATATAGCTGGGAAAGTGATAAGGAGTCTCTGGCTAAAGTCACTGTTAAGGCATGAACATTTTCTCTTGATCCTTCCATCCCCATTCCCACCCCTGAAAACAAAATGAAAGAAGGAGTCACTTTCTCCCTCCTCCCAGGGAATGACCCTTTATGGAGGCAATCTAAACCCCTTCAGCAAAAGACACCATTACATTTTGTGATTGAGGTTTATATGAAAGGAATTACTTAACTTGGAAAAAAATCTTCTTAGACTCCCTGTTGCTTGGATTAAATGGAGTTACCCTCTTAATTTACTGGGGCTAAAAAGGAAAGTAATCAACTGTATCTTGGTTGCCTTTTCAGAGCCTGGAAAAATAGAGAAACATGTAAGTTTTTTAAGGGCAGATACTCAAGCTAATCTGACCCAGTTCCAGTGAAGAGAATGCCTATGGCTTAACAAGGGATGGGCACTAAAGTTTAGTTCCTGAGGAGTAGAGCAGGAAAGGCTGGATGAGCAAAGACTCAGGGAGCGGAGTCCATAGAAGAGCCTTCTATCATGCAGAATGCCAGTGTGCCCTGGAACTTGGCCTCAGATTGTATCAACCAGCAGGTCAGATGGCAGAGGACTAATATTCAATAGTGACACTCTGTGGCAATTGGCCTTCTCTCAATTTGGCACTTTAATTTGATGAAAAATAGAAATTACAAAGTACTTGCACCTTAAAACGATAAAGCAATTCTTACCAGTTTCCAAGATTTTTGACTATAACAAGGTCTTAATTACTTGGAAGTTCAAAGTTACCTATCATAAACTTATTCCTGCTAAGGAACTTCATTTTCTTCCTACACGGTTACTAGTAAACATTGTTTCATATTGCCCTGGCTGGTGGCTCAGTTGATTGGAGCATCATCCTGATAGGACACATACATAGGTTTCAGGTTCCATATCCAGTAAGGGTGGGTGTGGTACAGCAGACAACTGATCAATGTTTCTTTTTTTTAAAATATATTTTATTGATTTTTTACAGAGAGAAAGGGAGAGGGATAGAATTAGAAACATCGATGAGAGAGAATTGATCAGCTGCCTCTTGCATGCCCCCTACTGGGGATGTGCCCGCAACCAAAGTACATGCCCCTGACAGGAATCAAACCTGGGACCTTTCAGTTCACAGACCGATGCTCTATCCACTGAGCCAAACCGGTTTTGGTTGATCAGTGTTTCTTACCTGATGTTTTTCCTTCTCTGTCTTCTTTCCTCTCTCTTTAAAAATTAATAAAAATATATTCTCAGGTGAGGATTAAAAAGTAATTTAGCTTCCATATTTAGGTACTCTTTTTCAAACATGGACTTTGCACTGACCTCTACTGTGTTGTTCCCGTGAAAGAGTGCACAGTTAAACACAATGTGAATATGGTGTGATTTTTATTTAACTTCAATACAACGAGCCTTTTCTGAAACTGTAGAAAATCTGCACAGTTAGTTCAGATCAATCCCTCAAGTGTGGTTGAAGTAATTCTAAGGAAAAAGAGTACACATAACTATATCACATGCCTGAAGGGATACACAGTGGGACAAAGATATTGAAAACAACAAGTTCTTCCTTTTGTGGTTTAAATAAACAAAGGGGAAGAGTTCGAAAGACATAATTCTTTGCTTCCCTACCTCAGGCTTTTGAGTCACCAAACTGGTATATGAACCTGTATTAGCTGATGCTACAGCTTACTTTTTAAAAGAAAGTGACAAATGCTGTTAATGTAGGGAAGGGATTTACTGAGAATCCAGTCTCAAAAAAGTTGAGTAGACTATCCTTATTCAAAGACAAGTAAAAATGTATAAATAAGCATAATGTTACAAAAATAAATAAAAATATTGTTTCATTGAAATATATATATTCAGAGCACATGAAACCATATTTTATAACATTTAATCAAGCAACATTTTTGGGGAAAATAATTTGAATTTTCAAGAAAATCAAGACAAATAGCATACTCATGTTCATAGCAGTACTATTCACAATATCCAAGAGGTGCAAGCAACTCAAATATCCATCATGGATAAATGGATAAACAAATTTGGTTTATACACACAGTGGAATATTACTTATCTTTCAAAAGAAATAAAGTTCTGAACCAGGCTACAACATGGATGAACCCTGAGGAGATTATGCTAAGAGAAAGAAGCTAGTCACAAAAATCCAAATACTGAATAAATTAATGGACAGTATTCAAAGTTCTAGAAACAGAAGGTTGAGTGGTGATTGCTAGGCACTGGAGTTAGAGGAAAGTGGAGAGTTGTTTAATGCAGTGGTTGGCAATCCAAAGCTCGCCAGACACATGAGGCTCTTTGGCCCCTTGAGTGTGGCTCTTCCACAAAATACCAGAGCCTGGTGCAGTCTATTTTGAAGAAGTGGTGTTAGAAGAAATTTAAGTTTAAAAAATTTGTCTCTCCCCGAGACTGGTTTGGCTTAGTTGATAGAGCGTCCGTCGGCTTGCGGACTGACAGGTCCCAGGTTTGATTCCGGTTGGGGGCATGTATCTTGCTTGCGGGCACATCTCCACTGTGAGGCGTACAGGAGGTGGCTGATCGATGTCTCTCTCTCATTGATGTTTCTGACTTTCTATCTCTTTCCCTTCCTCTCTGTAAAAAAATCAATAAAATATATTTAAAAAAATTTGTCTCTCAAAAGACATTTCAATTGTTGTACTGTTGATATTTGGCTCTGTTGATTAATGAGTTTGCCTACCACTGGTTTAATGGATAAGAATTTTCAGTTTGGGAAGAGGGAAAAGATCTGGTGATTGGTACCACAATTAAAAATAAAGTTAACAGGGAAACTTAATGAAAATAAGAGGATAATATAATAAATTGCAAGAAATTATCAAATTAAGAAAATTGAAGAAATGTTGCTATAACAGAATCTATCCTATCTAATAGAAGTGTAATAAGCAAATTGACCATACCTCTGCTACACCCACAAGCCATGCCCACATGCCACACCCACAAGTCAATCAGGAGCCAATATGCAAATTAACCCAAACAAGATGGCTATGACCACAGAGAGAGCAGGAGGGAGGATTGGGTTGCCCCCAGTGATGGAGGAAGCCAAGCTCCATACACCCTGACCCGCCCAGTTTCAATTGTAGAAGATAAATAAATCCCAGATACCAAGGCCTCCACCTGGGTCACGGGGTGGCATGGCTGGCCTGTAACTCACCACAGGCCCCTCACCCAGGCCACCCCATGCCCCAAGGGAACCCCCACTCTGATCCAGGATACCTTTCAGGGCAAACAGCTGGCCCCCTCTTATGCACCAGGCCTCTATCCTATCTAATAAAAGAGTAATATGCAGATTAACCATCACTCCAACACACAAGATGACTGCCTCCATGTGGTCAAAAGATCCTGCTCCCATGTGGACACAAGATGGCCACCACAAGATGACCAGCAGGGGAGGGCAGTTCACAGGGACTAGGCCTGCAAGGGCGAGCAGTTGTGGGCAATCAGGCCAGTAGGGGAGGGCAATTGGGAGGGACTAGGCCTGCAAGGCAGGCAGTTTGGGGTGATCAAGCCTGCAGGGGAGGGCAGTTAGGCCTGACCAGGCCAACAGAGAAGGGAAGTTGGGGGTGACCAGGCCTTCAAGAAAGGGCAGTTCGGGGGGACCCAGACCTGCAGAGGAAGGCAGTTAGGGCTGACAAGTCCTGCAGAGGAAGGCAGTTAGGGGTGACCTAGCCCACAGGGGAGGGTAGTTACGGGCAAATAGGCTGGCAGGGGAGCAGTTAAGCATCAATCAGGCTGGCGGAGGAGTGGTTAGGGGGTGATCAGGCTGGCAGGCAGAAGTGGTTAGGGGCAATAAGGAAGGCAGGCAGGTGAGCAGTTGGGAGCCAGCAGTCCTAGATTGTGAGAGGGATTTCTGATTGCCTTTTTAGGCCCGATCCTACCTGGGCCAAAATGGGCAGTCAGACATCCCTCAAGGGGTCCCAGATTGGAGAGGGTGCAAGCTGGACTGAAGGACACACCCTCCCCATGCATGAATTTCATGCACTGGGCCTCTAGTATATATATAAAAAGCTAAGTGACCATCATATTGGAAACAACCGAACTGATGACTATACTGTGTGGGGCAAACAGGCTGGCAGGGGGATTAGTGAGGAGCAACCAAAAGACCAAGCAGCTGGCTGCATGGTGCAACCAGACCCACAGGGGGGACAGTTGGTGGCAACCAGGCCAGCACGGGGAGGCAGTGAGGGGAGACCAGGCTGGCAGAGTGGAGCTGTTAGGGTTGACAAGGCTGGCAGGGGGCTGCTGGGGGCAACCATGCCACAAGGGGGGGGGCAGTAAGGGGTTACCAGGCCAGCAGGGGATGGGCAGTTAGGGACGATTAGGCTGGGAGGCAGGTGAGCAGATAGGAGCCAGTGGTCCCAGATTGTGAGAGGGATGTCAGACTGTTGGTTTTCCTCAGGATTGGGTCTAAACCGACAGTCGGACATCCCCTGAGGGGTCTTGGATTGAAGAGAGTGCAGGCTGGGCTGAGGGGACCCCCCAACCCTCATGCATGAGTTTCATGCACCAGGCCTCTAGTTTAACATATAAGAACAGAATCTAGACTACACAAATAATCTAGACTAGTTCACAAATCAGTAACAGTTTTTTTTTGTTTTTGTTTTTTTTTAAGTTAGGACATTTAAGACAACATATTAGAAAATGCAGAGAACAACAATAACAAAAATGGTGAAAGTGATTAGAGACAAGTCATCTATGGAACTGACACCCAAAATGCAACCAAGAAGTAAAGAGAACAAAAATATACTAAGTAGAGAAGATTAGGTAATCTGAAGAAGGACCTAAATTTATAGATCAAATGGGCCAACATAACGTTTATTAAAACAGCATACACCTTGCCGAGACCAGTTTGGCTCAGTGGATAGAGCGTTGGCTTGCGGACTGAAGGGTCCCAGGTTCGATTTCGGTCGGGGGCATGTACCTTGCTTGCGGGCACATCTCCACTGTGGGGCGTGCAGGAGGCGGCTGATCGATGTCTCTCTCTCATGGATGTTTCTGACTTTCTATCTCTCTCCCTTCCTCTCTGTGAAAAATCAATAAAATATTTTAAAAACAAAACAACAACAACAACAACAAAACAGCATACACCTAGCTGTACAAAGATGAAATTGTTGAATTTCTTAAGTGAGTTTTTAAGGGAGAGCTTGAATGTATTTAGTGAAAAGAAAACAGAAACTAAGAAACAATTTGACAATAATAAAACCCTTCTTACCTACCAAAAGAGAAGAGCTTTCTCTTTGTAGTGTTACATTTCAGAAGAAAAAAATGTTTGTAGGTAGGAGGTATGATCTGAAATCTGTATGCCAGCCCCCAAGACATACTTCCCAAATATGTATAGAATTAAACATGCATTCAAACTTAGTTCTGGTATTTAATTATCCTAGGCTGGCAATAATCAAACATATAAATCTGTGTTACATGTTGTGATATAGTTGCAGAAAAAAAGTGTCTAGTTTAAGAATAAATTATTCAAATCTTTTAATAAATTAATATTCTATCTCTACTCTTAAAAAGAAATAGAGACTGGTACCTATTTCAAAAATATCCCATATTTATCAGTGCAAGGGAAAAATGTATTTGAAAAACTGGGTGAACATTATAGGTGCCTCTGAACCCCACAATAATAAATTAGTCCTTGTAATTCTGAATTAGCAGGTAGATTCCAAAAGATCTCTGAATTTGTATATATGCCTTGAGGTAATATTCATAACCACTTAAAATGTTTGTTTTTACTTAAAAGAATAGTTAATTATAAAATGATCTTCTGAGTGGTAGAAAATGCACTTGTTTCAACTCACTTTGCTGACATGATTTTGCCAATCCTGACACTCTCTCAAGAGAAAAGTTCTCCTGGAGCCAATCAGGAAATTTGGACGAAGTCCAGGAAAGAGTAACATATTTAGAGAAGCTATGCTTCACAGATAATGAGAAAATTGACCAAATGAGGATTATTTACGATGGAAAGGAGAGAGGTTATTGGCATCTCCAAAATAAAACCTAGAGAAGCAAAATGAAGAAAAACAATGCAATTAGTCTCTTCAAGGAAATGAGTTGAGAGAGGATGCTAGAGAGCACAGGTGGGTACAGATTGCCCTTTGAACAATACAGTAGCTAGAGCAACAACAACAAATCCCAAAAGCAATGAGAAGAACAGATGGGCATTCATTCATGTTCAGCATTTCAATAAGTTTCATTTTGTGTTGTTCACTGATAATGTTTAAATGAGAGCTTCATGATTTCTTAACTTTCAACATGTGAGGCTATTCAAAATGGTGAATGAATCTTCTTCGCTGTGATTGGTGGTAGTTGGGGTGGAGGGTGATGAGGGATGAGGGACAGGATAGGTCAAAGAGAACTTTGTAGAGAGAAAGCAAGATACCCATCCACACAAGGAAGAGCATGTTTTCCCCTCATTCCCTCCCAAAAGAAAGCCTGGCTACTGCTAAAGGCAGGTCACTGTGAAAAATACATCAAGAGTTTAATTCCATATGTCATCTTCTGTGCCCATAAATTTTGGAACTTGAGATGAGGTTGGCTTTAGATAAGAAGTTGGAAAATCAGGGGTCAAAGACTACTGTTTTATAGTCTCCCAAGAACAGAGGCTATGATTAAAGTGAGAAGAGGGGCTTTGGGGTGAAAGAGGTGGGGCGGCAAAGGTGAGATTCCCATGTGTTTTTCTGAGACTTGAAAGAAGAATCATTGAGTAAGCAGGCTACTTTCACTAGGAAAGTCATCTATTGATGAAGTGGAAAGAGAATGGAAAACAAAACAAAACAAAATAGCAAAGATACATGAAGGAATGATCAGAGGCCAAAGGCTGTCATTCTTCACAGAATTTGAATAACTTGTTGAAATGGAACTTTAATGAGCTGAATGAATCATGATGTCATTCTTCAACCCTTAATTAGCAGAGAGGCATGTGGTGAAAGGTATTTAGGATCAGCACATGCCCTCTCTCCTTTAATACAGTTCTCTTGTTTCTACATACAGCCCTCCATAGGGAAGATATGAAACTTAATTATTTAGTTGGGAAGACAAAGTACAAGGTGCGCCCCAAAATGTGTATACATCTTAACAGCTGATTGCTCAATTGATGTATTTAGATTTTGGGGGAAGGGTGGCAACCTGTATATAGCATAACAACTTAGAGGATAGTATCTTAATACAATTGTATCCTAGTTCACAATCTAGAGTATGGGACACATACTTTAATGGAAGTACTAAGGGAGACCACATATATAAATATGTATATATGCAAAAAAGTACTTTACTTTAAAAACAGTCACTTTAGGTTGTAATATCCTTATTCCAATGATACTATCATTATTTGGAACATATTTTAAAAAGTTAAATATGAAAGTATATTCAGAACTTAAGATACAATGTTTTAAATTTGTTTGTATGGGTGTATGCATGGATGGATTTTTATTCCTACTAATCCTTTGAAACCCAGACTAATCAGTATTGGAGAATTCTCTCATTAAGTTATTTTAAATTTAATTAAATTTATTTTTTTCCATCACCATTTATCATCCCTGTTTCCTCCCCACTACATTCACCACACTATTGTCTTTCTCTTTGTACATGAGTTCTTTCTCTTTTTCCTTCATTTTCGTTCAGTCCGTCCACACGTACCCCATCACCCCCCTTCCCACAAGAGCTGCCTGCCTGCACTTTATGAGTCTGTCTCTATTTTGCTTGTTAGTTCAGTTTGTTCATTAAACTCCACATCTGAGTAAAATCATATGGTCTTTGTCTTTCTCCAACTGGCTTATTTCACTTAGTATTATGGTCTCCAGGTTCATATATGCCGTTGCAAGGTGTAAACATCTTATTTTTTTAAGGCAAAGTAGTATTCCATTGTGTAAATGTACCACAGCTTTTTAAAATCCACTCATTTACTAGTGGATACTTGGGCTGCATCTAAATCTTGGCTATTGTAATTAACATTGCAATAAACATAGGAGTGCATTTATTATTTCAAAATAGTGTTTTAGGTGAATGATTTTTAGCAAATGCTTTTACCCTATTATTTAGCTTTTCCATCTTCCCATTTATGCTATCAACTAGAGGCCTGGTGCATGAAATTCCTGCACAGAAGGCTGAGAAACACCTCCCCCTACCCACCCCCAGCCTGCACCCTCTCCAAAATGGGACCCCTCAAGGGATGTCCAACTGTCCATTTAGACACAATCCCAGGAGAATCAGGCCTAATTGGCAGTTGGACATCCCTCTCACAATCCAGGACTGCTGGCTCCCAACTGCTTGCCTGCTTTCCTTTCTTATTGCCCCTAACCACTTCTGCCTGCGAGCCTAAACAACTCGTAACTACTTCCCTGTCAGCCTGATTGATGCCTAACTGATCTCCTGTCAGCCTGTTTGCCCATAACTGCCCTCTTCTGCAGGCCTGGTCCCCACCAACTGTTCTCTCCTCAGGCCTGGGTCACCCCTAACTTCCCTCCCCTGCAGGCTTGATCACTCCCAACTGCCCTCCCTTGCAGGCCTGGTCCCTCCTAACTGCCCTCTATTGCTGGCAATCTGGTGGCGGCCATCTTGTGTCCACATGGGGGCAAAATATTTCACCACATGGAGCAGCTATCTTGTGTGTTGGAGTGATGGTCAATTTGCATATTACTCTTTTATTAGATAGGATAGAGGCCTAGTGCATGGGTAAGGGCCAGCTGGTTTGCTTTGAAGGGTGTCTTGGATCAGGGTAGGGGTTCCCTTGGGGCATGGAGTGGCCTGGGCAAGGGGCCTGTGGTGGTTTGCAGGCCAGCCACGCCCCTCCAACCCCCCCGCCCCCCTGCCCGGCAACCCAAGCAGAGGCCCTGGTATCTGGGATTTATTTATCTTCTATAATTCAAACTTTGTAGTCTTCAGTGAACCGAGCCTCCTTCTTGCTCCATGGCCACAGCCATTTTTGTTGTGATTTATTTATCTTCTATAATTGAAACATTGTAGCCTTGTGTGGCGGCCAAGGCAGGCCAGGGCAAGGGGGGCGGGGGGAAGCTTGGCTTCCTCCATTGCCAGTGGCAACTCAACCCTCCTACTCTCTGCAGCTCCATGGCTGCTACCATTTTTGTTGGGATTTATTTATCTTCTATAATTGAAACTTTGTAGCCTTGAGGGCTGGCCAGGGTGTATAGGAAACCTCCTGCTCGGTCTGTGGGCACAGCCATCTTGGTTGGGTTAATTTTTATACTGGCTCCTGATTGGCTGATGGGCATGGCTTGAGGGTATAGCAGAGGTATGGTCAATTTGCATATTATTCTTTTATTAGATAAGATGGTATATCATGGAAACTAAGGCATTTCATACCTCTCAGTGTGATCTATCTTCTACTTTATGTCAGACTAAGAAATCACACAGAGGCACAGGTCTGACAGAGTCTTGGCCAATATGACCTGGGCTCTGGGCAGATAACTGTGCATCAGTGTCTCATGCAGGCACCAAAGAATCAATATTCACGTCTTGCTTACTCCATGACAGCTTCCCTTACAAGGGTGTGATCTTAGCCTTGGCAATTGTCTATAGCTCAGGATGAATCAAAGCAGCTGATAGTTGGAGGTTACTAATCTCTCCCTTACAGCTGGATAGAAGAAAGTCCTTTCTCAAATGGATCTCTGGGTTAAAATAAATACTTTATTCCTTGAATTGCATATCATTTCCTGAACCATTTTTTAAATATATTTTTATTGATTTTTTACAGAGAGGAAGCGAGAAGGATAGTTAAAAACATCAATGATAAAGAAACATCAATCAGCTGCCTCCTGCACACTGCCTCCTGCACACCCCCCATTGGGGATGTGACCACAACCAAGGTACATGCCCTTAAACGGAATCAAACCTGGGACCTTTCAGTCTTCAGGCCAATGCTCTATCCACTGAGCCAAACTAGTTAGGGCTTCTGAACCATTTAAAGATCTCCTTCAGAACTGTACAAAAAAGCCTCTGATAATTTGTGTCAGTGTCTTTCATCTAATAGATAACAGTCAGAGATTTACTTCAAGTCTGCCATTTAATGAGATGAGAACTTAGAAAAGTTATTTTCTCCAGACACAATCCCTCCTCCCACTACAGGTTTTTAACCATACCTGTCCTTGAGGGTTATGGTGAAAATGAGAAAATGTACTGGAACTACCGTAGGGCCAAGTACACTTTAAAGGCCAATGAATAGAAAATATTTTCATGATTTTTGCATTTATTTCAGGCATGTATACATCATTAAATATCATACAGAATTTTTTCACTCTCCTAAAAATCATCTGTGCTCCACCTACTCATCCTATCTCATCTCCTCAAACCCTGGCAATCACTGATCTTTTTATTGTCTCTACAGATTTGCCTTTTCCAGAATGTCATATAGTTGGAATTATGTAGTATGTAGCTTTTTCATATTGTCTTCTTTTACATAGTAAGATGCATTTAAATTTCTTCCATTTATTTTCATAGCTTAATAGCTCTTTTTTTAAAGTTGAATGGTATACTGTTGCCTGATTTACCACATTTTATTCATTTATTCACCCACTGAGGAACATCTTCATTGCTTCCAAGTTTTGGAAGTTAAGAATAAAGCTGCTAAATACATTTGTGTGAATATAAGTTTCTAGTTCCTTTGGGTAAATATTAAGGAATATAATTGCTTGATTTGATGTATGAATATGTTTGGTTTTACAAGAAACTACCAAACTGTCTTCCGAAGTGGCTGTACCTTTTTTTTTTCCTACCAGAAATACATTCTAGTTGTTTTTTAAAAGTATTAGAGAAGTCTCCTTTTTCCACCTCATTGACCTCTTCCCAGCTTCTCCCACCCTCCAGCACGTGCCCATATCACCCCCACACCCTGTCTGTGTCCCTTGGTTATGCTCACATGCTGCATACAAGTCCTTTGGTGGATCTCTTACCTCCTCACCCCTTGTGCCTTCCCTCATAGGTTACACAGTCTGTTTGATGCTTGTATGACTCTGGTTTTATTTTTGTTCATCTGTTTATGTTGTTCATTATATTCCACAAATGAATGAGATCATGTGATGCTAATCTTTCTCTGATGGGCTTATTTCACTTAGCATAATACTCTGCAGTTCTATCCTGCTGTTGCAAATGGCAAGAATTCCTTCTTTTTCTTTTTTTAATAGCAGCCTAGTATTCCATTGTGTAGATGTACTACAGTTAGTTTTTTAATTCACACATCTGCTCATGGGCACTTAGGCTGTTTCCAAATCTTAGCTATGGTGAATTGTGCTGCTATGGACCTAGGGGTGCATATATCCTTTCTGATTGGTGTCTCTGCTTTCTTGGGATTTATTCCTAGAAATGGGATTACTGTATCAAATGGAAGTTCCATTTTTAATTTTTTTGAGGAAACTCCATATTGTCCTCCACAGTGGCTGCACCAGTCTGCATTCCCACCAGCAGTACAACAGGGTTTCTTTTTCTCCACATCTTCTCCACATTTTCTCCACATCTGTCATTTGTTGATCTGTTGATGATAGCCATTCTGACAGGTGTGAAATGCTACCTCATTGTTGTTTTGATTTGCATCTCTCTGATTTGCATCTCTTTGATTGGCATGTTGGATAAAGGACTGAAATGTAAAATGGGAAACCATAAAAATCTTAGAAGAAACCATAGGCAGCAAAGTAGCAGACATTTCTCATAGCAATATCTTTCCCAATACAGCTCCTAGAGCAATGAAGACTAAGGAGAAAATAAACAAATGGGACTACATGAAAATTAAAAACTTCTGCACAGTGAAAGAAACAATTAATAAAGCAACAAAAAAGCCCAGTGCATAGGAGAACACATTTGCCAATGCTATTTCAGATAAGGTTCTAATCTCCAAAATTTACAGGGAACTCATACAACTTAACAAAAGGAAGTAAACAATGCAATCACAAAATGAGCAAAGGACATAAATAGACACTTTTTGAAAGAGGACACATGGAAACACATGGAAACATGCTAAAATATATTTTTTTATTGATTTCAGAGAGGAAGGGAGAAGGCAAGAGAGAGAGAGAGAGAGAGAGAGAGAGAGAGAGAGAGAGAGAGAGAAAGAAAAACATCAGTGATGACAGAGAATCAGAGAATCACTGATTGGGTGCTTTCTGCATTTCTGCATTTCTGCATGCCCCCTACTGGGGAATGAGCTGCAACCTGGGCATGTGCCCTTGACCAGAATGGAACCATGGATGCTTCAGTATGCAGGCCAATGCTCTATTTATGGAACCAATCACCTACAGCTACATGTGAGTTCTTACTTTTCCACATCTTTGCCAGCATTTGATGTTGCCATTATTCTGGTATTTGGCCATTCTAATAGTTGCGTTGTAGTATCTTGTGGTTACTTTGATTTGCATTTTTTTATGATAGATGATATGAGGCATCTATTCATGTGCTCATTTGCCACTTTACATCTTCTTTGGTGAGATGTCTGCTTTTTTTTTTTTTTTGGTTAATTTTAAAACCAGGTTGATTGTTTCAGCCAACTTCTTTATCTTTCATAATTTCCATAACAAACTTGTCAGTTAGTGATTATACTTATCTTTACAAATATGTTAAATATTTTTCATTGGGTCACTGGGAATCTGAATCAATTTTACCCTTGCTCTTTTAATCCAAGCCCAAAGTTATTTTTCGCTGCTCTGTGTCCTTGTGACTCTAAGAAAATATTGGCATCAAAAGAGCCTTGAATAGTACAAGTTAGATTGGCAGAGCTTTTGCAAATTCTTGTTCTCCATTGCATATGAAGATGTTTCACTTCTTCATATGCAGTGGAGACATTTTGGTCTGCTGGGATGTGGGAACCTCTTTCCACATCCCGAGTGGTTCAGGGTTCCCGGTTCAGGGTTTGGATTCTGGAGGAGGCCGCATGCAAATGAAGAGAGAGACTAGAAAATATTAATTTGGTGATATTGGGGAGCCAGGAGGGAGCCCCCATCTAAGGGAAAGGACTACCATTGTTCTGGCCTTTTTCTCCCTTTTATTAAGGCTTTGAGACACACCCATAGCCTTTAGGCAGGAAATTACAAGAACAGAAATTAACATAAAACAAACAGTTAGAGGCTGCTTCAGCTAACAATGTTTCAAATAAACAGTGAGTGATTAGCTTTGACTTTTCAGAGCAAATAAGGTTGACCAGCCTTCTGGTCTCCTGTTCATAGTGAGACAATGTTTGGTTTCAGGCACTGGGAAAATTGTTTTTGTCTCCTGTAGGGTTAGCTGATCCTTCTGGTCAGAAGAGGGAGCACAAACATGTACATTGTGCTCTAAAAAGATGCCACTGGGAGTTGGGCTGGCTTTCCAAGGAAGCAAAGCAACTGTTGCAAAGTCTGCAGCTTGGGGCAGTGAAACAGAGTTATAAGATCTGTCACTGAGAGCCCCCAAGCTCGACATTCATGACCGTGCTCCCCACACTGAGCATCCTGAACTTGCAGGCTTGAGGCTTTATGATGATGATGTTTCTATTTCTAGTGAGCTCAAAGAACATGAGGAGATTATTATATGAGGCACTAAAGGTGTGTGGGACTTATCCCTCAGAGGACCATTTCAAAGGTTTTGAGTTTCAACTGTCCTGATGCTTTAAAAATAATCCAGAGATTTAGAGTATGAACACAGAGTTGTGCTCAACGTAACAGTATTGGTTCATAAAGTCCTAAAGTTATCACAAGAGACAGCAAGAGATTAGGGCATATTCTCACCCCCAAAGTATAGGAATAGGCTCTATCAAAGGTAGTTTATGGCTGGAATTTTGAAGTGTCTCACTGCCATATTTTCTCTCTATGTGGCACTGTTTGAAATTTATATTTAACTCTTGATTGCATTTGGGATGCAATGTATAGATTATGGTAAAGAAGAAAGTATAATTTGTATATAGATGTAAAATGAAATAGTAAGAAAATATTCTGATTTTCAAAAAATTCACTTACACATTTATTAAAAAATAATTTTATTTTACCAAAACCTAGATCTTATTTTCACTAAATACTACAATGTCTCTGAAAACCAGTTTTTTAAAAACATGGTTATAGATGCACATAATAAATACCAAGCATATATTTATTTACTTATTTTTTTAAATACATTTTATTGATTTTTTTTATAGAGAGGAAGGGAGAGGGATAGAGAGTTAGAAATGTTGATGAGAGAGAGAGACATCGAACAGCCGCCTCCTACATACCTCCTACTGGGGATGTACCCCCAATCAAGATACATGCCCTTAACCTGAATCGAACCTGGGACTTTTCAGTCTACAGGCTGACGCTCTATCCACTGAGCCAAACCATTTTCGAACGAAGCAGATATTTAAATAAGAAAATAGTTATATATTAAGCATGGAAATAATTTGGCTTTGGAAAGGACACTTTCTCTAAAAAATAGATTGCTAGAAAAATATACACTAAGCAGCACTCAATTTGTAGAAGTTACAGTAAATTTCTTCAAGAGACATGGTCCCTTAGTCAAGAAGTATATTTCATATATCTATTAGATATTAAGATCCTATGTTTTTGTTTTAAAATAATTTTTCAGATTTGCTGTATTTTATAAATTTAATTTCTTAAATGTTGCAACAAAACTTAAACATTTCAGAAAACACTAAAAAAGGAGATAAAAGAAAAAAGATTAAAATTAGTTGACATACCAAGTCCTGAACGCCAATACAGTGAATACAAAATCTGTATCATCTCTTTCACTATTGTATTCATGATATAGAAATCATCAGTTATTCAATTATATTTCTAATATTGCAATTGAATTTGTTTATAGCATTTTGTTTCCTAAGTACTATAGCAAAAACATACTTGTATGTATAGTCAACCATCCATATCCATAGATTTTACACATGAGGGTTCAACCAACCGCAGATTGAAAATAGTATTTTTAGTCCACAGTTGAAAATCCAAAGATGTGGAGGACTGACTATATGCATTGTTCAATGCCATTTTATACAAGGGACTTGAGCATCCAAGGATCTGGGTATCATGGGAGAATGCAGGGTAGGTTACTAGATCTAGTCCCCTATGGACACCCAGGTACTGCTATATATACTTATATTTATCTTACATCTAATTATATTTTTATTTTTTAACTTTTATTTTGAAATAATATACATACTGAAATGCATCAAAATTACAAAATATTTTAAAAAGCAGTTCAGTGTACACCAGTTTGCTTTGATTCACTCATTATTAACAGACTAGAGATCTGGTGCATGAAGTTCTTGCACGGGGATGGAGGTTGGCAGGGTTGCTCAGCCTGGCCTGCACCCTCTTCAATCTGGGATCCCTCTTGCAATCTGGAGTCATTGGCTCTTAACCACTCACCTGGTTGCCTGCCTAATGCCCCTAACTGCTCCTCTGCCCACCTGATTCCTCTAACTGTTCTCCCCTGCTGGCCTGATCCCCCTAACTGCTCTCCCCTCTTGGCTTGATCCCCCTACCTCCCTAAGTGCTCTCCCCTCCTAGCCTGATTCCCCTAACTGCCTAACTTCTGCCTTCTCCCTTCTGCCCTCTCCCACAGTCTCTGCAAAAGGGACAATGGTGCTGGACTAGCCCTCAGCCCTCACAGTTGCCACTGTTGCTGACCCTTGGCCTTTGCAGCCACTGTGGCTTTGTCTGGAAGGACATCCGGAAGAATGTCCTGAAGATGTCTGTCCTAATTAGCATATTACCCTTTTATTAGTATAGATTGCTATATCTCATTCATTTTATTCTCATTCATATATATTCATACTGTGTGTTTCTAGGGCTATATCCTAAGAAACCCAAAATACCAATCAGAAAGAATAAAAGCAAGTTGCATACATCATAACTCTTCATACTTATTTCAGTGAGTTTCTCCTAAAACAAACAAAAAAATTCTTCTACATGACCACACTACCGATATCATATTCACAAAGCAAATTCAAAATGTCATACAGATTATCCATACATATTTTCTATTTTAAAGGCAACTTTTCCTGTTTACAGTTTCAAAAGTGACCTGTGATACTGTGAATATCCTATTCACTAACAAACTTACATCTGATGCAAAAGATTTTTATTACTTAAGCTTAAATACTTATGTATTCATCATGGATATGGTTCAGGTTACTTCAATATGTGTTAATATTGTTTTGCACCCCTGACAGCAATTAGAAGCACAGCCTCACTCACAGACTATAGAGCCACGCTTTTACATATTTGTGAATCTTATTGTTGAGAAATGTTAATGGTATGATTTGTTTCCAAGAATCCGTGTTGTTGCTTGTAAAATTGACTGGAACTATCGGACTTAGATATGTAGCTAGGGCTGTGCTAGGGCCTCTAGTACTGGCTCCTGAGAGCCACTTATCCATCTCTTCACAACTCCACTTTCAGCAACATCGTTTTGGTACCTTGAAACCTACCCTTTAGAAATTAGGAATTATTACAACCCACAGCTCCCTTTATTCCCTAGAAAATCAGTTACTAAGTTATTTTTTCTATGATTTTTGTGACCAAAATGGACTTCCTCACACTCCTTAACAACCAGCCCCAGCCTAGGACTTGGGACCTACTTGTGGGAAGGATGGGGTCAGCAGCCAATGAAGAAGAGGTCTGTGTAGGTGAGAACAGAAAGCCCACCAGAGGAAGGGTACCCAAGTGTCCTTTAGCATATTACCTTCATTACAGTAGAAAAAATGTAGATGACTGTTTCCAGTCCTTTTTTTTTTTATTTTAGCATCTAGATACATCATTCAGACTCATGTGGGGAACAGACACTGAAAATTGGAGAGATGATGTTTAAGAGGTTTCCACTGATATTTTTAAGAAATTAGAAGTTTCTATATTACTGGTAGGTAAAATCACAGATAAAGGAAGCACATGTTTTCATTCCATCTTATATGTTGTTTGTAATTTAACGGTTAAAGAAGTTGAGACTCAGAAGAGTTAAAGTGATTGTTTGAAAGCCATACATCAAATTAAATATCAACCTAGGACTAGCATCTTAAGGTTTTGTATTTTAGCATGTGGTAGAGAAGACTGTAGAGGTCAGTAGATCAAACCTATCCTTGTAAACTGAGCAACTATACCACCACACTGCCATGTCACTTGCCCAGGAACAGACAGCAAGAAGGTGAAGGAGCCGGTGGAGGTCTTCTGACTTTCATCTCAGGTGTATTTCTGGTGCTCCAAGAAATTCTCTTCCTAAACCTGTGATATTGGGGCTCTTGGATTTTAAAAAAGGGCTCTGTAGATTCCAATCCAGTATCCATAAAGGAGACTTACGTAATAAGTTTTCCCTTGTGTGCTTGTGAAAATCTATAGGGATCAGAGTTAAAACAAAACAAAACAAAACTTAATGCTTGGCCATGAAAATACCCCAATGAATGAAATAGACAAAAGAGAGATTTCATCACTGATCTAAATTTTATTTTAATATATTTATTTTATTGCTTTATTCTAAAAGAGTAAAATTTATATTTTTGGTGTAGAGTCCCATGGTTTTGAAAAATTAATCCAATCATGTAATCACTACAACAAACCTTCAATGATGTTCTCAAATCTCAGCCTCTGGCATCCAGGAATCTGTTTTCTGTTACTACAAATTTACCTTTTAAAGATTTCATATAAATGGAATCTGGCTTCTTACAACAAAGTACCACATACTGTTGTGTGTACCAGTAATTTGTTTTTGCTTCTGAATATGTATGAGTGACTGTACCACATTTGTTTATTTACTCATAGTTGAAGTCTGTTTGGATTGTTTCCAGTTTTGAATGATTATGAATAAAGCCATGATAAGCATTTGTATACAAGTTATCTCTCTTAGGTAAATACATAGAGTGGGATTTCTGGATAATGTGATAAGTAAAGGGTTAGCATTGTAAGACAATGACAAATTGTTTTCTAAACTGTCTGCAGCATTTTGCATTTACAGCAGTATAATGAGATATTCTTCCACAGCCTTTTGTATTTTTAAAGAATATTATTAATTCTAATAGTTCATAGTGGCAAATCTTTATAAACATAATTTGCTTTTCCTTAATGCCTAATGATGTTGAGCAAGTTTTCATGTGTTTATTTGCCATTCATTTATATTCTTTGATTAAATGTCCAAATCTTTTTCTGTTTCTAATTTGGTTTATATTATCTTATTATTGAATTTTAAGTGTTTTTATATATTCTGGATAAAAGTCCTTTATTAATATATGTTTTGCAAATACTTTTACTTTTTTGTGACATTTCATTTTATTTTCTTAACCAAGCTTTCACAGGTACTTCTTCATTTTGATGAAGTTTAATTTATACATTTGCTACTTTTATGGATTATGATTTCGATGAAGAAATATTTGCTAAATCCAAAGTCACAAATATATTATGTTTTACTACAGACATTTTAGAGTCTTAGATTTTATGCTTCTGAAATAACCAATTTTGAGCTAATTTTTATCTAAGGTGAGAAGTAATGGGTTGATTTTTTGTTCTTCCTTTCTCCCCTCTGCTTCCTCTTTCTTCTACTCTTTCCCTCCTTTTCCCTTCCTTCTTTTTCTTTCCCCTCCCTCCCCGCTCCCTTCCTTCCTTCCTTCCTTCCTTCCTTCCTTCCTTATTCCTTCCTTCCTTCCTTCCTTCCTTCCTTCCTTCCTTCCTTCCTTCCTTCCTTCCTTCCTTCCTTCCTTTCTTCCTTCCTCATATATCTCACAAATTGCTTCAGTGTAGTTTGTTGAAAAAATGATCCTTTCTCCATAATAATAATAATGTATCTTTATTACAAATCAGTTAACCATTAATATATGGGTTTGTGACTGGATTCTATCTAGTCAATTTAAGTATTTATCTAGCCTTCTGCAAAGCCCTGTCTTAATTACTATGTAGATTTATATTAAATTTTTAAATTTGGTAGTTAAATGTTCCAAAATAATTCTTCATTTTCAAGTTATTTTAGGAAATTATATACATTGTATCATCATCTTACGGCTTTAATATATATATATATATATATATATATATATATATATTTCAATCTAATCTTATAAACTCTATTTTAATTGCTGTGTTTAGAATATTTACATTTAATTTAATTATTGATATGGTTTACAATGTTTATTTTTTTATTGTTCTCTGGGATTTTAGTTCTATTTTTCCTTTTCTGCCATCTTTTATATAATGTAAGCATTTCTATACATTTAAATTTACCTATTGGTTTTGGGCTATATCTATTTTTATTTTTACTTTTTGTTATTCATTGATGAATTACAATATACACATATAAATTCCTACAGTCTATTTACAGTTAATATTTTATTAAAAATATGCTCTACAATAATCCTTAGGCCTTTTTATGTCATCTACCTCCTTATAATATAGTTATATACAAATTTAATCTACATTTTAAAAATATTATCAGAAAGGGTTATAATTTATGGATTCTAAACTCACACGCATTTAAAACAATTTAAAAGTTGAAAATATACTTTTATATATTTCTTTAGATATTTAGCATTTCTGTTTCTCTTCTTTCACTTGTGATATTCCAAGTTTCCCTCTTGTATCACTAAGGTTTAGCCTAAAGAACTTCCTTTAACATTTATTTTAAAGCTAGTCTGCTGAGTCAAATTTCACTCCTTTTTTTTTTCTTTTTTTTTCTTTTTAACTAAAGATGTCTTTTGTTTTCTCATTCTCAAAATATATTTTCTTTGGGTATAGATTTCTGGGTCAGCACATACTTTATTAAGCACCGTTTAAAAATTTAATTTTATTGTTTAAAGTATTACATATAGTAGTACATGTATATCCTTTTTTTTCCCCAACAGACCTTCCTCCAGCCTCACCTACCCACTGTCACGTGTTTTCATCCCATGGCGCCAGTGTCTTGTGTCCATTGGTTTTGCTTATATGTAAGCATACAAGTCCTTTGGTTGATTTCTTTCTTTCCCTCCCCAACACCCTCCAGCCTTCCTCCTGTAACTTGACAGTTTGTTTGGTACTTTATTGCCTTTGTGTCTATCTTTTTATTCATCAGATTATAATGTTCTTTATTTTCCATAAAGGAATGAGATCCTGTGGTATTTTTCCTTTATTTTCTGGCTTATTTAATTTAGCATAATGCTCTCCAGGTCCATCCCTGCTGCTGCAATTGGTAAGAATTCCTTCTTTTTTATAGCAGCATAGTATTCCATTGTGTAGATGTACCATTGTTTTCTAATCCACTCATCTGCTGATTGGCACTTAGGCTGTTTCCAAATCTTAGCTGTGGTGAATTGTGCTCCTATGAACATAGGGGTGCATCTTTTCTGATTGGTGTTTCTAATTTCTTGAGATATATTCCTAGAAGTAGGATCACTGGGTCAAATAGAAATTTCATTTTTAGTTTTTTGAGGAAACTACATACTGTTCTCCTCAGTGGCTGTACCAGTCTGCATTCCCACCAGCAATATATGAGGGTTCCTTTTTTTCCACATCCTCACCAGCATTTGTTTGTTGATTTGTTGATGATTGCCATTCTGACAAGTGTGAGATGGTACCACATTGTTGTTTTGATTTGCATCTCTCAGATAATTATTGACTTTGAGCAGACTTTTATGTGTCTCTTGGCATTCCTTCTGTCTTCTTTCAAAAAGATTCTATTTAGATCCGTTGCCCATTTTTTTTATTGGATCATTTATCTTCCTTTTATTAAGTTGTATGAGTTCCCTGTAGATGTTGGAGATTAAACCTTTATCAGTGATAACATTTGCAAATATGTTCTCCCATACAGTGGTCTTTCTTGTTGTTTTGTTGATGGTTTCTTTTGCTGTGCAAAAGCTTTTTATTTTGATGTAGTCCCATTTGTTCATTTTCTCTTTAGTTTCCATTGTCCTAGATGCAGTATCTGAAGAAATTGCTTTGGCATATGTCTGAGATTTCTCTGCCTGAGGATTCCTCTAGTATTTTTATGGTTTTTCATCTTATGTTTAAGTCCTTTATCTATTTGGAGTTTACTTTTGTGTATGATGTAAGTTGGTGGTCTAGTTTCATTTTTTTGCATGTGTCTGTCCAATTTTTTCAGCACCATGTATGAAGAGACTGTCTTGACTCCATTGTATGTTCATGCCTCCTTTGTCAAATATTAATTGAACATAGTAGTTGGGTTCGATATTTGGGTTCTTTATTTTGTTCCATTGATCTATATGCCTGTTCTTTTTTTGTGTGTTACATGTATACATATCTCCCCATTGCCCCCCTCCCTCCCAGGCATACCTCAATAGTTATGCTTATATGCATGCATACAAGTCCTTTGATTGATCTCTTATCTACCCCACCTCTCCTTAATCTCCCTGCTGTAATTTGACAGTCTGTTTGATGCTTTACTGCCTCTGTATCTATCCTTTTACTCATCAGTTTACAATGTTCTTTATTATCCACAAATGCGTGAGATCATGTGGTGCTTCTCCTTCATTGACTGGCTTATTTCACTAAGCATAAGGCTCTCCAGTTCCATCCAGGTTGCTGCAAATGGTAAGAGTTCCTTCTTTTTAATGGAAGCATAGAATTCCATTGTGTAGGTGCACCACAGTTTTCTGATCCACTCATCTGCTGACGGGCACCTAGGCTTTTAACAAATTGTAGCTATTGTAAATTATGCTGCTATAAACATAGGGGTGCATAAATCCTTTCTGATTGGTGTTTGTGATTTCTTAGGATATATTCCTAAGAGTAGGATTACTGGATCAAATGGGAGATCCAATTTTAGTGTTTTGAGGAAACTCCATACTGTTCTCCACAGTGGCGGTACCAGTCTGCATTCCCACCAACAGTGCACAAAGGTTCCTTTTTCTCCGCATCCTCGCCAACACTTGTCATTTGTTGATTTGTTGATGTTGCCATTCTGACAGGTGTAAGATGGTATCACATTGTCATTTTGATTTGCATCTCTTAGATAATTAGTGACTTTGAACATGTTTTCATGTGTCTCTTGGCCTTCCTTCTGTCATCTTTCAAAAAGGTTCTATTCAGGTCCATTGCACATTTTTTTATTGGATCATTTATCTTCCTTTTATTAAGTTGTATAAGTTGGCTGTAGATGTTGGAGATTAAACCTTTATCAGTGATAACATTTGCAAATATGTTCTCCCATACAGTGGTCTTTCTTGTTGTTTTGTTGATAGTTTCTTTTGCTGTGCAAAAGCTTTTTATTTTGATGTAGTCCCATTTGTTTATTTTTTCTTTAGCTTCCAATGCCTTTGGAGCAGTACCAGTGAAGAAGTTATTTTGGCATATGTCTGAGATTGTGCTGCCAGATATCAAGCTATATTACAAAGCAACTGTTTTCAAAACAGCCTGGTACTGGCACAATAATAGACATATAGACCAATGAAATAGAATAGAGAACCCAGATATCCACTATGCTCAACTAATATTTGACAAAGGAGGTATGAACATACATTGGAGCCAAGATAGCCTTTTCAATAAATGAAACTGGACCACCAACTTACACCAAATACAAAAATAAACTCAAAATGGATACAGGACTTAAACATTAGAAGGGAAATAATAAAAATACTATATGCCTGTTCTTGTGCCTGTACCAGGCTGTTTTGAGAATAGTGGCTTTGGAATATAGCTTGAAATCTGATATTGAGATCCCACCTACTTTGTTCTTTTTTCTCAGTATTGCTGTGGCTATTTGGGTCTTTTTTATTATTCCAGATGAACTTTTGGAGGGATCTTTCTAGGTCTGTGAAATATGCCATTGGTATATTAACGGGGAGTGCATTGATTCTATAGGTTGTTTTGGGTAGTATGGACATTTTAATGATGTTGATTCTACCAATCCATGAACCTAGTATGTTCTTCCATCTGTTTATGTCTTCTTCTATCTCTTTTTTCAATGTCCTGTAGTTTTCTGCATATAGATCTTTTACGTCCTTAGTTAAATTTACTGTTAGGTATCTTAATTTTTCTTGGTGCAATGGAAAATGGGATTGCTTTTTAAATCTCTCTTTCTGAAAGTTCACTATTGGTGTATAGAAATACCATAGATTTCTTGGCATTAATTTTGTATCCTGATACATTGTTGAATTCATTTAAAGTCTAATAGTTTTTTATGGAGTCTTTTGGTTTTTTTACATACAATATCATGACATCTGAAAATATAAGGACAGTTTTAATCTTCCTTTTTTCAATTTGTATGCCTTATATTTCTTCTTCTTATCTAATTACAATAGCAAAAACTCCCAGTACTATGTCAAACAGGAGTGGTGAGAGTGGGCATCCCTGTGTTGTTCCTGTTCATAGAGGAAATGGTCTTAATTTTTAGCCATTGAGTATGATATTGGTTGTGGGTTTATAACATATGGCTTTTATTATGTTAAGGTATGATCCTTCTATTCCCACCTTGCTGAGAGTTTTTATCAAAAATGGGTGTTGGATTTTGTTAAATGCTTTTTCTGCATCAATTGATATGACTGTGATTTTTATCTCTCATTTTGTTTACGTGATGTATCACGTTTATTAACTTGTGGATATTGTATCATCCTTGCATCCCAGGGATAAATAATACTATGATCTTTTTGATGTACTGTTGAATCCAATTTGCTAGAATTTTGTTGAGGATTTTGGCATCTATGTTCATGAGGGATACTGTCCTGTAATTCTCTTTCATTATGTTGTCTTTATCTGGTTTTGGTATTAGGGTGATGCTGGCTTCATAGCAGAAGCTTGAAAGTATTTCTTCTTCTTGAATTGTTTGGAATAGTCTGAGGATAGGTTTAATTTCTTCCTTGAATGTTTGGTAAAACTCCCCTGTGAAGCTGTCTGACCCAGGGCTTTTGTTTGCTGAAAGCTTTTTGATGACTGCTTCAATTTCTTCCATAGTTAGGCCTATTAAGATGTTTAGATTCTTCCTGATTGAGTTTTGGAAGGTTGTACTTTTCTAGGAATATGTCCATTTCTTCCAGGTTGTCCAATTTGTTGGAATAGAGTTGTTCATAGTATTTTGTAACAATACTTTGTATTTTGGTGGGGTCTGCTGTTATTTCTCCTCTTTCATTTCTGATTTTGTTTATTCAGATACTCTTTCTTTGCTTCTTGGTGAGCCTAGCTACAGGTTAATCAATATTGTTTATCCTTTCAAAGAACCAGCTCTTGGTTTTGTTCATCTTTTGTATTGCATTTTTTGTCACTATGTTGTTTATCTCCATTCTGATTTTTATTCTTCCCTTTCTTCTGGGCTTTTCTTGTTGCTCTTGTTCTAACTCTTTGAGTTGTAAAGTTAGGTAATTTACTATCATTGTTTCTTGTTTTTTGCAGTAGGCTTGTAGAGCTATGAACTTCCATCTCAAGACTGTTTTATCTGTGTTCCATAGATTTGAATTGTTGTGTTTTCATTGTCCTTTATTGTCATGATGTGTGTGTTTTTTTTATTTCTTCTTTGATCTCTCTGGTAACCCAGACATTTATTTATTTATTTATTTATTTATTTTATTTTTTTACTGCTATGATTTCGTTTTATTTCCTTTTTTTTAAATTAATTTTTATTAATTTTTTATACATATCTCCCCATTGCCCCCCCTCCCTCCCAGGCGTACCCCGACCCCCCAGTGTCTGTGATCATTGGTTATGTTTATAAGCATGCATACAAGTCCTTTGATTGATCACTTATTTACCTCACCTAACTTTAATCTTTCTGCTATAATTTCACAGTCTGTTTGATGCTTTATGATTTTTGTCCTCCTGAGAATTATCAGTCTACTCCCTTTCTGTGCTCCTGATTCTATTATATTCACCAGTTTATTCTGTTGATCAGATTTTTAATTCACTTAATTTTTAGATTCACTTGTTGACAGATGTGTATTTGTTGTTCATAATTTTTTGTCTTTTACCTTTTTCTTCTTCCTCTTCTAAAAGGGTACCTTTCAGCATTTCATATAATACTGGTTTGGAGTTGATGAACTCCTTTAGCTTTTTCTTCTCTGTGAAGGTCTTTATCTGCCCTTCAATTCTGAATGATAGCTTTGCTGGATAGATTATTCTTGGTTGTAGGTTCTTGTTGTTCATCACGTTGAATATTTCTTGCCACTCCCGTCTGGCCTGCATCGTTTCTCTTGAGAAATCAGCTGACAGTCGTATGGGTGCTCCCTTGTAGGTAATAAACTGTTTTTCTCTTGCTGCTTTTAATATTCTCTCTTTCTCTTTTGCTCTTGGCATTTTAATTATGATGTGTCTTGGTGTAGTCCTCTTTGGGTTCCTTTTCTTTGGGGTTCTGTGTGCTTCCTTGACTTGTAAGTCTATTTCTTTTACCAGATGTGGGAAGTTTTCAGTCATTATTTCTTTAAACAGGTTTTCAGTATCTTGCTCTCTCTCTTCTTCTGGCACCCCCATAATTCTGATGTTGGTACGCTTGAAGCTGTCCCAGAGGCTCCTTACATTATCTTCACATTTTTGGATTCTTTTCTCTTCTTGCTTTTCCAGTTGAATGTTTTCTGCTTCTTTATATTTCAAATTTTTGACTTCATCCTTGCCTTTCTCTAGTCTGCTGTTAGTACTCTGCATAATAGTTTTATTTCAGTCAGTGTATTTATCATCTTCTCTTGGGTCTCACTAAATTTATCCATCTTTTCTAGCATATTCCTCAAAAACCTTATAAGCGTGGTTTTGAACTCTATATCCAGTCGTTTTTTTTTTCCTCCATTTCTTTTGCTTGTAATCCCTTCCCTTGTCTCGGCATTTTCACTGTGCCAGGGAAACTTCTGTGCTGGATTCAGCCGAAGAAGCCTCTGTTGAGCTTGAGATGGGTGGAGTCTCAGGGCTTAAGGGACCGCCTTGCCTTCCAGTCGGCCCCGCCCTCCAAGGCCCCTGAGTCTCACGTGACTGGGTAATGGCTGGAGCAGTCCTTGTGCGCTCGCGCACCCGCAGCGCCTCTAACCGCTGCCTTTCCCGCTCCCCTGCGAACCAGGACCACACGAGTCTAGGTCCCCAGGGTTTCGCCCAAAACAGGGGCCCTGTGGACTCAGAAGTGGCGCAGTTGGGAGGGTCTGTCTCCCGCCCACTCGCGAAAGCCAGCGGCACAATCAGCAATCCGTCCTCCGCGTGGTGCCGTGCGCGACTAGACCTCCGATCCTTTGCAACTCCCCTAAATTTCCATGCACTTCTCCCTTTTCACAGTCCAAACTCCCCCGTATGAGTTTCGGCTGGATCTGGGGTTTAGTGTCGTAAGATAAGGGGTTCAATGCCATTGGGAGTCTCCGTTTCCCTCCTGCCAGAGAAAGCCAGCCAGGTACTCCGCCACCCGCTCTTTCAGCGCGCGTCTCCGTACCTCAGCTTTTTGCAGCTCCTCTGGGTCTCTGTGAGCCCCTCTCTTTCCCTCTAGTTGTAGAACTTCCACTCAGCCAGCTTTCCTGTGGTTCTGGATGATGTCCATTCTGTCTTTTAGTTGTAGTTTTGAAATTGTTGTGCGAGGCAGCAGTATAGGTGTTTACCTATGCCACCATCTTGGATTTCTCCCAGTCATTTTTTTAATAGCATGCTATTTAGTCTCCATGTGTTTAATTTTCTTGGATTGTTTTTATTTTAGTTGATTTCCAGTTTTGTGCCATTGTGATCTGAGAAGATGCTTGATATGATTTCTATCTTTTTGAATTCGAAGAGACTTTGCCTATGACCCAACATATGGTCTATCTTTGCAAATGACCCATATACACTTGAGAAGAATGTATTTTCTGTGGCATTGAGGTGAAATGTTTTGAAGATGTCAATTTATACCATCTGGTCTAGTTAGTCTTTTGTATTTATGTTTCTTTACTGATTTTTTTGTGTAGAGGATTTGTCCAGTGGTGATAGTGGGGTATTAAAGTTCCCTACTATGATTGTTTTGCTGTCAATCTCTCCCTTCATATCCTTCAGGAGTTTTTTTATTTATTTGGTACTCCTTCCTGTATTGAGTGCATATATGTTTACCAGAGTTATTTCTTCTTATTAGATTGTGCCCTTTAGTATTATGAAGTGGCTTTCCTTGTGTCTTTTTATGTTGTTCACTTTGAGATCTAATTGGACAGATATAAGTATTCCTTCCTCAGCTTTTTCTTTTCATTTCCATTCATCTGAAAAACCTTTTTTTTCATCCCTTCACCATCAGTTTGTGTGTGACTTTTTTTCTGAGGTGGGTTTCCTGTAGACAGCAGACATATGCATCATGTTTTCTTACCCACTCATGTACCCTATGTCTTTTGTTTGGCGCATTTATATTGATAGGTACTTGTTTGTCACCATTTTTATTCTTTACCCCTGTGTTCATTCTTCACATCCTATTTCTTCTTTTTATAGCAGACCCTTCAGCATTTCTTGTAATGCTGGTTTGGTGGTAATAAAATTCCTTAGTCATTTTTTGTCTGTGAAGCTCCTGATTCCACCTTCAATTTTGAATGATAGCCTTGTTGGGTATAGTATTCTTGGATTAATCCCCTTGCTTTGCATCATTTTCTATATTTCATTTCATTCCCTTCTGGCCTGTTGTGTTTCTGTTGAGAAATCAGTTGATATTCTAATAGGAGATCCCTTGATAGGTAACTTTCTGTCTTTCTCTGGCAGCCTTTAAGGTTCTTATTTTGTCATTGGTCTTCACCAATTTAATTATGATGTTTCTTCTATCAGTCTTTTGGGGTTCCACTTGTTTGGGACTCTATGTACTTCTTGGACTTGCATAGTTTTTCCTTGCCAATATCAGGAAAATTTTCTGTCACTATTTCTTCAAACAGGTTTTCTGTTCCTTGTTTTTCTTCTTCTCCTTCTGGTAGCCTTATTATGGCAATATTGTTTGTTTTGTGTTGTCCCAAAACTCCCTTAGGCTCTCCTCTTGCTTTGTAAGTCTTCTTTCCAGTTGCTGTTGTGTTTCTATGTTTTTTCCTACCTTATCTTGTAATTCAATAATGTGATCCTCAGCCTCTTCTAGTCTACTGTTTAAGCCTTCCATTGTGTTCTTTATTGCCGCTATGTTGTTTTTCATCTGCTCTTGGTTCCTCTTCATGTTGGTGACATTCTTATTCAACTTCTTATAGTTCTTATTGAGTTGTGTGTATGTGTCATTGAGTTGTTTGTATTTGTCATCAGCTGTTTAACCACACTTATAACCATTACTCTGAATTATTTCTCTGATATGGTGCTAGCTTCAATTTTGTTTAATTCCCTTTCTGGTGATTTCTCTTTTTCTTTCCTTTGGGGATTGCTTTTTAGTCTTCCCATGTTTTGGTGTAACATTTTAATTGTAAGTTAGATGGTATGATACTCAGGTTTTGGGATGATGCTACTCGTGTGATCTCTTATGTCTCCTGGGCTTGGTAATATAGTGTGGTTCCCTACTTGAGCTACTTAGGTTCTCTTGATGTAGGCCAGTTGGAAAGGCACAACTGTGGTGTCTAGAAGTGACCAGCCATGGAGAGGAGTGTCCCAATTTTTGCTGTCTTGCCCTCTTGACTAAAATCTCATATGCCCAGTGGGGACTCACAGTAGAACCCATGAACTGTTTGTTGGGATGATGGGTCTCAGGAGGCCTACAGTCTGGAAAGGAGTGACTGTGGTGTCCAAAGTTCTGTAACTGTGGGGTGGGCAGACTCAGCTTTTGCTGCTGCACCTGTGGTGGATATGCACCACTTCCAGTGGCAGATCACAGGGGCACTCACGGTGTGTTTGCTAGTGAGAGGCACTGAAGTACTCTGATGGGCCCTGGCACTGAAGCTGCCTAATTATGGCATTTGTGTGCAGGTATCCAGGATTAGTAAATTCAGAATTTCTACTTTCAGAGAGAGTGTGTCCCTGTTTGTCCAATATCATACCCGTCAAGGACTCAGAGCAGCTCCCACGAGTGCCCTGTGGATAAATGGGCTCAGAGTGCCTGCCCTTTGGAAATACGTGCACAAAATGGTATTGCATTTACCTGTAGAAAAAGTCTGACGCACTTTGATGGGCTCTGGCACTGAAGTTAAGCAGTTGGGATATATGTGTGCAGTTAAAACAGTTCCCTGAACTTATTCAGGAGTAAGTTTAGAATTTCTACTGTGGGGCAGCGCATCCTTGTCTGTACAGAATCACACCCAGCAGGGGCTCAAAGCAGCTCTCCGAGAACCATGTGGATATATGGCTCAGGGTGCCTTGCCCTTTGGAAATATGCACATCTGTGGCAGTACGTTTGCTGGCACTGATGTCTGACACACTTTGAGAGGCCCTGGCACTGAAGTTACACTGCCGGGGTATCTGTGCAGGTGTCCAGGATAAGTGAATTCAGAATTTCTATTTGTCCAAGATCACACCTAGCCAGGAATATATGGACTCAGGGTGACTGCCCTTTGGAAATGTGCACATCTGTGGCAGTGAGTTAGTCAGCATAGAACTCTGATGCACTGTGAGGGGCCCTAATGTTGAAGTCACACAGCTGGGATGTGTGCAGGCAGTTATTCAGGCAAAGGAAATTGAGAATTTCTACTACGGGGCAGCGCACCCTTGTTTGTGCAGAATCACACCAGCGGAGGCTCCTACTGGCTCTTAGGCACTGCTTCCAGAGTGGTGTGCCCTGGATGCCTGTAAGGCTGGAAAGACATGAAAGAAAGTGCTTTCTGGAGTTCTGCCGCTGAGAAGGAGGAGGTTGCACTTATACTGCCGAGCAGTGCACCTTTGGAGGTGTAGGTCCCAGTGTCTGTGGGTCTGCAGATGGGGCAGCAGGATTTTGGCTGGAGTGGCTTCTGGGTTGCAGGCAGTGTCAAAGTCCTTACTAGGTGGTGGTCCTGATGAGTTCCTAGAAGAGGCTGTTCTCCCCTTCAAAATCCTATGGGCTCCATGACTGAGTCCTGCAGTCCTGGGAGTGCCTAAAGCAGTGGTAGTCTCTCCTTGCCTAAGAGAGCCAGGTCTCCCAGCCCCTGCTATTCCTGTGAAATTTAATTTTCCCTTACTTACACTTCCACACACTCTCCTTTCATATCTTCACTTACTCACTTCCTCTCCCTCATCTCTGTCCTGACAGCCACCATCTTTTTTTCCTATTAAGCACTTTTAAAATGTTATTACTTTACTTCTGAATTTTTGATGAGAAAGACATTATTTTCAGTTTGTTTTTTTCTCCAACAGGTAATGTGTCACTTTTATCTAAATGGTAACAAGATTTTTTCTTTGTCTTTTGTTTTTTAGTATTTGAATTTAAAGTATTTAAGCAAAATTTTAGTTTAGTTTTATTTTTATTTGTTAAGCTTACTGAATATTTTAATTTAGATCCCTCATCAAGTTTGAGGTGTTTTCAGTCATTTATTCTTCAAGTATTCTTTGGCACATCAATTTTTTTCTCCTCTAAACTGTGAAATTAAAGATACAATGTCAAAGTTCCTTAGATTTATTTATTTAATATGTTTTCTTTCTCTTCTTGGGATTATAACATTCCTATTGACCTACCATCTCAAACTGTTTCCCCTCATTTTCATTCTGTTATTTAAACTCTTCCTGTTATTGTTATTATTGATTAAGAAATTGTATTTTTCAGTACACAATTTTCTATTTGCTTCATTTTTATTTATCTACTAAGAACTTCAACTTTTCAAAAAAAATGTTTTTTACAAATGCCTCAACATTATTTCATGAAGCATAGATTGTATAACTGCTTTAAAGTTACCGTTTAATTGTCATGGGCTAAATGATATTCCTCTAAACTCATATGTTGAAACCTTAACCCCCAAAGTAAGTTGGAATGGAGCTGGGGTCATTGGAATGTTATAGAGATTAAATGAGGTCATAAGGCGAGTGTCCAAATCTGATAGAACTGCTGTCCAGATAACAGAAAGAAACATCAGCTATCTCTGTCACTCTGCACACAGAAGAAAGGCCATGTCAGAACACAGTGAGAAGTCAGGATGAGAGGCATAGACACTGACTTTGACAATACCTTGGTCTTGGACTTGTGGCCTCCAGAACTGTGAAAAAGATAATAAACTTCCATTGCTTAAGCAACACAGGCTGTTACGACAGCCCTAGCAGACTGATACTGGTAATTCCACATGTGCATTATCTCAAGGTCACCCTCTGTAGATTAACATTCCTCCTGAAAACTTTCAAATGTCCCTGATTCTTTGTGTGTCAAAAAGTTTTATAATGCATTCTGAAGATTTTTAAATATCATGTTGTGTAGGCTCTGAAACTTTTAAAAATGCTGTAGAGAATTTCATCTTTCAATAGCATCTTGAGAATTTCAAGGTTAGGATTGGTGAATATGTTGAAAGAAGGGCAAATAAGTTAACTTGTCTTAATGTTAATATTACATAATAAGGGTAAAACTTTGATCCATATTGTATAATTTTATTTGAAGTAAGTAAGTATAGTTGACTAATATTTTAGGAAGCAAAGACTCCTCCTCTTGCCAAGTCTACCTTTCCTTCTGTTACTGGAATTTGATACATTGCAGTGAAAGGAAGTATCAGTGATTTGAGATAAATCCACTCTATAATGATTTTACAAAAACAGTTGTTTTGACTAATTACTCAGTGCTTTCTACATGTGTTCAGTGAGGCATATGTACAATTCCTATGCATTTTAGAAATAACTCCCCTTTTGTGTAAATAACATAAATGTGCTTCTCAAAAAAGTTTAATTCTGTTATTAGTAGCAGAAAAATGTTTATGATATGAACATGATATTCTTTTATATATATAACTAGAGGCTTGGTGCACGAAATTAGTGCACGGGGTGGGAGGGTTCCTCAGCCTGGCCTGCACCCTCTCACAATCTGAGACATCCCTTTCACAATCCAGGACTACTGGCCCTAACTGCTCGCCTGGCTACCTGCCTGATCACCTCTAAAAACTTATCTGCCTGCCTGAATACCCCTAATTGCCTCTGCCTCAGCCCTGCCTACCAGAACTGCATCTGGAAGGACATCCAGAATGATGTCCAGAATGTTGTTTGGTTGTCTGGTCTAATTTGCATATTACACTTTTATTATTATAGATAGAAAATATTTAAAAATCATTTAGGCATTGAAAAAGTCAATTCTTGTAACAGAATAGCTGGTAAGAAATATATTTAAATTTTATATTTATTTTATGTCATTAAATTATATAGAAAATAAGTATATTGATAAAATAAGCTTTGCTCTATAAGAAGTATTTCAAACCATGGTTATTGCAACTAATCACTGGCATTTACATATTTTTCCATGGGTATAGGTTTTGTTTTCAAATTCAGTTCTCTACTTATGTGGTATCTGTTATTAGATATCAAAATCTTAGCATTAGCCATATAGTTATAAGAATAAAGTCCAGTAAAATGCAACAGATTCCTTTGCTTGTAGATAATGTAAATTAATAATAAATAGGACAAGAGCAAGCATTTTAACAGTTGCACAGATTTCCTAGCATGCCTGATTATAGTGCATTAACAGAACATCACATTGCAAATGCTGATTTACAATGGTTTAAAGACCAAATTGGCTATGCCAGTGAAGATCCAGGTAGAGGACAGCCTATATGTACATGCAAAGTGGTTTAGCAGTAACCAGAGTGATGTGTGTGTGTGTGTGTGTGTGTGTGTGTGTGTGTAACAAAATGGGCAATCTACTTCCATAGAATTCCGTGAGCTTTTGGAATGCAAATTTCAACTGTCAAATCTTAATTAAAAAGTACCAGTCAGCACTATTTAGAAATTGGAAGAGAACTAAGTGGTGGGTTGTTGGAAAATGTGCAACTCGCCTTCTAAATAGAGTAGGTATGCTGACAGGTATATAATTAACATCACATCAAGTGAAGGACAGGAAGCCCACTCTAGTTCCTTGAAGGGAGGAGCTTCAGCAATTTTCAAGGCAGGGGAAAAGGTTCTTCAGTCAGAATTAATTTATAATTCCTTTTATTTCTAAAGAAAATTTACTTTTTTTGTATTGAACTTCCCTGAACCTTAGAAAGCAGTGACATTTGCAGAGTTGAGGGTTTATTCTAAGAGGTTAATGTTAACATAAGTGTGTCATTAGAACACTTTCCAAGTTTTACTGGACTTCTGTCTATGGTCACTGCACTTATCAAGTCAACTTTTTTTTCTACATTGTTTCTCTCATATATTAGAAGGCAAATTAGGCAGCTGTCATTTGGAAGAAAGAGAGAGTTCATATCTTAGTATTCTTTCCTATGGAAATAACTCGGAACACTTAAAATTCTCAAAGAGCTAGTACACACTCTGGGCAGTGATATAAGTAAGAGGAAAAGGCTCATTCTGTTTTGGAGAGGTCAATAGAAAATTACCTTGTTCATGGTTTCTGTTAGCATTGTGTGCTAGTGGGAAATTTTCTGATGAGAATAATCTTGAGGAAAAAAATATGTCATTGGAATAATATCAATGGTTAATCCACCACAAGAAGCAAGATCGAAATTACTTCTGAAAGAAGTTTTGTCATTTATCTCATGGATGGGACACTAGAAAAGGATTGGGAAAACCATTCCACTTTAAAAAAAATGTAGGGATTTCACAGGCATGTGGGAAGGAGATGTATTTACACTCTTTTATAACACGAACACCTATTTGTCCTGACACAGTGGAAATTTGGGGTCCTTGTATGGTAGAGAGATCAATAAACATCTGTTTTAGGGTGCTGCCTTCTCATTTTATGAGGTGTCTATTTGTGGTAAAGACAGAGACGATGGAGAAGTGTCACTTAGATATAGAAAGTGTCAGTTTCTGATGACTTAGGTCATAGCAAATGAAGACAAACCTTTCTCATAGGGTAGATTCTATCAACTCAGCACATTCTGGAATTGGCAGCTAGTCAGCCACCCACCAACATGGAATTCCTCACTCTTGATAACACTTACACTTATTGAACTGGGATTTGAAACATAAAAATAAAACAAAACATAAACAATAGCAAAGACAACTGGCCCACTTTGTCTTCCTGTTTCTCTTGCATTTGTTAAAATTAGAGCTCTAGTGTAGAGCAAATAATGAATGACTCTTGCTTATTTTACTCACTTACTGTGGACAGTGATGGAGGAAAACAATCAGAATGTGCCACCTCCAGCTGTTAATTCCTGCACACTTCATTAATTACTCAGATTTCAGAGAAGCAGAATGCTTAATTAGCTTCTCAAATGCAAAAAGTAACATCCAGCCAATGTGCGAATGTACATCATAGTTGTAGAATGTATGTTTCAACAGGAACCCTGTAGGTAGTAAAATGTGCAGGAAAGCAAAAACCTTGACAAAAGAAAGCCCATGTGTAGAGTTCCCAATGCGACCTAAAACTATAAAACTCATCTACAACAAAGAGCTATGGCTAGTCAAATATGACTTGATTTTGGATAGCCATTGAGTTTGCTCATGCCATGAGTCTGCGGGTGGCCACAGTGTCTCATGTATACCTGGATGTCCATCAGTGCTATCTTTGGAACCACCAGGCATTCCCCATGCTCCTTCTGTAGCAGAGATGTTAAATAAGGCAAAGTACCAGGTAGCTCACTTGGTCATCCTTTTCAATATTGGTCAAGATTGCTGACTCCCAGGAAAGTAATTATACTCTAGAGGACAGGGAACTTGGTGGAAAAGGAGTGTGCTTAAGCTTTTGTATTCAGAAAATGGTCTTGGGCATATTTGATACATCTCACACATTTCCTTGTGAACAGTTTTGCAAAGCTTCATGAGGTAGATAGTTCTTTCAATCAGCCATCCATTAAATTAATCTCTCCATCATTGATTCATTCAACAAATGCTTACTAAATTTTATATGTGTGTCAGGAACTATGCTTGGTTCTGGTGAAAATAATGGAAGAAGAAACGATGATCCTTGTTCTCAGAGATCTTAGAATTTGAAGGGAGGAGGGTAAAATAGCACTGTTACATAGGGAATCCCAGGCAATAGGTACAGAATACTCTGAGAACAGGGGAAGATATCTAAGGGTGTGTGTGCAGCTTATTACTGAGACTAGTGGTGCTAGGGTGGGTTTTAGAAGATTACATTAGAGCCTGAGGAAAAAGCAATAAAATGCTATTCCAGATGTAGGCAGGAGAGGAGTGGTCCAGGAGATGCAAATAGCATTTTTAAAAGCCTGAACGTGAAAGGGAAGATGACATGAAGGTGAAAGGGAAGTTCATAGTAGAGTCAAATTGAGCTGATTATTAAATATATCCTGAATGAAACTAAGACAACTTACCATGTAAAATGATAATAAAAGCAGCCTAATATCATCCTAAAACATCTTGAAAAATGTTTGACATCTTTATAGAATATCTCCTGTGGCCTGCTGAATAGGGCATATATAAATCCTGTCATGCATTTAAACTTTTAAAATTCCTCTTGACCTATTTCTTTGCCCTAATCCATCTTTCCTTTCTTTTCTCTAAAAACTTTTACCTGCTTCTCTTGCCAACTTACATCAATAACTTCTGCCTTCCTGAACTTTCTGCCAGAAAAACTGGGTTAGGAAAATAGATATACCTATAATAAGTATTCTAAATAGATTCATTCTGGTACCAGAATCTGAGGGAAATACACAGGTTACAGGTACCAAACTTTCCTTCCCCTGCTGTCAAAATTCCCATATACCTTTTGACTCTGCCAAAGGCTAACTAATAGTCTTCTATTGACCAGAAACCTTACCAATAACCTAAACAGTTGATTAATATGTATTTTATATGTTATATATATTGTATACTACTGTATCCTTACAATAAAGCAAGGTAGGATAGGACAATTTGGAAAATAAATTCTAACTTCCTTCAATATTTAATTCCTAATGGTTTTAAAATGTGGATAAAAAATCTACTTATTTTTCCTTTTAGTTTACGTTTATTGTTGAAAGTATTACAAATATCCTTCCCATTATCCCCTTTTGGCCTGCCCTCCCCCCCTATTCTAGGCCTTCACCACAGTATAGTCTGTGTCCCTGGATTATGCAGCTAGGCATATATGTTCTTTGGTATGTGCCAACATTGGGCATATATGAACTCATACTCCTCTGAAGTAAGCATAGTTATTCTTATATTAGGATAAATAGGACTCTTAAAGGTAAGGTGCCATGACTAAAATAACCCCAGTATTCAGAAGAGAGTTCTGGCCAAGACTGGTTTGGTGTAGTGGATAGAGTGTCGGCCTGCAAACTGAAAAGTCCCAGGTTCGATTCCAGTCGGGGGCATGTACCTTGCTTGCGGGCACAATTCCAGTAGGGGGCGTGCAGGAGGTGGCTGATCGATGTCTTTCTCTCATCGATGTTTCTAACTCTCTATCCCTCTCCCTTTCTCTCTGTAAGAAATCAATAAAATATATTTATAAAAAAAAAAGAAAAGTGTTCTGTATTTAAACTCCAAATGGCATAGTCTTCTTTTCTTCCATTATCATATTTGTTTTCTATATTAGTGTAAAAAATAGGTAGCTTCTATTAGTGATACCTGAGACATAATTGGTACAGTTTCTAGCCTCAGAAAAATGAGGGTACATTAATTACTTCTCAAAACATTGCTTTCTAGAGGAGTCCTTGTAAACTCTGACAGTCCTATCTAATAAGGAGGGAATTTGCAAATTGACTGCCACGCCCTCAAAGATGTCTTGCCCACAGGCACAAAATGGCAGCACCCAGTCCCTTCAGCCCTGCCAGGGATTGCCCCCAGGCAAGCCCAGCCACTCCTCAAGCTTGCCTCCAGAGTCCGCCAGACTCCTCAGCCCCCGAGGCACAGGTAACCAGGGCCAGTCAAGGCTTGCACTGCTGGCAGTGGCAGCAGCAGAGGTGTAATGGGGTGTTGCCTTGCCCTAATCGCCAGGTCACCTCCTGCCCCTGAGGGCTACCAGACTGTGAGAGGGGGCAGGCCTGGCTGAGGGACCCTCCTTTAGGCCTGAGCCTCTAATAATTACATAAAAGTAGTTGGTTGATTTAGCCCTGAACTTTGGAATAAAATTTGAAAAATACAAAAGCTTGTGTAGGATCTTTATAATTCATTGGGGAAAGTGAAAAGCCTTTTCTAAAGGAGTTTTCTTATCCAGCCATTGTGGTTCAGTGGTTGAGCATTAACCTGTGAACCAGGAGGTCATGGTTCCATTTCTGGTCAGGACATATGCCCAGGTTTCAGGTTCAATCCCTAGTGGGGGGCATGCAGGAAGCAGCTGATCAATGATTTTCTCTTATTATTGACTAGAGGCCTGGTGCATGATATTTGAACCCTCTCGCAATCCAGGATCTATTGGGGGATGTCCGACTGACAGGATCAGGCCTAAATTGGTATTCGAACATCCCTTTCATAATTCAGGATCACTGATTCCTAACTGCTTGGCTGCCTGCCTGCCTGCCTGATTGCCTCTAACCACTCTGCCTTCCTGCCTGATCACACCTAAATACTCTGCCTGCCTACTTCTAACCATTAACCTGCTTGACTGATCACCCCTAGCTGCTCACCTGCTTATTTAATCACCCCTAACCACTCACCTGCCTGCCTTACCACCCCTAACCACTCTGTCTGCCTGCCATATTGCCCTTAACAATTGCCTGCCTGCCTGATCACCTCTAACCACTCTGCATGACTGCATAATTGCCCCTAACTGCTTGTCTGCCTGCCTGATCAACCCTAGCTGCCCATTTGCCTGCCTAATTGCCCCTAACTGCCTCTGCCTTGGCCCTTGCCACCACAGCTTCATCTGGAATGTTGCGTAGAAGGACCTCTGGCATGATATCTGGAAGGTCATTCAGCTGTCCAGTCTAAATAGCATATTATGCTTTTATTATTATGAATGTTTCTATCTCTCTCTCTCCCTCTTCCTTCCTCTTTGAAATATCTATACTAATAATGGAGAAATTTGCAAATTATCTGTTACAGCATCATGTCACGGCCGGATCAGAAGGCTACATCCCTGCCCTCTGCTCAGGCAGCTGTAAGGCCCAGGATAGGCTAGGATACAATAGGAGGGAAAAAGAAAGGAGAGGGAGAGGAAGGCATCCTGCATGCAGACAGACCAAGAGGAGAAACAGAAATATAGAAAGGGAACAAGAAAAAGATGCAGGAATAGAAAAGGGAAGGAAACATGGGGCTGCACGTGCGAGGGGTTGGTGACCCTGAGGGTGTTGGGGGGAGCAGGTGTGCCTGGCAAGGGACAGGGCAGGAGCCCAGCCCAGATGCTGGAGGAGGGCAGTGGCCCCTGGTATGGGCCATTGTCAGGGAGGTGCCCACAGATCAAGGACCGAGTAGTGGGTGGTCCAAGGCCTTCTGGGCAGAGTTGCTCCTGCTTTGCTATAGCAGCTGCATCTAGGCTGTGTGAATCTCGGCCACCCTCACTGGGCTGGGCATCGCAGGCAGGGAATGAAAACAGGATGGCGGCAGGGAGGCCTGGGAAAGAGGGGTGATGACCACCTGGCTAGTGTTGAGCCCTGGGCTGGGGGTTAATGCCCCCTCCCCCAAAAGGAAGTTTTAAGAAGGGAAGGAGGAAGGGAAGAACTTTATAGTCAGTAGAGAGCAGATTTAAAGAAGGAAAGAGGAAATATGAGTGAAATGTAGGAGCTATAATGAAAATCAAGTATAGTTGTATACTGGGAACAGATTTTAAAAGCAGGAGTCAGAAAAGAAAAAAAGATAAATGATAGGGAATGACTAGGCAGGTAAATAGATCACTATTAAAACAGTGGAAATAAGTAGAGAAGAATGTATGAGAAAGGTAGGATGAGAGAGAAAGAGGGAGGGAAGAAATGTTTTAAAGGGGAGCTGGTAGAGCTTAAAAGGAGAATGGGAAGAAGGAAGAAATGGGGGAGGAAGCAAAGCAAGTCCCAGAGAGGAAATGAAAAAAAATTAAGATGGGAAGGAAGGAAAAGGGGAGGGAGAGAAGGGGTAAAGTTAAAGGGAAAAAAGGAATGTGGGGAGGGAGGGAGGGTAGGAGAAAGATGGGAAGAAGGATGATGGAAGAGAGGTAGGAAATAAGGAAAAAGAGAAGTTTATAAATGATGAATCAGTAGATAAAAAGTGTTATATAAAGGAGAGAGAAAAATTGTGTGAGAGGGAGAAGCCAATAAGGAAGTCAAATACAATTGTGTGTGAAGGGGATAAGATTAAAAAAAAAAAAAGCCAGCCCTAACCGGTTTGGCTCAGTGGATAGAGCATCTGCCTGTGAACTGAAAGGTCCAGGTTGGATTCCAGTCAAGGGCATATACCTTGGTTGCAGGCACATTTCCAATAGGTGGTGTGCAAGAGGCAGCTGATCAATGTTTCTCTCTCATTGATGTTACTCTCTATCCCTCTCTCTTCCTCTCGGTAAAAAATCAATAAAGTATATATTTTTTAAAAGTCAATAGGAGTGACCAGGCTGGCAGGGGAGGACAGTTAGAAGTGAGCAGGCCAGCAGGGGAATGCAGTTAGGGGATTAGGCAGGCAGGTAGAGTGGTAAGGGCAGGCAGGCAGGTGAGCAGTTAGGAGCTAGAGGTCCCATAATACAAGAGGAATGTCCAACTTCAGTTTAGGCCAATTTCTACAGGATCAGGCCTAAACTGGCAGTTGGACATCCCCCAAGGGCTCTCATATTAGAGAGGGTGCTGGTGTGGCTGAGAGAACCACCCCCTCCCCATGTATGAATTTCATGCACCAGGCTTCTAGTGTGTGTGTGTGTGTGTGTGTGTATGTGTGTTAGAAACTATTCTTAAAATGTATATCCCATATAAAACGTAACACTTTCCTTATTACTCAGGAAAATTTGACTCATAAATGGAAAAATAAGTATTAAATTACCATACCTTAAAGCACAACACAAAGTGTCTATAAAATAATTAAATGACTGAATATATGAAAAACAATGAAATGTAGTATAATTTTAGTATATTTGATCTTTCCTATGCCAAACACTTTTGATAGTTAGAGAATTTTGAAAATTAATGTAGCTTATTTCTAATGAAAATTGTGCATTGTATAAATAAGACACAATGGAAGATATTTTTCTTACTTTCTTGAGCTCTGAGTGAGCAGTAGCGTGCTGGCATGGAACACTGTCTCCCATCCTCCAACCCCCTTCTTAAGAAAAAGAGGTTAACTCTCTGAGTAAATTTAAATGAAAGTACATGGATTTTGTTACACATGAAAGTCTCTGAGGAAATTACAGTTCTTAGTCTCAGCTATGCTAAGTTGCCTCTCCTGAGTAAAATAATAATGGTAATGTATTTACAGAGTCAATATATTTTGAAACATAGCCATTAAAGCAGTCATTAGTTTATGAAAAGCAGGTAATCATACAGGCAATCATGTTGCTATATTTCTTAAATGAATGCTTAATATATATTTTTGGCTTCTTAATCATTGGTCCCCCTTTGTTTTTTGGCTTCTATCAGAGATTCTGGAAGTACAGTAGGTTCTTAATCAACATATCCTATGATGATAGTTTCCCAACATATAGCATGGAGCTTGTCATACAAATATTTGTAAATGTTTGGCCATTCCAGCCATCCTTAATTCCTCACATTGACCTCAGGTATATTGCTTTACCTTGGTCTTTCTACCTTCTCTGTTTTTCAAGAGTATCTTCTTTCAATGTTCACTTCTAACTCACTTTTTTGAAGATTTCAGCTTTTCTTTGGTATTACTAGAGTTAATTCATTGTGATGTTTAAGCTTCTGTACTTCAACTTTCATGAGTCACTTTCAAAATCAAACAGAATTTTGCATTTGCAATATTGTTTTATTTTTCTTAAAGATGCCCTTTTCTCCCCCAAATCGATATGTGTTTCAGGTGAATTTGAAACACATGGATCTGTCCATAATTTTACATATATGTATATTTTTTTCTTTTTTTCTATGTGTGTTATGCCCTGCTAGTGTTCACTCATTTTCATATTTAGTATAATTAAAACCAGTTGTTCTTTCTTTAAACTAACACACCTGCTCCATGTCCCCAACTTACCTGTTTCTCTTAAGGGGTATGCAGTATTCTCAGTTATCCTAAGTGAAAAACTGAGAATAGCAATTTAGTACTCTTCATCCTCATTTCATACTTACAGTCCATGTGCCCTATCAATCTTCACTTAGCTCAGACCTTTCTATTTCTATTGATGCAATCCCAATCCAGATCCTTGGTACAAGATCCTCCTCCACTACTAATATCCTTGTCACTCTGTATTTTAACTTCTTACGTTGTAATAGGTCTGGCTTCTACCTGTGCCCTATTCCTGCTATTTCACTACATCAGTCACAGTTATTTCCTTTAAACAAACTTATTTTAACATACTTATTTCTTTTTTCCACTTTTTTATTTTTTTAATTTCTTTATTGATTAGGGTATTACATATGTGTCCTTATCCTCCCATTACCTGCCCCCCCCATCCTCCCACTCATGCCCTCACCCCCTGTTGTCTATGTATATTGGTTAGGCTTATATTGGTTAGAGTTGCATGCATACAAGTCCTTTGGTTGATCTCTCCCCCTTACCACTCCATCCCCTATCTTTCCTCTGAGGTTTGACAGTCTCATTGATGCTTCTCTATATCTGGATCTGTCCCCTGTCCATCAGTTTTCATTATTCATTATATTCCACAAATGAGTGAGATCATGTGGTATTTATCTTTCTCTGACTGGTTTATTTCACTTAGCATAATGCTCTCCAGTTTCATCCATGCTGTTGCAAAAGGTAAGAATTTCTTAGTTTTTACTGCAGCATAGTATTCCATTGTGTAGGTATACCACAGTTTTTTAATCCACTCATCTGCTAATGGGCACTTTTTCTCTGCATCCTCATCAGCACTTGTTGTTTGTTGATTTGTTGATGATAGTCATTCTGACAGGTGTGAGATGGTACTGCATTGTCATTTTTAAAAAATATATTTTATTGATTTTTTATAGAGAGGAAGAGAGGGATAGAGAGCTAGAAACATCAATGAGAGAAAAACATTGATCAGCTGCCTCCTGCACACTCCCTACTGGTTATGTGCCTGCAACCAAGATACATGCCCTTGATTGGAATCAAACCTGGCACCTTTGAGTCTGCAGGCCAACTCTCTAACCACTGAACCAAACCCATTAGGACTGCATTGTCATTTTGATTTGCATCTCTTGAATGATTAGTGACTTTGAACTTGTTTTCATATGTCTCTTATCCTTGCTTCTGTCTTCTTTCAAAAAGATTTTATTTAGGTCCGTTGCCCATTTTTTGACTGAGTTATTTATCTTCTTTTTGTTGAGTTATGTGAGTTCCCTGTAAATGTTGGAGATTAAACCCTTATTGGTAATAACATTGGCAAATATATTCTCTGATGCAATGTGCTTTCTTGTTTTGATGATGGTTTCATTTGCTATGAAAAAGCTTTTTATTTTGATGTACTCCAATTTGTTTATTTTCTCTTTAGCTTCCATTGCCCAGAAGCAGTATCAGTGAAGAAATTGCTTTGGCATATGTCTGAGATTGTGATGCCTGTGGATTCCTCGAGTATTTTTATGGTTTCTCATCTATGTTTAAGTCCTTTATCCATTTTGAGTTTATTTTTGTGTATGATATAAGTTAACATACTTATTTCTTTAAAATATATTTATTTGCTTAAAACAAAATTATTTTTAAACATTTATTTGCAGCAGAAATAATAGCTCTCATCTTCCTCTGAGCAAAAAGCAGACTTTAAAGTATCTTATAAAACCCCTTTTGATCTTTGCAATTCCCCTCCAATATCTCACTTTCTACTTCTCTTAAATCCTCTTATTCCAGCTGTGCTAGATTCATGTTTCTCCCATGAACTTTCTGGTACTCTTTGGCCTTAGGGTCTTTCCCCTGAATCCTTTCTCTGCCGTGAACATGTTTCTCCGAGATACTCATATCACTCACTCCAGGTCTGAAGCAATGGATCCTTCTTGATGTAGCTTACTGTGAGTTGTTTAAAATTGTAATTCTTCCAGCCTTTTCCTATCCCATGCTCTTGCTTTCCTTTTGCTGTTTATTTTCTCCAAGTCACTTAACACCTGCTCACACACTGTGTATTTATTTTTCTATCTGTTTGTCTGTCTTCTGCTGCTGGAAGGTAAGCTCAGTGAGATCACAGATTTTGCTTTGTTTTCTTCAGTATTCTAATCTCCTCGGGAAGTGTCTGACAGAGTAGAACCTCAACTGACTGCTGAATATATTAAATGTTTGCAACATTTAACTAGTTCTCTGCCTTATAACTCTTTTTTTTCCTCATCCAACTGTCACTCCATGGTAAATTAATTGTCTTCTAGCTCAAATTTATTCATATAATTTTGCTTAAATTCTTCCAGAGTTTCAAATGTCTCATCACAAGTCCAACTTCTTGGCACACTGTACAAAACCCTCCCAAGCTTTCTTTCTAGGCTCATTTTCTGTAACTCACCTATAATGCCTGATGCAAACCCTAATATTCCTACTTCCTGGTATTTTATTTTGTTCCTTTTCATCCCTCACCATTCATCCCTCACCTAAACCTGAGCGTGGAAATGTTATTTGTACTTGATGGGGTTTATGTAACAAGCAATTGCATTAAAAAAACAACAAACTTTTACATCAGCTCACTATCAGTGTTCCTCCAAGAATAAGGATATATTTATTGGAAACTAGTTTCATATGAAATTGGTTATTTAGTAATATTTTCGGGTCATAATGGCATTTGTTCCTTTTTGTAATTTTGCAACCCTTAGGCTCTGAATGCTGAATCACCAAATAAATGCTTTTACTCCCACCAACATGTTATAGCTGAGAAAAATGAAGTGAAAATATTAAAACACTTATATATAAAAATGTACAATGAATGCTAGTAGTTTAAGTAATGTATTTCTCCAAAAATTCTTAAGTACTTAGAAAAATCTTTTTAGTACAATCAAACCAGCTGTCGGAGGTTCAATACACAACCTATTTCTCTGTTGCTATTGGGAAATATAAATTAGTTTTCAGAGGTAATGCAATATTTAACTTTTCTATTAAAATTATTAAATATATGCTCTCATTAAAAGTGTGAAAAGTTATTTACCAATAATTTTGTCTTCCTTAAAGCAAAGTTTAGCTTTGAAAGTTTTACAAAATAATTCTGAAGGAATTATTATTTTACTAATAATTACTGACAAGAAATTGAAGGAATTATTAGTTGGTATCAGTGCTTATATTAAATTAATAAGATTTTAAAAATAATTTATAAGCTAGAATAGTCTGGATCTCAGACAGATTTTGTATGACATATGTATAATGAAGTTTTACTTTTAAGTTGAGTGTGTAAAATCAAAAAGAAAAATCCTGACAAAAACACACACACACAAAATCCCAGCTATTGAAGTTAAAGTGCTTTTGATAGTGAACTGATTTTTGAATCAGGTTTTACAAGGTAAGTAGTTCAAGTTAACTTTTGGCTTGCATGAAATTACAGACCATGCCATTTAACAATAAAGTAAACTTGAGAAAGTAAAAGTCAATCTAATATTCTAATAGCCAAGTCAAACTAATTTCTCAACTGATTCCATCAATTAGGCAAAAAATTCCTCAGCAAAAGATAAGAAGGGTAGGCAGGAAAAAAAAAGCAACCCAAAACCACTTGAACCTATAACTACATTTAAACTTAATCTTGGAGAATATTAACATCAAAATAGTCTAACTCACAATCACTTGGAAGCAGAGAAAGTGGGCTTACATTTGTTAAACTACTAGAAGAATATTTGATATATCATTAAGAACTGGACCAATGCCAGGCAAGTGAGGGAAATCAGGCAAGGTACACAACTTCAAACAGAAAAAAGTTATCAGAGTGGTATGATATGTGTGAGGTCAGTACTATCTTTTTTAAGCCTGAGATATTGAAAGTAAATCTATAATCACCCAGAAAACAATAGCCTCACTAATATAGCTATATAGGCTTATAAAATGTTTTAAGTTGCAGCACTTAGTTGAGTGTCCCAGAAAAGTTAGTATTCAAACCTGTTTCAAGTTGGCTTCGTTTGGCATGCTGGCTGAGCCAGTGCAAAGGAAGGTGGTGATAAATGCGAGTATGTCCAGTTGTGAGGAAGTGGCTAGTAGGGGGGCTGCAGGAGCTTGGCATGGGGTCAGGTTTTATTTTCCATCTTTATTAATCATCTCCATGGGGGGAATAAATTGCCTGCTAATGAAATTTGCAGAAAGCACTAAATTTTGAGGTGTTGCCAACATGGTTAACAAAGGAGAAATAAATATAAATGGACTTAAGCGTGCTATTTATCATTTATTTGAATTTAATCAAAATTGTTCCGAGAATACATTTATAAGCAATTCCCACAAATTAAATTTTAGAGGGGGAAATCTCCATCACACAGCAAGACAAATGGGCTGATAGGAGGGTCGCCCTCTGTGTTCAGCGAGGCTAGAAGGAAAAGGATATATCATAGCAAAAATGCATTGGATAGAATGTCCTCTTTTCATTTGCATTGAGTGCCAATTTAAAAAAAAATGGGAAAATTGCCAAGCCTTGAAAAATCTGTTTTAAGAATTTAGCTAAAACACATAGATTGAGAATAACACATATATTCTCATCTTCTTTTTCTTCCCTGGCATGCCCAGAAAACATCGCTTTCCCTGATATCCTCTTAGGGAAGAGAAGTGTTGTGAGGTTTTTTTTCACTTTTTTTCTCTGTCTCATGTCAACACAGGGTCTGCAGATAAGATGGGGATTCATGTTGCTTCCCATTGCTGTTTCAGTTTGACTCCCAATTTCACCTCCTATCAATTGGCCCCTTCCACTTTTTTCACTCTGTTACTTTATGTTTTCCTTTCCATTTTATGTTGCTTAAACTCCACTTATCTGTCACTATATATATATATATATATATATATATATATATAATTTTAGTTATATTTTCTACTTATGAATTCCTTATATTTCATATTTGACTGTTTCTTATGACTTTTGCAATACTTCTCTGATCAATGCCGTTAACATCTCTTAATTATTATTTCTCTTAATACGGCAACAGCTTTTTAATTGGTCATCTAAGTAGTCAAAGTTATATATTTTAAATCTTCATATATTTCTATTATGTTCAGAAGAAAAGAAAAACCCCTTTTATAATTCCTAGCCCTACATGTCTGTGTAGGTCTGCCTTCCATAATTTCTAACCTACCCCATATTATTCCTCATGGCCTTCTTTGTTTGTTTGTTTGTTTGTTTGTTCCTTTAATTAGGACAATCATGGCATCTTTGCAATTACTGTATCCTTTACCTGAAATATGTTACTCTATTTTTGATGCTGTTGTTATAGAATTGTTTTCTTAATTTTAATTTCATTTTCAGGTTGTTCAATGCAAGTGTTTAGAAATACAATTGATTTTTACATATTGACCTTGTACCCTTCAACCTTTGTGAATTAGTTCTAGGAAATGTTTAGTAGATTGCCTTAGATTTTCTATCTACAAGATCATGTAGCCCGCAAATAGACACTTCTTACTTTCTGATCTGGCTGTCTTTTATTTCTTTTTCCTGCTTAATTGCCTTGGCCAGAACTGCCAGTACAATGTTGAGTAGAAGAGGCAAGGGTGGACATGCTTTTGTTTTCCTGATTTTAGGAGAAAAACATCCAGTCTTTCACCAGTAAATAGGATATTAGTGGGTTTTTTTAAAGTTATTTTTACTATTTTAATTTTTAAAAAGATTATTAGGATGACATTGATTAATAAGATTATATAGGCATCAGGTGTATTATTCTGTAATACATCATCTGAATATTGTGTTGTGTGTTCACTATCTCTAGTCATGACTCCTTCCATTATCATGTATCCACATTTACCCTCTCCAAACTCCCTGCATTCCCCTCTTCCTCTGGAGAATACTAGATCTTTTCATGGCTTACCTCCCAACTTCATCCTATTTCCTTTAAAGAACTCTCCCTTGATCTCACTATAATCCCTAAACCAGGTCAATATGATAAGTTTTTAATATTATTTTATAAAGCTCATCACAATTGGACATATTTTTATCATTATTTCTCCTTTGAAAATAAGCTACCTGTAGAATATGGATTTCTTTTGTTCACTGGTTTATTTCCTGCATGTAAAATATGTCTCGTATAAAGAGTAGATAATCAATAGTTTTTATTTAATGAAGATCTGAATAAATTATAAAAAATAAATAAAATAAACTGAGGAGTTGAAAAGAATCACAATAAGTTGAATAAGTAATTTTTTATCTAGAAAAATTATGCATTGCTAACTTCTTTATTATATTTATATAATTTTTATTTCAGTTATGGACAAGTGAAATAATTTAATTTGATACTGAACATAATTCTTGGTGTCTTTGCTATCATTAATCACATTGTTAATTATTTAAATATTTTTATATATTTAAATATATAATTCTTTTTAAATATTTATTTTTAATCAGAGAGTGTTGGAGAGAAAGGCTTAATGGGATACCTTGCCTTGACTTTGACTGGAAAGGTATAAACAAATTGCACCTGATTAAGGGAATACAGAACTTGTTGTTTCTTATGTTATTTGACCTAATTTTTCATTACATTTATTTCCCAGAGCACTCTTATAGAATATATAAAGACACTTTCTGTTTTAAAAAGATTTTATACAGTTCTATATAGTTACATAATTATTGTTCTGTGTTGAATTTTTACTCCAACACCTCTTAGCAGACAAGGAAACAAAATTATAAGTGATTTAGTGTTTACTTGAAAAGTTGATTGAGAATAATTATTTTACCTTTACAAATTAATTACAGCACTTCCTCTGATGAATTCATCAGATATTTTTTGTAACATTTTTACTTCTCTACAAGGAATTGCCTTTGAAAGATGAAAGCAACATGACTAATGTTATAAAAGTTGAATTATTGACCAAAAAAAGAAAGTTGAAGCATTACAATGAAATAAGTAAATTTAAGTAGGTGTCCTGGTCTGTGAGTCTTTATCCTTATACCTGCTGTCTAAAGCTTGCTAATTTCCAATGTTCTGCTTTGGAAGCCATGTTGGTTGGGGTAAATTTTTTGGGGGCCAGGCACACTATATACTCAAATTTCTTCAGAAGTCTAACAAGAAATTGAAACAGCCCTGGCTGATGTGGCTTAGTTGGTTCAGCATTGTCCTAGTCACTGGGAAAGCTGCTGGTTCATTTCACAGGCAGAGTACATATCTGGGTTCAGGCTCAATTCCCAGTTGGGATGGGTACAGCAGATTGATATTTCTTCTCTTTTCTCTTTTCTCTCTTCTCTCTTTTCTTTTCTCTTTTTCTCTCTTCTCTCTCTCTCTCTCTCTCTCTCTCTCTCTCTCTCTCTCTCTCTCTCCCTTTCTCTCTCTCTCTTTCACATCAGAAAAAAAGAAATTGAAATAGAAGAGAAAGGTATAAACTTGCCATTTAATTAGAATGGAAGAAATATAGCATGGAGAGAAAACATGGTATGGCAAAGTTGACCTCTTGAATTTAGAAATAGAAATAAATATAAATATATTTGTCTTCAAGTTTTTCTTATATAAAGATATTTTTCCTTTCATGAATTGTGAAATTTAGACAAATATTTTGTCTAAGAAAAAAGTGTAAAGAAATTAGTTCTTTACTCATAAACTTTAACTTCCTACTATTTCCACACATATTAGGTTTCTTTGTCCTGAGTGACTTTTTACTCTTTCCTACTTCATTAATCAAACCTTGCTCTCAGGAAAGGAGTTGACAAATAAATTTATACTAAGGTAAGAATAATAAATACTATCCTAACTATTGTTACCCATTTTCAGACAATATCACCTATCTTGGTCATCTTTATCATTCATGCAGGCTGTGTCCTCAAAATCCATTTCAACTGAGTACATCAGGCAAAACATATAAATTGCTTAGTTGGTGCTGAGGAGATAACCTATTTCCTAATCTTGCACTAAAATACAAATAAGTTCCAAAGCAAGATGACTTCTTTTTCCTGAGGTATTTTGGATTTTTATTGAGAAAGAAGGCTGCATCCCTTTGAGATGATTGTCCCTGTGATAAGGAGATGGTAGAGACACATTTCAGGAGCTCATCACTCTTTCTGAACTTTGAAGAATGGATACTGCTCCTGTTGTTAGATTCAGTAGAATCCTATCTAATAAAAGAGTAATGTGCAAATTGACCATACCTCCATTACACCCACAAGCCACACCCACAGCCAATTAGGAACAAGTATGCACATTAACACAACCAAGTTGGCTGCAGTCTCGTAGAGAGTAGGAGGCTTGGGTTTACCCGGCAATGGAGAAAGTCAAGCTTTCCACCTTCCCTGGTCGGCCTTGGCTCTGCTTAATGCTACAAAATTTCAATTATAGAAGATAAATAAATTCCAACAAAAATGGCTGTGGCCACAGAGCAAGCAGGAGGCTTGGCTCCACTCAAGGCTAAAAAGTTTCAGTTATAGAAGATAAATAAATCTCAGATAGCAGAGCATCTACTTAGATCACTGGGGGGTGTGGCCAGCCTGCAAACTATCACAGGCCCCTCACCCAGGCCACCCCACACCCCAAGGGAACTCACACCCTGATCCTGGATACACTTCAGGGCAACCAGTTGGCCCTCACCTGTGCACCAGGCCTCTATCATATCTAACCCTATCTAATAAAAGATAATATGCAAATTGACCATCACTTTAAAATACAAGATGGCTGCCCCATGTGGTCAAAGATGATGCCCCCCATGTGCACACAAGATGGCCACCACAAGATGGCCAGCAGGGGGTGGCTGTTGGAAGGGAGCAGGTCTACAAGGGAGGGCAGTTGTGGGTGATCAGGCCAGCAGGGAAGGGAATTTGGGGGTGACCCAACTGCAGGGAAGGGCATTTGTGGGGGACCCAGGCCAGCAGGGGAGAGCAGTTAGGGGCAAACAGGCTGGCAGGGGAGCAGTTAAGCATCCATCAGGCTGGCAGAGGAATGATTAGTAGATGATCAGGCTGGCAGGCAGAAGCAGTTAGGGCCAATCAGGAAGGCAGTCAGGTGAGCAGTTGGGAGCCAGCAGTCCTGGATTGTGAGAGGGATGTTTGACAGCCTGTTTAAGCCCTATCCTACCTAGATTGGGCCTAAATGGGCAGTTGGACATCCCTCAAGAGGTCCCAGATTGAAGATGGTGCAAGCTGGGATGAGGGACACACCCTCCCATGCACAAATTGTGTGCACCAGGCCTCTAGTCTATAATATATTCCTATGAATTTCTCTTGTGATTTCTTGATTAGTTTATATATGAAAGCCTGGTTTTCTTCTGAGGATAGGAGTCATACTCACTATCTGTTTATCCTCCTTGACCTCAAGTCCTGCAATGAGTTTAATAAATGTATTTTATATTTTACAGGTTCTCATATTTAACTAATTTCAGGGAAGACAAACATAAATTTGAATAGCTGGTCAATATTTAAATTTAGGTATGAAAAAAGGAAAAGAGGCAAGGATTTAATTTAATCATTCCCCTTGCAAGTGGTAGAAATCCAATTAAACTAACTTAAGCAGAAAAAAATGAAGTGTCTCCGTAAATAGTTTGAAAAAGTTGTTCATGGGACTTTCTACATCCATCCAGGCATGGCTGTTTTATAGGTCCAGAAAGTTATTAGTTCTCTCTCCCTTTCTCTCCATATCTTGATTCTACTGTTGTCTTTTTTCTTCAGAATATGTCCCTATAACATCATGTCAGAAAAAAAAAAATTAATCCTGGGGCTTTGTATTAATAGAAAAATCTGAAGGAAGAAAGGCTTTCCTTGGTGTAAATAAATTCAAGTCTCTTGATTACAAGTGACTGGACTTGTCTGAAGTCTATTGCCTTAGAAATGATTATTATTCTCACTAACAGGTGCACAGGGAAGAAGAGGAGCAACTTCATATGTGTTAGTGATTAAGAATGCTCTTCTTGACATCACCTTGGATGTAGCTACAATTTGTCAGATGGAAGTAGATAAGCATATGAAAAACACAAACATTGATGATCTGGATTTAGTAGGTTTGTTTCAGGAAAAACCATTTTGCCAATATAGAGAAAAGTTAGAACACATGAGTTTCTAGGAATATAATATGCATAAGACCAACATGGGCACTGCTCTTTGAGAACTTAAATATGATAGTTCTTTCGGACAAGATGTAGAGAGCCATTTAAGTGTGTTATAAGTGCTAAGATGACAGGATTATAAGGTTTTACAGGTACAGATAGGAGGGAGTACTAATCTCAATATCCAGTGGCCACAATGGCCATCCAAAATATGAGGATATTTAGCATTGGAAAGATATAGGATATTTCCTAAGGATATTTCCTACCATCACCTGTCATCCCTAATATACTAATATGAAAATGATTATATGCTCTAATTTATGAGTCTCATTGAGTTATTCATATTCTATTTTACTAGGTCTCCTTATATTTGTTAAGATGATCCTCAACGAAGAACTCAGTGATTCTGATGCAAGTCAGGAAAGTAGCTCTCAGAATAGTGAAAGGCAAGCTATGCCAATCCTCACCCTGCATAGTACAAAGAATCCTTGAATAAGCTTATCAAGTTAGACCCTGGTTGTAAAAGAAGCAAAGTCAAGCAGATATGAAGAGGCAGCAAGTATAATAAATGGAATTCAACTTTGCAGCTAGACAGACCTGGTGAGTCCAAGTTGTGCTGGATAGGGGATGGCATTTTATTCCATGTGAATCAGTTTCTTATCTGAACAAAGGTAATAACACTTATCTTGAAGAATTTGGACAAGGGCCAAGTACCTGGTACATACCTGCTCTATAAATAGTGGCTTAGTCCTTGATTGTTACTAAGGTAGTGGAGGTTTTTGTGATAAAGGAGTAATTATTGGTATCTTCAATTTTTATAGTATTTGGCTGTTTGCAAAATTCAGAAAATAATCATTTATTGATCGTGTAGTGTAAGTCAGCCTTAATAGGTACTTTGTTCATATTGTTTCTATATATATTCTTCAAATATCCACTTTAAAATAAAGAATAAGAGAAATTCCAGTTGAAAAAGAATTGAGAGTTGGTGTTGTCTGTTAAAATTAAACAAATTTGTGCCGAGACTGGTTTGGCTCAGTGGATAGAGCGTAGGCTTGCGGACTGAAAGGTCCCAGGTTCAATTCCGGTTGGGGGCATGTATCTTGGTTGAGGACACATCTGCACAGTGGGGCGTGCAGGAGGCAGCTGATCGATGTCTCTCTCTCATCGATGTTTCTGACTTTCTATCTCTCTCCCTTCCTCTCTGTAAAAAAATCAATAAAATATATTTTTTAAAAATTAAACAAATTTGTGTTTGAAATATAGCTCTATAGCCTCATAGTCTCCTGAAGCAATTAGCACAGAACTAAGAACAAATGAAGTCGCTATCATTTCTACAATTTGTAATATAAATATTATAAGTTAATTAATCACATTGGGCTTCATTGTAGTACTTGAGTATTACATGAGGAACAAGATGATTAAGCAAAATACATGGGATATAATTGAAGCTTAATAATTATTATCTTTCCTTTATTTTATATTCTAGGGAGAGTCTAGCAATGTCTCTGAAAGGATTGCACTAAAAGGCAATCCTCTGATATGTACAAAATGACCACCATGAAAATCAATCTCTCTATTGATTTTTTTGAGACAGTGGGAGGGAGAGGGAGAGAGACACACAGAGAGAAACATTGATGTGAGAGACACATTGATTGTTTGCCTCCTGCATTCACCTCTACAAGGACCAAGGATCAAGCCTGTAATAGAGGTACATTCCCTTGACCAGAATTGAATCCAAGATTCAGTTGGTGGGCCATCACTCTACCCACTGAGCCAAACACCAGCTAGGGCAGCAAAGAATATTTAAAAAGGATATTTACACCAGTCATAGTAAAATGAAAGAAAAGCAGCCAGGGGATATCCCAAAAGAACTAGAAATGAAAGTGTTTCAAAAAGAAAGATATGGTCAGCTCTGTTAAGACTACTCAGTGGTTAATTAAGATGAGTACAGAAAATCACCATCACATCGTCAATATGTATTCTTATCAACTGCATTTTCTGAGAAATTATTTGAATAGTGGCCACCATGGAGTTGGTTAAAGAGTGACTGGGACTTTTATATCTGAGAAGATAATAGATTACAGCAATGAGACACTCTCCCTCGAATTCCCAAAAAAGTTTCACTTCCTAAAAGTTATATTTTATGACATCATTTTAAAAGCATAGTTGACTTCCCAAAAAGAACAGAAGTCAGCAAGTGTCACTGATATACTTGGTGAGAACTGAATCACAGAGTGGTTAGAATAAGAACTGATACTGACATTGCTTTATGTGATGTAATTGCTGGTAATGTAAGAGTGTGAATTAAAAAGACAGGCAGAAGGATTCAGGTTTTCAAGTTGGTGAAATAATATGGAAATACAAGCATAAATCCAGCACCTATGAAGGACTATGCATCAGAGAAAGGGTTGCATAGAAAAAAATAGATCCACCAGCACACACAATGGTAAAGTCGTCAATTTATCTCTGCTTTCTGTGTGTTTGTGTGTGTGTGTGTGGCGGGGTGCGGGGTGGGGAGGGATGACCTTCCCAAAGAAATCAAAATCAAAATCAAAATCAGGTATTTCACACTAGAGATACCTCTTCTCCCCACCCCCACCCCACCCCCTGAAAAAGCAAATATTAAAAGAAAGAGTAGATATCAAATCTGCAAAAAAATTCTTTTGTGGGGGTTTTGCAAAGATAAATTCCTACTAATAAGTAGCAGTAATTTTAAAGAGGGTGGAGATGGTTGTTTTAACTTCCAAGAATACAATATCTTATAGTGGATTTATCAAATAGAGATTGAAAAATAGGTATATTAAAAAGACTGAATATTGTTTCTTTTATAGAAGTATAAATAACTATAGACTCTGAAAATTCTTCCAACTACAGAACTTGTTAATGCTTGAGAAACTCAAAAGATCTTTTGCATATATAGCCATTTTTGGAATAAAGAAAGGAGAATTTTCAGCAACAAACATAGAACAAGATCATTGAAATCAGAGGTACACTAGGACTGAAGTTCTATGTGTAGGGGCATTTTTAAATAGCAGAGTTTTTTGTTTGTTTCTTTGTTTTTATCTCAACATTTTTATTATGAAAATTTCAAACATATAGGAAAAAATGAACAAAAACTTAATGGGAGACATTTATACTTTTCCCATCTAGTTTCTTCCATTAACATTATAATACTTATTTTTCCATGTATCCATTAATGTATCCATCAGTCTATCAGTCAATCTTACTTTTATTACCATTATTTTAGTAAGTTCCCTCATGTCTCTTTCCAAAATGTACCCTACTATTTCCTTAGAGGAAATAATGTTCTTAATTACTGTCTTGATTTTCTGTTTTATATAAATGAAATCTCATTGTATGCACTCGGTTGGGCAAAAATTCCTCTACTCATTCTAAATACATTTGAGATTCATCCATATTATTGCATGTATCTATGCATTTCACTTTGTCCTGAGAAGTATTTAATTGTTCAGAGTATAATTTGTCTATACATTTTCTTTTAATCAAAGAGTTTCATAGTCTAGTGTTATCAAAAATGACAGTATGAATAGCCAGATGTGGAGCTGCAAGAGGGTCAGGGACGCACACTGCCCTTTACCTCAACCCTGCCCAGGTCTTGGGCATCTGTATATATATAAAGAACCAGGATCCATAAAGTCCAAAATGATCAAAAGCTCGACCAAATACCGGAAGTCAGACATGCTGGGTCACCATGGTATCTCAGCACTGACTGCTGCACTGGAGACACCTCAGCGACCCAGCACTGACTGCTGATCAGTCCCAGACAGAGGCCAGGAGAGAAAGGCAGGGTCTCATTGCAGCCCCCCTGGCAGTCAGTGCTGGGTCAGCATGGTGGAAGTTAGTCCTGCAGTCAATGAAAATAGGTTCAATTAACATTAAGTGAACATAGGGTCAATTAATATCTCTTTGAGAGGAGTTGAGAATATAAAGTACAGTGTAGAGCAATTACTTATATTATCCTATTTAATAAAAGAGTAATATGCAAATTGACCATCACTCCAACACACAAGATTACTACCCCATGTGGTCAAAGATCCTGCCTCCATGTGGACACAAGATGGCCACCTTGTTGTGGAGGAAAGTTGGGAGGTACCAGGTCTGCAAGGGAGGGCAGTTAGGGGGGACAAGGCTGGCAGAGAAGGGAAGTTGGGGGCTACTGGGCTTATAGAGAAGGGTAGTTGGGGGAGACCCAGGCCTGCAGGGGTGGGCAGTTAGGGGTGACCAGGCCTGTGGGGGAGGGCAGTTAGGGGCAAACGGACTGGCAGGGGAGCAGGTAGGCATCAATCAGGCTGGCAGAGGAGTGGTTAGGGAGTTATCAGGCTGGTAGGCAGAAGCAGTTAGGGGCAATCAGGAAGGAAGGCAGGCAAGCAGTTGGAAGCCAGCAGTCCTGGATTGTGAGAGGGATATCCAACTGCCCATTTAGGGGTCCCAGATTGGAGAGGGTGCAGGCTGGGCTGAGAAACACCTCCCCCTACCTACCCCCATGCATGAATTTCGTGCACCAGGCCTCTAGTTTTATATTAAACTCTCTTCAACTAAGATATTTTCCTTTATTTAAAATGTATCTTTATTGTTGAAAATATTACAGATATCTCTTTGTTTTAGTGTTGTTGTTGTTTTTTCCCCATTGATCGCCTCACCCACCCCTTCCAGGCTTTTGCCAGACTACTGTCTGTGTCCATGGGCTATTCCTATCTAATACATAAAAATCTAGAAAGATTTAGAGAAAATAAAATAAAATATGCCAGGTAAACATTGAACAGAAGAAATGAAGTTGCTGCATGAATACTGGATACAGGCTTGAAGCAAATACACAACCCATGAGATAAAGTTAGTCTTTGTAACATAACAAAAAGTTCCTTTCACTAAAGAGAGAAGATGGTTCCCAATACTTATAAACATAATAGAATAGTGTGGGGGTTCAGAATGAGCCTCCCCAAGATGTGCCTCTGCGATATGCAGATTTTTGAGCTAAGGGCAATTTTAGCTTTAGGCTCAAGTGAAAATTCTGCCCCTCCCTTTAACTACCTAAAAAAAAAATGAATTAGAGATCTTGCCCATAATAACATATTATCCTATATAATAAAAGGCTACTATGTAAATCAACCAAACAGCAGAACGACTGGTCACTATGACATACACTGATTGCCATAGGGCAGATGCTCAATGCAGAAGCTGTCCCCTGGTGGACAGTACGCTCCGACAGTGGGAGCACTGCTCAGCCAGACTCTGGGCTCATGGCTGGCTAGTGCAGCAGAGGTGGTGAGATCCTCTCCCACCTCTGCAGCAGCACTAAGGATGTCCTACTGATGGCTTAGGCCCACTCTGTCTCTCAGCCCTATGGGAGCAGACCTAAGCCATCAGTTGGACATCCCCTGAAGACTGCCAGACTGAGAGATGGTGCAGTCTGGGCTGAGGGACTCCTCCTCTCTGAGTGCACAAATTTTATGCACTGGGCCTCTAGTTTAAATAATACTGCTATGAACATAGGGGTGCATGTATTCTTTTTAATTGGTGTTACAGGATTTTTAGGATATATTCCCAGAAGTGGAATCTCTGTGTCAAATGGTGGTTCCATTTTTAATTTTTTGAGGAACCTCCATACTGTTTTTCACAGTGGCTGCACCAGTCTGCATTCCCACCAACAGTACACTCTTTTCTCCACATCCTTGCCAGCACTTATTATTTGTTGATTTATTGATGATATCCATTCTGATAGGGGTGAGGTGATATCTCATTGTGGTTTTAATTTGCATCTCTCTGATAATTAGTGACACTGAGCATCTTTTCATATGTCTATTGGCCATCTCTATATTCTCTTTAGAGAAATATGTATTTAGGTCTTCTGTCCGTTTTTGTTTTTTGTTTTTAAATCCTCACCCAAGGTTATTTTTCCATTGAGATTTAGAGAGAGTGGAAGAGAGGGAAAGATAAAGAGAAACGATGTGGGAGAAACACATTGATTGGTTGCCTCCTGCATGAGCCCTGACCAGGGCCCAGGTAGGGGAGGACCTGCAACTTAGGTAAGTGATCTGGATGGGAATCAAACTATTTGGTCCATAGGCCAAAGCTCTATCCACTGAGTCAAATCAGCAAGGGCTTTTGCCCATTTTTTATTTGGATTATTTGTTTTCCCGATGTTGAGTTGTATCAGTTCTTTATATATTTTGGAAATCAACTCTTGATCAGATGTATCATTGGCATATATGTTTGCATATAGTGGGTTCCCTTTTCATTTTTTTATGGTTTCTTATGCCTAACCAGTGTTACATCTTTTCCTGTTGAGCTTGTAAGCAATTTTATATGAGGAAATTTATTTCGTTCTTATAATTTCTAACCAGTGCTTGTAAAATATGAATTGGCAGAGAAATTCCCATGCTTGGCTGTTGGAATTTTTTTTTATTTCTATATATTGAGGTGCTTTAATTAATAAATGGATTGTATCATTTGAACTCCTTACATTTGTTTTATGGATTTTTGGGGGTGATAATGGTGGTATAAATCTGTTGAAAAATCTTGTACTGTTATCTGTGAAATTGACTAAAAAGGATGGATGCCTAGCCCTGGAGATTAGAGGGGGGTATGATATAGGGTCCATGCCCACTAACAGTGTACCTCGCATTGCAGTTTTCTGCAGACTGCCCTTTCTGAAAATGTCTTTGAGGGAGGTATAGCTAGCATCAACCATATTTTAAGATGAAAAAACCAAGGTGTGGAGGTCAAAGAATCTGGGCCTTGGAGTTAGTAGAATGTGATGAAAGAGTTTTGTCTCTTTCTCTTGCTTTCTTTCAAAGTAAAGATAAGTATAAAATATTTCCAACATATGTAAAAAGAATTATAGGCAGTGTCACTTATTATATTGAAGTAAAAATATATCTTAAAATATTAATACAGCTAAGCCTACAGACTATAACAACAAAAAACGACAACAAAACAAAACAAACAAAAACACAAAACACAAGCTAACAATTCAAGAAATGAAGCACACACATCAGTAGTAGGTGGAGTTTGACTTAGGAATGGGAGTCTGTTTAATCTTGGGAGATAATATCGGTGCAATTAAGCACATTTGTAGACTGAGAAGGAAAATATACTGCATCATTATCATGATTGGTATCTAAAAAGCACTTGATAAAATTCAACATCAATCAAGGATAAAGCAAACAAAATAAATTATCTTATCAAGTCAGAAATAATTTGGCATAGCTTTTACAGAAGTATCTACAATCACAGAGTTGATGTGTATCAATCATAGGTCTGTTTTTATCCTTTTACATTATTAATGGGTGTCATATACAGGGCATATTGTTGTTTATGTTAGATTTTTACATAAAAGGTAATATTTTACTTGTTTGAAATTTGCCTTTTTTACCCTCATTCAATATTATGGACTTTAGTTTTATTTAATATTATGGATTTATCCATGTTGGTTTCTATAGTATAGTTCATTTTTTGTAATATTCCTTTGTATGAATTAGACATAGGATATTTATTAATTCTATTGAGGGAGAGATAAGGAGATTTTTGTTGTTGTTATGGGGAGATCCAGTGAGCATCCTTGGATGTATCTTCTTAATGCACAGTTTTCATGAAAGTAGAGCAGCATTAAAATTCTTCATATGCTGCCAATTGGCTCTGCAAGGCAGAGAAATGGACACCCCTACTAGCAATGTCTAAGCATCAGTTTTCTCTATATCCTCACTGAAATTCAGTGCTTATCAGTTGCATTAATTAAATAGAAACTAACTGCGAATGAGACTGTTCTCTATTCAAGTTGAAATAGGGTTAATATCACCCTATTTATTCACAAATTTTACCTTTAAAAAAACTGATCTATTCATTTATTTTTTATTTAATTGAAGAAAATCTTCAAATATGTTGTATTTAGGTATTTCCTTGGCTATGCAGTTTCTTATATATGTAGCTTAACATTTTATTTCACTTCTGGTATCTTTTGAAAAATAGAAAATTTCATTTTCAAATGGCCAAATATATCAATATTTTCTGCTATGCTTTGTTCTTTTTGTAGTTATTAAATAAATATTTCCCTATTCTGAGATCATGCACATATTTTATCATATCTCCTAAAAATTCTAAGCTTTTTCATTGTAAAAGTCTATAAAATGATATTAAAATAACCCTGTGACATTGGAATTATTTTCCTGAGTGATAAGAATGCTGAAGTTTCATGAGATAAAGTATCTTGCTTTAGAGCCAAACAAAGGCAACCTTGGGACAGAAGTCTATAACTTCTGTATATAAGCTCAGGTATATTTTCACTGCATAAAATCATTGAAAATTTAAAATATATTCTCCTTAGAAATACCTTCATTTTAGATCAGAAATTCTTTGAGATTTAGTGTCTTATACCAATACAATGCAGCATTAATGGTGAATATTGCAAATATGTTACCTTGAGATATATGGGAAAGAAGGAAATAGTAATGCTGTCCAGATGGTATTGCTCAGTGTTAGAACATCAACCCATGAACCAGGAGGTCATGGTTCTATTCTCGGCCAGGGTATATGCCTGGGTTGCAGACTTGATCCATTGTATGGGACCTGCAGGAAGCAGCCAATCTCAGTGATTTTCTCTCATCATTGATGTTTCTCTCTCTTCCTCTCCCTGCCTCTCTCTAAAATATATATGTACATGTATATAGCCTATATAATAAAGAGGTAATATTCAAATCGATCATCACTCCAACATATAAGATGGCCCTCTCCATGTGTTCATAGATGGCTGCCCCCATGTGGACATAAGATGGCTACCACAGATGGCTGGCAGGGGAAGGCAGTTGTGGGTGATCAGGCCAATAGGGAAGAGTAGTTGGGAGGGACCAGGACTGCAAGGGAGGGCAGCTGAGGGTGATCAGGTCTGCAGGGGAGGGCAGTTAGGGGAGACAAAGCCAGCAGGGGAGGACAGTTAGAGATGACTGGGAGGAAGGGCAGTTAGAGATGACTGGCAGGAAGGGCAGTTAGAGGTAACCTGGCCTGCAAAAGAGGGCAGTTAGGAGCATTCGTGCCAACAGGAGCAGTTAGGTGTCAATCAGGCTGGCAGGGGAGTAGTCAGGTAGTAATAAGGCTGGCCAGCAGAAGCAGTTGGGATGATCAGGCCTGGCAGACAGAAACAGTTAGGTGTAATCGGGCAGGCAGGTAGGCAGGCAAGCGGTTGGAAGCCAGCAGTCCTGGATTGTGACAGGGATGTCTGACTGCCCATTTAGGCCTGATCACACTGGGGTCAGGCCTAAACAGGTTCCCAAATGGAGAGGGTGCAGGTTGGGCTGAGAGACACACACACACCCCATGCATGAACTTTATGCACTGGGCTTCTAGTATTCTATCTAATAAAAGAGTAATATGCAAATTGACTGTCACACTAAGACACAAGATGGCCACACCCATGTGGTCAAAGATGGCTGCCTCCATGTAAACACAAGATTACCTGCAGGGGAAGGCAGTTGTGGGAAGTTAGGGAAGACAAGGCCAGCAGAGTAGGGCAGTTGCGGGTTACCAGGCTGGCAGAGGAAGGCAGATGGGGAGACCAGCCAAGCCAAGGAGGGCAGTTGCAGGGACCAGGCCTGCAGGGGAAAACTGTTGGGTGGGGCAGGCCTGAACGGGAGAGCAGTTGTGGGTGATCACGTAAGCAGGGAGGGCAGTTAGAGGAGACCAGGTCACCAGAGGAGGGCAGTTGGGGAGGACCAGGCCTGCAGGGGAGGGCTGTTGGGTGGACCCAGGCCAGTAGGGGAGGGCAGTTAGGATGAGACCAAGCCTACAGGGGAGGGCAATTGGGAGCCAGCAGTCCTGTATTGTGAGAGGGATATCCGACTGCTCGTTTAAGCCTTATTTCACATTGGGCCTAAACAGGTGGTTGGACATCCCTCGAGGGGTCCCAGATTGAGAGGGTGCAGGTTGGGCTGAGGGACAGCCTCCCCCACTTGCACGAATTTTGGGCATCAAACCTCTAGTATATATATAAAGAAGGAATGCAATATATAGCTTTATTTACACCATATGCACCATTTTAGCCTATAATGATAGTTGATTTTATAATACACTTGTTAAATACTACATACTGTGCACAACTAATTTATCTCCTTTATACTTCATAATAATCCTATACTAGATAGTTTTATTAACCTCCCTGAAGAAACAACTGAGACACAGAAAGGTGATGCAAGTAGCCAAGTCAAAGGTGGGATCCAAATTCTGGTAGCCTCGTTCAGAACTATAGTTACTGATTATACTTACTTTATATATCCTAGATTCTGCTTAACTAGAAGGCTTTTTCTTAAAATAAATAAATGAATATATAAATTTATACTAATAATCTAGGTTTATAATATTAAAAATGCAAATACAATTAAGTAAATTCCTTACTACCCCATTACTTCTAAGATGGTTATGCTATATATACAGTATGAATTTTCTCTCACAATATATCATGAACATCATTCGTATCAATACCCTTTTTTTACATTTTTAAATTCAGGATGAAAAATGACTAAACATTTAAATGATCAATATCATATATTTCACTAGTGGTAATAAAAAATTGATGGAAAATATTTAAGGTGTGAATATATAATGTCCAATGATTGGAATTTGTAAATAGATACTAGTAGTTATAGCTCTACCTAGTTTTCTGAAAAATTATCAGTTATGATTAGGTTTGATTATGTACTTCAGAAAAATTGAACTTGGAGAGGTTTAAGCATGGCACATTTATTAATAGTATCTATCTCATATGGTTGTTGTAAAATATACTAGGTAATTATTATAACAAATTTTAACACCACGTGCAGGCTTGCACCCAGTCAGTTCTGATTAGGAGAGGCTCCTGTGCCACAGGGGTACTTGCTAGCCGTTACACCTGCCTCTGGCACCCCTCGGTCAACCAAGTGGCACTCCCACTGTTGGAACACACTGACCACCAGGGGTCAGCTTCTGAGTTGAGCGTCTGCCCCCTGGGGGTAGTGCATGTCATATTGACTGGTCGTTAGGTCATTCAGTCACTTACGTTTTATGTATATAATAAGATTACATTTTGATATATCAGCCTTTGTCTGAGCATCTTTCTGAAGGTCACAATTCAATATTAAATTCAAAGGATGCCAGGATCTTCTTTAAAAAATGCTGCCTGGAAATTGAAGAAAAAAAAAGTGACAAAATATAACCTTAGTAAAGGCATGTAAAAGAATCTCTACTCTTTTCTTTTCACTTTGAATTTTCTGAGGTTTACCTAAGATTCAAATAGTCATTCCTAATGTTATCTACTGTTTTTATAAATTCCAGCAGGATACAAAATGTGCATTAAGTAAGACTGGGTGGGTCTTTGAAGAAGGCACCAATATCTTACCATTCATCTTCCCTCCACCACCTGCCACCCCAACAAAACTGAAAAAATGCCTGGTGTGCATAAAGCTCTGAATTTTGATAAAAATATTAAAGTTGAAAGACTGTCAGATTTCTTAAGTGCAATTAAGTAGGACGAGATACTGGAATGGGTAATGGCACAGGCTATTCAAAGAAAGATTATAATACATTTAAAGACTCTTCATGATTGTAACAGGGATAAATACAGGCCATGACAGATGAAAGAAAATATTCATGCAATTATCAAAGAAAAGAAATCAATGCATCAGGTGTGTGAGATTTCAGGATGAGATACCCTGGAGACGTATAACATTCATTTGAGGTCAAGAGCTTTGAAAAAGGGAATTACCCCAATAATAATAATATAATACCTTTTACTCCAGAGCATTTGGTAAAAAGATATGAAAGCTATTTTGATCACATCCTTCTAGCCATAGAACTCATCAGGAATTTAACTATTTAAAGCTACTATATATAGAATATTTAAATGCTGAAACAATAGTTAAAGTATAATTAAATAACCTTTTTTTGTAATATGGAGAATTGAGCAGGGCCGGTGTTGCAACCTATAAACCAGGAGGTCATGATTTTATATCTAGTAATAACACATGCCTGGGTTGTAAGGGGTGATGCAGAAGGCAGCCTATGTGGATGATTCTCTCTCATCATTGATGCTTCTGTCTTTCTTCCCTCTTCCTTCCTCTCTGAAATCAATATATATATATAAAGAGAATTGACTGCATAATATCAAATGTATTTTTTAATATCTTAAGTTAATGATTTGGACAACACATTTTGTGGAAGATTCAGTACTTTAAAGATGACTTTTGATAAGCTCTTCTGCATCCTGGTTTCTTCATCCCACATAAGGCAATATATCTAAAAACTTTGTAAATGATTTGGTATATTATAAATATAAGTTGTTATTAATTGTTTCTAAGATTTAGCTGAACTCTTTAACTTTATAAAGAAGCTAAATAATACTTATATTGTACATGTAAGAACTTGTGAAAAAATTAGTGTCAGCATTTCTGAATGGAATGAAGAAAAGGCCTATAACTCCTTGTTTATAACATTACTCCAATACTGACTACATTGTATTCTAATTTTTTATTGTATATTTCCCCTCGAGGGCAGAAGTAAAGTCTCCTGTATCCACTATCTAACTACTGATACAGAGCATAAATTGACATTTCTCTTTCTTTTCTCCAGTATCACAAAATTCGAGAAACCATAGTGATCATACACACACACACACATACACACACCCCTACCTCTCAAAGCCTGAAATCCTGAAATCCTTTAATCCTCTAGGCTTCTACCATCCTTTTATTCTTAGAGCTGACATATAAGAGAGCTCAAGTTTCAAAAATAGTCTTTGTTCAGTATATTTCTATAACAGTGAGCTGATTATATACATGATGGATCAAATATATATAATTATAGTCATTGAACACAGACATAACCAGCTGTGAATAAAAAGAGTTAGAAAAAATTAAATAACTTCTAAATCTATAGTTCAGAATTCTATTGACAAAAAAAAAAACATTGAAGGAAAATTGATGGAAGGCAAAACTAATTACCATCTCAAATCAGATTGTCTGATTTTATTAGGAAGAACAGAATATAAAACGAATAACAAGATGTAATTGGAAGAGAATCCTCCTTAATTTCTACTGGTGACTTTCAGAGGCCACAGGATAGTGCATGGGACATTAAAGTGAGAGCTTGACAGTGCTGATTCTTATAAAGCATTTCATATAAACACATATACACACATAGCCAGGAGAGTGATGTATTTTTCCTTGATTGTTTATTTAAATAAATATTAATGTTCATTGTCATGTAAGTTACAAAAGCAGTTAATCCACCAACATGTTCCAAGTTCTGTTTCATCTGTTCTATTATTTGGAAAGCCTGTTTCATCAAAGTGTGGCAGGAAGCCATAAAAATCATGTACTGGTTCAGAGGGAGAAGAAATACATCATCTTGGGGTAAGAGAAAGGTAAGAATGTAGCACTGGACAGGGATCCTAGCTACCTTATAGGTGAGCAACTAGGAAGAGCCAGCCTTTAGGTCATTAGGAAGGCATCTTGGATGGATATATATATATATATATATATATATATATATATATATATATACACACATATATATATGTATATGTATATATGTATATATGTATATATATATACACATACATATATATATGTATATATATATACACATACATATATATATATATATATTACGGTTTTGTAGAAGTGGAGGAGTATCCTATGATGATCTTCACTTAACAGAATTAATAAGAAGAACCACATTTGGAGAAGCCTTGTTCTAACTCAAATGCACATTAGCCTAAGGTATTATTTAGCCTGTATTTTATCCCTCCCCTTTCTTCTTTTACACAGAAGATGGAAATAACATACAAAAGTAGTTTTTAATTTCTAATTTTGTCTTGCCATTTATTGGTTATGTGGACTTGGATAATTTGTAAGCTCTTGTGGCTTTAGGAACACATTTTATAATAGAAATTTTATGTTGCTTACCTGCTTTATAAATTATTATTACATGGAATATAGTCCTCTTAATTATTCTGTGGGGCAGATAATATTAGTTTCATTTAATAAATTAGAATCACAGAAGTAAGGGACTTCCCTGAAGTCACCAGTAAGGGGGTTGTGTCTGGGATTTAAATGTAAGTCATCCAATCTAAAGTCAGGGTACATTAAATTCTATGACAGTTCAATGAGGAGTTCTATAACACGATACTCAGGGATGCTGGGGAAGCATTGGGTCTAACATAGAAAGAGTAGATAGTTGCTTTGTTTAACACATATACCTTGTATGTAGGATGTTGCAGCAGAATCAAGGTGAATAGGATGCAGTTATGCCTGGCAATGACTCCAGACACAGTGAGAAAGAAGAGGGCATGTTCATAAGTAGAGAGTTTGGAAACCAGATTGCAATGTGTGCCATAAAAGAATGAAAACATATTATGTTGATGATTAAAAAGAGGAAGGAATCATGTTTAATCAAGGGATAAGTCAGGGAAGTCTTATAAAAGAGGGCATTTACATGAAGAGTAAAGAGGTTTGTAGCAAAGCTGTTGTTGCCAGTTGCTGGAAGAGAAGGTGTGATGTGGGAATCCCCTGGACAGAAAATTTTGAGTGCCCTCCAAAAGTCTACACATGCGATGAATAATTATAAAGGCAGTATTTGTTAAAATACATTTCATTTTCTAAATTGAGCTATCAGCTGTTAAAATGTACATACATATTTTTGGGATACCCTCCAGGTTAAACAAAATGTAGGGCAAAAAGGATACCATATAATTTAAAAGTAGAAAGTTTTGTAGTTTTATTTGTGCTTAGAAAATATGGAGAATGGTTTGTGGAATGAAGCTGGCACACAGTTGACATGATATTACATAGGATCTTAAGTGGCATTTTTAGCAATGTAAATTATTCCTTAGTTTAGTGGTTCTTACATTTAAATAACTATTAGAATAGTCTCCAGAGCTTATTGAAACCTACAGTTCTGAGCACCACCTTAGATTTTACCATTGAGAGAATGTAGTGTGGACCCTGAGAATTTGCATCTCTGTCATGTTCCCAAGAGAAGCTGCCACTGCTGTTCCAGGATCAACAGTTTGAGAGCCACTCCAGGAAGCAAAACTAATGCAGAAAGGGCTTGTGAGCAAGGAGATAACTGGGTCAAGGTGATGCTTTACAAAGTCAATATTGTAGTCAATTGTCATACAGTTTGGATTATGCGGCATGAATAAATTCTAGATATATTCTATATATCATCTATATAGTGTTTTACACTTACAATTTGATTAAGAATTTGATCTCACTCTGGCCAGTTGCTTGGAAGTGTCGCACCATACACCAAATTATGAATTTAAAAAAAGTTAGCCCTAGCCGGTTTGGCTCAGTGGATAGAGCATCAGCCTGCAAACTAAAGGGTCCTGGGTTCGATTCCAGTCAAGGGCCTAGGTTATGGACAATTCCCAGGCGAGGGCATGTAGGAGGCAGCTGATCAATGATTCTCTCTCATCATTGATGTTTCTATCTCTTTCTCCCTCTCCCTTCTTCTCTGAAATCAATAAAAATATACTTTAAAAAAACAAAGTTAGATGTCATTAAGTGCTCCTCCCACAATAAAATATTTTGTTGTTGTTGTTTTTGTTTATGTTTTTGTTTTTTTGCCTATGTTTCTGATCTGGGCACTCCCGGGGCACTTGCTGCCCTCATCAGTGAATCAAGACCAGCAGATTCTCTCCGAGAACTCTAGCACATAAAATAAAAAAAAAAAAGAAAGAAAGAAAAGGTACTCTTGCTTAGGAGGCCATTACCATAGTACAGGAAGTAGTTGATTGGGTTGTAATAATTAACAGTGAAGGAAAAGGTCAAATAAGATACTTCAGAGGTCTCCAGTTTTATTCCCATCCCCTTAATTTCAACCTTTATCTACATCCCTATGAGAATTGAGAAGCAAAAAACGAAAGTAGTTCTAAGAAAGAAAACTATAAAAACAAATATGAATAATTTTATGTGATTCCGTTTAAAAAAAGATGCATAGGGGAGTACCCATGCCTACAATAAACTAAAGATAATAAATGATCTGAAGGGAAAGGTATATGGGAGAGAATATTGTTGGTTAGCAGTCATGGAGCTCACGCAGGAGAGAAACATATAGTTAAAGTCTGGCATTTCCTCTCCAAAGACTGACCAGGGGAGAGGTTCTGGCTTCCTAGATGTGTGTTTTCTGTAGGATACATTCTTTCTCATTTTCAATGACTAACTTTGAAGCTTAAGATTTCATCTCTTGAGACGTGGCCACAATGAAAAGACCAGAAAGGAAAACCAAGCCAGTGACAGAAATGAATATGGCCTTCAGGAAGAAACCGAGTCATTAACTACACACTCTGAACAAGTTCTATGTGGTCAAAAGAAAGCAGTCGTTATATTTGGGGACTAGCCATGTGAGGTTAGATTTGAGACGTTGAGCACAATGTGAGATCTGCATTGCCTAATTTGTATGCAAAAGCAAAATCCCTGCTATTCATTGTTTGTGATTGGGTTAACAAATTCAACCCAGAGAAAATTAATTTAGTGATATTAAGTAAAATGGCCAAGTAAAAAGGAAGAAGGAAGTAGACTAGATGGGAAAATTGATGGCAGGCATATATTATATTAAATTCAGTTTTCAGTCATGTGCCTTTTTAAAATCAGAAGTAGGGAAGCAATAGAACTATCTGTCCTGGGCTATCTAATAAGTCTTGCCACATTGCTACTTTTGAATTTGTTAGCATAGCGATTTGTGCAATAAATTTAGTATTTAGAGGGAAGACATTTCCAAGCTATTGACACTCTGGTTTGGGAGTTACAATGTAACAATGACATTCTCTAGAGAAGAAAATCAAAGAGCCCAGCAACCCATCCCAAGCTGGATTTTGTGAGATCAGCAAAATGAAATGTGTACCATGAGGTCAGGGACTATATAAATCCTGGGATTAGATTTTCAAGTGAACATTACAACTCAGCGCCAAGCTGAGAAAGAGACAGGGGAGTTGGTAGTTATGGTGATATGCTAACTCTTTTGCCAAATGTTGAGAGAGTGAAAAAAAGAACAGGAAAATGTAATCCTGTTGTGTCTATCCTAAGAGCTTGAGAATATAAATCACTTGAAAGTTATCTCGTGAAATACAATATAAAACCCTAATCACCTGAACTGTCTGTCACTAGAGTCAAGGGGAAGCTTAGCCATCAGTATCTCCAAAGACCTGGTTCTAATTGCTTAATTGATTTCTTTAAGAAGACCGGAGATCAAGGGAATAAGTAGAGAAGGACCAAGTTCGATATTGGATTTTATTCTCAGAGAGGTAGCATTCATAGGTGACTAAGAAACTTTGGTTTGGTCAGGAAAATATTTAATGCATAATTTTGTACTCTATATACTAGACTGGTGGTTCTCAACCTTTTTAATGCCTCGAGCCTTTAATACATTTCCTCATGTTGTGGTGAGCCCCAAACATAAAATTATTTTTGTTGCTACTTCATAACTGTAATTTTTCTATTGTTATGAATTGTAATGTTAATATCTGTGTTTTCTGATGGTCTTAGGAGACATTGCTAGTGCTTCTCTACCTGTGGGTCATGACCTACAGGTTGAGAACCACTGCTGCAGAGCCTAAGGGCATCGGAAAACACAGATATTTACGTTATGATTCATTAACAGTAGCAAAATTATAGTTATGAAGTAATTTAGAAAATAATTTTATGATTAGGGGTCACCATAACGTGAGGAACTTTATTAAAGGGTTGCAGCATTAGAAAGGTTAAGAACTACTGTACTAGACACTTATTGTGGTAAATTTTTAAAATGCAGAAAAAGATGGAATGTTAGGTACATAATTATAGTTATGATAAGTAATATAAAATAACAAATTTTAATACACATGTTAAACAGGTTAACATAACCTGGTTTTGGAAGTTAGAAATCTTCCATGGAGAACAGCTAAAATTTGTCCTTGGAAGATGGTTGATGATCAGCTATGTAAAGGTATGTGCAAAGAGTATGCTGGGTGAGGCAGTGTAATACATACAATCTCATAAGTATAAAGTAGCTTTATATAGCCAAAGATCTGATGGAAATGTGTAGTTACAAATACTGAGAGAAGTAAGAGTGACGCAAAATCAATGGGGCAGAAAAGGATGCTATTTATAATGAGCTAAAGAGCAAATAAACATTCATTGTGTGTGTGTGCGGGTGTGTGTATGTGTATGTGTGTGTGTATGTGTACAAGAAGGATTGTAGAAACATATACATTGTATTTATGTATATATACACATATATGCCAAATATTTTAAGCAAAGTTGTCATAATCTTGGATGTTGGCCTTTTTGACTTCTGTACAACTCATACCAGGAATGATTTTGAAACTGAATATGTCTTTGTGATATTCACTAGGGCTGTTCAGTAACTCTAGAGTTTTCTCTTCCAGTCCTGGGTAGGATTGCACTTCCCTGGATGTTAGAAACTAAGACAAGCCTCATGACTTGTTTTGGCCTAAGCAGTGTGAGCAGGACTTTGGGTGTCCCTCACATGTAGATGCATGGAGTGCAGTCCTCCATGTCCTCTTCCTTGCCGCCGCAATCATGAAAGCCTAGGTCCAGACGGGTCTTTCATCAGCCCAGCTCATGGGTGACAATGATGAGCAGAATACCCTGCGCGAGCTGCAGCACAAGTTGATGCTTATTATATCAACAGAACATTTTGATCACCAGACACTGGTTAAATTGGATTATCATTTTATTCCCCTGTAATATAACATGGATATTCAGAGTATTCTTATTACAAATAATTGGCTTTCAAAAATCAGTCAGATGGAAGGAATGCTAAGAATGGCTAATTTAGAAAATAATAAAACATGGCCTTCTAGATGCCGGAAATTAACTTTTCCTTCCAATGCTCTGCCCATGCACTCTAGACCAGTTCTAAGCAGTGTGGGTAGACATTGTGTGTTGAAGTTATTTGCAAGCTAAATCATAAATAAAAATTATTAATTATTAATAATGCAGTACAGAAGTTTGGAAATTGTTGACCTAAATAATTAGAATGGATTCAACATCATTCCCTTTATTTTGCATTGTCATGCTTCTTTGGGAATGAAGAGTGAATGAGAATGTAATACTGTGTCATACTATGTCTGAAGCCAAGTGTATGTGGCAACCCAGGCCAAGGTCCCATGTATAATGCTTATGTCTGTTTCCTCATTTACTAACTAGTGATAACCCTACTAGCCTGTTTTCCAACAAGGGTAGATAAATGTACAACACAGAATAATAGAGCCAGTAGTTGATTGTACATAGTCAGGTTCTATATGTAGGACAGGTATTATTGTTAATAAGTAAGTAACTACCACCACTAACTTCTTCTGGGAGGTAGAAAACAAGGTGAAAATGTATGATGATATTATTAGGTTGGACACAGGTGAAAAGATGTCTAATAAACAGAGACACATTGGTAGATTGTAAATGGGAGTATAGCCACTGCAGAATTCCAAGTCAGGGAAGAGTATTCATGGATGTAGGACCCAGGAAAAATTTAACCAGAAGCAAAGATTGGGACTGGGTCAAGAATGCGAGGGAGGATTTAGAAACTTGGGTGAGAGGGAGCATGGGATGATGGGATGTGTGGGCCTGCATCTTCACTCTTGTGTGCACTGGCCCAGTTGATATCTAGCTTTACATATCTTGCAGAAAGATGCTCTTAAATTCACAGTGCAGTTATTGTAACACTTATGCAAAAATTAGAATCCACAATTGTGGCTGCAAGAATATTTGCAGAAAAACATATAAATTATAAGGGGCAAGGATAAAATATAAGTTATATTTCCTGAGTGCCAATTCAGGACAAATAAGCAGTAGATACTTTGCATATATATCATTTAATTCTCAGACCACTGTGCAAAGTGGGTATTATTTTTCTCGATGTAGGAGTAAAGAAATTGAGGTTTGGAAAGCTTAAGTAACTCTTTGAAGACTTTATAGCTTAAACAGTACAGACAACATATTTACCCAAAGCTACCTGACTCCAAAGCCTACAAGTTGTTGGTGGGTGTGAGGATGGAGGGGATAGAAATCATGCACAAATAACAAAATGCAAGGCAGCACATGATAAGACCCTATAGCTGATATTTAAACTAAGGTAGGAACTATAGTTGAAATTCACTTAAAGCACAAGGAGATGCATTGTCTTAGGCAGGCTGAGATTCAGGAAGAACAGGGATAGCAAACAGCTTATTTGTGTTATGAATCTGTTAATTTTCTTATCTCCCAAGTCATCCTCAGTATTGCCTTTAATCTTTGGCTAAGAGCCAGATGGCTCCAAGCATCATAACCAGACCCAACAACAATCAGAGGGAAAATAAGAGGTTTTTTCATCATGTGGTTTCATCTTAGCAGCAATGGAACTAAGCCCCACAGGCTTCCCAGCAATTGCTCCTTTTTATCTTGTCCATAAGTGTGTCATGTGAAAGTAGGAGGAATAGGTTGCCCTTAATACTAGTAATTTATTGAGCACATATTAGGTACAGATAGTGTTCTACCTGCTTCACATGCATTTGATTCTCACAAAAACTGCATGAAATGTTGATGTTTTCATTATTGTTATTATTCAACAATTTAAAGTTGAAGAAACTAAGCAAGACAGAGATGAGGTCATTCTCAAAGTCAGGGAGTGGGCGTGCAAGTCAGCCGAGTGAAATAACTGAATCTATATACTCAATCTCCAAACTGCATTGCATCCTGTCATTCTACCTTAAACTAGACAGACCACTTCTGGAACTTGAAGTGAGTCTGTGTCCCTGAAATGCATGGCTCATGCAAACTTAGGTATTATCAAAACTATGAAGGAAGGAGATACATGCTAACTGGGACATGCCTGCAGTTGAAAACGTAATTCATGTATACCTGAGAGCATTAGTGAGTCATTATGGAGGAGCTGGCATAGGACTTCTTTTGGTGGATAGAAAAGATTTCTTCACTCTTGTTAGAGGTGTAAAGGATGATTTTTTTTTTAAGTTCAGTTTTGTTGAGCAATTATGTACCAAGCACTGTGCTAAGAGTTTCATATACATTTTTAATTTGATTTTTACAACAACCATTTAGAATTATTTCTGCTTTTACCATGCCCATTTTGCAAATGAGGACACACAGAACCAGGAGAAGCCCAAAACATACCACTAGAAAATAATATAAGAATAAAAGCCTTAAAGTTCTGACTCTAAAGTGTAGCTCATATATACTATACAGGAGGCCTGGTGCACAACATTTGTGCATTGGGGGACGAGGGGGCAGTCCTTCAGCCCAGCCTGTGCCCTCTGGCAGTCCAGGATCCCTCAGGGGATGTCAGACATTCCCTGAGAGGTCCTTAGTGAGGTTCCCGCCACCACCACCACCACCACTGCTGCCTCTGCCAGCCATGAGCCTGGCTTCTGGCTTAGCAGGATTCCCACTGTGGGAATGCACTGACCACCAGGGGGCAGCTCCTGCATTGAGCATCTGCCCCCTGGTGATCAGTGCACATCATAACTCCCGGTTGCTCCATCATTTGGTCATTTTGCATATTAGCCTTTTATTATATAGGATTAGATTTTATATATAAAATACATATTAGAACTTGAGAAATATCATCATGATCAGTACAAGTAGCAGCTCTGCTTCATTTCATGATTATAAACTCAACTGACCATCAAGGCCAACACTCATGCAAATCCATTTCAAACCTCCTGACATACTAACAAGCAGTAAAAGTAAATCTGAGAATCTGTCTTTTTCATCCTGCTATGCAACCAAATGAAATAATTCACCTGTCTGTCTCCAGCAAAGCTGGTTCAGAAGAGCAGAAACCAGGCTTTTGAGGGAACTCTGGGTATCTTTCCCTTGTCCATTTTTTAGCTCTTGCCAGGGATAAGGGTCAATTTCACTGGAGAGGCTGAACCATTCTCTAAGTCCACATTGATTTTATTCACAAAGAATGAGGCCACGGTGAAAGACTGGAAGCATGGGCCATGGTAGTCTATAGGTTGCTTACAGAGAGATTTTGGTAATTAGTCAGGGAAACTGTCTGAATCCACTATAGATGCTTAATAGTGGGAAAATAAGTATTTTTTTTAGCTTTGTTGATACTCTAGATGTTGAAACCAACATCCATACAAATCTGTGGGTACCATGTGCTATGTGCTGTCAAAGAGAGAGAAAAATTGTCAGTCTCTGAAGTTCCAACTGTCACTGACACAGTAGCCTATAAATTCCTACATGGAATTTTACTATAGTGGACAGTCCTCTAATTTTAAGTGCCAAAGGAGTTCAAATGACAGTAATGGCGTGGCCATTAGCACTAATCTCCAGATCACAAATCAGTTTCACATGTGTTAGAATTTTTTGAATACTCAACTTGAATCCTTTTAATGGTTACTTAATTAAAGGGAATTGGAACTTTAGCAATATGGCAAATTCATTTTTAAAAAAATGAGAAAGAAATTTATAGCTACTGCTTTTATTTATCTTAATTTGAGCAAATGTACTATCTTTGCAGAGAACATAAAAAAGAGATGAAATGCATTTTTTAACTAAAAGTGTTATACTATGAATCATGAAGTTGCCTCATATTCAGTTGTCATTTAGTCAATGTTATTAACTTGGTTTTATAATAGCTTTTAGGGGAGATACTCATAAAGTAATTCAATCAGTGAGGGCATGTTCCTTAACCCCTTTTACAGCAAATCTCTTCTATTGATTTACAGGGAGTGGGGCAAATGAGAAGAAATGCAAAGCAATCATAATGCTGAATGCACTATCAGTACTTAGAAGCACTTGGATCTGGGAGCTCATGCTTGTGTATGCATTGCTGCATGAGCTTCCTCGTCTATCCATTTCAAGAATTATTAGGACACTTAAAGTACAACTTCTAAATGTCACACGCAATCTTAATTCCAATATTTTTTCATTCTTGGAGAGCTCTCTATGCTGTAAGTCCAGTTTCCCCGCTGCATTGGCATAGATATCTATAGCCCTCAGAAGGGTGTGTATTTGCAGACATGAATTGAATCAAGGGATCAAAATGTTGGATACTGTCTTTGTTTAAAAGATATGTTTGAAGCAAGGGGTAAGAGATCAACTGAAAAACTTGGATGCATGCATGTAAGCATAACCAATAGACATAGACAGTAGAGGAGTAAGGGCCTGTTCTAGGGGTTGGGAGCAGGCCGGGGAAGGTCAATGGGGAAAAAAGAGACAAATGTTTAATATTTTCAACAGTAAAGAATTTAAATATAAAAATAAAATGTATGTATGGAAGTATATCAGGATTTTTCACTAGAATACCAAATATTCAAGAAGAGGCAATGTCCATTTTTCAAGATTTTAATCTATATTTTTTCTAGACAAGAGTTATTATTATATTGCAGGGCAAAGAAAATTGACCTTTCCTAATCTCTATTTAAAAAAATCTCCTTAGGGATTCTGTGCATATAAAATGATAGTGGGGAAACTTTTCCTGCCAAGGGCCATTTGGATATTTGTAACAAATTCAAGGGCCATACAAAATTATCAACTTAAAAGTTAGCCTGCCATTTGGTCAAGCATTAAATTAACTCATCCCTAATGCCTTGTCAGGGCCAGAACAATTGATTTCATGGGCCTTATGTGGCCCAAGGACCAGATGTTCCCCATCCCTGTTTTATTTATTATTATTTTTATTAATCTTTATTGTTGAAAGTATTACATATGTCCCCCTTTTCCCCCATTGACCTCTGCCAGCCTACCCTTGGCCCCCCCAGGCCTTTACCACCCTATTGTCTGTGTTTCTGGGTTGCACATATATACATACAGGTCCACTGGTTGATCTCTTCTTCTCCCCTCTGCCTTTCATCTGAGATTTGACAGTCTGAGCAGAAGCATCACTCTGAGGCTGAGAGACAATGAAAGAGAGAAAAGCACAAGGAAAAAGGTAGTTTTGTGGTCTTTTGGAAATCTCCTTTCAAATTTTGTATATCTTTTTTTTCTGCTTTCAGTTTAATTTAAATGTGTGTTATTCAACTTTTCCCCTAGTGTAGTACATACAGCAGGGGAAGAGCATTTAAGAAACATAAGAGTAAAGAACACCTAAGATGGAGTCATACTTCATTGTGTTTAAAAAAACTAATAAAAACTAGGGTGCGTGGAGCAGGAGTGAGTAAAGAAATGAGCTTTGAGCTTGGAAGGAAGCCAGGGGCCAAGTAATTAATGTAAGGGCCAGTAAGGACTTTCGATTTCTTCTCTATGTTAATACAAAGTCTTTGCGGGTCTTGAGCAAGGGGATGACATGACATAATTCTATCTAATAGAAGAGTAATATGCAAATTGACCATACCTCCACTACAACCACAAGCCATGCCCACCAGCCACACCCATCAGCCAATTAAAGCGTGTATGCAAATTGATCCAACCAAGATGGCTATGGCCACAGGGAGAGTAGGAGGAAGGCTTGGGTTGCCCCTGGCAATGGAGGAAGCCAAGCTTTCCACAAACCCTGGCTGTCCCAGGCCTCCACTTAAGGCAACAAAGTTTCAATGGCTGCCGCCATTGGGCCAGGCTTGGGTTGCCCCTAATAATGGAAGAAGCCAAGCTTTACCTACACCTTAAGCCTCCACTTAAGGCAACAAAGTTTCAATGGCTGTGGGAGCAGAAAGCTTGACTCTGCTCCAGGCTACAAAGTTTCATTGTAGAAGATAAATAAATCTCAGATACAAGGGCTTCCACTTGGGTTCCTGGGGGGTGTGGCTGGCCTGCAAACCACCACAGGCCCCTCACCCAGGCCACCCATGCCCCAAGGGAACACCCACCGTGATCTGGGACACCCTACAGGGCAAACCAGCTGGCCCCCACCCGTGCACCAGGCCTCTGTCCTATCTAATAAAAGAGTAATATGCAGATTGACCATCACTCCAACACACAAGATGACTGCCCCCATGTGGTCAAAAATCCTGCCCCCACGTGAACACAAAATGATCACTACAAGATAGCTAGCAGGGGAGGGCAGTTGGGAGGGGCCAGGCCTGCAAGGGAGGGCAGTTGTGGGCAATCAGGCCAGCAGGGAGGGCAGTTAGGAGTGACCAGGCTAGCAGAGGAGGAAAGTTGTGGTGACTGGGCCTACAGGGAAGGGTAGTTGGGAGAACCCAGGCCTGCAGGGGAAAGCAGTTGGGGGTAACCAGGTCTGCAGGGGAAGGAAGTTAGGGGCAAACAGGCTGGCAGGGGAGGGAAGTTAAGGGTAAACAGGCTGACAGGGGAGCAGTTAGGCATCAATCAGGCTGGCAGGAGAATGGTTAGGGGCAATCAGGAAGGCAAGCAGGTGAGCAGTTGGGATCTAGCAGTCCTGGATTGTGAGAGGGATGCCAGCAGGATCGGGCCTAAACGGGCAGTCAGACATCCCTCGAGGGGTCCCAGATTGGAGAGGGAGCAGGCTGGGCTGAAGGACACCCACACCCATGCACAAATTTTCTGTACTGGGCCTCTAGTATTTAATAATCTAAAAGTGTATTATTTTATATGAGAGCTAGAGGCCTGGTACACAAAATTCATACATGGGTAGGGTCCCTAGGCCTGGCCAATGATCAGGACCAATCTCTGGGGCAACTGGTGGGGCGATTGGGAGCCCTGCTGGCACCCCCCTTAGCTGGCCTGGAGCCTGTGGGCTGGGTCAGATCCTGTATTGAGCATCTGTCCCCTGTGGTCAGTAAGTGTCACAGCAACCAGTCATTCCACCAGTCATTCCAGTGCTCATTTGATTTGCATATTAGGCTTTTATTATGTAGGATATTCAAATACATACAAAAGTGGAGAAAAGAAAGAGTACATCAAACAATCCTATACTCATCACTCATATTTAATAATTATTAAGAAATTATCATGCTCACAAGTCTACCTGTGAATCTCATTTTTGGTACTACTTTATTTTTTATTTAATTTTTGCTGAAATAAATGCATATTCCAGATCTGATATTATATCACTTTTACCTGCAGAATATTTAACTCTGAAAGCTATTTTTCCACTCAACTAAATTAGTGTTTCCTTGGTATGTTTACTCTGTAATGATCACACTTAACTTTCTCTTTTAAGGAAGGTCTCCTATAGCTACCATATGGGATCATAATTCAAACTCATTACACACATTGTATTTGGTTATTACTTCTCTTTAAACCCCTTTCAGCCGAAACCAGTTTGGCTCAGTGGATAGAATGTAGGCCTGCAGACTGAAGGGTCCCAGGTTCAATTCCCGTCAAGGGCATGTACCTTGGTTGTGGGCACATCCTTAGTAAGGGATGTGCAGGAGGCAGCTTATCGATGTCTCTCTCTCATCTCATCAAGGTTTCTGACTCTTTATCCCTCTCCCTTCCTCTCTGTAAAAAATCAACAAAATATATTTAAGAAAAAAAAATATTTCATTTAGACTGTTACTTCCTGTCACCACCACATTTTCAAGATGCCATTGACTTGTTGACCATATCTGGTCATTTTTGCTATAGAATGTCTCATAGGAAGCACTTGTCTCTTTGCTTCATTGTGATGTCATTTGTCAAATTCCTTTCTCTCTCTCTCTCTCTCTCTCTCTCTCTCTCTTTCTCTCTCTACAACTAGAAGTTAGCTGAGAAGTCTTGATTGGCTATTTCCAAAGGAATGAGTCTGTGTACTTCAGACTACACCCCAGCAGGAGGCACAGTGTCAGATTAATCCACTGATTTTGAGGCTGAGATTAATCTGTATGTTTAAATAACTCTTTTTTTAATATATATTTTATTGATTTTTTACAGAGAGGAAGGGAGAGACATAGAAAATCAGAAGCAATGATGAGAGAGAGACATCGATCAGCCGCCTCCTGCACGCCCCACTGTCGAGATGTGCCCGCAAGCAAGGTACATGCCCCCAACCGGAATCGAACCCGGGACGTTTCAGTCCGCAAGCCGACACTCTATCCACTGAGCCAAACCGGTCTCGGCTAATCTGTATGTTTAGATGGGGTCAGCCTTATCCCTTCATTGTAAAATCCCCCATCTACATGTCATCTTATCATCCATTAATGATTTTTTGCCTAAATCAATTCCTTCATTATAGTTTATTACTAAATGATAATATTCTAATTTTGTCAGTTTTTCATATATATCAGCTGGAATTGTGTATATAGAATTTTCTCTAAATATTTAGTGATGTTGTTCTCTTTAAATCAGTTTGCACAGACCCTCATCAGTGTGGCTCAGTTGGTTAGAGCATTGTCCTGTACACCTAAAGGTCACAGCACATACCTAGGTCTGGGCACATACCTAGGTTGTGGGTTTAGTCCCTTTGGAGCATATAATAAATGCAACCAATTAATGTTTTTCTCTTTCTTTCTTTCTTTCTTTAAAAAAAATAAATCAATAACAGTTTGCACAGGAACAGCAAGATATATGTTGATGTCTTTTTCTTCAATAGTCATTTTTAAAGAAAGGACTTCATTTTCTACCTACCAGCAATAATCAATTTCTATTTCTCTCTTTTTTTCCAGAATATCTATATGAATTCATGTATGTTATATATTAAATCTATAGTTATAATCAATGTCTTTGATACTTAAATTATCTCAATTTTGTTCAGTGAGAATTACTATAGTTAGGATATACACTCCTTTTGACACAAACTCATTCTTTTATGAAAGTTTGTCTGCTACATTTTCTTCCCATCCTGGAATTAGCTAACCCTCCCAGGAAACTGTTTTTCTTAATAAGGAATGATGGAGATCATCATCAGAGAAGTACATATATTCATTGTTATGGCTTTGTTATTATTTATTGATATTCCAGTGGCTAGTACCAGGGGATAAGTATTTTGGGGGAGGAAAACAGAATTTATATGGCATATCTAAATGAACTGTAAAATAGTTGATTTTTACTTATGTTATACTTACAAATTTTTTCTCTTAAATAGAAAATACTGGTTACAAAGGATCTTTATATATAAAAGCCTAAGTGACCATTAGGACAGAATGACCAGAACAATCAGTTACTATGATGTGCACTGATCACCAGGGGTCAGATGCTCAACACACAGGAGGTGCCTCCAGCCCACAAGCCCAGATCACTGATGGTCCCTCGTCCGGGCTGGCAGGCCCTGATCTCCTGATCAAGGATGAGTGCCTGAGTTGGGACGGGGAAATGGGGGTGGGTGGCAGTAGATGCAGCCCCTTTTCCAGCGGGGGCCAAGGGCCAGTTTCCTCCTCAAGGCTGGCAACCAACTTCCTGGGTCCCTCTTCCTTTTCCCTCCCCCCTGCCAACAGACCCCAAATCAGCCTGCCATAGTGGCAGTTGGCCCCTCCCCACAGCCAACCTTCAAGTCCCTCCACTCAGCCAGCAGATCCTGATCCCCAGCTGGGATGGGGAACCAAGAATAGGTGGCAACAGACATGGGCGGTGAGGGAAGGAGGAGAGGGGAAGGCAGGGAACCTGAACATCCCTGATCACCAGCCAGGCCTACGGACCCCACCCATGCATGAATTTTGTGCACCAGGTCTCTAGTATTAAATAATGGTGTAATTTATCTTATGCTGTAATGTATGAAATGGTTTTGAATTAATAGTACTAATATTACTACTCAGAATAAGATTACTGAGTAAATCTTAAGATTTTTTTTTCCTAATTCTGTTTATCCTTTGAATATATTCCATTTTATGTGTATAGTCAAAATATGGTATTTTGAGTCACCTGAGAAAAAAAGTTTATCTAGTCTTATGTCACCTTGATGATATACAATTAAGTTCATTCATTTCTGTTTGCACTCATTTTTAGGAATAGTTTTTTTTTTAACCTCTAAGTTCAATTTTATTTTTGAAATTGTGCTAACTTTAAATTATCTTAAAGTCAAATCTATATAACAAGATATATTTAGAGAATTTTTGTTTTCTTTGTTTATTCCTCACCTTCACTGAGCTACTTAAAATATCCTTTTAATCTATAAGATGGTGATAATAGTAATAACCTCAAAAATTATTTATTGATTGAAAATAATATATATAAATTTCTTAGCATAGTGTCTAGCACTGTGTATATAGTTAATTAATACTGGATAGTATTAACTTTATTACTTGTCAGGGCAATCTGAAGATATACAAAATGTTGTTTTACCAAATGTTGTTTTATCCCTTCATGTGCTACCTGTGTTATGGTCATAAACATATATATTATTACATAGTCCAATCCTTTGAGGAACTCAAAGTGTCATTCCTATAATTTGAGAAGTTGTCTCAAAGAAAGACTTGCATTGTCTAAATAATGTATTACTCTATTAGTTTTAGTTTTAGTATTAGTTTTTCCCTTTAGTTATAATTTGAACAAATTGGACCAAGCAATTATAGATAAAGTGTAGGAGCAAATTCAATTAAAAACTATATCTGATTATGTTCATATATTGTCTGGAAAAACTCATGCATAACCTTTTTATGTGGGATATTGAAATAGCACAGTGATTTGTAGAACCTAACACATGTGTACAAAGTTCTTGACCTGCTGCTCTCATCTCAAACTACTGGTAGCATGTGTGACAAATAAGTTGTTAGTTCAAATGGACAGGAGGATCAAACAAGTGGTAAGCAAGAAAAGCTAGAATGCAGCAGGACAAACACACATTTACTTGAATTGATCTAAATCCATCAAGGAACACAGGGTGTCGTGACAGGAAGGAGAGCTGATTTCTACAACCAGCCAAAATAAAGTGCAAAAAAGATAGCCAAAGACTATTTGCAGATAGAGCAGCAGGATTTCTCTGAGCTTGGTTTTCCATATATATTTTTATAGTAATAATAACATTGTATCAATTAAAAGATTAATATACAAATTCACCATATGTCTGCTACACCCACAAGCTATGCCCACCAGCCAATCAGGAGCGAGTGTGCAAATTAACCCAACCAAGATGGCTATGGCCACAGAGAGAGCAGGAGAGAGGCTTGGGTTCCCCCTGCAATGGAGGAAGCAAAACTTTCTGCACACCTTGGCCGGCCCAGGCCTCTGCTTAAGGCAACAAAATTTCAATGGCTGTGTGAGCAGAAGGCTTGGCTTAGCTCCAGGCTACAAAGTTTCAATTGTAGAAGATAAATAAATCCCAAATACCAGGGCCTCCACATGGGGTGTGGCCAACCTGCAAACCACCACAGGCCCCTCACCCAGGCCACTCCATGCCCCAAGGGAACACCCACCCTGATATGGGACTCCTTTCAGGGCAAACCAGCTGGCCCCCACACATGTAGCATGCCTGTATCCTATCTAATAAAAGAGTAATATGCAGATTGACATTCACGCCAACACACAAGATGACTGCCCCCATGTGGTCCAAAGATCCTGCCCCCATGTGGACACAAGATGGCCACCACAAGATGGCCAGCAGGAAGGGCTATTGGGAGGGACCAGACCTGCAAGGGTCAGCAGCTGTGGGTGATCAAGCCTGTAGGGGAGGTCAGTTAGGGGTGACCAGGCTGACAGGGAAGGGCAGTTTGGGGGAAACCTAGGCCTGCAGAGGAGGGCAGTTAGGGGTGACCAGGCCTGCAGGGGAGGGCAGTTAGGGTGACCAGGCCTGCAGGGGAAGGTAGTTAGGAGTGACTAGACCTATAGGGAAGGGCAGTTAGGGGCAAAAAGGCTGGCACGGGAGTGATTAGGGGGTGATCAAGCTGGCAGATAGAAGCAGTTAGGAGCAATCAGGAAGGCAGGCAGGTGAACAGTTGGGAGCCAGCAGTCCTGGATTGTGAGAGAGATGTCTGACTGCCCACCCTACCTGGATCAGGTATAAATGGGCAGTTGGATATCCCTCAAGAGGTCCCAGATTGGAAAGGGAAAAGGCTGGGCTGAAGGACATCCCCCCTTCACCCCCACACCTTTGCACGAATTTCATGACCGGGCCTCTAGTTAATAATAATAATACTGATAGCAATTATATTGGGTGTCCAAATTAGAGAAGAAAAACTGAACATTGGACAGGATGAATAACTTTCTCAGTGTTGCTCAGCTAATAAGTGAAAAGCCCAGATTCCAATCTTTGTTCATGCAGTGACAACTTAACTCTTGCTCTGCTTATGACACTGCATTGTAAGTCTCTAGAACTCCCAGAACTGAATGATTTCTTACTTCTGGTGTCTTTCCTTTCACTTCAAAGTTTCATTGCATTTGGTTGCAGAGAAAGACTCCAACATTTAATGAATATGACTTTTAAGAATTTATATATTTCTCTGATTAATCCTCAAACTAACCCAAAAAATTATAAAGGATTACCCCTTTAAAAATGAGGAAATCCTGGTTTAGAGATTAAATATCTCTCAAAGTCCTCATAGTTCACACACCAATTAATGAAGCTGGAATTCTAAGATTTACTGAATTCAGACCTTGAGCTTTACCTCTTCTAAAAGAAAAATTGTGACCGAGGACAAATGAATTCGAGCTGTTAGCTTTTTACGGTTCAGCCTCAGATCCTCCTCTGCTTCTTAATTTGTTTCATGATGGTAGAAAAGCATAATTTCTATAAAGTCTTTTAAGAATGATCTGGGCAAATTATTTTCCCAATGTGCTCCTGTGGCAAGTTGTCTATTTTGTTATTCTTTTTCCTGCCTGTAGTTTGCTGTCATGATTTTTGTCACTAGACTTTGAGTTTCTTATGGCCAAGAGGTTGCTTAACAAAAGCTTTAAAATGTTAATGCACTAAGTGAAAGTCTCTCTAGAATCAAACATCATCATTATTTAGAAGATTGTAGTTTCCAGTCTTTTGCTTTAACCTGTTGGATATGATGAGTGAAGAAAGGTAATGGGATATACCTAGGGTAAAGAGGAACAAAGTAACTTAAAATACATCTGCAATGATGAATCCCATGGGCAGAAGGGAGGGGAAAAAGTTAAAAATAGAGTTTCATATTTTACAAAAAAGTGAATTATTTGGGCTCAGTTGCTTACTGATGCTTTTGCTTTAAGAATTGACCGGAACAGCAGAGACCGGTTTGGCTCAGTGGATAGAGCGTTGGCCTGCGGACTGAAAGGTCCCAGGTTCGATTCCGGTTGGGGGCATGTGCCTTGGTTGCGGGCACATCTTCACTGTGGGGCATGCAGGAGGCGGCTGATCGATGTCTCTCTCATCGATGTTTCTGACTTTCTATCTCTCTCCCTTCCTCTTTGTAAAATAATCAATAAAATATATATATAAAAAAAAAGAATTGACTGGAACATAGTGATAGTAGAGATGATTGTGTAACCCAAGGTGCTAATATATATATATATATATTTAATGAATAGCAGAGGGTTGGTTAAAGAGAAGAGAATAAAAACTGGTATAAATAATTATTTTATAGTGTGCAAGGAATACTTGAATGGATCCTCAAAGCTTGCCCTAAGGATCCAAAGCCACAGATCAAAAGAGATAAGAGGTTTACCCGTGGAAACATACAGAGATGTGAGGTTAACTTCAGACTCAGCAAGGAAATTAGAGAGATGGGGGCACCTAGGAGCTCAGAATAACTAATCTCTTCTGAAAGGATGTTGAGTTGGAAAGACTTAAAGTTATAGTAAGGTGGTCAGTTCTCTGGGGTGCGTGCTGCTGAAGGGAGAACACAAGAGAAACTAGGATAGATGCAACAGAGTGATATTTTACTTCAGGAACAACTAGATACAACAGGCTTAGGAATCACGCTAATTGAAGTCTTTGTTCCAATTCTCACTACTTTTTAATTTCTCTGAACCTTAATTTCTGGGAGATGGGGGAAAAAAAGTAGAATAAAGAGATAAATACTCAATTTCTTTTTTTTTCTGGAAGTATAAAATACATAATGCATCTAAAGTACTTAACTTAGTATCTGGCATATTTTAGGTTATTAATTTTTCTTCCTTTCTACACTCTGTACTTCTGTTTCTTTGTGCATTTTTAAAGCTCTCCCCTTCTCATCCACGTAGCTTGAGTTTAGTTATAGGAGCAGATATTGAAATTCATTAGGGTAATACAAGAAAGATGAGATAAACAAAAAGAAAATTATATAATAAAATATCAATAGAAAAATAGAGATATAGCATGAAGTGAAATTCCAAAGCAGATAACTTTTAGAATTATTTTATTGGTAAGAAAATGGAACTGATATCTAGGTTCAAACAGTGGGACCATGGGACACAAATGACTCTTTTTCAATCTCTGCTCTTTATAGCTATAGAATAGATATAGTGACAACTGGAAATCTGTATAAAAACTTGGGCGCAGGTAGAATGTATGTTTAAGTCCATTGAAGATTTTTAAACCCACAGCCATCAAATTGATTGTCCTTTGTCAAATTAAAACTGAACTGGCTAGGTATACCTATTATATACATCCATTGATTTTCTATCCCCAAAATTCAGATTGCTACACATATACAGGTGAGTTAATTTACAAGGTGTATAAATAAAACATTTAAATCATTGACCTATTATTAATGAGTAAAGCGCTAGAGATAATACCTGAATACAACTAATTTAGATACTGCCAAATAACACAAATTATTTATTAAATCATCAGTGTTGTTCTTAATCAAATATTGCCATAGAAATTAATTTTAAATTATACTTAAATCAATAATAAAATAACATTCATAAATTCATGAATAATATTCATAAGCACACATTTATAAAATATTATTATTGCTGACATTATTAATCACGATGTTAATGTCATTTTTAATTAAGTACCACATCTGATATTCTCAACAATCCTAAAAACTAATAAATAGTGTTACCTCACTATTCATATTTAATTCCTGAAAAAGAAATGATGCTCAGAATGGATTATTGCTCTCAAAGGTCATAAAGTGAGAAAACAGAACCTAAACCTGAACCAATTTTTCAAACTATGCTTTGAATACATATAACACCAGGAGATTGTTTGTATAAAATTGTGAAATATCACTGTTTAGTCTAATTTTTCTATTATTAGAAATATATATCTACATCTCTTCCATGCCACTGTTCCTAATTAAGTCCCTGTGTTAGATTTCTAGGATGAACAAAACAAAGTATCACCAAGTGAGTCGCTTAAACAACAAACAATGTATTTTCTCACATTTCTGGGAACTGGAAGTCCAAGGTCAGGTGTGGTTAGGGGTAGGTTCTACAGAGTCCTATCGTGTCTCTTAGATGGACATCATCTTCCAGTGTCTTCACGTAGTCTTCTTTCAGTATTTGTCTTAATCTCCTATGGATAAAAAAGAGTGCTGTAATAAATCTAACCAAAAGTAACTTCCAGAGTGATCTCATCATGACTGGACAGGTCATGATGTGTACTCTTGCTTCAGGCCTACAACTTCCCAAGTAAAAGGTTATCTTTGCCTTAAGAAGGTCCTGTCCCTTGTTTTTGTGTATCTTGGTTAACATACCTTTGAAAAGGCCTCTTTTTCAGACCCCTGAGAGGACCCTCAAGAGAGTACATAATTCTATTAACTATCCTATAAGCTACCACCCCCCCTTACTGTCTATCACCTTCATGTAATCTTCCTTATGGTCCTTTTTCAATTTCAAATCTAGAAAATAAATCACAAAACTGTCATTCTTGGGAGCTTTTGAAATCTTGCTTATTAGCAATATTTTTAGTTTGGCTCAAATAAATTCTTATTAAGTTCTCTTACAGGTTTGCATTTTTTTTTTAATGTTGAAACTCCTCTTCTTAAAAGACACTAACCATATTGGATCAGAGCCCACACATAAGGTATGACCTCATTTTATCCTAATTAAATTTTAAAAGACTCTATCTGTAGATATAGTCACATTCTGAAATACTGGAAATTGAAGCTTCACTATAGTATAAGAATCCTGAAATAAAAATTCAAAAGAATATGTGCACCCACATGTTCCTTATATCATGATTTACAATAGCTAAGATTTGGAAACAGCCCCAAGTGCCCATTAATAAATGAGTGGATAAAATAGCTGTGGTACCTTTACACAATAGAATACTACCCAGCCAAATAAAAAATAAAAATAAAAAAAAGGAAATCTTACCCTTTTATGACAGCAGGGATGGACCTGGAGAGTATTATGCTAAGTGAAATAAGCCAGTCAGAGTAAGACAAATACCATATGATCTCATTTATATGTAGAATATAATGAACAAAATAAACTAACAAAATTGAAACAAAGGCATGAATACATGAAATAGACTGACCTTGTCAGAGGATGGGAAGGGGAGATTTGATGAAAAAAGGTAAAAGGATTAGCCAAAAAACATATATGCATAACCTATAGATACAGACAATAGTGTAGTGATAGCCAGAGGGAATGAGGAGTGGGGTAGGGACAAGTGGAGGCGGGCCAAGAGCAGAGAATGGGAACGAAAAGAAACTTTGCTTGGAGTGAGGGTCATTCAATCCAGTGTGCAAATTATTTTTATTGAGTTATACACTTGAAATCTGTATGGTTTTGCAAAACAAGGTCATCCTAATGAGTACAATTAAAAAATAAAAGTGTATACCCCAATAAGTCCAATTAAAGATAAAAGGTTAGAGGAGTGTAAAATTCATCACCTCCTCTCTCTCCTTCCAATTTTATTGATATATAATTTACATGAAACATATATTAATTTTGGGTGTACAATGTAATGATTTGGCATATGTATATATTGTGAAATGACAACCACAATAAGCTCAGGTAATAGTAACCACACTTAGTTACAATGTTTTTTTACTTTTGATAGGAACTTTTAATAACTACTTTTTAAGCAACTTTTAAATATACAAAAGAATATTGTTAACTATAGTCACTGTGCTGTACATTATATCCCCAAGAATTTATTTATCTTATAGCTAGAAGTTTTTAACTTTTGGCAAATTTTATCCATTTTCCCCAGCCCCTACTTTTAGCAACCACAAATCTGTTCTCTGTATCTATGAGATTTATGTTTTTATTTTTAAAATACTGCATAATGAAATCATGTAGCATTTTTGTCTTTGTCTGAAATTACACTTAGCATAATGTCTTTAGCAAAATGTTGCAATTGGCAGGGTTTTCTTTTTTATAGCTGTATTATATTTATATTCTTTGTTGATTCACCAATTTATGGCTACTTATATTGTTTCCAGGTCTTCTCTAGTCTAATATGTAAAGATCCAGGATCTGTAAGGTCCAAATGATGGGATGGACAACTGAATGCCAGGCCACGCACACAGCAGGCTCGGGTGGGTGGGGATTGGTGAGTGGGCTGAACTGCTGACCTCTCGGTCCCTCCTGGGTTGTGGGTGCTGCGGTGACCCAGCACTGACTGCTACCACCAAGGTGGGTGTGATGTTATTGGTCAGGGGGCCCCACCATTGCCTCATGATTGCCCAGCAGAGGGAGACCCAGGCCACCGGCTGAGGTGCTCCATGATCGCCCCAAAGAGGAAGCTTAGGTTAACCAGGCAGCGGTGGTGGTTGGGGCCTCCTTCTGTGGGGTGATCAATTGCGGGGCACCCAGCCTGAGAGAGGTGCAGGCCGGGCTGAAGTAACACTCCCCCTAAGTGAACAAATTTCATGCACCAGGCCTCTAGTTGTAAATCTATCTATCTATCTATCTATCTATCTATCTATCTATCTATCTATCTATCTATCATCTATCTATAAGCCTAAGCGACCATCACAACAGAACTGACGACCAAACAGGAAGGGCGGGGTGACAAGGTTGGCAGGGGAATTAGTGAGAAGCAACTAAATGACCAAACAGCAGGCTATGTGAGGCAAGCAGGTTGGCAGGGGGGTTAGAGAGGGGCAACCAAATGACCAAGCAGCAAGCTGTTTGGGGTGGCCAGGCTGACAGCGGGGTTAGTGAGGGGTGACCAGGCTGGTAGAGAGGGCAGCAAAGCGTGACCAGGCAAGCGGGGTGGAGAGTTGGGGGCAGGGGTGGCAGTTGGGGGTGATGAGGCAGGCAGGCAGGTGAGCAGTGAGAAGCCAATGGCCCCAGATTGTGAGAGAGATGTCCAACTGCCAGTTTAGGCCTGATCCTGGCAGGTGGACATGCCTCGAGGGGTCCCAGATAGAAGAGAGTTCAGGCTGTGCTGAGAGGAATCTTCCCACCCATCCCCGTACATGAATTTCATGCATTGGGCCTCTAGTAATAAAATAATGCTGGGATGAACAGGAGAGTGCAGATATTTCTTTGAGATAATAATATCATTTCCTTCAGATATATACCCAGAAGTAGACTTGCTAGATTATATGAAAGTTCTAGTTTTAATTTTTTGAGGAACCTTAACTCTTGAATTTGGACATAGTTGAAACCACCAAATGAGAAACACAAACCTGCCCCATTTTTTCCTCTGAGTGTATTCTGGCATCACTGAGTGGGTATGTGGGAGGAGCCAAGTGTCATGAGCTGTAAGAATCAGATAGCACTTGGAAGAACTCTGTCATCTTATTACTAGTGATGGTGATTTTTGTCTAGCTGCAGCAGGAAAACCTCAGCATTATTTCTATGAGGGAAATCTCCCCTCATATCCCAGGAAATTCAGGAGTCACATTAACAGTTTATAGCCTTGTATCAGGCAAGTTGAGGGCCTCTGTGGTGTTTTATGTCAGCCAGTGACTTGACCTGTCCTCTGAGTAGACCCTCTCATTTCTCCCTCTCGAGACTATATATGCTGAGACTCTCCCATTTAAATTGTTGTGCCTCCATCATCTAAATTAAGACTTTAAATTTCATAGCAAACTTTAAGTCTTGAATACCAAGTGTTTGGATGTAGTGTATTTAAAGTTGCTAGATGTAGAGGAAACCAAGATGGCAGCATAGATGAACACATACACTGCTGCCTCACAAAACAATTTCAAAACTACAGCTAAAAGACAGAATGGACATCATCCAAAACCACAGGAAAGCTGGCTGAGTGGAAATTCTACAACTAGGAGGAAAGAGAGGGGCTCACAAAGACTCAGAGGAGCTGAGGTACAGAGACACACATGTGGAATGGACGGGAAGCTGAGTGCCTGGCTGACTTCCTCTAGCAGGAAGGAAACAGAAACTCCTGACTGCACTGAACCCCAGTTCTGACTGCACTGAACCCCAATTCCGGGCGAGACTAATACAGGAGGAGTCTGGATTGTTGAAAAAGGAAGGAGTGCACGGAAACTCAGAGGAGCCACAAAAGGCAGAGGTCTGGAGGTGTGCAAGCATGACTGCACAGAGAGTGCTGCAGCAATTACTGAGGGACTCTGAGACTCAGGGGCCACATAGAGCAGGGCTGAGGGGAAGCCAAAGCTGTCTGCTCAGCCCTGAGACTCCACCCCATCCAACCTGAGCACAGAAGCTTTTGCAATTCTGCAAGTCTTAAGGTTGAGTCCAGCACAGAAGTTCTCCTGGCATAAACACAGCTGATCCTCACAACCAATTGGCTTGGAGGTCAATTGCCCCCAGTGATACCAACAACAATCAAGAGTTAACTACAACAAGGCTGTACATACAGTCTACAAAGGGGTACACCAAGAGAGCCAAACTCAGGTAACTGAGGAGGTATCGTACTGGGCCATATAGGACACCTAGCACACAAAGTTAGTCTACCAACTCAGGGAAGCAGCCAAAATGCAGACACAAAGCAACAGATCACAAACTAAAGAAATGGAGGAAAACAAATGACTGTATATAGAGTTCAAAACCATGAAAATTTTATAAGATTTTTCAAGAATTTCCTAGAAAAGGAAAAATGGATAAATTTAGCAAACCCCAAGAGGAGATGAAAAAGGACCAATTAGAAATTAAACATACACTGACTGAAATAAAAATATTATACATAAACCTAACAGCAGACTAGAGGAAGGCAAGAATCAAGTCAAAAATCTGAAATACAAAGAAGCAGAAAACACTCACCTAGAAAAGCAAAAAGAAAAAAAGAATCGAAAAACGTAAAGATAGTATAAGGAGCCTCTGGTACAACTTCAAGCAAACAATAACGGAATTATGGGGATGCCAAAAGCAGAGAGAGAGCAAGATACTGAAAATCCATTTGAAGAAATAATGACTGAAAACTTTCCCCACCTGGTGAAAGAAATAGACTTACAAGTCCAGGAAGTGCACAGTACCCCAAACAAAAGGACAATAATAAGACAATCATAATTAAAATGCCAAGAGCAAAAACAAAGAAACAATATTAAAAGCAGCAAGAGAAAAACAGTTAATTACCTACAAGGGAGCACCCATACAATTGTCAGCTGATTTCTCAACAGAAACTATGCAGGCCAGATGGGAGTGGCAAGAAATATTCAAAGTGATGAATAGTAAAAACTACAACCCAAATTACTCTACCCAGCAAAGCTATTATTCAAAATTGAAGGGCAGATAAAGAGCTTCACAGATAATAAAAAGCTAAAGGAGTTCATCAACACCAAACCAGTATTATATAAAATGCTGAAAGGTACTCTTTAAAGAAGAGGAGTAAGAAGAAAAAGTAATGATAAAAATTATGAACAACAAATATGCATCAACAAGTGAATCTAAAAATTAAGTGAATAAAAATATGATGAACAAAATAGACTGGTGAATATAATATAATCAGGGACATATAACAATTCTCAGGGAAAAAAGGGTGAGAGGCGTGCGGGGAGAGACTGGACAAAAATCATACACCTATGGATGAGGACAATGGAGGGGAGGTAAGGGCAGAGGGTGGGGTGGAAGCTGGGGGGAGGGGAGTTATGGGGGGAAAAGAGGAACAAGTGTAATAATCTGAAAAATAAATATTTATTAAATTAAAAAAATAAAGTTGCTAGATGTTTGTGAAAGTTGTGTTTGGGGCCACTGTAATTTAACCAAAGGTGGGCTTCTATTAGATAATTGAGTGAACAAATAAATGAATGATTAATATGACCTCTGAATTCTTTATATTTAGTTCAGACTACTTTTTTTAAATCTATGATTCAGATATTTATCTCACTAAGCAAAATTGTATAATCCAATTATCCTTTTTATTCTTGATTTATCATGCAATAAGATATCATAGAAAAGAGATCTTACTGAAAGAGAGTCTTAGGTTTGATTTCTAGTGTCAGTCTTTGTTAATTGTGAAGTTAGTCAAGTTATTCCGTTTTCATAGCCTTCACCAACTGGATAAACTTTCCTGGATTCAAATACTAGTTTTCTCACTTAGTAGGTGAGAGTTCTTAACCTTTTTGTGCTTCATTAAAATGAAGTTTAAAATAGCACTGACTTCATAAATGTATTGTAAGGATGAATCACATTAACATGTAAAATGATTAGAACCGAATACATGAGAAACACAACATATATCATTCATTATAACCTGTGATTTTGTGATAAAAGTCTTCTTTCACAAGGTTGTTGAACAGCATAAAGTGGGCAGAATGTAGGGTCTGTGATATAGCAGGTGCTAAATAAAAATTTGATCAATTTGAATTCGAAATGAAATGAAATTTAAATTGAAAATATATTTTTTCATTCTCTTCTACTGGCTAACCTGGCTTTCAGGCCCTGGATTTAGCCTGAAGCCCTAGAGGTCTGGCCTAGAGTGAGGATTAACTGGAATTTACCCTCTGGATAAAAGGTGTGAAACTGAGATATTATCAAGGAGAGAAAACAAAGATGAAGATAGTTAATACAAAGAGAGATAGTTTCTTTATATCAGATGGAGACAGACTCCAAAATTACTGAAGTATGTAAAGGTTTGAAGGTGGTAGGAGAAGAGAGAGGAAACATGCCAGGAGAAATAAATTTCCTAGTTTACTGATTTATAATTGTGTATGCTTTTAAGGCACTGAAATGAGGTATACCAATGGTATAGCTCATTTATAATGTTCTCGAGAGCCACATGCGGCTCTTTGGCCCCTTGAGTGTGGTTCTTTCCCAAAATATCTCGTGTGGTGGCAAAGATACAGTGCAATTGAAACTTTGTGGTCCATGTGCAGAAGTCGATTTTTGGCCTGGGCGAGTCTATTTTGAAGAAGTGGCATTAGAACACTCAAGAGGTCAAAGAGCCACATGTGGTTCGCTAGCCATGGTTTGCCAACCACTGAGGTATACTATTGAACAAACAGAATTACTCAATGACTGTCCAATGGACCATTTAGCTGTTGGGGGAAGAGGAAGGGCCTCCTGATTAACCTGCTTTTCTTGCAAAGAAGCAAATGGAGACCAGAAGCTCCTTTTTCACCCCCAGAGAAGTGTTGTAAGACATGTCAAATCTCTCTACCTTTGTTGCATTTTCTCCTCTCTACCAGGAGGAATATTTCTGATGAATGAAATTGGAGCAAAGGTAAAGTATATCCAATCCTTTTGGATCTTGCTCCTTCTGTCTTGGACTTATTTGCATTCAGAAGAGATGAGTTCATTTACACTGTTCCTGCTCGTCATGGTTGCCCTCCTTACCTCTTCCATCCACCTGCACCAGACAGACACTAGTAGGGGAGTGGCCTTTGACTAGATATCTAAATCCTTTAATTCAATAAGCAAAAAATTATAATATTCTCCAATGCTGTGTTCTTAGTAAACCTGTACTTTAGGTTATGAGATTAATATTCCATTGTAATCCCTATTTAGTGCTGGTTTCTGTTTATTCTCCCATGGCACCATATGTTGGGGTTTAGAGTGTTCATTAATCAAACTCTTCCACCATTGTCACCACCAACTGATTTAAACAGTCTGAGATGCATCAAAGATGAGGGTGGAGAGTGGGACTGAATGTCTTCCTCATGCTGTTCCCTTCTTGGCATGGATAAGTCATTCTCTCCTCTCAGGGGAAAAAAAATGGGGATTGAAAAAGTAGGATAGTTGTCATTTCCCACTCAATAAGAATCTAGTACTTGAAATTATGATGCTTACATGTCAGAGATAGAAAAAAATCTTAAATTTCAGCCTAACCCTATAGTTCTAAAATACTGATATTAAAATCCAAATAATTCAATGACTATAATAAACTTTATATAATTTGAGTGGAATTAAGAGAGGGAAGGAATTAATTTTAAATGTTTAAAAGATGCCTATTTATCTTTTCTATGTAGTAATCAATAAAGGCATTTTATGTACTTCTCTGTTCTAAAAATAAAGTCATGTTCATAGAGCGATACCAGAGAGCTAACAAAAAGAATTGATAAATATAAATGCACCTTGTAGGAGTATCTGGGTGGGTGGCATGAGACTTGTATTAGATCCAAGTTAATTAGCAGCTTTACACTGTTTCAGAATGGTGTAAATAGTATAGGAAATTTGCAAATTAGGTAGATTACAGAGATGTAGCATAGCCTAAGAAAAATAGAGAAACTGATTAGAAAAAAAGTAGAGAAATTACACAGAATAAATAAATGAAATGGAAATATTAATTAGAAGCATGGAGTGTAAGAACAATTATTTTAACAGATTGGGAGATATTCTATAAAGGAGGTTTGTTAAAGAGTTCTCTCTGTGGCAAGCATGGTCTTTAATTTGTGGGCTTTTATAAAACTACTAGAGGCTAGGTGCATGGATCTATGCACTAGTCGGGTCATGGCCTGCGGGGATCAGCCCACTGTGGGAGCGCTGCACATCCTAGTGAGACAAGCGGCTGTGGACTTGCCCTCTGAGAAGCTGCTCAATGAGAAAATTAGTCTGAGCTTGTATTTTGAAATAATCTCTTGGGTAAAGGCATGTTCTTTGTCTGAAGGAACCGACCGGGTGGAGAGCTTTGCACCCAAAGCCACTAGTAACACCACTGAGGATGTTCAGGGCAGCCATGCTCCAGGATCCTCAGTCATCAGGACAGCCTCCCCAGGGGGTCCACAGTCATGTCCCTTCTTGCCATCTGCCTACGCCAGCTCCCCACACTCTTTCTGGAACCCACCTTAGAGGGCTTGCATCAGCTGGTAGGGTCAGGCTAGAGTTTGGTTGTCTCAGGTATTTGATAGGTGCAGAAACTGCTAGTGGCCACTCCCACTGTGGGAGCAGATGCTCATCCTGGTTAGCCGAGCAGTGCTCCCACTGTGGGAGTGCACTGACCAGCAGCTCCTGCATAGAGTGTCGGCCTCCTGGTGGTCAGTGTGCATCATATCACCTGATTGATCAGTTGTTCTGGTCCTTCTGTCATTCAGTCACTGGAATAGAGGCTTGGTGCATGAAATTCATGCACAGGGGCAGAAGGGTGGTTGTCCCTCAGCCCAGCCTGGACCCTCTCCAATTAGGGACCCCTCAAGGGATCTCTGACTGCCTACTTGTATCAGGCCTAAAAGGGCAGTTGGACATGCCTCTCACAATCCAGGACCGCTGGCTCCCAACTGCTCGCCTGCCTGCCTTCCTGATGCCCCTAACTGTTCTGCCTGCCAGCTTGATCACCCCCTAATCCCTCCACTGCAGCATGATTGATGCCTAACTGCTCCCCTGCCAACCTGTTTGCCCCTAACTACTCTCCTCTGTAGGCCTGGTCACCCTTAACTGCCCTCTTCTGCAGGCTTGATCACCTCCAACTGCCCTCCCCTGCTGGCTATCTTGTGGCGGCCATCTTGTTTCCACATGGGGGCAATCATATTTTGTGTTGGAGTGATGGTCAATTTGCATATTACTGTTTTATTAGATAGGATAGAGGCTTGGTCCTAGGTGGGGGCCAGCTGGTTTGCCCTGAAGAATGTTCCAGATCAGGGTGGGGGTTTCCTTGGGGTGTGGCATAGCTGGGGTGAGGGGCTTGTGGTGGTTTCCAGGCTGGCCATGCCTCTCATTGACCAAGCAGAGGCCCTGGGATCTTGGATTTATTTATCTTCTATAATTGAAACTTTGTAGCCTTGAGTGGAGGACTAGGCCTGCCAGGGCAGGTGGAAAGCTTGACTTCCTCCATCTCCAGGAGTAACTCAAGCCTCCTGCTCTTTCCAGCTCTGTGGCTGCCGCCATTTTGTTGGAGTTTATTTATCTTCTATCATTGAAACTTTGTAACATTGAGTGGAGGCCTGGGCTAGCAAGGGCAGGCGGAAAGCTTCTCTTCCTCCGTTGCCAGGGAAACCCAAGCTTCCCTCCTGCTCTCCTTGCCACAGCCATCTTGATTGGGTTTATTTGTCTATTCACTCCTGATTGGCTAGTGGGCATGGCTTGTGAGTGTAGTGGAGGTATGGTCAATTTGCATATTACTGTTTTATTAGATAGGATGATACATAATTAGAGGTTTCTTATTCTAATAGATTTTTGAAACAACTTAATTGAGATATAATTCATATTCTATAGAATTCACCAATTTACAGTATAGATAGTTTTTAGAATATTCACCATATTATAAAGCTATTATTGCAATCTACTTTTACCTAATTTTTACCACATTTCCAAAAAACCTGGAATATTCCTTGAAAATCTTTGATTTACTTTTTGATTCTATGGATTTTCTAATTTTGGATATTATAAATAAATGAAAACTTATAATACATAGTGTTTTCATGGTTTATCCATGTTATACTATGTTATCAGTACTTCATTCTATTTTATTGTAGTATTCCATTCCCTAGAAGGCTATCCCAATATTACATAACCATCTGTTTATCTGCTGATGGACAATTGGGCATTTCACATGTTTTTACTCTTATAAATGCACTGCTATAAATATTCAAGTATAGTTTTTGTATGAATACATACTATTATTTCTCTTGGGTCTATACCTAGGAGTGGGATTGCTAAACTGGTTTCTAAGGCAGATGCACAATGTTATATCTCCAACACAATGTATGTATGAGAGTTTTAATGTCTCTACAGCCTCACCAACACTGTTCATTATTGTCTTAATTATTATAATCATCCTGGTAGTTGTGAAGAGGTATTTTAGTGTGGTTTTGATTTGCTTTTCAATGATAAGTAATGATATTGAGATTGTTTTCATTTGCCTGTTTGTACCTCGTTTATGTTTCTAGAAAACTTTATATCCTTTGCTCATTTTAAAAGGAGATTATTTGTGTATATATAATTGAGCTGTAAAAGTTCTTTATATATTCTTGATGAAATCTCTTATAAGATATGTGATCTGAAAATATTTTCTCTCACTCTGTGGATTTTATTTCACTTCCTTGATTATATAATTTCAAATGTTTTACCTATTAAAGTCCAGTGTATTTTTTCTTTTGCACTTACTCTTTTTTGTCATATGTAAGAAAATATTGTCTAACACAAGATTACAAAGATATATGCCTACCTTGTTTTCATAGAATTTTATAGTTTTAGATCATACATATTTTGTATTCATTTTGAGAGTCCAACCTATTATTTTCCCTACGATATCTAATTGTTCAAGCACCATTTTTGAAAAGACAATTTTTCCTCATTGAATTGTCTTGGCACTCTTGTCAAGAATCAAAGGACCATAAATGTAACATGCTATGTCTGAACTTTTAATCCTATCCCACTTACCTAGCTGCCTATCTATTTACTTAGAAAGATGGGTATATTGATACTAGATTTTATATTAGTGGGATACAATATATTACCCAGATAATGGTAAAAATGGGATAGAAAATATACATGTCTATTCTCATTCTAATACCATACTGTATCAAATATTGTGGCTTCTTAGTAAATTTTAAAATCAGGTAATTAAAATACCTAACTTTAGTCTTCTAATTTTCAAGATTTGTTTGACTATTCTGGGTCCTTTTAATTTTGATAGGCATTCAAGAAACAGCTTGTCAATTTTTGCAAAAATAATAAAAAATAGTAATAAATAAAGCCAAATTGAATTTTAATAGGGATTTTGTTTGATTTTTCAAATAGATATGGAGAGGATTACCATCTTAATAATATTAAGCCCTCCAATTCAACATCATATCATGCTTTCCATATATTTAGATATTCTTTAATTACTTTCAACAATATTTTGAAGTTTCATTGTACAAGTCTTACATATATTTTGTCAAATATTTTATATATTTTATTTTTAAAATGTTTTTATCAATTAAACTTTAAAAATTAATTTTGGATTATTCATTGACATTTGTATATTGATTTAGTATCCTGTGACATTTCTGATCAAAATATATTTTTGTGAGATTCTAGATTCAATATAGAATTGCATCATCTACATATATAGTTTTATGTTTTCCTTTCTGCTCTTGATACCTTTTACTTATTTATTTAGCCTAATTGCCTTGTGTACTAAGTTGAATAGTTTTTCCCAAAATTCATGTCCACCAGTACGTCAGAATGTGATCTTATTTGAAAATAGGGTGTTTGCAAATATAGTTAATTAAATAAGATGAAGTTGTATTGCATAAGAACCCCAAAGCCATCCTATATAATAAAAAGGTAATATGCAAATTGACCCTAATGGTGGAATGACTGGTTATTACGACACATACTGACCAGCAGGGGGGCAGATGTTCAATGCAGGCGCTCCGCTCAGCCACAAGCTGACCTGAGGGCTGCAAGCGCAGCCATGGTGGTGGGAGTCTCTCCTGCCTTTTCTGCGGAGCTAAAGATGTCCGACTGGTAGCTTAGGCCCACTCTCAGGAAGGAGCGAGCGTACGCCACAGTCGGACATCTCCTGAGGGCTCCTGGGTGCCAGAGGGATGTATGACTGCCAGCTTACGCTAGTCCCCCAGGAAGCAGTTGGACATCCCCCAAGGTGTCCCAGACTACGAAAAGGTGCAGGCCAGGCTGAGGGATCCCCCCGAGTGCATGAATTTTAATGGCCTGGGCTTCTAAGGTTATTATGAAAAGGCCATGTAAATATATACAGACATAAAGCAAAAGAATATGACCATGTGAAGACAGAAGCAGGTATCAGCAGCTAAAAAGAAGAAAGGATCCTTCTCTATAACCTCGAAGAGACCATGGCCTTGTCAACTGCCTGACTTTTAGCCTCCGTAACTGTGAGAGAATAGATTTCTGTTATTTTAAGCCACCTAGATTGTGAAACTTTGTTGTGACAATCTTGAAAAAATACTGTAATGAAATATAGAGATGATTTTGGAGCTATATTGGCCTGAGCTGGACTCCAGCAATCTGTCACTAATTAGTTCTGAGTCACTGAGCAAATAATTTAAATTTTTCCCAGTATCTTTTTCAATATTTGAAATGGAAATAAGGAAAAGCACATACTGTGAAGTTTGAAATAGATAATTATTGTAAATAGTATTTTTTTCTTTTTTTTAATTGTATTAATTAATTTTTAAAATATTATTATTGTTGTCATTGTTGCTGCTCAGTGAAACTATGTACTAGAGAAGCTATTATCCATAGCAGAATCTTAAGAGAAGTCAGGTCTTTTAATAGAGAAAAATAATATAGACAGTTAACAAATAAGTTTGACTACTTCCTCTATGTGCTTTTGACTGAATTTAAATATTACTCCTTGTTTATGAATAGTTCCCTATTCTTCTGACTACAAAATATAACAAACTAATCTTTAGGGACAAGAACTATTTTTAGTCAACATCCATCCCTTCATGGATCGCATCCTCTGCTTAGCCTCACCTGCTTGTGATCATAAAGATGACATCTCTTTACTCACTAAGAGAGTTCATTCTACATCAGCTGAAACCACAGGGCAGCTCTGACATTCCAGAATGGAGCCTAGCCAACGTCATTAGCTGGACAGGCTCTTTTGTTAACAGGCGCTTGTTTTCTCTTGTCAAGTTTATATTTCTCAGGGTGAGGAGTTAAGTGAGATGAAACAGAGAAGGCTTTTAGAAAGCTCTTGACACATGCGTTCTTTGATTGTTTGTAGCCTAGGTAGGATCAATAGAAGCTTGTCACACACATACATGTAACCATGGTCAAGGTAATAAGCACTGACTAGTACAATTTTATTTGCACCTCTGCAAAATGTTTCTGGTCAGAGGTCGGTCCAGCATTTGCGGGTGAATGCTTGCCTCTGGTATTTATTTTCTAGTAGAGGCTGTTGGGCTGCTCACTTGAGTGTACCTATGAAAACTTTTCAATACACATTATTGTAATTTCCTCCACCACTCTCCACCTCTCACACACACTGAAACATATTCATTAGAAAACTCTTACACTTTTACAGAGCAGGTAAAGAACAGGGACTCTGAAATCAGACAGATCTGGGTCACTAGCTGTGTGACCTCTCAAAACCTCAGTTTTCTGATCTATGAAATGGGAATTAATAGTATGAATATCATAAGCTTTTGTTGGTTTTGTTTACAAGTATGTCTCCTCCTTTAGACTTAATTCTTTGAGAACAAGTCTTATAATTTGTTTCTACATCTTCAGTATCTATTACTTGGTACATGTTAAACATTCCATACTTGCTGAATGAAGGATGGATAGTATATGATTTTCTTAATCAAGTTATTTGACTTCTCTCAGACTCTGTTTTCATAATATGAGAACTAAAATAGATAATGTACAGAATAGTGTTTTAGTTCTTTGCAAGTGTTAATATTTATGTCCTTATTGGTTGTTTACCTTTGGGTGATGGAAGATATTTTTCCTTATTTAGATTTAATTTCACAGCATTGGACTTTTTCTCCAATGCCTGCTCGTTTGTATACATAGGCATGTACTCAGCTGAGTAAAATGGAATCCAGCAGCACACGCACTATTTAGGAGAACCATAGATCTTTATTTGAAATGTTTTGCTGGAGTCTAAGTGCATCAAGAATGAGAAACTCATCATCACTCACCACTTTGTCTCCATCTATATAGACATTATATCTTGATAGTTTTCACCTTATTTGCAGAATAATCACATTTCCTTGCATTTTGCAGGGGAATTCAGAATGAGCCAAACTGTATTGGCTTTAGGCAAAACATATGCTTTGTATTTATCAAAGTTTTCAGCAATACCTACATAGTCTCTATTAATAATTCATTTTTCAATGAAGTCTGGTTATTTAATTTCTCTCTTAATCTAAAATATCATAAGCAGACTACTTTGGACTACCTTCTTTCTTCCATCTTGGTGTTACACATAGCAGTTCTAATAATTTCTTATTTTCACAATTTGGAAGTTGGTCAATTCTGAGTTTACTTAAAAGGAAGCAAAATGAAGGAAGATTTGCATTTTTCCCTATAGGCTAACAAAGATGCAATCTTGCTCTCCAATTAAGGATTCAGAGAAAAGGCTCTGTGGTATCATGAGGTGTCAGAAGGTGTCTTACATACAGGAAACGCAAGTGGCAGCTGGTTGCTGTAGAGGTAGCTAATGTGCAAATTTCCTAATTAGAGGAATGCAAATTTCAAAGACATGTTCTGTTATTCCCTGGAGCCATGTTGAGGAATTCAGCACAAGAAGGATTGTAAAAGTGCACACCTCTGGGGGATCTTGGAGCCAAGATGTGTCTGGTTTACACTTATTGGTACACATTGAGGCAGCAGCTATTGTTTTAGATGCAGAAGGTTAATACAGGAGCGGTTTAAATTGGACAGAATCTAATAGACCTTTAACTTGGATGACCTACTTGTGAAATCATTTGACATCACAGAATTCCCTACATTCTAGGTAGTTCAAGTTGTGTAGTGTATTGGTGGTATGGGAAAGAATTGGGTTAAATATGCATGAGTTCTTTTCATTTCTGAACAACTAACCAACTATGAGAAAAAAATAGATGAAATTGCTACCAGAGATATGAACAAAATTAAATAGCATTCAATTGTTTTTTTGTTTGTTTTGATTTTGCCTAATGACTTGTTGATTTTTCCTTTACTAAATTAACTGACTTTTTCATTCATTCAAATTAATTGGCTTATTGTTTTTTTATTCAGTCTGCCTAAACATCTGTCTTCTAGGACTGAAGTCCTACTGTAAATGCATTGGTTATCAGACCATAAGCCAGTGAGTCTTAGTTTCAAGTTTGCAGATTCTAAGAAGATTCTTAAGTTGGCATACAGAAATCTATAAACATTCCAGAATTCTAGAAAATAGTCTTTGTTAAAATGCATTTGTATATTTTTCTCAAGAGAAGGTTTATGGCTTATATTTCCAGAAGGACACAATCTCAGGATCCAAGTGTTAGAAGAATGCTATTGCAGTCTTATCTGTAATATAATTGTAGGCAGTCTTGAATAAATGTGTCAGTTCATTTCTCCTGAGCTTTTGGCACTTACATTAATTGATGCAGGGTGATCTCATGACTTAACACTATTTCACAAATGTAGATGTCAAACGTTTGCTCTTTACATAGCCCTTCAAGCCTTAACCCGTGTTTTCCTGTGCTAGAATGATTGGATGCTGCAGGAATACTCACTTTGCCTCATGCATCAGGCTGTGAGATTGTCTGACCTGTCTAAGCAGACACACAGGGAGAATTGAGTGAAGGCATGACTTTCATAGAATAGAAAAGTTCTGCCTCCTTTCATGGTCATTTTTCTGTTTCTTTTTCTCTTGTTTCCCCTGCACTCAGTTCCAGAAGCGTGTGTTTCATTAATATAGATGTCCTTTTTCTGGCTCTTGAACCTCCTGGCTCTGTGACCTTGGCTCATTATCCTGTTGCAAAAGGAAGGTCACAATTTGTGCCTTGTTTCCTTTTTTTAAAATAAATCTTTATTGTTCTGTTTATTACAGATGTTCCTCTTTTGTTCCCTCCCATGGCTTCACTCCACCTGATTCCTCCCACATCCCATGCCCTTACCACCTGCCACTGTCCTAATCCATAGGTGTAAGATTTTTGTCCAATCTCTTCTTGCACCCCTCACTCCTTCTTCCCCCCAAGAATTATTAGTCCATTCCCTTTCTATGCCCCTAATTCTATTATATTCACCAGTTTATTGTGTTCATTGGATTTTTTATTCACTTGATTTTTAAATTCACTTGTTGATAGGTAAGTATTTGTTATCACTTCGTTGTTCATAATTTTTATCTTTACCTTTTTATTCTTCTTCCTCTTCTTTTTTTTTTGTAAAATATATTTTATTGATTTTTTTACAGAGAGGAAGAGAAAGAGATGGAAAGTGAGAAACATCGATGAGAGAGAGACATCAATCAGCCGCCTCCTGCACGCTCCACAGTGGAGATGTGCCTGCAAGCAAGGTACATACCCCCAACTGGAATGGAACCTGGGACCTTTCAGCCTGCAAGCCGACGCTCTATCCACTGAGCCAAACCAGTCTTGGCTCTTCTTCCTCTTCTTAAAGAAAACCCTTCAGCATTTCATATAATCCTGGTTTGGTGGTGATGAACTCCTTTAGCTTTTTCTTATCTGTGAAGCTCTATCTGACCTTCAATTCTGAATGATAGCTTTGCTGGGTAGAATAATCTTGGTTGTAGGTTCTTACTATTCATCACTGAATATTTCCTGCCACTCCCATCTGGCCTGTACAGTTTCTGTTGAGAAATCAACTGACAATTGTATGGGTACTCCCTTGTAGGTAACTAACTGTTTTTCTCTTGCTGCTTTCAAGATTCTCTCTTTGTCTTTTGCCGTTGGCATTTTCATTATGACACATCTTGGTGTGGTCCTCTTTGGATTCTTTTTGTTTGGTATTCTGTATACTTCCTGGACTTGTAAGTCCATTTCTTTCACAGGTAGGAAAAGTTTTCAGTCATTATTTCTTCAAATAGGTTTTCAGTATCTTGCTCTCTCTCTTCTTCTGGCAACCCCACAATTCTGATGTTGGTACACTTGAAGTTGTCCCAGAGGCTCCTTACTTACACTATCTTTTCTTTTTGTTTTTCTGTTAGGGTGATTTTTGCTTCCTCATATTTCAGATCTTTGATTTGATTCTTGGGGTCCTTTAGTCTGCTGTTGGATTTCTGTATATTATTCTTTATTTCAGACAGTGCATGCTTAATTTTTGACTGGTCCTTTTCCATTTTTTTGAGATTCTCATTAAGATCTTTGAAGGTCTCACTAAGTTTCTCAGAGTTCTCAATAAGTTTATCGCTGGTTTGTAGAAGATTCTTGAATAACCTTATAAATGTCGTTTTGAACTCTATGTCCAGTCATTTGCTTTCCTCCATTTCTTTCATTTGTGACATGTTTCTTGGTTTCCACATTTTGGCTGCTTCCGGGTGTTGATAGAGTGGCTTTGTGTACTAGTTGTCCTTAGGGCCCAGTAGCTCCACTTCCCCAATCACCTAAAGTGGACACTCTTGGTGCACCCCTCTCTGGGCTGGGTTCACAGTCTTGTAGTTAAGCCTTGATTGCTATTTGTACACTGGGAGGAATTGACCTCCAGGCCAACTGACTGTGAGGATTAGCTGTGTCTATTAATGGAAGAACTGCTATGCTGGAGACACCCCTATTGGGCAGAACTTGCTTCAGTAGGGTTTTGGTGCTCACCAAGTCTGCCTCTTGAGTGTGTCACTTATGTATGTGAGGAGTTGAAATCTGGTGTTGTCCCACACTGACCTCGGTACACTGGTTCTTGGATCTCCAAGGAGGTGCAAGTCAACTAATGTCTGAGGCCACCCAGCAGGAGCTACAGAGAGCTCTGCAGGTTTCTCCTCTTTGCTTGGAGTTTGGAAATTTTGGAGTTGTCTGACCCAGTTGCAATTTGTTAGGTTAAGCTGCCAGAGGGCAGCCATTCATTCATATGCAAAAGTCCAGGCACAGCTAGGTGGGTTTGTAAATTGGGCAGGGTGGGGTCTCAGGGAGTCATTAGGCTAGGGCGTGGCAAACAGCAATGGCTGCCAGTCAGCCCTCTCTGCTGCTTCTGTTCAGTGTCCTGTGTCCCGTGCTCCAGTGCAGTAAACAATGATTCCAGTGCGCAACTCTGCTAGAGAGCCACCCTCCCTTTCTGACCTGATGGCAGACAGTCCAGTTTCTCCCTGTATGAGTCTAGGTCCCCAGAATCTCACCAGAAACTGGAGTTTAGAGAGTTGGGAACTTGAAACTCTTTTCCAATTGAAAACAACAGCACACGCCAGCCCGATTCTCTTGCATCTGTGTACTTCTGCCTTTCTGAGCCTCTGCACGTCCCACCAGGTCTGGATGCACTTTTTTCTTTTCTTCTAGTTGTAGAACTTTCACTCAGCTAGCTTTCCCGTGGTTCTGGGGGATAGTTGTTTTGTCTTTTAGTTGTAGTTTTGGTGTGGTTTCAAGAGACAGCACGTACAGATGTGTATCTTATGCGGCCATCTTGTTTCCTCTCGTGTCTTGTTTTCTTACATGGTTATCAGGATGATCAAATGAGATGATTGTGAAAACTCTGCAAAAAAAAATCTCTGAAATATATGTGATTCTGCATATTTTAAAATTGGTTTACTATAATTTTGTTTTAAACATGAGTAGAAAAAACTACTATGGACACTTGAAATGACTGTGTGAAATATTTATAAACTTGGTTTTCCATGTACCTCTGCTGATACAGGAAGGCTCACCCAGTGCTAGCCACGTGGCTCAGTTGTTTGGGGTGTCTTCCCCTACACCAGAAGGTTGTGAGTTCAATCCTCAGTTGAGTGCATAAGGGAGGCCACTAATTGATATTTCTCACTCACATCAATGTTTCCCTCTCCAACACAACAACAAGAAAAATACACTCACCCAGTGGTAGGAGAAGGGGTGGGTTGGTTAAACGTCTGTGTATTGGACTCTATAAAAGGAAAGGTTTTCCATTTGTTTGTGGTAATTTAGGGTATGTTTTTTTTATATTATAGACAAATAAGTTTTACTTTATGAAAATATATATTTCTGAAGCTAGTTCTTGTGGAGTTCAGGAGAGATAAGCTCTATATCTGTAGCCTCCTGAAAACATATTTTTTTAAAAACATCTATATTAAAAGTTGGGAAAGCACTGAAAGCCAGTGTTATCCTATCCCATGAGCCACCATACTGTTTTCTGGAGAGGTTGCCTGGTGGGGGAAGGAACAAGTTTGCTACCACATGAGTGGGGAGCACATGGCAGGTCCCTCGGTGGAAATCTGCTTTCCAGCTTCCCATCCATGAGGGAGAAGAGTGGGCTTATTGGGGAATGTCCACTCAGCAGCTCCTTGAGGGCATTTTAAGGATTTATGAATGCAAAGAGAGTTCCTTTTTTAATGACACTTACATCTGGGTCATAAAATCACAAAAACCTTGAAAGAAATATATTGCATTTATTAGTTAAAAGGGAAGTAATGAGCCAATAATTTCCTCTCTTTGGAATGTTATCTCAACTCCTTTATAACATAGAGACACCTACATTTCATTAATTCAGAATATTAATATATAATTTGCACTTATTGGTATGAATTATTCTGAAGCTTACTTTTGCATTAAAAATTAAGAAAAGATATCCTATCTAATAAAATAGTAATATGCAAATTGACCATACCTCCACTACACCCACCAGCCACGCCCAACAGACAATCCAACCAAGATGGCTACAGCCACAGAGAGAGCACGAGGGAAGCTTAGGTTGCTCCTGGTGATGAAGGAAGCCGATATTTCTGCAAACCCTGGCAGACCCAGGCCTCTTTAAGGCAACAAGGTTTCAATGGTTTGCAAGCAGAAGGCTTGGCTCTGCTCCAGGCTACGAAGTTTTAATTGTAGAAGATAAATAAATCCCAGATATGAGGGCCTCTGCTTTGGTTGCCAGGGGGCATGGCCAGCCTACAAACCACTGCAGACCCCTCACCCAGGTCACTCTATACCCCAAAGGAACCCCCACCCTTATCCAGGACACCCTTCAGGGCAAACCAGCTGGCCCCCATCCATGCAGCAGGCCTCTATTATATCTAATAAAAGAGTTATATGCAGATTGACCACCACTCCAACACACAAGATGGCTGCCCCAATGTGGTCAAAAGATCCTGCTCCCATGTGGACATAAGATGGCCACCACAAGATGGCCAGAAGGGGAGGGCAATTGGCAGGGACCAGGCCTGCAAGGGAAGGCAGTTGTGGGTGATCAGGCCAGCAGGAGAGGGTAGTTGGGAGGGACCAGGACTGCAAGGGAGGGCAGTTGGGGGAGATCAAGCCTGCAGGGGAGGGCAGTTGGGGGGGACCCAGGACTGCAGGGTAGGGCAGTTAGGGCAAACAGGATGGCAGGGAAGCAGTTAGGCATCAATCAGGCTGGCAGGGGATTGGTTAGGAGTAATCAGGAAGGCAGGCAGGTGAGCAGTGCGGAGCTAGCAGTCCTGGATTGTGAGAGGGATGTCCAACTTCCAGGTTAGGCCCTATCCTGGATCAGGCCTAAACAGGTAGTTGGACTTCCCTCAAGGGGTCCCAGATTGGAGAGGAAGCAGGCTGGACTAAAGGAAAACCCCTCTCCCATATGCACAAATTTTGTGCATTGGACCTCTAGTTATGAAATAACAGAAAAAATATATATATAGTTTTCTGCCCCTGTATCCTGGCACAGAGCTCCTAAAAGCCTGGTAATTTCCTAAATGACACCAGCACTATGAGCATCTTTTGTTTTAATATTGGTTCTTTCATGCTGCTTCCTGACACATAGTTTCTAAATATCTTGGAATTTCCTCTGTGATAGGGGTGGCTTTTTTCTAAATAGGGTGACTTAGGTGGTTCCTGGAGAGCTTTAGGATTGGTCTGGTCACCAGAGAGACCAAGCCATGAGTGGAAGCTTGGAACCTTCAGTCCCATCTCCCATGTTCTGGAGGTGCTGGAAACTGAGTTAGTGACAATGTTGCCTATGTGATAAAGCCATAAAAATTCCCTGAAGTATGAGTTTTAGAGAGGTTCCTGGTTGGTGAAAATATCCATTTGCCAGGAAGGTGGTGCACCCCCAATGCATTGGGACAGAAGCTCCTGTGCTCAGGACCCTCCCTCTATATCCTTTATCATATTCTTTATTTTATAGTATACTAGAGGCCCAATGCATTAAATTCATGCAAGGGTAGGCCTTCCTTCCCCCAGCTGCCAGCACCAGCTTCCTGCCAGCACCAGGGCTGGTTGCTGGCAGGCACCTGGTACTCAGGCTTCCCTTGTAGCCCTGGCTTCATCCAGAAGGTATTCTGGAAGGACCTCCAAGCTAATTAGCATATTAAGCTTTTATTATTATAGCTTAAGGGCCCAGTGCACAAATTTGTGCACCTTGAAAGGAAATGTGGACTGCAAGGCTGTGGTGGGCACAGGAGCAGGTCTTGGCACATCCTCTGTGCCCCTGCTTGGCACCTATTGCTGTGACCCCCAGTGTCCTGTCTGCCAGCAGCCCTGATCTCACCACCGCTGCTCCCAAATGCTGACAGTGCCGGAGGTGTTCACACCTGCTGAGGCACAGAGCGACTGTGGCTGGCACCAGGAGCAGTTGTAAGAAACAGCTGCCAGCCTCATCTTCCTTCAGGACAGGGGGAGGTGGAGAAGCCCTGAGGGGCAAGCATAGCTGGCACCAGCTGCAGGTTCAAGCATCCAGCAGGACCTTGGCATGCGGGAACAAAGAATGTTCAGTAACCACCAGAGGCTTGTGCCCCCGCTCACCTGCTCCACCATCCTGCTGCTGCTGACACCTGCCATGTTCTGTGTGCCCCCTAGTGATCAGTGCACATCATAGTGACTGGTTATTCAGTTGTTCTGCCATCCAATCTATTTGCATATATATAGAGATAAATGTGTTTTTCTGACTTCTGTGAGCTTTTATAGCAAATGATCAAATCCAAGGAAGGATCATGGGCAACTGGTTTGTAGTCTAGTTGGGCAGAAAATGTAGGTTGCCTGGGGACCTACTACTTGCGATTGGTGTCTGATGTGGGGGACAGTCGGATAGCAGTGAGTCCTTGAGCTGTGGGCCTGCACTAACTTCAGTTAATGTCAGAATTGCACTGCATTGTAGAACACCAGCTGATGTCACAAAGAATTACTCATTTGGGGGGTTAGGGGATACACATTCGGGGTCAGAAGTAAAGGAGAAGCGTAGGAGTGTTTTTCCCAGAGAGATAAACTTCAGTGTTTTATATGATACAACAATAAAACAAATTGTACATAGGATTTTATGATATGTTTTAAATACAAGGTTATATAAATTGCTTATTTCCAGATTAGTAACACCAAGTAAATATGTCTTATTTATTAAAATGGTCTAGGCCAGTGGTTGGCAAACTCATTAGTCAACGGAGCCAAATATCAACAGTACAATGATTGAAATTTCTTTTGAGAACCAAATTTTTTAAACTAAATTCCTTCTAATGCCACTTCTTCAAAATAGACTTGCCCAGGCGATGAGGCCATAGTATTTTGTGGAAGAGCCACACTCAAGGGGCCAAAGAGCCACATGTGCTCATAAGCCGCAGTTTGCCAACCATAGGCCAGTTTGGCTTAGTAAATAAAGCATTGGCCTATAGATTGAAAGGGCGCAGGTTCCATTCCAATCAAGGGTGCATGCAGGGGTTGAGGGCTCAATACCCAGTGGGGGGCATGCAGGAGACAGTCAATTCTCTCTATTCATTGATGTTTCCACCTCTCTCTCCCTTTCCCTTCTTCTCTGAAATCCATTTAAAAATATATTATAAAAATAAAATTGAGAGAAAAATCAAGATGGTGGCATAGGTAAACACCTAAACTGCTACCTCGCACAACAATTTCATAACTACAATTAAAGAAAGAACGAGCATCATCCAGAACCATAGGAAAGTTGGCTGAGTGGAAATTCTACAACTAGAAAAAAAAGAGAGGGGCTCACGGAGACTCAGAAGAGCTGCAAAAGCTGAGGTACAGAGGCATGCGTGTGGAAAAGATGAGGTCAGTGGAGTGCCTGGCTGGTTTCCTGTAGCAGGAGGGAGACAGAAACTCCTGACTGCATTGAACCCCAGATCCGACTGTACTAAACCCCAGCTCTGGGCAAGACTCATATGGGGGTGATCTGGACTGCAGTGAAAAGGAAAAAGTACACAGAAACTTAAGGGATCCGTGAAAAGGCAGAGGTCTGGAGGCACATGAACACAAGTGTGCACACAGAGGGCTGTCTGTTGATTGTGCCCCTAGCTTTGTCTAGGGGGAGGGAGACAGGACCTCCTAACTGCGCTGAAATCTAGTTCCAACTGCACTGAACCCCAGTTTTGGGTGAGACCCTGGGGATCCACACTCATACAAGTCCCTGGAGAGCACAGAAACTCAGGGGAGCTGGAAAGGCAGAGGTCTAGAGGCACGTGCATGTGCACAGAGAGAGCTTCAGCAATGACCGAGGGACACAGACCCAGGGGCCAAGTAGAGAAGGGCTGACTGGAAGCCAAGGTTGTCTTTGCTCAAACCTGAGACTCTGCCCCATCCAAGCTAAACAGAGAGGCCTTTGCAATTTTGCAAGTCTTATATCATAAGGCTGACTCTAGCATAGAAGTTTTCCCATCGTAGACACAGCTAATCCTCATAGCCAATTGTCCTGGAGGTCAATTCCCCTCAGTGATACCAACAAAAATTAAGACTTTACTACAACAAGGCTGTACACACAGTCCACAAAGGGATGCACCAAGAGAGTCCACCTCAGGTAACTGGGAAGGCGGAGCTACTGGGCCATATAGGACATCAAGCACACAAAATTACTTTACCAACTCAGGGAAGCAGCGAAAATGGGGAGACAAAGGAATATATCACAAATTAAAGAAATGAAGGAAAACAAATGACTACATACAGAGTTCAAAACCATGGTTATAAGGTTTTTCAAGAATTTCCTAGAAAAGATTGATAAATTTAGTGAGACCCAAGAGGAGATGAAAAAGGACCAACTGGAGATGAAAAATGACCAACTATAAATTAAACATACATTGACTGAAATAAAAAATATTATACAGAGACTTAACAGCAGACTATAGGAGTGCAAGAATCAAGTCAAAGATTTGAAATACAAAGAAGCAAAAAACACTCCACTGGAAAAGAAAAAAGAATCCAAAAATGTAAAGATAGTATAAGGAGTCTCTGGAATAACTTCAAGTGTACCAACATCAGAATTATGGGGGTGCCAGAAGAAGAGAGAAAGGAAGATACTGAAAACCTATCTGAAGAAATAATGACTGAAAACTTCCCACATCTGGTGAAAGAAATAGACTTACAAGTCCAGGAAGCACACAGAACCCCAAACAAAAGGAATCCAAAGAGGACCACACCAAGACAATCATAATTAAAATGCCAAGAACAAAAGACAAAGAGAGAATATTAAAAGCAGCAAGAGAAAGACAGTTGATTACTTACAATAGAGCACCCATACAATTGTCATCTGATTTCTCAACAGAAACTATGCAGGCCAGATGGAAGTGGCAAGAAATATTCAAAGTGATGAATAGCAAGAACCTACAACCAAGATTAGTCTACCCAGCAAAGCCATCATTCAGAATTGAAGGGTGGATAAAGAGCTTCACAGATAAGAAACAGCTAAAGTTCATCAACATCAAACCAGTATTATATGAAATGCTGAAAGGTACTTTTTAAGAAGAGGAAGAAGAATAAAAAGGTAAAGCTAAAAAATTATGAACAACAAATACATTATCTATCAAGTGAATCTAAATATCAAGTGAATAAAAAAATCTGATGAACAGAATAAACTGGTGAATTTAATAGAATCAGGGGTGTAGAAGGGAGTGGACTGACAATTCTCAGGGGGCAAGGGGTGAGAGAGGTGCAGGGAGAGACTGGGAAAAAAATCATACACTTATGGATGAGGACAATGTGGGGGAGGTAAGACAGAGGGTGGGATGGGAGCTGGATGGAGAGGAGCTATCAGGGGGGAAGAGGAACAAATGTAATAATCTGAACAATAAAGATTTATTAAATTAAAAATAAATAAATAAAAATAAAATAAAATGGTCCAGGCCAGACATTAATTTATGAACAGCTTGTTTTCAATTATTTGAATACTATGAAAATCCTATTTTTTAAAGAAAAATTCTATGATTCAAATTTTTCACTCTTTAGACTGAGCTCCTTCCCCAAATAGTCAGAATTAGTAAAGTTTGATTAAAGAGATTTTATAAAAGAGGTTAACGTAAGCAGAGAATAATTTCATCCAAGCATCATATCAAAAGGCAGTCATGCATCACTTAATGACAGAGATATGTTCTGAGAAATGTGTTAGGTGAGTGGGTCCTTGTAAGAATGCTTAGCGGCCGTGATGAGCAAAACAACACAGGATTAAATCAAGCACAAGAGAAAATGATGCAATCAAGAGATGCAGTAAGTAGGAGATATCTAAGGCTGCTGCTGGCATAACACGCAGGCAAATTTCTTTTTATTAGTGAGTAGAGTGAGTGCATTCTAAATGATAAAAAACATAGTAGAATAAATACATAAACCAGCGACATAGCTGTTCATCCTCCTTATTAAGCATTAAAGACTGTACATAATCATGCTCTGCTCTATGAGATTGGCAGCGCAGCAGGCATATTTACACTATCCCACAGACATGTGAGTAATGTCACCAAGTGAGGGGAATTGTTCAGCTTCATTGTAATCTTATGGGACCACCATCATATGTGCAGTCCTAAACGTTATGAGGCACATGACTGTAATGCTAAAGAAGAGTAAATAGTGACACAGTAATTCTCTTGAACCATTGAATGTTGTCAAACAATAGAGTAACTGTTTCTTAAGTTGCATACACATCTTTTCTATTTATTAGCCAATATTTTATGCTTTTTAAAAACAGGGGCTTAACAACAGCCTGATTCTAGAGAGGTTTAAGAAGGAAAGGGACAGAGGCTCAAAGAGGGCAAATGACTGGCCCACATCATAGAGCCTCATATTGGATATGGAGGAGGCTCTAAGTAAATTTTACTTTCCACATTAGGGAATTAAGTTAGTATAGGCATACATTAGTTATTGTGCTTCGCAGCTGTTGTGTGTTTTGTTTTGTTTTGTTTTGTTTTGTTTTTACAAATTGAAGGTAAGATTCTTTACCAGCAAGAGACTGCAACTTGCTTTGTTGATACTTGCTTTATTGCAGTCATCTGGACCAGCGATTTTCAACCAGTGTGTCAGATGCCACAAAAATTTTTAAGCAATATCTGGTTATTTAGTCAGGGGCACTGACCTCTTTTCCTTTAGATTGTAAAATAAAAAAATGATAACAGCCAATACAATTCCAGATATCCTATGTGAAAGAATCAAAATTATACTATGTTTTTGTCAGATCGGCAAAAAAAAAAATGTTTTTGTGTCTGTGCTGCAGAATTTTAGTAATTGGTTTATGTGTGGCATAAAATGAAAAAGGTTGAAAATTGCTGGTCTGGACAAAACCCACAATGTCTCAGAGATATGCCTGCATAATGTTAAGGACACCTTAAAACCTCAAATTTTTGAAATAAGACAGATTTGTTTCTAAATCTGTTCATCTTATCTATTTATGTATCTATCTATTGATTGATTGATATATTGATTGATTATTGACACTGTTATAGATGTCCCCCATTACCCACCTTTACTCAGGCCCCATCCCCCTCTCTCTGCTCATCACCTCAATGTTGTCTATATCTATAGGTTATGCATGTATGTTCTTTGGCTAATCTCTTCACCTTTCACCCATTCCCATAATCCCTCTCTCCGATGACCTCTGTCAGTCTGCTCCATTTATCCATGCCCATGTTCATCTTCTTACTAGTGATATAATCTTAGAAAAGTCATTTCTTCTCTCTGCACCTCTGCTTTTCCTTCTGCAAAAAGGAGTGACTAATAAAATAGTTATGAAGTTTGGGTATATTGACAAAATGCCTTGAAAAAACTTGCATATAGCAGCCTGATGATAGATGTTTTGAGTTGTGTTGTGAAGGAATAGTGGTATACTCTGGATTTGGAGAGAAGTGACTTTCATTCTAGCTTTGCTGATTGCTGTGTTTGTGACCTGAGGCAAGTTTATTCATGTCTCTGTAATCCATGTACAAGATGTTTATTTAGTTGGAAAAAAATACCTATATAGAAAGTGATACATGATGCCTGAACATATGGCAGATAGTGCATGAACAGATGTTTCTATTAGACCAACCAGGTTGCCTGTGCATCCTCACCTGCAGTTTATGAAAATAATATTCTAATATATGGGTGTTGTTTTGTTTAGCTCCTATCACTTATTAAACATTTTATTTCTTTTTTTTTCTTTTATCATGTTTTACTTTTTCCATCACCATTCATCACTCCTATAACCTCTTCCACTTCCCCATAATCACCAGACTGTTATTCATGTTCATGAGTTCTTTCCCCCATTTTTTCCTTCTTTGCTCAATTCCTCCATATCCCCTGCCTCCTCCTGACCCCTAAGAGCTGTCAGTCTGCTCTCTTTCTATGAGTCTGTCTCTATTTTGCTTGTTAATTCATTTTGTTCATTAGATTCCACATATGAGTAAAATCATATAGTGCTTGTATTTCTCTGAATGACTTATTTCACTTATCATACTGATCTACTGTCTCCAGGTTCATCCATGCTTTTGCAAAGGGTAAGATTGCATTCTTTTTTTATAGCCAAGTATTATTCTATTGTGTGAATGTACCACAGCTGTTTTATCTGCTCATCTACTGATGGACATTTGGGCTGCTTCCTAATCATGGCAATTGTAAATAATACTGCTCTCAACATAGGGATGCATACATTCTTTCACATTCGTGTTTCCAGTTTCTTCAGAAAAAATTACCAGAAGTGGAATTGCTGGGTCATAAGGCAGTTCCATTTTTAATATTTTTGGCTGCACCAGTCTGCATTTCCACCAACAATGCATAAGGGTTTTTTTCTTCTCCAAATCCTAGCCAACACTTGTTGACTTATTGATGCCATTCTGACAGGTGTGAGGTGATAATTTGAATTTATCTGATGACATTGAGCATCTTTCATATGTCTATTGGTCATCTATATATGATTTTCTTTCAATGAGAAAGAGTGTGAATCAGAAGGGGAACTTCTGTTTGCCCATTCAGATCCTTTTCCCATTTTTTTAAGTGGATTGTTTGTTGTTTTGGCATTCAGTTTTATAAGTTCATTATATATATTTTTTTAATGCATGTTAGGACCAGTGGTCCCCTGTGTTCTTTTCCTTCACTTCTACCCTCTCCTCTGGTTGAATTTCATTAATGCTCCTTTTCCTCCTTTAAAGAGGTTCTGGTCTAGGGAGTCACTGCCCCACCCTCCAGCCCAGGAGAGCTGGGTGTTTCCTAAACCCAGGAGAGGCAGAACCTACATGGGCATGCTAGTGGCGGAGAGAAGTGCCCCTAAAGGAAGAAGTACCTGTGCGGCTCCAGGAGAAGGAGGTTTAGCCCCCATCTAAGGCCTGGACATGAGTGAGCTTCCTGGGGGGTGAGGAGGGCTGTTTTGGAACAGATAGTTCACAGGGTGATGAAAGGCTGACTTGGTGTCTGTGTAAGCTTTGCTGTTTTTTATTATAATTCAGGCTTGTTTTCCCCTAAGTCCTTTACCAGAATACATTATAGAGGAGCAAAAGAAGTATTCTCTGATGGAGAAGTAGTTTAGAGAAAAGTGAAGAATTCTGTCCCATGATGAATATTTTTAAGCTTTTATGTGCATAGTCTTAAGCATATACAAAAGTAGAGAAAGGGTGCATCAATATACCTCTCACATCTCTCTCTCTCTCCCTCCCTCACGCCCACTCTCTCTGAGAATAACACCTACATTTTGATTATTAATACCCTTATCAGAGAATATGATCTGGTATCAAATTATACTACAAGGCCATATTAATCAAAACAGCATGGTACTGGCATAAAAACAGAGTTATAGATCAATAGAACAGAATACAGATCCCAGAAATAAACCCACACCTTCATAGTCAATTTGACAAAGAAGAGAAAAACATACAATGGGCTAATAATATTCTAGTCACTAAATGGTGGTGAGAAAATTGAATAAATACACACAAAAATATGAAATTACTCCACATACCTGAATAAAGTCTAAATGGAATAAAGACTTAAATGTTAGACTTAAAATTATAAAACTTTTAAAAGAAAACATAGGCATTAAAATCTGGGACATTTCCTGTAGCAATATATATTTTTTTCTGATATATGTCATTTTTGCACAGCAAAGGAAACCATCAAAATAATGAAAAAACAATCTACTGAATGGGAGAACATATCCAGCATATGTTGATACAGAGCAGTGACATGGCACTCTCACATTTTAATATGATCTATAGAAAAAAGTAATTATCAAAAATATAAGACAAATAGTAAGTTGTTTGAATTGACAAAACCTGAGTCTAGGTTAGGTGAAGTCTGGAAATTGATTTATTGTACTTCATCTAGAATTGTATTCCTGGGTTTTATGATGTTCACCTGCCTTGGACTTAGAACTTGAATATAGCTTAGATGGTATCCTGGCCTAAGATGTGTGTGGTTATATCAGCCAGATTCAGAGTGCACAGTCTCCTGAATTTTAGTTTCATTTATCTCTGTTAGCTGTAATTTTTACGGAATCAGGAGACCATAGGAAGCCAGTAGCATTTTGACCACAATAAATCTAACCCTGAATATACCATCACTGTCACCACTTCTCTCCATTTAATTTCAGCCCAACCCTTCACTTTTATATTCCTTTAATACATTTTTTAGGTTGAGTTTTGATTCTATCTCAAGATATTCAACATTAAGCAATAAATACATCCTACCTTAGGCATAGCATCTCAAAATTATGCTCAAAAACCTACAAGTCTAAGTTAACCTTCAAAAGCACTTCATATTCTCACAAATAATTCTATGCTTACGTCTACTAACATACTAGTAGCTCCATTGTTCACTTAATTGCTCTGGTCTAATCCAGCCATATACTCTTATCATCTTATGAGTTGTCAGAATCATTTTGGGCATGGCAGAAGGGCAAAACTACCTTTCCTATAGTGTCTCTCATGGTCTGTATGTGCCATGTATATTTGGTAGGGATCTACCAGACATCTAACTCTAAGGAAAATTCAGGGCACTGAAAAATGGATAAAAAGTTCCCCCCGGCACCCTCTATCCCCCTGCAAATGCCCTGGTCTAATGAGAAACACAAAGATACACTGGTTAACTGGACACACTATGATGAGTAACATGAGGGCATTTGCAGGACAGGGTGAGAATTGGTGCTGAGGAAATGCAGGTGAAATGCAGGCAGAACCATTGTCTCAGAGGAACTGAAGGAATCTCTCTTTCTCTAAAGAGAGTGTGATTTCTTGAGTCAGATTAAAGAATTAAACATCCTTCCTGGCTGGCATGGCTCAGTGGGTGAGCATCTACCTGTGAACCAGGAGGTCATCATTCAATTCCTGGTCAGGGCACATGGCTGGGTTATAGGCTCGATTCTCTTTCATCATCAATGTATTTATCTCTCTCTTTCTCTCCATTCCTCTCTGAAATCAATAAAAAATATAGTAAGAATAATTTGTCCTAAATACTTTATAAGCATTTACTATTGTTACCGTTATTTCTTTAATCCACATCCTTTCCATATTTTTTTGAAATGTATTTTTACTAGTATACCCAATTTTTGAAGAACTTTAAATAAATAAGTAGTTGGCTTTTAAGTTTTTTTAAACTGTGATCCACTCTAAAAGATACAGTTAACATAATATCAGCATATGCATATATTTTGTGTAGACACCTACATAGATTCATATTATACAGCTTATATAATAAAAGGCTAATATGCAAATAGACCAAATAGCAGAACAACTAAACAACTGGTTGATCACCAGGGGGCATGTGTGAAACATGGCAGGCATTGGCCACAACAGGATTATGGAGCAGGTGAGGGAGGGTTCCAGACCAAGGCGGGGTACTGTCTGGTCGCTGTCAATGGGGCAAACCTCTGGTGGTTACTGAAAATTCTTTGCTCCCAAGTGCCGCAGTTCCACCTGGTACTCGCATTTGCTGCTGGCGCCAGCCCCATTCATCCCTGCTGCCAGAGATGGAGCTACCACTTGCACCCACTACCAGCACCAGCCCAGCTCACACCCACAGCCAGTGCCAGAGATGCCACTCGCATCCACTGCCAATGCCCGGCGCCTGTCCCAATCATTTTGCACCATCAGAGGGTGAGAGTGGTGGCTGCTGGCCCTAATCATCTCTGAGGGTTTCTCCACCTCCCCCTGCTCCTGAGGGGCAATCAGGGCAGCAGCTGACCATTCATACCTGCTGACAGTGCCAGCCCTGCTCGCACCTGCTGTTGGCACTAGCCCCAATCACTTCACGCCATCAGCGGGTGCAAGTGGGGATGGTGCTGTCAGTATATGGGGGCGGTGGGAGCAGGAGCAGGGCTGCCAGCAGACAGAGAACTGGGGGCTAAGGTGGGAGGGGCTGGGCAGCAGCACAGAGAATGTGCTAAGCCCCACCTCTGTGCCTTCCTCAGCCTCACAGTCCACAGTTCCTTTTAAGGTACCCAAATTCATGCACTGGGCTCCTAGTAAATGTATAAAGTACTCTATTGTTTTCTGTTTTATTTTATTCTAGTCTGTTAAGTGCAAGCAGAAGTATTGTTGTCATAGCATACTGAATTTAATTTAATGATATAATCATAGACTGTAGGCTATTGTTTGGACACACAACTAATTAATAAATTACATATTGTGGCACATGCCACAATAGGAATATGTAAAGATGCCAAGGAACAATATAGGAGTAGAGTCTAATGAGCCACTGAGGACAAGAACTGGATTATGGTTATTTTTTGCTCTATAGCATTTAACATTTAGTTGGTTCTTAATAAATACTTCTTAAATTAATGAAGCTGGGTGAAATTAGCATCGTTTACACATAATTCTCTAATATGGACATTGCTTTTTTTAGCTATAATTATGACAAGTGCCAGTCATATTAGCCATCACACTCGCCTGCTCCTGACAGACATTGTAATAGTACCCAGTTTCTTTGAACCTCAGGTTTTCCTCTAGATATTGATGCAGGCAGCTGCTACCAATCTCCTAGAATTGGCAGAGATGATGAAATATATTTTAGGAAATTTCTTTATAACTCTATTTATTTGTATACTACTGAGAGGTGGACCCGAGGTCGGTTCACTATCTGCCTTTCTTTGGATTTTCTCCTTTCTGAAAGGCAAGCACAATGTCTTCTAATTCATTTCAAGTCCAATGAGCGCCTGCTAGGATTTCTGGCACACAGTGGGTTCACATATTGAGATGCTATAAATTTGTTGTCAATTTAATGCCACTTTCCCATTAAATGGGGCTGTTAAATTGTGAACATATTCCTGCCTTCCTGCTTCATAAAACATGAGCACTCTAATCCCAGATGGCACATCCTCCAGAAACATATGGGCAGGACAATTTATAAGGAGCGCTCTTTCAGGAGCCGGCTGCACTCAGCTGAGAAGGCTGAATGATTTTGCAAAGGCATTTCAGGCTCCTCATTGAGAAGGAGCGTGGGTAGGGCTTAGCTATGTAGCCAAGGGATTGAGAAAACAGTTTGACACACATCTCCTTCCCTAAAGGATATGGACTTTCATAATTAGGGGGAGGTGAGACTGATGATGTTAGGAAACTTCCCCTCTCCAAGCGCAGGGCACACACACCTTGCAGTGAACGTGTATGTCTTTGTGCTTTTTGCTGTAGTTCTCTAGGACCAAAGTAGGCTGTGCTGCCACTGGGGTGGATACTCAGGAAGGGCACCTGCAAGGGAGAAAAAAGAGCCCGATGTTTACTCCTTATCTACCAGGCACCACTGTGTTTTGCATCCACTTTGTGTATTGCATTCAGGATGAGGACTGGTAGTAGAAAACACTTGAAAGGTAACCACTGTCAAATAATGAGGAACCTATGGTAAGGATTCAGATTCTTCCCTAGCAATGAGATTGTTAGGATTAGGTGTATGTCTTTGTTTCTCAGCACATAGTATAGAGAAGTCCTCCCTGCTGTGTTACTGCAAGAAAGTCCCAAAGCAGGAGTCACTGTCCCTGCTGATAGGAGCTCAGTGTCTCAAAGTCTGCACGAAACAAAACGGGATGAGTTACGTATAAATATGCCTAACTTACGTGTCAGCAATCCACAATAAATACAGCTGGGGCCAGTTCAGCCTTCAGATTTCCCTGCCCAGACCAATGTAACACCTGTGAGTGAAGTTTCAATGACAGCTGAGGTCCTTACCCTGATGTGTCTGACTGGACACTAAGTTGTGTTGCCTTTCACGGTGAGCTTTCTCCACGGAGCCTGGTACCTATCGAGTGGTCAGTAAGTGATTCTTGCATGCACAAACATTGGCTCATTTTAGGGGGCTAGATTAGTGCATCTCTTCTGTAACACCACTTCTATGATGTCTGCATGCTCAGCATTCTCCCCCAACATTCCCTTTCCTTTCTCGCCAGTGGTGCCTGGAGCTGGAGCTAGAGCAGATATCTATAATCCTTTATGTTGCCTGTGACAGTGTACCTTGGACTGATGACCAGGGCAGAGTCCCAGACCTTTTGCTACACACCAGATCAAACAGCCTACTCAGGTGTCCCCAGGTCCTTGTAATCTGATGAATAGTATTTGTAGGAGATTTAAATCATGTTTGTGTGGTTAAACAAGATGAAATCAGAAAAAAAATGTTTAAAATATGCAGTGAAAGTTTCAGTGGCTTACCAATTCAATGGTCTTTATGTACTTTGCATTAAACAGAGAGAAGTGCACAGAGTCAGTAAAGTCAGTAGCCCTCACAGAGGCACAACCTGGAAGAGATGCTCTGTACTTATGCTTCTAGCACTGTGCCATGGGCAACACCTTCATTGCTTTATTTAATCCTTACAATAATTATAAGATTCAGGCATTTTAGGTTCCATGCTTCTTATGGCAGACATACAGACAACTTGTCCTTGGTTTTACAACTAAAAATAAAATAATAAAAATTGATCTATTTAAACATAGATCCCAGGTGCCTATGGAATCCTGTACAGACTCCGCCTTTTATTTAAAACCCAGCTTTTTATTGAAAAAGCCCTGCTTAAGCTTCTGTAAATTTCTACCATCTGCTGAGAAGCTGGAGCATCACCTCTCCCGAACACTGTCTTATTACCGGCAAATAAACGTCAGGGTAAAGACCACAAGAATCATCTGTTACCTTAGCCTTCAAGAAGGGCATCCACTCCACCCTGGCAGTGCTTTCCAAGGATGCTGGGAAACAAATAGATTAGTGGGGCTGGCATCTTAGGGGGGTGCATAACCTTGTGTTTCTGAACATTTAACTTATTAAAATTTACAGAGAGAGACCTTATGGTGCCATCACTTTATCTACCTAACATCATCAGTATGGCTCAAGTGCTAGGACTTTGTACATTCACCCTGGCGGTGGAGAACATATGGTTTTACTTCTCTCTAAAGCCTCAGGGCATCTGACAGCACCTTTCATGGATAATGGATAAAGGCTGCCATACCAGTAGGTAACTTCCGTTACATCAATATTGCCTTCGTGCCAAGAATGCTGAGCCAATTCCAGGAGGTTTCGAACTGACCTCGGTCTGATCTGTCAACAGCAACACCCTCAGGAGCAGCAGGGGAAATGCTTCTTGCACATTGGAGCTCCCCTAGGTTCTCAGGAGCTCCTTGGAACAGAAACTTAGGTAACACCGTGAAGCCAAAGGTTGCAGCTGCCACATTTTTTTTTTAGCTGTTGCTCTGATTGTGTTAATTTGTTCTTTTTGATACCTTCCCTACTGCTTCTGGGTGAGAATTTGTAAGTTTTTATTATAATAGCCTGAAGGAACTATTTCAAATGTGTTTTGAAAGAAGATCCAAAGATAATTGAAAATGTTTTGCACGTTATTTCCCAGGTTCCCTACAGCATCCAAACTATAAGTAGAATCACTATTTATTGGTGTCAATATCTTCCTAGCAAGTAAGTGCAATTCTATGGAATCTACATTCCATTGTCAATTGTTCAAAAGGGTCAACATCTCCACTCTCTCATACTGTTCAGAAATAGTTACCAAAGGCCTGGAAATCATCTAAGCTTCACAGGGGATATTCACTTATTTTGAAGAGGAAAAACATGTGCAGTTTTCATATCTTCAGGAGTTACTATATTATCAGCAATGCCAGGAGGGTACATTGGAACCAGGTTGAAATGAGTCCAAATTCAAACTCTACTAATGCTCATCGTCAGTAAGTTCCTGAGGGTTTTGACCATTGGTACTCTTATTACTTCCCTCCCTATTGTTTCTTTTATGCACTTGTTCAGGCTTCCGAATTAATACTCATCATTGACTTCCTTATCCCAATTCTGCAAATTTGTTTCAAATCTCTTCTGAATTTCACCTTTTCTCATCAGCTCCATAACCCCAGATTCTGGTCCAAGACATTATCTGCTTTTACCTGAGTTATAGCCTACTACTTGGTTTCCCTGCTTTCATTCAAGTGCCCTTTACAGGTAATATAGATCTCCATTATTACTCCATAGCCAGATTGAACCGCACAATTAAAATCAGGTCATGTAATTCCTTAGTTGAAAGCCACCGTTGGTTCACATTAAAATTCTGTAGTCCTTACAGTTGTCTATAAGACACTATATTATCTGACCCTGGCCTTTCTTTTCTCTTCCCTCCCTCCCCCTACTCTTTGCCATAACCACAGGGTTCAAACCAACCTAGCATTTTTAGTGCTTCTTAAACATACTGGATTATTTCTTTTTTCAGAACATTTTCCCTTACTTCCTACCACCTAACATTCTTTTCCCCAGAATATTTATGTTAGATCCTTCATATGACTAAAGGCTCAGTGAGCCCTCCTAGGAGCTCCATCTGCTTTTAAAGTGGAACTTATCCCTACCTGGACTCTTTGTCTTGTAGCTCTGATGTGGTTCTTCATTTGATCATTGCGACCTGCCTCTACTTTGTATGTTTATTTGTTTACTAGAGGCTCGGGGCACAAAATTTGTGCATGGATAGGGTCCCTAGGCCTGGCCAGAAATCAGGGTCAAACTGTGGGGTGACCAGCAGGGAAATTGGGGAGCCCTGCTGGCACCCATTTTGGCTGGCCTGGGGCCTGTGGGCTGGGGGCAGCTCCTGCATTAAGCATCTGCTCCCTGGTGGTCAGTGTGCATCATATTGACTAGTCATTCCACTGTTTTGTTGATTTTCACATTAGGCTTTTATTATATAGGATGGAAACCAGATATTGTTTCTTTTGTCTGGTGTTGGATCCTCAATATCCAGAGAAGTGTCTGCAAATAACAGACATTATATGAATAAAATAATGAATAAACTATTTTCTAAAAATGACACTGATAATCCTCCTTTGCAGGTACTCTATAAGGATTAGAGTTAAAATATAAGGCAATTAATTATATCTGTCATAAATGATTGTTATCACCACTAAAATTTAAACTAGCTAAATGATTAAAAATGGATCTCAATGGTAAGCAGTACTTTTTGAGATTGCATATAATGCAGTGAATTTAAATAGTAAAATTGGGTGCCTGGGGATTTTGGAAAACTTACTTTCTAATATAGACACTGTGCCCCTCATATGATATTGTTGAAGAAAAAGCATTTCATTATATTTTAGATTTATATACATACTAAAAATTTTGAACATATCCTAAACATGTAGCATTTATAGAATTTTTGTATTATTATTATTATTATTATTATTTGTGATGTGTAAAGAATTATTGTGATCCCCAGGCTGAGATATGGCTGTGTTTGGCAGTGGCTATGGTTGCCATTGTTTATAGAAGATACCACAGCAGAGACCATTGGAGGCTTTTCCACAGTGGCCCTGAATCCTTCCTTGGTATCAGAGGGCAAGCTGCTGAGCACCAGGCTTGTATTTATTTGAATAGTTCACGCTCATTTGCTCAGTAACATCTGCTCCATGCCAGCCCTCCCTGAATAATTGAGTAACTTGCTTTGTACCGCTCCTCTCTCCCAATTCATCCTCCTTTACCTTTTGCAGAGGAGGGCTTTGTCTGGGCCACTGCTCCTCTCAAGAATGCTTCCAATGCTAGATGATGGACATACAGCACCAAATGCTCCATTATGAGAGCAGAGGCTCTTCCAGGAGGGAGGGCCAGGGAAACCTTCATTAAAGCCACTGAGTTCCACTCCAATCTTTCCTCTGGATTGTTAGTCCCTTCACCGCACGTGTACAAACTAAAAGTAGTTCCAAAAGGGAGTTATCTTCAAACATCAACCTCAGCACCAAGCTGCTCTTGATTTTTAAAAGGAGAAAATGGCACCCATTTATATCTCATTATCATTTGATTAGTTTACAAAAACAGGCAAACCACCACCAACAAAATTTACTGTATGCATTTACTGTGACATTTTGTTCATCTTTAGAAGTTATTCTCAAATTGAAGGTGGATCTTAAAATCATTGATATTTTAGAATTTAGAAAATATATATGAACAAAACAATGACTTTATGCTAAATGAAACTATTATTACTTGGCATGTTAATGCCAAATCTAATGCAGATCTGATAAACTGATAAACTCTTTCATTTTCAAGTTACTCAGAGTCTATCTGAAGTACTTCTACCTCAAGCACAAACCCTGTTCTTGTTTCTTTGACATGAATGAACACTGATCTAAAGCTTACTTGGCAGAAAGAGTTCGCCCTGATGCCTTCCAGCCCAGAATGTAACCTTTTCAGGTTTAGTAAGAAAGTGAGTAGTTCGGAGTCTGACTGTAGTATCTTAATATATAAATAGGTAATATAAAAATTAGGCCGGGATGACATAAAGAGACAATTGGACAGGAAGAGGTTGGACGTGCAGGTGAGGCCTGGAGTGGAGACAGAGACAGAGACAGAGGCAGAGACAGAAGGCCTGTCCAAGCCAGCACAGCAGCTCTGGTGGCCCAGAGTGGACACAGGCAGGGGGTTGTAGGGGGGTGTGGCCTGGGGCTGGTCGAGCTGCCTCACTGGCTTGGGCAGCCCTGGAGCAGGCAGGGTGACAGGGGGGCCTGGGGTGGAAGTCAGGTGCAGGTCCTGGCCACTCATGAGCCGCCTGACTCCTGCGGCAACCCACAGGGTGCCTCCTTGCATGGTGGGAGGCAGAGTGCCTCCTCTCATGATTTCAGTCACACACTGGGCCTCCAGTTAGAAAATAAGAGGTTTCAAAGAAAAATATTTTTTTAAACTTGGAAGCAACAAAGATATTCTTAAGCAGGTGAATGGATATATATAGACTGTGGTACTTCTGGATAATGGAATATCATTCAGCCGTAGGCAAAAAAGTATAATCAAGCTGTGAAAAGACAGAGGAATCTTAAAGGTTACTAAGTTAAATAAGTCAATTTGAAGAAGCTGTATACTATATGATTCCAACAATATGGCATCCTGGAAAAGGTAGAACTATAGAGACAATGGAAAGATCAGTGATGCCAGGGTTGGGATGGAGAGATAAATAGGCAGAGCACAGAGGTCTTTAGCAGTGAATCTTATATAACAAAAGCCTAGGTGATGTCATGTGCAACATCATCACAAGATGGCCAGTGGGAGAAGGCAGTTATTCACAATCAGGCTGGCAGGGCATGGCAGTTGTGGGCAATCAGACCTTTAGGGAAGGACAATTGTGGGCTAACAGGCCAGCAGGGGAGGGCATTTGGGGGCAACAAGGCCTGCAGGAGAGGGTAGTTGGGGGCCATCAGGCCAGCAGGGGAGGGAAGTTGGGGATAATCAGGCTGGCAGGGAAGGGCAGTTGGGTCTGCAGGGGAAGGCATTTGGGGGCAATCAGGCCAGTGTTCAACGAAACAATGTTATTTGAGAACCTACTACATGTGCACATGCGTGCGCACACGCACAGACACACACACACACACACACATTGTACACATAGGAAACATAATATATGTTTAAATGTGTGTGTGCATATGTAGAGGAAAAATAATAAACTATACTATAAGTCAGTATTCCTTGAGCAAGGCTGCCAAAATATAAACATTCCATAAAATGTTATGCCTTAAATAAAATGTTCCATGGTTAGTTAAATTTGGAAAATGCTGCTTCCTCCAACCCTCTCAATGGTTTGCACTGAGTCAAAAGTTTAGGCAGTTAGGCATAAATCAGGCTAGCAGGGGAACAGTTAAGGGGTGATTAGGCTGGCAGGCAGAAGCAGTTAGGGACAATCAGGCAGGCAGGCAGGTGAACAGTTAGGTGCCAACAGTCCCAGATTATGAGAAGGATGTCAAACTGCTGGTTTAGGCCCAATCCCAAAAGGCAGTCAGACATCGGCCAAGGGGTCCCAGATTGGAGAGGTTGCAGGTTAACCTGAGGCACACACACCCCATGCACAAATTCCATGCACTGTGCCTCTAGTATTTTAATAATTGGATATATGTCATTATACATTTGCCCAAACTCATAGGAATTACTAGACAAAGAGTGAATAATAAGGTAAAATTATGGATGTTGGTTGATTATGATGTGTCAGTATAAGGTCCCTTTTGTTAAAAAAAAAAAAGAAAATGAAAGTACCATTCTGGGGAATAATATTCATGTGTGGGGGCAGAAGGTGTATGGAAAATCTCTGTAGCTTCCTTTCAGTTTTACTCTAAACCTAAAATTACTCTTAAAAAACATACACTTTTAAAAAGAAAAATAAAGGAAAGAAAGATGAATGTCTTTGATTTTTGAAATGAGTCAAAAGTTAAGAAATAATGCCTACTTGCCCTGTGATCTTTATCACCAAACTAGAGACCCGGTGCACGAAATTCATGTGTGGGGTGTTGTCCCTCAGCCCAGCCTACACCTTTTCCAATATGGGACCCCTCAAGGGATCTCCGACTGCCTTTTTAGGCCCGATCCCACATGGGTATCAGGCCTAAATGGGCAGTCAGACATCCTTCTCACAGTCTAGGACTGCTGGCTCCCAACTACTCACCTGCCTGACTTCCTGATTGCCTCTAACCACTTCTACCTGCCAGCTTGATCACCCCCTAACCACTCTCCTGCAGGCCTGGTCCCCCCCAACTGTTCTCCCCTAATAGCCATCTTTTGTCTACATGGGGACAGGATCTTTGACTACATAGGAGCAGCCATCTTCTGTGTTGGAGTGATGGTCACTCTGCATATTACTCTTTTATTAGATAGGCTAGGGGCATGGTGCATGGGTAGGGGCCAGCTCGTTTGCCCTGAAGGGTGTCCTGGATCAGGGTGCCGGTTCCTTTGGGTGTGGGGTGATCTGGGCAAGGGGCCTGTGGTGGTTTGCAGGCTGGCCCTACCCTCCCAGCAACCCAAGCAGAGGCCCTCATATCTGGGATTTATTTATCTTCTACAATTGAAACTTTGTAGCCTGTAGGGGAGCCAATTCTGTGGTGACAGCCAATTCTGTTGGGTTTATTTATCTTTTATAATTGAAACTTTGTAACCATAAGTGGAGGCCAAGACTAGCCAGACTGCAGAAGTTGGGCTTCCTCCATAGCTGGGGGCAACCCTAGCCTCCTGCTCTCTCCAGCTTCGTGGCTGCTGCCATTTTTGTTAGGATTTATTTATCTTCTATAATTGAAACTTTGTATACTTGAGTGGAACCCTGGGCCTGTCAGGATGTGTGAAAAGCTTGGCTTCCTCCATCACCAGAGAAACCCAAGCCTCCCTCCTACTTGCTCAATGGCTACAGCCATCTTGGTGGAGGTTAATTTGCATACTCACTCTGATTGGCTTTTGGGCATGGCTTGTGGGTGGAGTGGAGTGATGGTTAATTTGCTTATTATTCTTTTATTAGATAGGATAGGACTGTGTCTAATATAAACATCTAGTACAGATCAGAACTCTTCTTAGGAAGTCTCATGACTTGCTCTTGATTCTGATTTATTCTTATGGGGCATGAGAATTGGAGAAGTAAACTGTTGGACTATTCTTGGAGAGCAGGGATGGGGTACCTTTTTCTGTCAAGATACATTATTATCAACTTAAAAATTAGCCTATTATGTTTGGTCAGAATTTAATTAACTCAACTGATGCCTTTGCAGGACCAAACCAAATGGTTCTGTGAGCCTTCTACAGCTTTTGGGTTGGACATTCCCTTTCTCTGTTCTGGAGGCTGCCAATAACTAGATAAGACAGATCCAAATATTGGGATTCTGCTTACCACAAAACTTTATTAAACAATAAGTTTAATTCTGGATTTTTCCTGAAGGATCTGATTCCATGGGATTTTATTTTATTAATAAATGTAAATCAATAAATGTATAACTCCACGTGATTCTTATTTTGTTAAAAACTTCTCACTATATTGCAAGAACACTTCATAAACCAACAACAATAAAAGATATAATACAATTTTTTAAAAATCAGGAGAATCTTTATTAAGGTCTAATATTTGATTTAAGAATCACTTAAGTGGCCCTCTTCTGGTTACAAAAATGTGACTGACCACCCATTGTCTGACAGATAGGGACAATAGATCTGCTTTTTCTGACTTGATGAAGGTTAAGTTTTTATTAATTCATAGAAAAAGCCATGGATTAGTTGCTGTAAGAAGCTCTGTAAAGGAAGAGGTCAAGTCTCTCTGATCTTTTTCCAGATTTAAAGTTAGGAAAATGTCAGGGGAGATGAGGAGATTATAAAGAATGCCTTTTAAATTTATGAAGTTTATAGTTTATTCTTTAAAGATCACATACAATTATGATGATAATAATTAACTCTATAGATTGCTATGAGGATTAAGTGAGACAATGCATGTATTTAGAAGAGTACCTAAAAGCCCCAGTATCTGCTGAGATAAGCACAACTCACTGCCTTTTCTTCTTCCAGGAATATAAACGGATTCAGTCATTGCCATGTACTAGTAGATCTCACTCAGTGAATGTTAATTTGTTATTATTCTTACTGTTGATCACATTCTATAAAGTATAGTAAACTCGTGATAAACAAAATCATCATTTATATTTTTCTACAGTGGGGTTGATGAGTTATTTGCTTTATTAAAACACACAGACACACACACACACACACACACACACACACACACAGGGACAACATGATTTGCTATTTTTAAAAATAATTTTAAAATAAATGTCCAGTCTGCACTAGGATCAGTCTATTCTTTTTCTCATTTAAATTTAAAGGAAGTTGCTAAAGACATATTTGAACATGGAATTACCCTGTGGGAAAATTCTCATCTTATAAAGAAACTTTAGCTAAGACCTCTATCTTCCAAGTCCCCAATTATAAGAGAGAAGCACCAAGGCAAAATTTCTCACCGCTAGCTAAAATCAGATTGTTATTGATCTAAAACTGTTACCAGCATCCCTTTCCTTGCTACTTGTGGTACATACATTTTCCTTTTCTTTAAGCAATGCTAAAATCTTGCTGCCATTACCATTTGGTTTTCTGTTTTAGATAGGATCACATCAGATCACTGAATATGCAAAATATATGCAACTTACAGGAGTAATAGTCACTAAGCCCAAACACTGCACACAACTCCCTTCCCTTTTGTGGTAAAGATGTAGGAGATGAAACAAGTGATACTGACACTTTTAACAGGAACGGTATAAATCAACGCCACTACCACAGTTTATTTATTGCGGATTTTATAGCATTTCTTCTCGTGGGTTTTCTTGACAATTTAATTTGGTGTTTCATCTAAGTCTATACAGAGCTCTCCAAATACCGGTATGTTTGCTGGCTTCTGAGTATCACTAGCAAAGTGTATAAAGAAAGCAAAACCAACTGCTTCTCACTTGATATGAAGAACCTACTTGTAACCATATGACTGGAAAGTCTCTTCTCCACATAGCTGTGCTAACAGATTGCTGATCAGTCACTGACCTTTCTCATCAGAGCAGTTCAAAGCCTTCTTCCCAACTTTGTTTTTAATTTAATTATCATTTAAAGAGAGGAAAGTCTTTTTATGCAGCACTGAGAAAGAGACTATATCTTGGGACCACAATGACAATGATCTTGCCTATGAGAAGGCCTGAGAACAGTCTGATAAAAGCAAAACTTTGTTCCAGATCAGAGAAGCATTTAGTTTATAAAAAAAATTTGGATTGCTTTTCGAATAATGCAGAACTTAGGTAGATTGAAAATAGGAAAATCAAACATTCTAAGTCACAGACCCTACTTGAGGCAAAATTCTTTGAGCTCGTAGTTGTCTTATTTTATTTGATTGTTAAAAAAAATCAGTTTTATTCCAGTGAGAACCTTTTTATATTGCTTTCCCATGTGAACCAAGGCAGAAAATCTCTCATGGTCTTATTTATTCTAGCCCTGAATGACCATGTGTGAAAAAACGAATAACTTAGGAAAGGCTAAGTGGTTTCTGATCAAGAGGTGGATAAGGATGATACAGTCAAACTAGAAATTCCCTTTACTACCTTTGAATAGAGGTCTTAAATTCAGAAGTCTCTGCTGTCATCCAACTTACTATGGTCAGCCATTGTGTAGTAGAATGGCTTCTTACATTTAAACTAGCTGTTGGGGAAGGAAGAGTTCTCTTCTGTCCTTCTCACTTCTTCTACAAGGACTAATAATTAAATTAACATAAAATAGATTAACAGGAGAAAATCAAATCTCATGATGTACTTACTGGGGCCTCTACAAAGCCAATGAGACCCAAGGATGAGTTGAGCAATTGAAGCTTACATGCTATTTGAACTAAGAACTAGGATAGGGGCCTGGGGTTTTCATAGAATGAAAGGAAAAACATGTAATTAGTTGTTTAGTAATTAGTTGTGTGTCCTGACATCCAGATAGGTTCTTCAGGTAAAAAAACTATCTCTCCTTTTGTGCCAGGGTTCCTATCTGCATTCTTTAGGTAATTAAGGGAGGGGTAAACGTTTATTATTATTATTATTATTATTATTATTATTATTATTAAATCTGGTGGGTCTTAGATTATTCTCAACTCAAAATGGTCTGCATGCTAAAGTGGTACATTTTTGAGAGGCTCCTTCTGAAACCTAGTCCACAGGTCACTGACCCCAAATCTGTATTAGTTAACCCCTGACCCTGACTTTATTCTCAGCCTGTGTCCTGAAAAATTGCATCTACTCTGATTTCTGCTCACCAGAAACGTCCTTGCTATCTTCAATTTTTGACATACTCAGCTCAATTTAAATTAATATAGTTGATTTTAATTAAATGTATCTGCATAGTATATGCTACCTATGCACTGAACATAAAGTTAACCAGTAGGGATAGAATATTAATATATGTGTGTGTGTGTGTGTGTGTGTGTGTGTGTGTGTGTGTATGTGTGTGTATATATATATATATATATATCCTCTTTCCATGACATGTTTTGTCTCATACTAAAGATATGCAAAATATCAATTCAGTAAAGTAAGATACTTGTAGATAGTCTTTCACAGATCAATATAGAGACTAAAGCTCCTCTCATCTGGCAGCTCTATCACCTCGAAGGTAAAATTCTTGGCTTCTACCTCATAGATAGAGAATGGAGAAAGGTTAAGAATTGTGTTATGTTTTTATGGGCTAGACATTGTTAGGTACATTGATTTCACCCCCACTCTGGTCAGAGCTTGCTCATGTGGCCATACTCATCTATAAAGTAGCTAGATAGATTGGTTACCTATTGCTTCCATAATACATTACCAGAAATTTAGTGACTTAACAATACAAACTTCCAGAAGTCAGAAGTCTGAAAATGGTTTCACTAGGCAAAATGAAGACTGATGGAAGAAACTGTTCCTTAGCCTTTTTCAGCTTCTAGAGACCACCTGGCCCCAAATCTGTATTAGTTAACCCCTAATTCCTTGGCTCCCAGTTCCTTTTTCACGTCACTCTAAACTTTTATTTCCATGGTTATATCTGCTGCTACTTATGTTTAATTTTCTGTACTCCTCTATAAGAACCCTTGTGAGTCCATTGGACTCAACTGAGTCTTCCAGAATAACTTCTCTAAATCCTTAATTTAATTGCATCTTCGAAGTGCTCTTTATCATGTGATGCAACATGTCCACAGATTCTGGGGATCAGGATGTGGATCTCTGAGCCATCTGTTATTCAGCCTGTTATTCAGAGGAAAATACTCTAGCTTAGCTTCCTGAGGGAGAAGGAAACTGGTTTGGTGAACAGTTTTCCAATTTTTATATTAATTTTTATATTAATTTTTATATTAATAATAACAATAATAGTTATTGCATAGTGTATTTAGTCTTTATATTTCTATCTATATATATAAAAGCCTAAGTGACCATTCTGATGGAATGACCAGAACATCTGGTTGCTATGATGTGCACTGACCACCAGAGGTCAGACACTCAATGCAGGAGCTGCCCCCAGTCCATAGGCTTTAATCACCGATAGGACCTGCAGGTCAATCTCCTGCTCTCTCCCTACTAGCCAGTAGGTCCCATCAGGACAGGGCCCCCAGACTGGGATGGGAAACCAGGGGTGGGTGGCAGCAGATGCAACCCCTTTCTCAGGGAGGCCAAGGATTGGCTCCCTCCTTGGGGCAAGCGGCCAACCTCCCAGTCCCTCTCCCTGGCTGGCAGGTCCCAATCACCAATTGGGGTCGGGCCCCAGACTGGGATGAGGAACCAGGAGTGAGTGGCAGCAGATGTGGACAGTGAGGGTAGAAGGTGGTGGGGGAGGAAGGGAACTGTGCCGTGGCAGGATGTGTGCGGCAAGGGAAGGAAGAGTAGGGGAGGTAGGGAGGCAAAATTGTAAACTTACTTTTGTCCCACTTGCTATATGCTAAATAAACATTATATGCATTATATTAATCCATTCAACAATTCTGTGAGTAAAGAACTATTATTTTTAATTTACTAAGACCAAAATGATAAGGTCAAGAGGACTTAAATACTTGCTCAAAATATCAAGGTTAGTGGTAGAGCAGGATTGAAGCTGACTCTAGAACCTGTCCATTTCCATTCCTCTTATCCCTATGATCAAAGAATTAAGCACAGAATTAAACACTGGAGATACTGGGCTTAAAGAGAAGAGCCCTTATCCCAAAGCAGAGCTGCAGCAATAACCTCACAGAGGTGTTAGATGCAGAGACTGGTACAACTTCTCCGTTGCTGACCTTTAATTCCCCGGTCTCTCATCTCTTGACTTGTGTCTCCTTCTAGCTGTTTCTGGAAACTCACTAGTGGATGTAGTAGTTCCTTGCCATCTCCACCTATTCTGTAATCTGTAACTCAAACAGTGCCTTAAGTTCTGTCACTTTGGCCCTAAGCTGACCGCAGCCCAGAGGGAAAATATTATAAAAAGAGGTCAGGAAGAATTCAAAAGACAAAATGGCAGGTCAAGGATCAGGGCCAGCTCAGATGGTCAGCATGTCCCCAAACCAACGCCTTTTCCAGGGCAGCCGGGCAAGATTCTGAGAGAATGGTCTACTGACCTCCATGCTCTCCTCAGCATATTGCACTTGACAGAACTACACACCAGCATTTCTTTAGCAGAGATATTTTGATTTGTATCTAGCCCCATAAATCACAGCTTCTGTATGGACTCTCACATTTGGCAGAAAGGAACTTAATATGCCAGCAAATGGATGACCCAAACGACCTTTTCCCGAAAAACATCAAAGTGAGCTATTGTGGTTTTACACTAACAAGAAAAGAGAAGGGTAATCATTCTTTCTCTTTCATAGTAATATCTGTTGACCTTTCCCTGATTTCCTCATAATGTGCATGCTATGGACAGAAGAAGACAGTCATACAATGTAGTGAAATATTGGTGCCTCATAATTTTTTTAATATATTTTATTGATTTTTCACAGAGAGGAAGGGAAAGGGATAGAAAGCCAGAAACATCGATGAGAGAGACATCCATCAGCTGCCACCTGCACACCTCCTACTGGGGATGTGCCCGCAACCAAGGTACATGCCCTTGACCGGAATCGAACCTGGGACCCTTCAGTCCACAGGCCGACGCTCTATCCACCGAGCCAAATCGGATTTGGTGGTGCCTCATAATTTTAACAAAACACCAAAAAGTCATTGTTGAAGGGACCTCTTCACCCTCACTTAACAAAGAAGACCTAGTAGATTACGAAGCAGCAAACATATTTGAAACTCTCAGTTGTTTGAATTTATAGTGAGACTTCAGATCCATGATTCACAAAATCTGGAGTCATGAGCTCTTCTGAATGAAGTTTTCAGAGCACATAACTGAAAAGCTTTCAAGTACAGAGTCACTGTGACATAGTGGGCATTCTCTAATTTAAGGCCAAATTTTCATGAATGTATTCAACACATAGTTACTAAGGACTCACCTTACCAGATACCAGGCTGGATAAAACAAGACCCTGAGTTCACGGACTGGCTTTGTTAATAACTAGTTAGCACAATGATGTGGAGGAGAGCACAACCTCCTAAGCCACAACATTCCGATATCAAAAATGAATATAGGAATAGCTGTCCAACTAGTTTTAGAGTCGCTGTGAATTTCCAATAAGGTAATATATTGGACATCACTTTGTGAATGATTACGATGACTATCCAAGTATTTATGATTCAGATAAATGTGAGGAGCTTTACTTTCCATTCAAACATAGTTCGTGCATTTAGGTTAGAAAACTGATGAAAAGGAATTTACTTCCTTAGCAAAGATTCTATGAAAATAATTGTTCCCCTGCTCTCATACACTGATTGGCAGGATATTTTTTACATTATTTCTTGATAACCAGTAGGTAAGTCATTACAAAGTAAATGTCTTTCTGGGCTACAGGGCACATTATGTACAATACTAGTGTTGCCAACGAAGAAATGTTATACTCATGAATATATAATGTGTAGCAATTTACTTCTGACATGTTTAAATATATGCCTGTTGAGTTTCCTGGAAAAATTACAGAGTGCAAATTATTTCAATTAAAAATAAACATGCTTTTCATGAAATTAATTACATGTTACACTTAACGTTAGACATTGTGAAGTAAAATATGGTTGTAAGCAGAGCTATTAAAGCTTCATTAGAAAGACTCAGCCAACCCAAATCTCTCTCTCTCTCTCTCTACCAAGTTTGAAACTTTGTATTAAAAAAAACTCAAATGAACTTTTGATTTTTACCAGGCAGTGCTCTTCATAAAAACAGAAAGACAGTATGGCATTTTCATGTACATTCAGTTTAACTTTCTAGGTAGGATACCGATTGAGGCAATAGTGCACATTGTCACTGGGGAGTGAAAATGTGCACTATTCCATCAAAAATAAATATTGGAAATTTATTTTTTTAAGTAAAAAAAATAAACATATATCTAAATAAGAGGTGATACACTCACATCCACAGCAATCAGGATTAGAAACGACCATGAATTTGATGTAGTCTAAGATCCCCTGAGGTGAATGATTCCTCCCTTACAACACACTTGCAAAGTGCTGACCAATCTATCCTTAAAGTTTCTACAATGGCTGATGTCACTAGCATCTAACAGCACTTTTCATTGTGGGTAACTCTCTTTGTTGAAACTTTGTTTTCAGTCTAAAAAATTATTTTCTTAGCTTTGGTCCCAGTGGCTCAGTTGACTGGGCTTCGTCCAGTGAATCAAAAGGTGGCTGGTTCCATTCCTGGTCAGGGCACCTCCCAGGGTTGAGGGCTCTATCCTCTGTAAGGGGCAGGGCATGTGGAAGGTAGCCAATAGATGCTTTACTCTCTCATAGATGCTTCTCTCTATCCTTCTCCCTTTCTTTTCTTCTCTCTCTCTAAAAAACAAGACAAAAAACAAACAAAAAAACAATAAAAAATCTTTAAGAAAATATGTATTTATTTAGCTGACACAATGGTAAGCTCAAGGATAAATATATTAAGAAACTCATAGTTCTTATTTCCCAGGAATTTAAAAGCTAGATAAAAATATATTAATTTATCAAGCAAATACATTAATTTCCTCTAATTACAAGTATGAAAATGATTATACTAAGGTAATATTATTTACTGATTTATAACTTGTTGTATACTTTCTTCCAAGGTATATTAGAAATCACTTAAAACATAGTTCTAATTGTCTAATTAGAGGGTACATACAAGCTAATATAAATAGAAGACAGTTTTCCTGAATTCAATATTAAAACTGAATTTGCAGAATATTGTTTTATATGAAATATTACATAGTGTTTAAATGATATTATCATCTATGATTCTGGTAAAAACAAAAAACAAAAAACAAAACTTCTTCCTCGAATGACCCACTGGTCTACAGTAATTAGATCAGTTTTGACCATTGGACAAAGTATTCATAGCATTCAGAACAGTACATCACATTTCATCCCTCAAAGTATAGAAAATTTATTTCCTATGATAAATAACACTCCCCTACAACTCTTTTTTAAAATATATTTTATTGATTTTTTATGGAGAGAAAGGGAAAGGGATAGAGAGTTAGAAACATCGATGAGAGAGAATCGATTAGCTGCCTTCTGCACGCCCCCTACTGGGGATGTGCCCACAACCAAGATACATGCTTGGGACCTTTCAGTCTGCAAGCTTACGCTCTATCCACTGAGCCAAACTGGTTTTGGCTCCCCTACAACTTTTAAACAAGTTTAGTACACTTGAAGTGGCTAGGGGAGAAAAACTTTAAAATAAAATTATCTTTATTGTTGAAAGTACTACAGATGTCCTTTTTTTTCTCCCCATTGACCCCCTCCACTCTTCTGTCTTTTCTCTTGGCCTTCATCTATCCGAGGGTTATGCATATATGCACATAAAATCTTTGGTTAATCTCTTTCTTGCACCCCCTTCCCTTTCAAATTCGTCAGTCTATTGTATGCTTCAGTGTCTCTTGATCTATTTTTTAATTTTTTTATTTTTGGCTGCGTTATTTTGTTCATTAGATTCCACATGTAAATGAAGAAGAACAACATTTTAATTTAAATTTTGTCTTACAATTTAATTTTGTCTTACAATTTAGAAGAGTGTCCTCCCATATCTAAACTTTATGAAACTGATAGACATTGATAATAGCATTGTGATTGCTGGAGTGAAGGGGATTTGGGGAAGGTAGAGAAGCATATAGGGGGGATAAACTGTGATGGAAGAAAATTTGACTTGGGGTGGTGAACACACAATACAGTGTACAGATGATCTGTTATAGAATTGTGCATCTGAAATCTGTATAATTTTATTAACCAATATCACACCAATACATTAAACAAAAAAGTGGTGTTACAACTAAATAATGATAGAAATGCATACATGTAATAAACAAGTTGATTTGCCTATTACTGTCTAATTTCTGGGTTAACCTAGGATATTCTATTGTTTTTTCTAGCAATTTTTAATTTAGTGATTATTTTAAATTAGTGAAGGAAGTATAAATGAATATAATATCTTTAATAGAAATACTAACTGGAATTTATAATACTCTTAAGAACAGATGTACACTAAGGAGAATCCATTTTGATCATTGTAGGTAAAAAAAATAATCTTATTTTAGAATTTATTTTGTTTAATACTTTTGACCTTATTCATTGACTCATTTTTAAGCAGCTTTATTGAAATATAATGTATCCCATCCAATTCACCTATTTAAAGTGTAAAACTCAATGGTTCTTAGTGCATTCACAGATTTGTACAACTGCTATCACTTTTTAGAAGATTTTTATTATCCCAAAAAGAAACACTGTACCCATTAGCAATCACACTCCATATTTTCTGAGAGCTCAAGGCAAACAATAATCTACTTTCTGTAACAGATTTGTTTATGCTGGAGATTTCTTATAAATGGAGTCATATAATATGTGCTCTTTTCTGAACTGACTTCTTTCACTTATAATGTTTTCAAGATGTATCTACCATGTAACTTGTGCCAGTACTCATTCCTTGTTATTGCTGAGTAATGTTGTATTGTATGACTGTACCAAATTTCATCCATTGATCAGTTGATGGACATTTGGATTGTTTCATGTTTTGGCTATTAATAATAATGCTGAGGCCCTGGATGGTAGCTCAGCGGTTAGAGCATTGGCCCGCTCACTGAATGGTCATGGGTTTGTTTCCCAGTCAAGCACACATACCTGAGCTGCAGTGTAGATCCTGGGCCCCAGCTTGGGCATGTGTGGGAGGCAATCAATAGGTCTGTCTTGCTCACATTCACGTTTTTTTCTCTCTCGTCTTCTCCCTTCTTCTCTCTCTCAAATTAATAAACACATATAAAAAAGAATAATGCTGCTGTAGACATTTATGTTCACACATTTTGGTGTGAACATAAATGATACATTTATCATTGGTATACTCATAGGAATGGAATTGCTGGTTCATATGGTCTATATTTAAAATTTGAGAACTGGGCAAATTGTTTTTCAAGGTGGCTGTACCATCCCTTTACCCCATCAAGCAGTGTAAAAGGATTCCAATTTCTCCTCACTAATGCCAACATGTTATTGTCAGTCTTGTTTATTTGGTGACTATAGTAGGTATAAAATATCCTGTTGATTTTAAAATTGCTTATAACTAATGGCTAATGATGCTAAGCATCTTTGTCTTTATGAGTTTTTTTATAAATTCTAGACACAAGTATGGCCTGCAAATAAGGCTGAAAGTGATCCTAACACCACATCTTCTGTGAGAAACTGTATTTGCAATCTTTTCTTGTGACATCTTCCTTCACAGTTGACACATAAGTCTGAAATGTTAGTTAAAATAACACATTCCTTTTTTTTGTCTACAGTCTTCTTTCCCATATCTTCTTCTAGCCTTCACTTTTACCATATTTTCAGAAAATAATCCAAATTTTCTATCTACCCATCTGAGTTTGTGGTGCCATTAGTGATGCCTTGGGGTTTAGCTTTGGCCTCCCTTACTTGGGCAAACTATATATAAATATATTCTTTCTTGCCAAAGTAGTACTAGCTTTTTTCTCTTAGTTGCCTTTTTTATTTTTATTTTTGGTAAGGCCAACTTATAAAGATGGTCAGGTCAGTCAGACTTTTAAAAGGCCACACAAATTTTGTTAACCTTGATTTGTTTTTCTTACTCCCTATTATTGGTGCGATCTCTGTTCTATTTTTAGACAGAGTTCTCCTATGTTATCTCAACAGAATGCTGCCCTCTCCAGCTGACTAGGCAGGTCTGTGCTTTCCCTGTACTGCTCCATGCCATAAAATCACCTCTTCTCCTTCCCTCCTACCCTTCATTAGGATATTCTCAACAAGTAGTTAACATTAAAGCAATCTAATTTATTTAATTAATACTATATTGTGAATTAATATAGCAAATTCATCTTCTAAACAGTCTATGTTTGTTTCTAAATGATAAATATTACATTAATAGTATTGAACAGCTATCAAGGTAATTATCTTAGCATGATACCTTAAAGGTATCTTTAAACTACATGGCATAAATGATAGGTTACCTTTCTCATTATTATTATACTAGAGGCATGGTGGATGAAATGCATGCACAAGGAGGTATCCCCTCAGCCCAGTCTGCACCCTCTTTAATCTGGGATCCCCCAGGAGATGTCTAACTGATGGTTTAGGCCGGATCTCCAGGATCGGGCCTAAACCATCAGTCGGACATTCTTCTCACAATTTGGGACCACTGGCTCCTAACTGCTCACTTGCCTGCCTTTCTGATCACCCCTAACTGACCCCCTCCTGCTGGCCTGGTCACCCCCAAGTACTCCCCTGCAGGCCTAGTCACCACCAACTGCCCCCTCCCCCTGACATGGTTGCCTCTAACTGCTCCTCACCGCTGCCTGCCTGGTTGCCCCATGCAGCCTGTTCATCATCTGTTGGGCTGCATTGGTCACTTAGACTTTTTTATATATAGACTATTAGCAATATGGATACTGCCAATGATAACATTATTTTTCTGACACATATGTTACAAAGTACATTTATGATTATTGTTTTATTTAATCTTTAAAAATACTTTGTGTGGTAAGTATCATTATCATCACTTCCACTTCACAAGTATGTTTATTTGAAAATGAGTATGTATCAAATTAAAATTGCATCATTGCTCCTGTTTTATTGTAGTAGCAGGTAAGGAATGCTGAATGACCTGGTTAAAATTACCAGCATTTAGCCACTATTTCTTATAATGAAAATTTTGAAAGGCTGATTTTAGAAATGCAGGCAAATAGTATAGTACTTCTAGTAATACTCCTTTTTTTTTATCAATGCTTGGGGAAGAATTATGAAGTAAGTTTCCAGTTGCTCCATGATAGGAAATAAACCTAGCTGGTTGAAAAGTTTCAGACTCCCACTCATCCTCCTCCAATAACTTCAGGAAATAGCACTGAATTTTTAATGGCCTGGTTCCTAATTGCTTCTTCAGCTGTGCAAAGACAGTGTGGGAGTGAGAGGTGGGGGGAAAAAGGGATGTGAGATGTCAAAAAAAGTTTCCTCTTTATATTGTTATAAAATAGTGCACATTACTTAAAGGCAAAAAAATGTGATAGTGGTAACAATATAATAATATAGTCTGTCCATTTAAAGGGTTTTACTGACATTAATTTATTCATTCATCAGTATTTTAGGCTGGAGATACCAACATTTACATAGGATTTGGTCACTATCCTCAACTGACTCACAGTCAAGTGGTAGAACATTACACTTGACTATAATACTCTTTGTATTATTCCAAAGAGTAATGTGCACACAGAGATTCAACAGATCTACATTAGGATTAAAATGGAATATACTTCACATTATGTATGATTTGTAATGAATAAGATATGCTGTTGACTAGCTTAGTACACTTGAAATTAATGTAAAATCAGAAACTGCATTTAGGATTATAGAAAAACTAGAGACCCGGTGCATGAAATTCATGCATTAGGGAGGGTGTCCCTCAGTCCAGCCTGTACCCTCTCCAATCTGGGACCCCTCAGGGGATGTCTAACTGTGGGATCGGGCATATACCTGCAGTTGGACAACCCTCTCATAATCCAGGACCACTGGCTCCTAACCATTCACTTGCTTGCCTGATTGCCCCTAACTGCTCTCTTGCTGACCTGATTGACACCTAACTGCTCTTCTGCTGGCCTGATTGCTCCCAACTACTCTCCCCTGGTGGCCTGATCACCCAAAGGCTTTTATTAGTATAGATATGACCCTTCACAGAAAATTTTGCTAACCCTACTTTATAATAAGGGCTTGATGATTGAATCATTGGGACCAGACACCAAGATTTCCTTTCTTTGAATAGTGGAGGGAATAATTATCTTGTCTTTAAGTTGCCTTGAAATTAAAATAAGACAATGACTTAGAAAAGTGTAAAAGCACCATATAAAGACAACTGTCTTTTTCATGTACTGAAAAGACAATAAAGTGGTCAAATGAAAAACACTATTTTAATCTCCCCCTTCCTTCCTTTACAGCCTTTATTTAAACTTTGAAATTTATAAAAAATTCACTCTAATTTTAATTTCTTTACATTTAATATTATTTTAAATTGGTTTTAGGTTTTATATTAGTTACAGAATAGTGGTTAGACAATCATATACTTTACAAAGTGTTCCCCAATATTTTCAGTACCCACCTGGCATCATACAACGCTATATTCCCCATTTAAGTGGCAATGGGTTTACAGGTTCCTTCCAGTCTTTCTTTTGTGTTGTTCGCCTTTCCTTTTCCTTCTCACTTCTTCCCTCACTTTCTTTATATAGTATCTCAATTGGCCATCAAAGCTCAGTGAAGGCACTGGGACATGCTTAATCCATTTTACAGACCAGGAAACTGAGGCCAATTCCAGTTGTCTGTGGAACTTGACTCAGCGCACAGGGAGCCCTCAGAGCCACGTTCTCTGCCCTTCCTAAGGGGTAGCTGCTGGGCAAACAGAACAAACCTTCTCATTGGGCTTCCGAGCCTTTTTCTCAAGCACCTCTTCATTGCGGACGCTCCACATTCTTTCTGCTCCCTGGTCCCCTGCCCCCATTCTTTACTGCCCGCCCCCTTCTCCAGTGGAAGACTTCGCACTCACCGCCAAGGCATGCTCTACTGAGGGGCAGGGCGGCGCGGGCTTGCTTTTGGGTCAAGGCGGGAGCAGGAGTCACCGCCTCTGAAGTGTGAAGGCTGCCTGGCTGAGGCCGGTTAGCACTGGGAGCTGCTCTGAATCCTCAGTCCGGTACCCTGCAGTGCAGCACCCCTCCACTGAGGTGGCACCGCCCCTCAACCCTTGCCTCAGGGCTGTGGGTCCTTGCCCCTCCGCCCAGGCATCCTTCCATGCTCCTCGATCCCTGGCCCGGCACACTCGTGTCTTGGGGCCACTGCAGAACCTCTCTCTCTCTTCGGGTGAGGCAGATCCCTGCCCTTGGTCTCCATAAAGCTGTGCATCTGTGGCAAGAGGCCGGGTCAGCAACCCCATGCCTGCGATGTTCCCAGGGTCCAGGGCACCCCGGGGGCAGCAATATTCCCCAGACTCTACAGGAGTGGCTAAGCATGCCCAGCTGCTCCTCCCCAGAACTGTGATGTTCTCAAAGCCTTGCAAGAGTGGTAGGTGGTCAGCCACACCTCCCTGGGCAGCGAAGTTCCTGGGGCCCCACTGGAGTGGCTGGGCCTGCTCAGCCTCTCCTGAGCAGTGATGTTCCCAGAACCCCATGGAGTGGCTAGGCTGGACACTGCCCCTCCTGGTGCCTGTGATGGACCCAGAACCCTCGGGTGGGTTCTGGTACTACCCACTCAACCTCCCTGGCCCGATGGACTGATACCTTGTGGGTGGTGTCTGGTAATTGACCTGGACGCCCAGAAGCAGGCTGTGGTGCTGCCCGCCCTGCCTGCATATGCAAATTAACCTCCATCTTTCTGGGTTATTTTGCATACTCATTCTAATTGGCTATGGGCATAGCAGAGGTATGGTCAATTTACATGTTTCTCTATTATTAGATAAGATATAGATAGATACTTGAAGTATTCTACATCAGAGAATTTGGGAATAAAGATAAGCATGTTGTTTTTTATATTTAAATTAGAGGTCTGGTGCATGAAATTTGTGCAGGGGTAGGGGTTGTCCTTCAGCCCAGCCTGCACCCTCTCTAATCTGGGATCCCTCTTACAATCCAGTATTGCTGGCTCCCAACTGCTCACCTGCCTGTCTTCCTGATTGCCCCTAACCGATTCTGCCTGCCAGCCTGATTACCTCCTAACCACTCCCCTGCCAGCCTGATTGATGTCTAACTACTCCCCTGCCAGCCTTTTGCCCCTAACTTCCTTCCTCTGCAGGCCTGGGTCCCGCCCCAACTGCCCTTCCCTGCAGGCCCAGTCACCCTCAACTTACTTCTGCTAACCTGTTCACCCCTAACTGCCCTTTCCTGCAGGTTTGATCACCCCCAACTGCCTTCCTTTGCAGGCCTGGTCCCTCCCAACTGCCATCCTCTGCTGGACATCTTGTGTCCACATGGGGGCAATCATCTTGTATGTTGGAGTGATGATCAATCTGCATATTAGTCTTTTATTAGATAGGATAGAGGCCTGGTGCATGGGTGGGTGGGGACCAGCTGGTTTGCCCTGAAAAGTGTCTTGTATCAGGGTGGGGGTTTCCTTGGGGCATGGGGTGGCCTAGGCAAGGGGCCTGTGGTGGTTTGCAGTCTGGCCACGCCCCCCTTTGACCTAAGCAGAGGCCCTGGTATCTGGGATTTATTTATCTTCTACAATTGAAACTTTGTAGCCTGGAGCAGAGCTAAGCCTCCTGCTTGCTCAGTGGTGACAGCCACTTCTGTTGGAATTTATTTATCTTCTATAATTGAAACTTTGTAGCCTTAAGCAGAGGCCTTGGCAGGCCAAGATGTGTGGAAAGCTTGGCTTCCTCCATTCCTAAAGCAACCCAAGCCTCCCTCCTGCTCTCTCTATGGCCATAGCCATCTGGTTGGGTTAAGTTGCATACCACTTCTAATTGGCTGATGGGCATGGTTGGTGGGCATGGCTTATGGGCATAGTAGAGGCATGGTCAATTTGCATATTACTCTTTTATTAGATAGAATATGTAATTCAGGTTATCTATAATAATAAAAGTGTATGTATATTAATTAGACCAAATAGATGAACAACTTTCTAGACGTCCTTCTGGATGACCTTCCCGATGAAGTCGAGGCTGCAAGGGCTGAGCCCCTTACACAAATTTTGTGCATCGGGCCTCTAGGTGTTAATCAGGTCAGCTATATATGTTTTCTTATTGAAGGTACACAATGGCTACAATATCCAAAAAATGTTTATCTAAATCTAATTGGTTATTGAAACCTCAAAAGATTAAAGCTACTCTTAATTACAAGGGAGACTGATTAATAATGAGAGAATAGAGGAAGAGAGCCTAAGAGTCAAATGTTGCCAATGTCCATCAAAACACTTTTCCATGAGAAAAAAAAAAGTAGGACATAAAATGTTTTCAAAAGATTAACTCCATGTCCTATGTTCAGTCCACTGAGTATGAATTAAGTTTTAACATATTCTGTGACTTCATAAAATATTCTACTTTTGTAATTAGAGATGATTGAATTAAGCTTGATTATAACATTTTTTATCACTTAATTTCTCAATTGTAGGAAATAATTTTCTTTGCTTTATTTTTCAAAATAATGTCTAGTGTTTGTTGGTCCTCTCCTTGACCTCTCCTCTATTCCCCTGCACTCTGCTGTGCTACCTGAGATATAATTTAGTGAATACCTAAACTTATGAAAAGGAGAATAATAGCCACAATTTGGTGTTGATCTATAAAATACCAAGCACTCTGTTAAGCATTTTTTATAAATTGGCTCATTTAATTTTCATCACAGCCTTAGGATATAGGCATGAGTTTTTCCATTCTGTGGTGAGTTTAGCTAACTGCCCAAGAATACAGTCATCAAATATCACAATTGCATTTAAATTTAGATTTGTCAGACTCCAAGGCTCAGAATTTTAATCCAATGCTTTGTGGACATGGAGCCTGCTTGTGATTTGCATTTTATTAAATTATTTACAGTAAACAATGATGATGGCATGTGAACTGAAGTCTCTCTTCATTAGTGTTATTGTCATACCTAACTCAAAGTACAGTAATGGAGCTAGAAAAGAAACTAGTGCTTGTTTTATTAAGCAAGCTAGACTTTAGGGCAAGGGTTCACCTTTTATGTTAACGATCCAATAGCAAATGAAAATGTTTCTTGTGATAAGAGAGATTACAAATTATGCTTTTTGAGTACTTTTAATAGACCACATGTCTAAGTGTGTTCTTGGGTAAAATTTCACTGTAAGCCAAAAATGCTTTTATGCCTTACTCTTTTATTTTAGAGATCTTAAACTAAGGACTGGGAAAAAATGCTGTTTTTAATTTATTCTGTCATTGTTCAATTCCGTTTTCTGCATATGTAAATTAAATGACATATGTAATTGCTATTGTATTATGTTTTTTACATGCTCTCACCTTGGCTCTTTTTTTGGTCTACTTACTCTATTCATTAAAAAATAAAGGATTTGAACACTTCCATGATGATTGTGGATTTTTCTCTTTCTCATTTTAATTGTCAGTTTTTATGTATATTGAATCTATGTGATTGTGTACATAGAGATAGAATTATTATATTTCTGTTGGAGTAACTTCTTTATCATTATACAAAAACAGTTCCTCTCCAGTGATTTATCTTGTATTACTCCCTTTTTTTTCTGATATTAGTATATCTGTGCCATCTTTATTTTGATTAATTTTCTATGTTTAAAATATGTTTCTTTTAAGCACAATATTTTTTAAAAATTTTCATGGGTTTTTGTTTGTTTGTTTGTTTGTTTGTTCGTTCAGCCTGAGAATATTAGTTTTTAGCTTGGAATATTTAGTCCCTTGTATTTAATGTAACTAGTGACGTCATTGGGTTTGTATTCACCATTTTATTATTTGAGTCGACTGATCCATGTGTTTCACAGTTCTTTTTCTCTACTTTCTTAGCTTCTTTTGGGTTACTCAAATATTTTCATTTCACTTTTCCCCGAAATAATAATTTGTTACATATGCATTGTACAAATTCTTAATGGATATTTGAGATTAAACATGTATCCTCAACTTATTGGAGTCCAACACAAATTATTTTTTTATGACTTCCCCAACAATGCAGAAATTGTAGGATACTTGCACTGCATTTTCTTCTATACCATGTTGGGTGTTAATGCTATCATGTAGTTTTAATTTTAATATATTTTTATTCCATAAAGAATTATGATTATTGTTTTGTATAGTCAAAACAAATAGGAGGTGGGCAAATTTTGGTCTTCAAACTAAAAATTTTGTCAGTATTGAAAAGCTAGTCTTGCCATTAAAAAGAAGGAATTCTTACCATTTGCAGCAACCTGGTTGGAACTGGAGAGCCTTATGCTTAGCGAAATAAGCCAGTCAATGAAGGAGAAGCATCACATGATCGCACTCATTGGGGGATAATAAAGAACATTATAAACTGATGAACAAAATGATAGATACAGAGACAGTAAAGCTTCAAACAGACTGTGAAATTACAGCAGGAAGATTAAAGTTAGGTGGGGTAGATAAGAGATCAATCAAAGGACTTGTATCTATGCATATAATCATAACCAATGAACATAGACACTGGGGGGTTGGGGTATGCCTGGGAGGGAGGGGGGCAATGGGGAGATATGTATAAAAAATTAATAAAAAAAATAAAATAAAATAAAAAAAGAATAGCTAGTCTTCTTATAGTAGACATTTTCTACAAGCTTTACAATGAGCTATACAAAGAACTGCACATGTTTAATGTGTACAGTTTCGTTTGTTCTGACATTTGCAAACATCTATGTTTCCATAACCACAATCCAAGGAATAGACATGTCTACCTCTCAAAGTTTTCTTATGTCCCTTTGTTTATTATTTCAAAATTTATTTGAGTATTCATTTATATTGTCCCTTATATTTATTCTCTTATTTGCTTATTTATGCCTTATTTTAATTTAGTCATTTTTCTTGTAATAATTTTCTTTTTAAAACATTTTCTTAAATATGTCATTTAGAATATCTTTACTGGTCACCAATTCTCTCATTTTGTGGATCAGAAAACTTCTCAATTCCACCTAAAACCTGGAAGAATGGTTTTAACGGGCATAATATTCTAGCTAGCCAGTTATTTTCTCTCAGAAGTTTGAAGCTACCATTAGATATTGTATGACCTATATTTGTTGAGGAGTGAGCTAATCAGTACTTTTGCTGCTTTCAAGTTGAAATGTCTTTTTTCCTCTCAGTACAATTTTTAAATGCTTTAGAATAAAATATATGTAAAAAAGTAAATGGAACTATAGTTACTTTTAAATATTCTTTTTGTCTTTGGTTTATAGCCATTAATGTGTGCATAGGTGTGGTAGTCTTTGTACTTGTTTTGTTTGGGGTTTGCAGAGCTTCTTGAACTATATGTTATTTTTTCATCAATTTTATGAAATTCCCAGCTTTGAAATAATTTCTTGCTTAATCATCTGTCCTCTTCCCATTTGTGACTCCAAGTAAACTTATGTTAGACCTTGTCTTATTGCCCAGAAGCCCAAACTGCAGCCTAGCCTGTGGCATCCAGCTGCACTCACTGCATCTCCACATGGGGACTTGGGCACGGTGACTCAGACAGAGGAGGGCACGCAGGGGCCCAGGTGCTGCCCAGGGCCCAGACATTAGCTGGGACCTGCCCTTCCATGCCAGATGCTTATGCTTTGATCACCAGATAGGCCTAGGGACTGTACCCATTTAGAATTTCATGCACCGGGCCTCTAGTATAAAAATAATTGCATAGGCTTCAGATGATATTGTTCTCCACAAAACATTTACCTTCCCTTAATTAGGCCAATAGCATGGTTGATAGTCACTTCAGTCTAAGCTGGGATTCTGCTGGCTTGTGATCCTATGTTTTAACCTTAGCTTTTCAATACTGACAAAATTTTTAGTTTGAAGACCAAAATTTGCCCACCTCCTAGTATTCAGAACCTCTTACCTGCTCCCAGAATTAACATAACCTGGACAAAAGTGGCTATAGATGTCAGCTCACCTTTTCGAGTTTACCGCTATTTAAATATTAGCCTCTCCTAGTCTTCTTATAGTAGACATTTTCTACAAGCTTCAAACAGATAACTTCTGTATTAGATATGATTTTTATTATTGTTCAAAGAAAACCACTGGTCTGTCACTAGCTACTCTTTCTCACAGGGAAGTGGCCATAATTGAGAATATATATATAATCAAATAGAACACATGAGCCAATATAATATTGGTTATTTTAGTTGAGTTCAAAAGCACTTATTAAGCCATTATATATTTTAAAATCTACTATGCAATACATGCATATAGACACATTAGATATGTTCCCTCAATTCAAATTACTTACAAGTAATATCAAAAGTATAAATATATAGACTTAAAGTTAAGTATAATGAAATTGTTGGTAAGGTGCACCTATTTATAAGTAAAGAAGTACAAACTTATGCACATAGTACCATCAGCCAATTAATAAAATAAATCCTTGACATAATGATAACACCTCTGACATTCTAGATAAAAAAAGAATACAGTAGGTTCTTGGGTTACTTTGGAGATCTGTTCCTATGTGGTGACACAACATCATTTTCTCTGTAAGTTGGAACCCACCTACGTAAGCACCTATGTCACTCACATGGAGCACATAAACAGCAGTAATGAAGTGAAACAGTAAAAAACAATTTAAAAGAAAGGTAACAATTCCTGACCTTTACTTGTGGTAAATAAATAATAAAAAATATAAAGCTCATATGTACCTATGTCGAAATGAGAGAACTTTTTTTAAAAAACATTGAGATAGAGACATAACCAAGCAACAACATACATCAAGTCCAACATAACCTGAGGACTGCCTGTATAAGCAGAGGTATGGAGGTGTAAGTCAGTTTGTGCAGAAACTGGGAAAAGTCTTATTATAAGTATTGTGAGACATGGCTAGAGATGTATAGAGAGAAGCATAAAGATTATGAAATCTTTATGTGGCATGCTTACAACTTGGATATTTTTGTACTTGTGGGAAATGACATATTTTCAATTGAAATATTTTCTGCCTAGAGATACTTAGAAAGAAATTACTAGAAAGGGGTTGAGTCCCAGAGAAATCAATCCCCATGAGTACAATAACAAGGTCATTCAATGACAACATTTAAATTAAATGACTTATTTTGGAACAAGTAGAGTAATCCCTCCTGATATGTAGAAGAAGAAAAAATGGGAATGGTTTGAGTATCAGAGTATAGTAAAAAAATTTAAAAAGCTTGAATCAGGTGACCTGGGTTCAAGAATTTTATTATCTATTAAACTATGCATGGAAAATATATAGATGAGTGAGATTGGTATTGTTTATTCATAGGATCTAATATGAGAGATGTGTCAATGTAAGAAACATTAAAACCTATAGAGAATTTTTGTGAGTTTATTTGAACCAAAAGTCAACAACTGCCTGGAAGCAAAATCTCAAGGAATGAAGTAACTCTCCATAGAATGGCAGCTTTGCACCTTATTTGATACATTGCAATCAAAAGAGAAGAGGGCAGTGGGTTCCATGAAATCCACTGGTGATAGATCATGGATGTGGGAGAAAGCAAAGAGGATGAAAAGTAAAATGTTAGACACACATCTATTACCTGTGAGAGTGTAGGATAGTTAACAGTCAACAGTTAACATGATAACAATAACCATGAAGATTTATGGCCTCTGCTCTGGTGCTTTGGTTGTGCCCTGAGAGGTCTGGAAAAGGGGGATTTACCCTGACATTCCAAAGGAATGGTATCATAGACTCAAAAGACAATAGACAGGCTTAGGGTAAAGATTGACTTTTGTCAGAGAAGATTCTAGCCTAGGACATGACTACCTGTCATAAATTGCTTTTACTTGAAAAGTCTTAATTTCAGACCATTCTTCGTGATTATTTTAGGTCTGTGAGTTTACAAGGTCACTATGCAGGCCTTCCCTTAGCTTGGCTTCTCTCTCTCTCTCTCTCTCTCTCTCTCTCTCTCTCTCTCTCTCTCTCTCTCTCTTCCTCCCTCCTTCCCTCCCTCCCTCCCTCTTTCCCTCTTAAAAAATGATAAGAACAATTACTACTACAATTACTACTATTAAAGCACTCCCTCACTATTTAACACAATTGATGCTTACAACTGCCTTCTAAAATCATCTCCATTTGAAAGATTTAGACACTGAAGCACACAGTTAAGCCACCAGCACACCAACACAGTAAGGGGTAAACAAGTCTCCCTGGTTATGGTAAAGGATTCAGAGAAAGAAGTGGCCTGGAAGATGTTTGTTGTTTGCTTTGGTTTCTTCAGTGGTTCTGTCCTTTTTATCCTTTAAATGTCACTGTAAGAGAAGACTTTGCAATTCTTAGCACTTTTTTTCCAGGATAGAGTTTTTCTCCTACATATTTATTATTTCTATCAAAAAAAATGTTTTTCCTGAATTCTCCTAATATCAATCTGAACTATTTTGTTTACATTTACTTCTTATCTATCTCATATCTATTTTTAATTATTAAAGCTGCATAAGGTAAGAAACTTATTCACCTTATTCATCATTTTTTAAAATATATTTTATTGATTTTAGAGAAGAAGGAAGAGGGAGAGAGAGATAGAAACATCAATGATGAGAGAGAATCATTGATTGGTTGTCTCTTGCACACCCCCTGCTAGGGACCCAGTCTGTAACCCAGGCATGTGCCCTTGGCTGGAACTGAACCTGAGACCCTTCAGTCCACAGACTGATGCTCTATCCACTGAGCGAAACCAGCTAGGGTTTATTCATCATTTTATACCCAATACAAAGTAGTAGTATAGTGTCTAAAATATAGTAGATATCCATTTAATATTTGGGAAAGAATAAATGAAAAAGTCATTATGAGAAATAGAACCCTTGTTTAATATATGAAGAAAGAAGATATCACTGAAAATTTTATTCCTATTTCACAAACTTACATGTAGTGATCACAAATTTTAGGCAAAAAAATAATAAAATAAAATGGAATTGTGCCACTTAGCAACTTTCTCATTCAGTGCAGTTCTTACAAGTATAATTAAAGATCAGTGAACCAAGTTTTCAAAAAGCGAGCAATTTAATTGCCACAATTGTATAATTTAGTTGAATAATAAACTATTGGTAGTATAATATTAAATATTTAATGTGGTTATCAAAAGTCAGTAAAAATATAATTATAAACAAGTAAGACACAAGGAATGAGAAGAATTCTCCCTTTTGGATTGGTTGTTGACAGAAAAAAAGGAATTTTGATATTCTTGCTTTTCAGCATTTAATTTAATAATATAAAAACATAGAGAATATATTTCATTTAATTAGGTTGTATAGCATATTGCTACATTTTCAAAATAGGCATTGCCTTGTAGTTGCAAAACAAATAGTGCAACTCTAAGCGATGATAGCCTAGTCTTGTTGATTTAAGGATCAAGTCCCAGGAGTGATCTCTCTCATGCTTCCTTCTCAAGGCAATTTTCAAGTAGATTTATTTTCTTTTCCTTCCCCTTTATGTGTTCTCCTTGACTTTTTTTCTGGATTTCTCCTAGAGGATTTGCATTGTTAACAACTTAAAGCAGAGTTGAGAAATGCTATTCTTAATAGCTCTCTTTTTTATTTTATATTTTTAAATTTTAACATCTGTTTAGTCAAGGAACAGAACAGTCTTGAACTAAGAAATGTTAGGACAGTTGAATATATCAAAGCAAAGGATTGTTCTATTAGTATAATTTGTAAATGAAATTCAGAATATGCAAATTTGAATTTCATTGGAAGTTTGGCACCAGACTGAATGAACACTAGTATGTCATTTTGTTTTAGTATTTAAAAGACCTTAATTTGTTTTCCTTCAGATTTAGACTTTTTTAAAGTTCTATAGTAGAATCTCATTAGAACTATCTTCTATAGAGTTTCAGTTAATAAAAGCAAATTAGCCTGCAAGAAAGACAATGAAACTTGGGTGAGTTATGAAGTTGTGCAACCTTCGTTTTTCTGGTCGGGGTGACAAAGCACATCCCTCCAATTATAGCTTTGGCTCCACTCTCACTAGAATCTATCAAAAAACTGCTTGAAACCAATTCTTTTATCTCCAATAAGATTGCTATATTTTAATTCCTTAAAATGTCAAACAAACAAGGTTTTATTTTATCACATGTTTGAGAGTTTCAATGTGAAAAAGTTTACATGCAATTTGTTATTAAGTTTCTTTGAAATTTATGAGATGGGTGACAAATAAAATCAGGTAGGTGGGTGATGTACTAGTAAGCCAGACAACAAAACCAATCCTATGGGTTCTTGATTCTCTCAATGTACTTTTTATGAAAAAGGATAAATGCAACAAGTTTCAACCTTGAAAAAGGTGGTTACTCAGATAGAGCCAGATCTATATCAAGTGAATTTAGATGCTAATTGGCCAAGGAATTCAGAAGGAAGTTCTCACTCTTATGTTAAAATCAAAAGCTCTGGGTGGGCAGGGTCAGGGGTAAATCCTAGTCTTCCACACTCAGTGATCATTGTCAAAGATTACTTGGGTATCTGGCTATACTCAATGCGAAGTACAAATGATTTTCAAGTCTAACACCCATCTAAAGGCTTAGACATAAAAGTATGCTTTTTATCTTTGCTTCTTGTTAAATAAGACATTTTGGAAAAAAAATCAAGTTTGAGACATAGTAACATTGGTTGCAAGATAGCAACCAAAATCTAAAAGGCATAAGATAAATGTCCAAATGTAAAAGGCATTAAATAAAAATCATCATATCAGCAAACACACATGCAAGGTCTTATTCTCTGGTGAATTAACTTTTGTCCAGATTTTGTTCCTACCTTGCAAACTCTGAAACTTGATTTCCAGAGTATGTGAAGTTTCTCTGTCTCCCAGAAGCTAATGCATTGTGCAATCTCCCAGAGACTGGTGTATAAAGAAAGAATGCGATTACATTCATTTATAATATGTCCTTGTAGACTTCAGGTTAAGCATCTAAAGTCTCCCTCTTCCTCATATATTTGTCATCACATTCAATTCAGCTAGAGTATCAATCTCAGACTTAGGCATGGTATCTATGGACAGTGCTTTTTTACTCTAATCCTGTTGTCCTTAGATGCCATGGGTGATTGATTCTTCTTGATAATTATTCTGTTATATTTAGGGAACACATACTACTCATCTTGCAGTAATTAGCCTTGGTGCAATTTGGGGGTTGTACCTTAATCTCACCATCTCTAGAATCAGACACCCTGGGTTTAAAAATCACCTGTACCACATACTAGCTATGCGATTTGGGGCAAATTGAAATTTCCAAGACTCATTTTTTGTTCTTTAAATTCGCAAATAGGATAATGCCTATCTTGAAGAGTTTTTAGTGTACCAAGAAATAATTTTTAAAAATACAGCATTTAGCACATGGCTGGACCATAGTAAGCATTCAATATTACTTGTGTACATATCTTTGCACAAATAAATTGTACATTGTTTTAGTTTTATCCTCAGAGGGCAATCTTATTTAATTGTTTGCTAAGTTTTGAAGTTTTAACAATAAAGCCCAAGTCCGACAAGAGTACTTCTTTGTTTTCTTGAAAATAATTAATGATTTAATTGTATTTCAATGAAATTAGATATTGCCTGTATTGACTAAATCTTCTGCACATCCTCATATTCCCTTAGTCTGTTCTTCCTTCCACATTCTTGGCCACTTACTCCCCCTCAACCTCTGCAAAGGCCTAGTGATGCCAAGGTAACCCATGAGGTATGTCTCCCGAGGCCCTCCAGCATCAGTGATGGAATTTCGGCTTTCTCTGTCCAGACATCTCAAGGTGACAGGATACATGGTATTGGATCTGACTTCCTGAGATGCTGCCAAAAACTTATCTAATCTGGAAGTGATTCTGAGTGATTTGGTCTGGTTACTTCCTTGTAGAGCAAACTTTGAGCCAGAGGAGAGATGGAACAGGTAAGTGAATTCACTTTCTCTTCTTTCTTCCTTTGGATACACTATTCTGAAGATGGTTTCTTGCATATGACATCCTAAGTGGTTGAGTGGGTGTACTTCGGATATTTTTTTTTTGTGGTATGTCAAGAAGGAATAGCCAATACTGTAAGACATTACCTTGCATTGCTTCTGATACCTCAGTTCTCTTATCCTTTTGTTGCTCTGAAATTACACATCCCAAATAAAACATTGGTATTTCACCCTTGCCTGAGGTTTTGTTTCTAGGAATCTCAAAGTATGATGCCTCCTCTTTCTTAATGAATGATCATAGTAGCAGTTTTCTCACTAATTCTCATTCACTAATCCATTTCTTCATTTCCTCATTCCATCGCAAAACCCATTACTTATATTATTTAAATCACTATGATATGTACAGTAAGAGATATAAAAGGTGACTAAAATATCTTCCCTGGCTTTATGGAGACTACAATTTAATAAATAGTGGTGATTCTGTAAGGATCTATATTAAAATTGTAAAGCAATAAATGCCTTAAAGGGAAATATAGATGAAAGTCAAAGTTCAAATGAAACAATTTTAGCTGAGAGATCACAGAAATCAAATATACTGCTGGTGGCATTTGTTTTGGGTCTTTTAGTTCAGGTTAATGTGTCACTCGGTAGAGTCAACATACAGATAAATAAGATGATAACATAAGTATCCTATAAACTTTTTGCCTCACTGAAATAATTCACTATGTCAGAAAGTCTGAGCTCAAAAGTGCTTTGGTTGCTTATAATGGGATCAAACCAATTAATTTAGCCCTGGCCAGTGTGGCTCAGTTGATAGTGTTATCCAGTGTTGGTTTGATTCCAGGCCTAGGCACATAGCCAGTTTATGGGTTTGATCCCTCCCCGCTTATGGAAGGTAACCAATCGATGTTTCTCTCTCCCTCTTCCTCTCCTTTCCTCTCTCTAAAATCTATAATAATAAAAGCATAATATGCTAATGAGACTGGACAGCAGAATGACCTTCTGGACGTCCTTCTGGACGAAGCTGTGGTGGCAGGGGTCAAGGCAGAGGGGTTTAGGGGCAATCAGGCAGGCAGGCATGCACAGTGGTTAGTGATGATGAGACAGGCAGGCAAGCAGTTAGGGGTGATTAGGCAGATGGGCATATTGGTTAAGGGTGATCAGGCAGGCAGGTGAGCACTAGGGCTGGCCTGAGGCACAGGCAAGCCTCAGCTGTTGGCTGCCCAGGGCAGGACCAAGGCACAGGCAAGCCTCAGATGGTGGCTGCACAGCTGCCCATGGCTGCCCCAGGCTCAGGTAACCAGGGCTGGCTGAGGCTTGCACTGTGGAGAGTGGCAGCAGCAGAGGTGTGATGGGGGCATTGCTTTCCCCTGATTGCTGGGTCACCTCCTGCCCCTTAAGGCTCCTGGAATGTGAGAGGGACTAGTCTGGGCTGAGGGACCCCCAGCCCTCCAGTGCATGAATTTTCATGCACTGGGCCTCTAGCAATGTATATAAAATCCCACCACTATTCTGGCATAGAAAATGGTTATTATAATTTAATATACATATGTCCTTTTGATTGGGAAAAACTAATATATCATCAGTAAACCAGAGATAACAGTAAATATTTCATAGTATTTTGTCAACATTAAATAATATATTATAAGTGAAAATGTAAACTGTAATCTGATTAAAAAATGAAAGGGCCTGGCTGGAGTGGCTCAATGGATGAGTGTCTTCCTATGAACAGAAGGTCAGGGTTCATTTCTGGCCAGGTCACATGCTCTGTTTTGGGCTTGATCAGTGTGGAGCATGCAGGAGGCAGCCAATCAATGATTATCTCTCATCATTGATGTTTCTATTTCTTTTTCCTTCTTCCTTCTTCTCTGAAATTAATAAAAATATATTTTTTTAAAAATGAAAGGAACAACAAAATACATAAGATTAGATGAGGGAAACCTAACCCAAATCCAGATAAGAGAATAGTTCTACAATTTAAAAATATTTTACTTAAACTCTTGGAAGAAATGAGTGGCTTTCAAGCAAAATATAAATTATAAAAGTTAACACAAAGAAGTAGAAATCTAAAATACAAAAATTTTCATGAATGAGGTTACATAATGATTAAAAACCTTTTGTTAAGAAAACAATAGGATTAGAGGACTATGCTAAAAAGTTTTGGTCTCCTTTAAATTAGCTGATGCCATTCATATTTAAAAAATGGAAACAAGCCCTGGCCTGGTTGCTCAGTTGGTTAGAGCATTCTCCAGAGAAGCCAGAGTTTCAAGTTCAGCCCCTACTCACTACACAGAATCAACCAGTGAATGCACAGATAAGTGGAACAACAAACCCATGTTTCTCTTTCTCTCTTTCATTTTTCCAAAAAATGGAAAAAAAATAGAAATAAGTGGAAAGTTTCCATGATCAGTTTAGAAAGTCAGAATATTTTAGTAATACAATCTGATATAGACAGTTTCCCCAAAAAAATGTATACATATTTTAACAGCTTGTTTCTATTACATTTTGAAAAGGAAAAAGGTATTGTAATAAACACTTTCTTTATAGTTATTCAAAGTTTATATACATTTTTGAAACACCCTGTATATCTCACATGAAGTAAAATTTACAGAACATTCTTAGATCTTTACATAGATCAAAAGTTTACATAAAATATTAGAAAGTACACCCATATTTTAATAAGAATAATATACACTGGCAATAATAAGTTTATTGCCAGAAACATTAGGAACATATCTTTATTATTCATTGTTAGAGGCCCAGTGCATAAAATTTGTGCATGGGTGGGGGCTGTCCTTCAGCCCAGCCTGCTCCCTCTTCAATCTGGGAACCCTTGAGAGATGTCCAACTGCCTATTTAGGCCTGATTTGATGGGGCCTAAACAGGCAGTTGGACATCTCTCTCACAATCCAGAACTGCTGGCTCCCAACTGCTCACCTGCCTGCCTTTCTGATTGCCCCTAAATGCTTCTGCCTGCCAGCCTGATCACCCCCTAACCACTCCCCTGCCAGCCTGATTGATGCCTAACTGCTCCCCTGCCAGCCTGATTGATGCCTAACTGCTCCCCTGCCAGCCTGTGTGACCCTAACTGCCCTGCCCTGTGGGCCTTGGTCACCCCTAAATGCCCTCCCCTGCAGGCTTTGTCACCCCCAACTTCCCTCCTCTGCTGGCCTACTCATCCCTAACTACCCTCCCCTGCAGGCTTGATCATCCCCAACTGCCCTCCCTTGCAGGCCCGGTCCCTGCCAACTTCCCGCCCCTGCTAGCCATCTTGCGGTGGCCATCTTGTGCCCACATGGGGGCAGGATCTTGTGACCACATTGAGGCAGTCATCTTGTGTGTTGGAGTCATAGTCAATCTGCATATTACTCTTTTATTAGATAGGATAGAGGCCTGGTGCATGGGTGGGGACCAGCTGGTTTGCCCTGAAAGGTGTCTTGGATCAAGGTGGGTGTTCCCTTGGGGCAAGGAGTCTATGGTAGTTTGCAGGATGAAATGCCCCCAGCAACCCAAGTGGAGGCCCTGGTATCTGGGATTTATTTATCTTTTACAATTGAAACTTTGTAGCCTGGAGCAGAGCCAAGCCTTCTGCTCCCACAGCCATTAACTTTGTTTCTTTAAGCAGAGGCCTGGGCCTGCCGGGGCGTGTGGAAATCTTGGCTTCTTCCCTCGTCAAGGCCAACCCAAACCTCCCTCCTGCTCTCTCTTTGAGTGTAGCTATCTTGGTTGGGTTAATTTGCATACTCACTCTAATTGGCTGGTGGGTGTGGCTGGTGCTCGTGGCTTGTGAGTGTAGCAGAGGTATGGTCAATTTTCTTTTTCTTTTTTTTTAAATATATTTTATTGATTTTTTACAGAGAGGAGGGGAGAGGGATAGAAAGTTAGAAATATCGATGAGAGAGAGACATCTACCAGCCGCCTCCTGCACGCTCCCAAGGATGTGCCTGCAACCAATGTACATGCCCTTGACCGGAATCGAACCTGGGACCTTTCAGTCTGCAGGCTGACACTCTAGCCACTGAGCCAAACCGGGTTTCAGCTCAATTTTCATATTACTCTTTTATTAGATAGGATAGTAAGCAATTAAAGAAAATAAATCTGGTGATATGAATAACTACTGAAAAGGAATTTGACAAAATTCAGCAGTTATTTCTAATAACACTATAAGTAAAATATAAATGTAAGCAATTACTACAGTATTATAATTACTATTTATCAAATTCCATGGCATGCATTGTTACAGTGGTGAAACACTATCCTCATTACAATGAAACTGTAAAGAAATACCTTCTGTACTTATACATTTAATATACCTGTGAATGTAATGAGTCAAACATATAAAGGCTACTACAAACATTGGAAAAGGTATATGGTATTCATTTTTTGTCAATAATATGTTTGTACATCCATTAAAACCATAAAATATTTTAGTAATACACTGCTAGAATTAGTAAAAGCCTGTAAGGGAATTAGATATGAGTTAAACATTCATATAAAAGTTCTATTAACAAAAGTAAACAAAATTATACAAAAATTATAAATAAAGAATCATAAAGGAATTTTATAAAAATAAACTATAAAATTCTAATAAAGAAATAAGCAGTGTATTGGACTAATGTAAACATACACTCCTTACTTGGGTAGAAAAACTTCATGAGATAAATATATGAATTTTAAATAAATAGAATATAAATTTATGGAAGCTCCAATTATTGTATGAACATTTATATGAAAGAATAATTGTTGAAAAGTAGTCAAGAAAATTTTCAAATCAATAGAAATAGACGAGGGAAATCAGAACTATATTGCTCATTCACATTTCCCTTTTGAGTTTGTATTTTTTTTTTTCATGACTATTGAGATTTTGATTTGCTCTTCTGTAAATTGCCTTTTCAAAATTGGATTTTAATTATTTTCTTGTTGCTTTTCAAGAGGTTTTTATATTATAACTTAACTGCATTTAAATAGACTGCCTTGCAAATTTTTTTTTCTTGTTAATCTATTATAAAGTTATAATAAAATAGAAGTTTATGCTACTTATTCTGACAAAAATTAGAATTTCAATACCTACAGGTAGGATGTCGGCAAATAGTTCTCATGTATTCTTACATAAAGGTGAATTGCTTTGATTTATTAGAGAGTAAACTGAACATCTAATAAAATTATAGATATATACATCATTTCACTATAAAGTCTCTTTGGAGTCAGTCTCTTATTAAATACAAGAATATGTATAACATCAAATGTCAGAAAACATACCTATAAAAGATAATACTGGAAGCATAATGATTATCTCTCAACTGGTTGGTCTGACTAAATTATAGAATATACTATGGAATATCATACAATTTTTAGAAAAATTAATTAAAATTCTTCCAATTCACTTGGAGAACTTTACACAGGGTATTATTTTTTAAAGCAAATTGGATAAATATTTGCATGCTTCATTTATTTTATTTTAATAAAACACAAATAGTGATTAAAAAAACTTCTTATGTGTTTAAATATGTATACTTTTCATGACAATATGATCCTGAAGGAAAATATTAAAGTCTATAAACATTGTTGTCATGGTTTTAGAAAGTGGGAGAAATGAAGGAGGGAAGATGCAAATGATAAAGGAACAAAAAGAACTAACACTAAACATATATAATATTACATGTATGTATTTATGGAAACATGTATGTATGTATGTATGCCTAAAACATTAAAATGAACCAGGGATAAAGGCTTTACCTGAAGCTTCTAGATCCCTTTCCAAAAAACACAGCTCTTCCTAGTTGTTTACTAAATATCAGTCCCTTCATATTACTTTTATTGATTTTTTTCGACTTGTTTGCCCATACTAAATTTTCAATAAACTAAAATAAATAATATAGGCAGAAATTGGCTTACTATGACATGCTGGCAAAATATAGACCATGATCTATTTTCCTTTAAAATGTTTTTTTTAAGACTCAGCATCAAAAACAGCTTTTTATTTTAAATGACTATATTTTATTGGATATATATGTATACACATACATGTGCGCGCACGCGTGCACACACACACACACACACACAACTTTGATTTTGTTGGTGGCCCACAGGCATCAATATGTATTACATGTTCCTTTAAGAAAAAATTCCTAACTTCCAATACATAGATCAAGGACCAAGACAAGGTGTTGCCACAGAGTGAGGTATATGGTCAGATGGTTTATCTTAAGTTGTGACAATAGAAATATGAATTAAAAATTGCTCTCCTGACTGGGTGTCTCAGTTGGTTGGAGTGTCATCCTATACGACAAATGGTTCTGGGTTTGATTTCCCAGCAGGGAGCATATAGAAGACAACTGTTTTTTGTTTCTCTTTCACATAGCTGTTTCTTTCTCTTTCTTCACCATTCCTCTCTTTAAAATCATTAAATATATCCTCAGGTGAGGATTTAAATAAATAAATAAATAAATAAATAAATAAATAAATAAATAAAAACTTGCTTTTTTAAATTGACCTTTGAAAGATAGAACTTTAACCATGGAAGTAACCTAACCCTCTTAGAAGTGATTTCTATCTGCATTAAATTTTTGAAAAAATTCATGTTTCATATAATTTCTACCACAACTTCAAGAAACACTTGCCTTGCTATTTTAATCATTCAAGAGCATACAGATAATGAAAATATTACTATGATACTGACATCACCTTGGCCCTAAATGTTGACTAAATCCTCATGCAAAAAATGAATATTGAAGACCTCCATAAATGTTGGTATTACAATATCAAATCAACTCCATGTAATATTTATAATTATGTCAAATCTGAGTAGGACTTATTCTACAAATTTAAAGATGTTTCAAAGTGAGGAAATATATCATTATAAACTATCCTATATAATAAAGAGATAATATGCAAATTGATCATCACTCCAACACATAAGATGGCTGCCCCCATGTGGTCAAAAATGGCTTACCACATGTGGACACAAGATGGCCACCACAAAATGGCTAGCAGGGGAGGAAAGTTGGGAGGGACCAGGCCTGCAGGAGAGGACAGTTAGGGTCAGCCAGGCCTGCAGGGGAGGGCAAGTGGGAGAAACCAGGCCTGCAGGAAGGGCAATTGGAGGTAATCAGACTGGTAACGGAGGGCAGTTAGGGGCAATCAGGCTGGCAGGGGAGTAGTTAGACATTGATCAGGCTTGCAGACAGAAATGGTTAGGTGCAATCAGGCAGGTGAAAGGTTGGGAGTCAACAGACCTGGATTGTGAGAGGGCAGGACATCCCTTGAGGGATCCCAGATTGGAGAGAGTGCAGGCTGGGCTGAGGGCCACCCCCTCCCCCATGCACAAATTTCATGCACCAGGCCTCTAGTCACATTAATAATTGAAGGAAATAAATGACAACTCAATGATGTCTAAAGGACATTTGATGATATTTTAAATCTTTTCTGAATTAAAATATCTTTGTTAACTAGAAATAAAAAGATGCTATGGTAACATTGAAAATAACACCTCATCCAAACTTAAAATATTATTTAAAGAAGAAACTTTAGAGTTGTTCTCATTAAAGTCAGAACTAGTGACAGGTGCCTGCTGTTATTGCTTAAATTTCTAACAGAATAGCACCAAGTCATCTCAGTATTATTTGGTCTTAGCAGATATTCTAGTTAACCTTTTGTTATGTCCGCCAGCTCATCTAGTGTCTAATAATTTCTCTGAGAATTATTTTCCTTCCTTCCCACATCTATAAGGCATAGAGCTGGGCCCTTGTGGTAGACACACTCTAAGGTAACTTCTAATAAGTCACACACCTTTAGGGTTTCTTGAGTGATGGTTGTGCCAGTACCTTGCTTCTAGCTAATAGTATATGGCAAGCAAATGGGACATCCCTCCATTGGTTAAGTTATGTTATATGACAAAAGAAGTGAGATGCATATTATATGCATGTGGTAAATGTTAGGATTAAATAGGGTCAGGGTCCTTTCTTAGAGAAATTGGAATTTGGACTAAGAATTTTCAGTTTCAGTCTGGGCTTGTGTTTTGACCAAGAGGACATTTAGCAAACAAGAGCTGTGAAGAAGTAATCTCTTAAAGTGGGGGGTGAGTAGTAGAAAAACTATTCCACAGAGAGACAATCAAGTAGAAGAGAAATAAGAGTAAAAAAGAATCTTCTTTGGTTTTCATTTAGCATTCCATGTCCTGATTTTAATTCATCTAATGTGGGCTAGCTGCATTTTAACACCTGACTTGGCTGTTATATTTCTATATGCTGGTTATAAGTCTTGCTCTTTTAAATAAAATTGTCTCAAGTTAGTATCTGCTATATGCAATCAAAGTGTCCAAACAATTTAAGAAATACACTAAGAAAGGAAATTTGAACCACTCTTGGCAACCAGTGGCACTATTTGGCCATACTATTTCCTGAAATATCATTTTTTAAAATTATTTTTTTAGATCTATAGGTTGAATTTATGTCTAGTTTACTTTGTAAAACAGCCTTCTCATCTACAGAATAAATAATTCAAAATCACAATTCCCATAACGAGCTATAATATTTAAGTATCCAAAAGGGGATACTTAAAACAAGTATTTTATGGCTTTAAAACAAGCTATTTACTCCAGTACACTTTCTACTTGAAATAAAGTTAAAGCAAAGTTGTAGAATGAGGACAAAAGAGTAAATACCAAATGAAAATAATGGTGTCGGTATCCCATAATCTTACTTTTAAATTTGACTAAAATAAATGGGCAAAAAGTAACATCACATAGATTAGTTGTCAGTGAAGACTTAACATCAGTGAATAATGACATATGAAATTATATTCATATTATAGGATGATATTAACAAGGCCGACTTCAGGGAAGAACAAATGATATTGATTTCACATGATTCTAAATTAGAAAGTAATATAAACAACCTCCATGAATTAAAAAGCAGCACCAAACCACTGCTGTGAGTTTAAGGATGTAAGGAGAAAAGCACATAACGTGAGGAGATGGGACCTGATTGAACTAGGAAATTGTATATGGTAACATTTTTCAAATAAGGTCTTTCTGACAAATGATCCTCATGACAGAAGACAGAGGAAATCTAAGAGATTCGTCCACTTTTTATCAGCTTAACAATAACCCCCAACCGTCGGACCAACTAGAGATTCATCCACTTTTTAAAAAGGATTGTCCCAACCCTAGCTGGTTTGACTCAGTTGATAGAATGTCATCCTGTGAACTGAAGTGTCCCAAGTTTGATTCCGCTCAAGGTCACATACCTGGGTTATAGGTTCTATCCCCAATAAGATGTGTGCAGGAGGCAGCTGATCAACGATTCTCTCTCATCATTGATGCTTCTATCTCTCCATCTCCCTTTCTCTCTAAAATTAATAAAAGTATAAAAATAATAAAAACGAATGAAAAGGATTGTTCCATAGTGACCACAGGTGCTGGGTTGGTGATTCAGCAGCAGGCTGGTTATTATATGAAAACTGGCTCTTGAGGTGAAAGAGAAAGGCCTAATTTGTAGCCTTTGCTGATTTCTATAGAGTAAAGAATCCCACCCAAACCAATTTCAAATTAGCAATATGCAGTCAGTGAATATGTGGGGGATACGTGCACAAGAAGCTCAAGCCAGCTTCATCACAGGCAATGCCTTATGGAAGCCATCTAGATCCCAGAACTTGGCACAGTGGGCGACTGCTCACAAAGCTGGACTTTGTGTTAGAGATCTGTTTCTCTGTTTCTTCACAGAAGGCAGGGAGTGGAGGGAATTTGTGTCCATTGTGTCTATATGACAGGAATATTTTTTCCTTGTGTGCCACTGTATATCAGGCTGCAATGGAGATGAGTACGGAAGAACATGAAATGATTTCCAAGGTTAATTGCACACGCATAATTAATCCAGAGTTTCTTAATGTTTTGTGTGCATACAAAAGTCTTACTCTGTGTGGCTGGAGAGGAGCACATGAATCTGCACTTCAGTCAGCCCTCCTGGTAGCACTGATCCACCTGATCTTTAGAGAATCACCAGATTTCTAAGTGAAACTTCATTTGTTACCAAGTGTCACTCAGCCAGGAACTTGTGTGGGGCTCTTGAAACCTGGAAGTGAATCAAGAGCATGGAATGTTGCAGAGAATTCAAGCTCTGTGTTTATGCCTACCTGGGTTTCATTTCGTCCTCTACCATTTGTGAGCCATGTGACCTTGGGCAGTGCTAAGGTATAAAATATCACACACCATTTTAGGCAAATGACATAAAAATAGAAAGGGCTTAGTGCAGCATCCTGCACACTAAAGAAAACTAAGGTTAATGTGTTCCTATACAAGGAACTGTAAAACTCTTTAAGGATGTGCTTAAGTAAATCGACGATTAAAATTTAGACTATAGCTATGAATGGGCTGTGCATGGTTAACAAACAAAGAAAGTCCCCCGGACTCAAAGTAGATCAAGTGAGGTGAAGTGACAAAGATTAGTTTGAACTAAGTGTGTTAAGGTGAGCCAGGAGAATAAAGTTGGGGGAAGATTAAAAAAAATGAAATCAAGTGTGGAAATTTGTGAAAAAGGATAAAGTGTCAGGAAGCTTTGCCTTGAGCATTGTAGTTCATTGGGTTGTGTTTTGAAAGGTGAAGTTGAGACATATATACTTCTCACAACTGGAAGGTTTTTATTATAATGAAGCATTTGGATTCATCTTCAAAATAAAAGGAAAGTCTTAAAGGACTTTAATTAACAAAAGATTTGTGCAAGTTTCTCTGGCTTCAAAGAGACTCAGACGAGGGCACAATGAAGCCAGTGGATATGTTGCTGTAACAGGCCAGGATAGCAATGGTTAGGCCTGGGATGGTGGAGGGATAGGTTGCATTCCACTATATGCTGCAACAAACTCCCACTGGCTCATGAGAACCCATTGTTAAATTTTCAAGAATTCTGCAAACTGGTTGTTAAACATCACCATTAATCAAAACTAAATTATATAAGCTTGCATATACTATATTAAAAATAAAGGTTATAAAAACTGAACACACCAATTTCTTATTTTATTACATGTAACATTTCCTATGCTCTTCACACTACTTACATGTATGGCTTAAATGCTGCATAATTGTATGCCCTGCTCATCTCTTTCCCATGCTGCATTAAGCAAGGGCACATTGCTAGCTTGAAATTAGCCACAGTGGAAGTATGTATATCACAGAAATCTGAAAATGCTATAACTTTGGCTTGGTGCATTGCTTTGTTATTTTCTACACTTCAAAAAATGGGAGGGGAAAAAGTGAACCATACAGATTAAAAATAAAAGTGTGTCATCTATACCATTACATTCTTAGTGCAAAAAGTGCAATATTCTACAGTATTAAGAGACTATTATCTAGTTTTGCAAAGATGTCACTCATAATTTTCTAGTTACCAAATACATCTTAGCTGCTTCACTTTTGTCTTAATCATTAATACAGATGAACCAACATTTCTCTAGCAACTACAATTACTTATCAATTTTCTTCAATTGTAGCCAGAGATTGGCTCTGCCTGCAAAACTTCAGCAAAAATCAACAAAAGCATCTGTGGGATCTAATTGGCCATATGGAATATCACTAGAATATTCTATGTCTTATGATTATTTGAAAATTGTGTGTGATACATTCTCTATATCAATAAAATGACTGATAAACTTATGTATATACATACATATGTACTTTTTTTCATTGATTTTGTTATTAAATATTTAGAAGCATATCCTTGGGCTAGGAAAATGCTGAGAGTATTATATGAGTTGCTATAAGAGGTAAAGAAAAGAGAGGAGAGTGTGATAACCCTCATTCTATGATGGGAGCATTAGAGAATATGATGGTGTCATTCACTGAGATCACAAATGCATTGGGAGTGCCAAGTACCCATGGGATAATTACAAAGAAAAATATTCAGTTCAGGATTTTCCAGATTAAATCCTTTCCTATAAATGCTCCACTGATTTCATGGTGTGCAAATCTGAGAGCTTTATGATCTAATGCTTTTTAAAATATATATATATTATTGATTTTTTACAGAGAAGAAGGGAGAGGGATAGAGAGTTAGAAACATCGATGAGAGAGAGACAGCAATCAGCTGCCTGAACGACCCCTACTGGGGATGTGCCCGAAACCAAGGTACATGCCCTTGACCAAAATCGAACATGGAACCTTTCAGTCCACAGGCCAATGCTCTATCCATTGAGCCAAACCAGTTTTGGTGACCTAATGCTTCTTCATTCCAGATCAGAGCTCTAGGTGAGGCAGAGTCCAAAGCTCCTGCCAGAGGACCTTAGTAGAGAAGGGAATTACTCACAAGGAAATTACACACTGGACTCTTTAATATTTGCATCCTGAGAAATATTATCTTGCTACCTCCTCATTATTCTATGTTATATATTTTGACACACAAATAAACAGGAATAATTATATATAATAAGTATGAGTAAAGTTCTTAGAAACAAATCTTTGTGGTCTTCAGAGGTAAATTGGTCAATACTAAAAGTTTCATATCCTCAAAATAGTGCTTTTTCCTCTGGCTTACTGGTATATTTAGAATCAATATATTTAGTTCTAATAAACATGGTCTTATTAACACAAAACTACAATACTACAAGAGTGGAGAACAATTTGTAAAGAAAACATGAACTATTAATTTCTTTGATAAGAAACATCAAAGAAATTGTGTTTTGCTAAATCATATTGCTCTTATTCTGTTATGATTACAGGTTCTTTTTACCTTTTTAATTTTTTTCTGACATATTTTGTTGTCTGTTTTATTCTTCTTGTGGATAATATACATCTTAAAAGCTTTTTGACTGAGCTATTAGGGATATTATGAAGTGTTTTTCCAAATGGTTTGTCAAAGACCTTCTAAATCTGAATTGGTGGCATCCCTGAATTTGTTAATGTCTTAGAGTTGATAATTGTATTTGACTGTAGAGTGTAAACTTTCAATGTTGCTCACTTAGGTAGGTGTGTATGTGCGTGCATATGTGCACGTGTGTGTGTGTGTGTGTGTGTGTGTGTGTGTGTGTGTCGCTTCTAAATCTTTGGTGACTTAATTTTATTTAATTATTTCAATAACCTATGAAATTGTGAGATTTCTAGGATAGAGATATAATAAGAGTAGGGAATTCCCTCCTTATGGAAGATTCTGGGAAAACAGGTGCATAGCATGTAAAATAATATCCTTAGAGAATAAGATTTTAATGTACTCACTGGTTCAAATTCAAAGCTTTATTTCTTTAGATCAAAGCACTTTGGTCTCTTAGAAGGCATTTCTGTTGCCAGCTGCTTATACTTTTTTAGTCACAAAGATCGTAAGGAAAAGCTATTCCTTGAATGCAGTAGAGTTCTCTTCCAGATAACAAAATTGCTAGGACTTTGTCTTTGCGTCACTTCCATTTAACATTAAATGTTTAGTCTGCATCACTCTAGCCTTTTGTCTAAACTCCACAGGAGTTGGCACAGGGAATCACATTCACTGTCCATTTAATCTAATAGTCCTCTCTGGCAGAGGCCCATTTCTGCTGTTTCAGAGCAGACAAAACATAAACCATAATGCATCTAGCCAATTGAAGATTACAAGATTAAATTTGCTGAGAAAGGAATAGTGTATTGAGAACTTTGATCAACCATTAAAAAAGATTGATTCATTTTATTGGTATTTAAATGCATGGGTGCACCTATCAAAGCATGTTTGTGTATCTGCATATAATTTAAAAGTAGCCTGAACATACAATTTTCTCCATGAATTAAACTTGCAGAACAAGTTCTTATTTCCATTAGCGGAATATTTTTAAAAAATTATAATAGTCATACAAGACTAGTACCATTGATATTATGATCCTACCCTAACCATGCCTTATGTTAGTCAAAAACCTTGTGATTCATTCAAAATGTGTTCATGGACCAGAGGATCAACATTACCTGAGAGTGTATTATAAATTTAAAACCCCATGCTGTATCTTACAGTGAAGTTTAAACATGAGCTCATGACATGATTATATGAATCATTTAGCATCTTAACAGTATAAGGCCATTTTTTCCCTATGTCAATATATTCATTTATATCCCATCTCTAAGAATTCCTTTCTACAATGAGTAAACTAAGTTTCACTTTGAGTTCCAAAATGGTAAGTCAAAACTTAATGCTTTAAAAGAGGAAAATAATTTGAGATAAAAGGTTTCAATAAGTAAACATTTATATGTACAGCTGTAGAATGTTCCATTCTGTGACTTTCCCATTTGTCACTAGGCTCATACCATCTTCTCTATCTAAAATTATGTTCCCTATTCTTCATAGACTCCCCTCTTCCCAACTTCTATGTCTCAGAACAAACACCTCTTTTTCTTAGGGGCTTTCTCAAAGCACTCTTTACTCTCATATTAATGCCCATCTCGGTTTATGTTCTGTTTTATCACCTCTCACAATTTCTCCCCTTTTTAAAATAAGTACTTCTTTCTTTAGTTGTTTTAACTTTCTCTAAACTATATTTTAAACTCCATAGAAGAGGGCTCATGGATTTCCTGTTCACTTTTACAGTTCCAGCACTTAAGCCAGAGAATGAGTGCTCAATAAGTATCTGTTAAATTAATAAATGCCACTGTGTCAGTTGCCTACCTGTGCATGATTCCAACATTAAGTTTTTGAAAAATCAGTTTGACAGGGTCAGAGATTGGCTACCTATTGATTAGATATGCTACAATTATAAGTCTCTGAGTAGATAACTCCAAATAAAATGTACTGAAGTCCAGTTTTAGTATTTCATTTTGATTGATTACCATCATTCTGTTTGAAAACAGTTGCTACACTTAGGCTTATTCTAGTAGGTACTGTGATTACTCATCCACCTGTCAACAAGCATTTAGTTGTGGTGAGCGTTACTACAGACTGGACCACAACAACACCATAAATGGGTAAATTAGATATTATTACTCCCTAACCTTGGTTGTGGAAGAGACAGAGAACTATTTCAAACATGTAATGAGTCAGAGAAAAGGGTTATGATGGTCCTACTCAATTCTTGGATATATCATAACCAAATATATCATCACCACCTGTGTAACAGATACTAGGAGATCAAATATTGGTCCATCCTGAATTACTGACAAATCAAGCTTTTCTTCTGATACTAAACCGGGGAGCAAACTAAATTTCCTTGCTACTGGGGAATGTATCAGGGAATGATATATCTCTGTATGAAACCTATTAAGGAAAAAAATCATATGTTTGAAAAAATCATACATATGTAATCACCATATAATACTGTTAGTAGTTAAGGATATTATAGATTTGTCCGTATTCACTCAATGTACACAATATAGCCAGTTATAGTAATTCTTCAATAACATTTTATTCATTTTGATCTCATAATAGAGAATAATCAAGAATGTTTTCTTCTGGTTTCCTTAATCATATTTATTGATCATTTTTATTGTTTCTTTGGCAAATTATTTAGTTGTATACTTTGTGAGTATTACTATAAGTATAATTTTTCAGTGTTAATGAAAAATAAAACAGCCTAACTGATTAGGATAGTTATATAGCTTTTTATTTTTTTCCAACAAAAATTTTCCTCTCTTCAGCTAAGGGTATAACGATTGTAAATTGTACATTGATTGTTTAGCATTGTATTGCTTTGTTGCTGAGGCATATTCACAGAAGTCTTTGATGGTGAGATATGGTTTACAAATATCTAGATAATGTAATATGGAGATAATCAATTAAATATGTCAATGCTTTTCTTCCCTGCAGATGTTCTGACCTTTTGGTGGACAAGTTTTTTGTTTGTATGTTGTTGTTCTTTTAATAATGGGATATATTACTAGTAATGCAGTAACAAAATACTGTGCTCTTCCAAGAGTAATGTTTATGTTGAAATCATTTTCTTATTAAAAAATCAGTAAGTAGGCACAATCCATTTCAGCTTTCATATTAAAAGACTGATACTAAACATTTGTTTGAAAATGGTAATAAATGATCAACCTAATATCTGAATATTTTTGTTACTAATAGTTTGATAATTGATTATATTCTTCAATTTATATTTAAACATGTAGTGTTATGTGTACATAATTTATAGAACTGAAAATGCCCTTACTGTAACTTAAAAGAGTAGTTTTCTTTAATTATCAAGTTAATGAGTGCATGTTTTAAAGTATATGGGACTCCAAGAATGATTTTCTTGCCATTGTAATTTTTTTCATTTTTGTATTGAAGTCATATACATTGATTATAAGCATGTTGAGAATCTCCTCAAAACCTCTTTAAAAAATAGACAGATTGTTTTAATTTTTGTTGTCTATTTCTATGGACAGATGTCCAAAAATAATCTATTTTTATTTTCTTAACAGCCTCTATCTTTTTATAGCTTGGAGAATATTTTTGTTTTTCTTTTATGATACAAAAACTCTAACACTCCAATTCTTAATATCGTGTATGTAAATCATCACTGGAAATAATCACATCATTTCTTGACTTGAACTCTCAAAAGATTCAACTATGTAAGAAAAAATTAAGCATTTCCTGGATTTTAATAGATTTAGTCATAACAAAAATATTGAAGCCTACAAATTAAAATTTGAGAACAGTAGACATTGAGTTGTTTAGGATTTGAACAGATGATCAGCCTAAGATTACACACACACACACACACACACACACACACACACAAACACATATGGTTTGATTTCAGAGAGGATGGGTAAGAAAGAGAGAACTAAAAACTTCAGTGATGAGAGAGAATCATTGATTAGCTGCCTACTACATGCCCCACACTGGGGATTGAGTCCATAACTTGGACATGTGCCCTGACCAGGAACCAACTGTGACCTCCTGATTCATAGGTCGATGATTAACTACTGAGCCACCATGGCTGGGCCTAAGATTCTTTCAAAACTTGCATTATACAATCTCCCAGAAAAGTAAGAAAATAGATGTGATGTGTGTGTTCTGGTTCAGTGTTCAAGTGAAAAGGCTCACATTATGAAAGTTGCTGAAACTCAAGAAAGAGCATGGATGTTTGTATAAAACTGTGTGGAAGGAACATTAAGTGAATATTTCCCCAAAACCCTGTATTATCACCACAGGTAGAAGTTTTTTACACTCAGTGCCACATACTCTCCTCCTGTTGGTTGACCTGTGCATTAGTGACGAACACCCTGAATGTTCACATGATGACAAGGTAATCATCTATTTTGTAAGTGGCAGTAGAAATGTGCTGAAGCATGCACAATTTAACCTCACCAACCAGCCTTTCTGTCCTGCTGATTCAGGGAGATTAAGGACACAGTATCTAACCCTCACATTTTGCTTGGCTTCAAGTCTCTTTCTGAATGGGGTTTATGGAACATGGAACTTGGTCTTATGAAACAAATATTTCCTCTTTACACCTTTCCATTGGTCCATTTTAGTGTTTCCTTTGCTCTCTAGTGAAATGAAGTGTTTAACAGCCACTGCAGTCTTAACAGTTAAGTTTTAATAGTATAAGCTTGTAATTTGACTCTAAGTGGACTGTGACTTTGGAGCAAAGACTGCACATGCATTTCTGTCATGGTGGGATTTAAAGATCACAATAAAACTTGATTAAGACATAGCTTATAAAAGAGTATTGGTAGTTTCCATGTGCTATAATGCTGAGTTGGGAGGTTCCATTTAACCTCTAAAGGTCTTGGCTGAATTAGAGCACTGCTCAATTGTTAAAGCATTTCTTGGGTGTGGCTCCATTTTGGTAATGTGTACTTCAGGGATGCTACTCCTATTGTTAGCAGGTGTCCATCATCCAGTTTTCTTTTTGGCAAAAGCACAATATCAATTCTATAAAGTGATTTTATGACACATACTAGGAACCCAGTGCATGAATTCATGCACCTTGAAAAGAACTGTGGGCCACGAGGCTGTGGTGGGCACAAGGGCAGGTCTCAGCCCATTCTCCATGCTCCTGCAGCCCCTGGTTTCCTGTATGCTGGTAGCCCTGCTCCCACTGCCACTCTCTCCCGTGCTGACAGCACCAGCCTCACTTGACCCACTGATGGTATGGAGCGATTGGGGCCAGCACCAGCAGCAGGTGTGAGCATCAGGCAGGACCGTGGCACAAGGGAGCAAAGAATGTTCAGTCACCACCAAAGGCTTGCTCTGATGATAGCCACCAGTGCCCCGCCTTGGTTAAACACCCTGCTCACCTGCTGTACCATCCCACCATAGACAATGCCTGCCACAGTGCTCTGCTGCCTGCTGCCAATGCCCACCATATTCTGCACGCAACCCTTCATGCTCAGTACACGTCATAGATACCAGTTCAGTTGTTCGGTTCTTTCGCTGTTTGGTCTATTTGCATATTAGGGTTTTCTATATATAGATATTTAGAAAGATGGGGAGATTTTCAGTGTCTATGTGAGATTGTGCAAGTGTATTAGCCTGTCATTTCATCAGATGAAGAACTAATTCGTTTAATACTGTGTGTTGTGTATGAGTTTATACATAATTTTGAAAAAAATTAATTGTTTAGTATTAAGTTGAAGGAATCTTCTTTTTTGGTGTCACACTAGCAAATAGTGTTTTAGTCTGATATTCATATTTTAATGGCATAGAATTATACACAGCAATGACAACAAGGACAAAGGTCATAGAAAATTTTAAAAATTCTTTATTTTATATTTGATATATGCATTAGAATTTAAAAATACTGCCCCACCCTACCCTTTACCCAGTCAGTGTTTCTCAATGGTTGAGCATTGATCTATGAACCAAAAAGTCACAGTTCTATTCCCTGTCAAGGCACATACCTGGGTTGTAGAATAGATCCCCAGTGAGGGGCATGCAGGAGGCAGCTGATCAACAATTCTCTCTCATCATTGATGTTTCTATATCTCTCTCCTTCTTCCTTCCTCTCTAAAATCAATAATAAAATATATTTTTAAAATATTCCCCCCAAGTTTTTTTAAATGTAATAAATGTTTTATACATAACTCTTATTACTAATGATGATGATTATAACAATAATCCTATATAATAAAAGCCTAATATGCAAACCAACTAAACAGAGGAATAACTGGTGGAACAACCAGTGCTATGACACTCGCTGATCACCAGGGTACAGATGCACAACTCAGGAGCTGTCCCCAGCCCACAGGCTCCAGGATAGCCAAGGCTGGTGCCAGTGGGCCCCCCACACTCCCATTGCCCCACCCGTTTGCCCCAGAGATTGGCCCTGATTGCCGGCCAGGTCTAAGGAATCTTACCCATGCAGGAATTTCAGCACCAGGCCTCTAGCAGTAATATAAAATAATTCCATTTCCTCACCACTTTTCATTATATCCCTCCCTCCTAGTGATTGTCCTGGTTTTAACATAAAAAATCCTGTGGCAGAAATCCTGTAGCACAGGCAAACCAGAAAGATTCATGTAGCTATTTGGTCTTCTTGGAGGTAATAATTTCCCTTTATTTTCACTTGCATAATTTGCTACCCACATAATCTTATATTTGTTTCAAATGCTATATCATTCTATTAAATCTCCATTTTTAATAAAGAACTATTTTCCATAATACTTTTCTTCTTTTCTGAGTTGATCCACATTTGTAGTTTGACCCTTTACTTTCTGAGGCATATCATTATTTCCTCAGAAAAAGTGCAAGAAAGTATACTTACAAGTCATTTCATTAAAAAAAGAAAGGAAGAAAGAAAGAGAAATATTGTACCTACATACTGAATGGATATTTTGGTTTGGCATAATATTTAAGGATGGAAATTTTTACCTTAAGAATTTTGAAGACAATTATTTTCTAGAATCCATAGTTGCTATTAAGAAATCTGAAATCATTATAAGCATCTTATGTATGTGACACTGTCTCCTCTGTTTAGAAGATTTTACAATGTTCCCTTTAGCACTGATATTTGGAAATTTCATGATAATTGGCCTTGGGGATAAGACTTTCTCATTGATTGTATCAAGCAGTCTATAGATTTGTGTACTTTATTCTAGAACTTTTCTTGGGTAATTTCTTTCACTTATTTTGTCCATCTGTGCTTTCTGGAACTTTTTAGTCAGAAATTACTCTTTTTAGATTGATTCTATAAGTAATTTTACTTCATATTTTCCAACTTTACATATTTTTGTTTTTTCCTAAAACACTTTCTTAAATTTACCTTTATAATTTCTAGTTGACCTATTTTCTTACAATGCTTTAACTTGAAAGAGTTCTTTCTGTTTATGATTTTCCTTTTAGTAGCATTTTAAAATTTTACATGCATTAACACTTCACTGTGGAAAGCAAATATTTAAATATTTTTAGAGTTATCTCCCTTCCTTAAGACTGACATATCATTTCTCTATATTTCTCTCAGCCTTCCATTTTGTAGTTTTTCTCATGTGTCAAGAGATCTTTACCTGTTCGTTTTTATATAAAATAAAGGCATTAAAATATCAGTTTAGAAGCCCTTTGTATACTAATGAACCAAAGGACAAAGCACTAATTAATATGGTAATTGGGTAAGCAACTGGCTTTTTTTTTTTGCTATGGCACTTTTTCACAATATGAATGTGGACATATCATTGCTCTGAGGATTTTCAGATTATCTGGAGATGCTGTTTCCAATAGCCCTCCCAGGGAAAGATTGACAGTTACTGTTGTTGTTTAGGTCCCCAGCAGGAACATATGCCTGATCACTTAGTGTACAAATGTTCATTTTATTTCCTTGTTTTAAACTATGTGCCTCACCTGCACCTTTCCTCATGTGTGCCCCTAAAAAAATTTCTCTAGGAGTATACTTAAAAAATCTGCCTGTAGATTAGACATGTAATTCCTGATATTCTTTGCATTGGTATGAGAAACAGGTGGGCATATATTCAGTGTAATTGATTTTAAATTATCTCTCTTTTTTCATTTCCAATCTTTACTTTTTGCTAGGTCAAATAAATCTCTGGAGTTTTTTCAGGGAAAATCACTCACAACCTCTTCTCATGAATGTATATTCTATCTTCATCATTATAAAGTCAGTGACTGCTGTTTAATCTGCTTTCTATTTTTCTTTCTTTCTTTTTTTTTTTTTTGTAAAACGTTGCCATATTATGTCCCATATCTGTTGATTTGTGCCAATTTTATTTCTTTACCTTTCTTTGATAATGGGTTCTGGAAGAGATAGAGATAATTAGATGACCAATTGACCTCTTTTTAATGAATGGTGAAGATCCCATTGATTTAAAAATGGCCTCAATAGTGGCAGTAGTGCCAGAAGTAGCCATAGTTGATTTAGGAGAGATAGTTTTAGTCATTATATCAGTTACAACTAAGAATATTTACTAGCAATTCATATTTACTACCCGTGCCTCAATGCATATAATTTATAGTGCCTTATAGCTAGAGTCACCTGTAGAGACATTTGATTTTATCTCACATGGTTTTTATAATAACTCTGTGAAAAGGGGTAGACATGTGCCACTAATCATTACATAAATATCTCACTTTACAGATATGAAATCTAAGAATCAAGGATGTTAAATAGTTGACTCAACTTTGCTCAACTAGTAGTTGCTGAAGAAAAGTCTAGTCAGTCTTTCTTTTCCAGTGTTCATCACCCATGATGGCAATTTGCAGAGGAAGTTTGAAGTATTACTGTGAGTTTGATTTTGAAAATTTCCAGACTACTTGAAGTCTTATGATTCTTGCTATCACAATAGAATATGTTTTCTTCAAGAAATAAGTTTTTAGAAAATTATAGTAACTCAGATGTTATATTATTATAAATTCTGAAATAGAGGAAAAATTTGCTTATTAAGAGGTCTTACTATAAATTCAATATCTATAATAGTCCTCATGTACAACATGACTAAAATAAAATGAAATAGCCCTTTTCAATCCCTTGGTTTCTATTCATTTAGGCTTCCAATTTTGGAACAGTATATTCTTTGACTCCATATTCCTTACTTATCCCTGAAGCCCCACATTTCCAGTTGTATGGATTTGACCTCTTCTTCGTCATTCCTATTAAGTCCACTATAGCTTAGGTGCTTACCTAGGCTTCTTTCCGATCAGATGCCTACAATTGACAGTAAGCCCTGTGCCAGATTCATGTTCTCAAACACAGCTTTATTCAAGCCACTGCCTCTTTTACACTTGCTGATTAGGGTCAATATTTTCTACCACTTGTTTCTTTCATTCTTTTCATCATATTCTTTGAACATTTTTGAAACATCTTTCTGCATATTCCTGTTCTTGAGCATTTGCACCAGTTTGCCTAATATCCATTTCTCAATTCACCCCTCACCAATACCTTAAAATCTCTTATAAGCTTATTAAATCTGTATCATTATCCAGGAGCATTCACTTAGATTGCCTCCTCTACAAAGTTATTTCTTACTAAATTTTACCAGCTATATATAATATCTTTCTTATGTAAAATCAGTTTGTTTTTCTCCATACTTTTTAAAAACACAACATATTCTCTAGAATATAATAGACTACCTTTGACAAGAAGTTAGAAAGAAGAGCCCTGGCCCATGTGGCTGAATGGTTGAAGTATCAGTTCGTTCACCAAAGAGTTGAGTACCTGGGTTGTAGGTTAATGTTTCTCTCTTTCTCTCTTTCCTTTTCTCTTTCCCTCTCTCCCTTCCAATCTCTCTGAAAAAAAATATATATATATATATATATATATATATATTATTGGGTGAGGATTAGCACCAAAAATGTTAGAAGAAATTAAAATTATTTCTATGAATACAGAAGAGGTATTTTATTGTGCTGTATAAGTGAAACATGCTTTTTTAAAAAGTAAAATTATAAGAATGTAGGCAGCTAGTCTTTTCTCCATACATGTGAGTGCTTCAAGCTTCTTACTGTATTAATTTCAATGAATTTGAAAGGAAGATTTTGAAGAACAGAAGAGTGACATGGAGAGGAAAGGTCAAGATAGATAAGAAAGGCCTAAAGAAAAAATAAATTGTGAGCTTTCAGATGAAATATAGATAAGTGATCAGGAAAAATGCTTACATGACATTTGTCAACTCCTTTCTGGGTTATAAAAGAACCTCAAAGGATAGTATCTTACACTATATTTTCCATCTTTCCAAATGTGCATTGTTTAAATTCTGGCAGATATAAGCTTTGTTGGCCACATTAATTTAGGAAGAATTCTAACTTTCTTGCCTACTCAGATCACAACAATCTTAACTGATACATTAGATTCTGCTTTTCCTAATCCTGCTATCTTTTAAAATAGAACTTTCATCTTTGCTCTGTCTTCATGAAGTTTACCAAAGAATTTCTTCAAAAAGGGTCCAAACTATGGAGTGATAGTATAAATTGTTTCCTATCTAGTCATTGTAAACATGGTTGTAAAACATGAATAATAAATGTTTAATGAGTTCAGAGTATAAGTTTCCAATTTTTCCTCAATATAAAAGGAGTTAGCCAATATGGTTTAGAAAGTTTTCTCTGTTCAGTTCTGGTTCTTATTCTTTTCTTTTCCTTCAATTTCTGCTGAGTCCCCTGCATATTCCTAAACTGTATTTCCCTCATGGATTTTTTTGCTGCAATGCCACTCTTTTGTAGCAAAAACCATTAGGTCACCCTAGCCAGTTTGGCTCAGCGGATAGAGTGTTGGCCTGAGAAGTGAAAGGTTCCAAATATGATCCCGTCAAGGGCACATACCCAGGTTGTGGGCTCAAACCCCAGTGGGGGACTTGCACGAGACAGCCGATCCATGATTCTCTCTCATCATGGATGTTTCTATTTCTCCCTCCCTCTTTCTTCCTCTCTCTGAAATCAATTATATATATATATATATATATATATATATATATATATATTCACTTTCTTAGTGTTTTGGTGGGAGGAAATGTATTTCTCTCTAATGGACTTTGCAAAATGCCTTCTATAAATTATTGCTTCAGAATATTTTTTTTCATCTTGATCATGAGTTGCTTTGGCTTATTGTGTCTCTCTGTTCTTCAAATTCTTTTATTTTTTTTTTATATTCTGCTCCAGCTGTGATAAGAAAAGTAAAACTAAAACTAGAACTACCATATGATCTACCCCGCCCTCTGCTGGGTATACTAGTATACCTGAAGGAAATGAAAACTGTACTTTAAAGACATATGCACTCCAATGTTCATTGTAGCATTATACACAATAGCCAAGATACGGAAAAAACCTATAGATACTTAGGATAAGTGGATAAAGAAGTTTTGAGATTATATATGCCACAATGGCATATTATTCAGCCTTAAAATATTACACCAACATGGGTAAGCCTGAAGAACATTATGCTAAGTGAAATAAGCTAGACACAGAAAGGGGAAAAAAACAACAACAACACTACATAATCTAACTTATATATGGAATCTAAAAAGGTTAAATAGAGGGCAAGGAGGTGGGGTAAATGGGGAAATGTTAGTTAAAGGGGACAAATTTACAGTCATATAGGATGACTATGTGTAGAGATCTATCTAATATGCAGTTATGCCTTAGAGATATTATGAGTAGTTTCATACCACTACAATAAAGCAAATGTCACAATAAAATGAGTAACACTTTTTTATTTTCCAATCCATATAGAAGTTATGTTTATACTATATTGTAGACTATTAACTATACAATGATAGTATGTCTAAAAAAATGTACAGAGTCACCCCTGAGCATGCTGGTTGCACAGTGTGTGAACTGAACACAGTCCCTGCCCACCCTGCTCTCTAGTACTTGCATGCCTTCATCTTCATGGTGCCTGAGAAAATGCATTATGGGGAGAAGTGATTTCACTTTCCAGGCAGAAATCATCTAACTCATGATTCTCATCACCATCACTTGTTACTCCAACTAGGGAATTTTCCTTTGGGATTGATTAGTAATGCTTCTGATGGCTTGGACAAGATATGCTATGAGAGCCTGACTTCCACTTCCAAGTTGGACAGTGGTAAAGAGCTGAAAATCTACATCATCTGCAGACCCCAAGGATTCACACTTTGGTGGACACAGACATTAGCATAACCAAAGCTGATCTCATAAATCTCTGGAAACCATTGCCAAGTCTGGGTGAAAAACATTTATAGAGGCTCTTCAGGCTGGTGCAGATATCTCCATTATTGGACAGTTTGGTGTTGGCTTTTATTCTGCTTACCTGGTGGTAGAGAAAGTTGGACCAGACACCCTGATGACATCACTCAGGAAGAACATGGAGAATTCTGGGAAGACCACTTGGCTGTCAAGCACTTCTCTGTAGAAGGTCAGTTGGAATTCAGGGCATTGCTTTTCATTCCCTGAAGGACTCCCTTTGACCACTTTGAGACCAGGATGAAGAATAAACACAGCAAACTCTGTCTGTCATGTGTTTATCATGAACAGCTGTGATGAGTTGATATCAAAGTATCTAAATTTCATCCATGGTGTGGTTGACTCTGAGGACATTCTCATGAACATCCCCCAAGAATTGCTCAAGCAGAGCAAAATTTAGAAGGTCATTTTAAAAAACATTGTTGAAGTGACTTGAACTCTTCTCTGAGTTAACAGAAGACAAGGATAATTATAAGAAATTCTAAGGCATTTTCTAAAAACCTAAAGCTTAGAATTCATGAGAACTTTACTAATTGGACTCTACTAATTGGATGCCTTTCTGAGCTTCTGTGCTATCACACCTCCCTGTCTAGAGATGAAATGATTTCTTTTTCAGAATATGTCTCACACATGGAGACCCAAAAGTTCATCTATCACTGGTGAGAGCAAAGAACAAGTTGTCAACTCTATTTTTGTGGAGTATGTGTGGAAGAGGTAGTACATATTATTGAACCTGTCAATGACTATGGTGTGCATCAGGTCAGGGAGTTTGATAGGAAGAGCTCCAAGGAGAGCTGGAGCTACTTGAAGAGGGGAAGAAAATGAAAGAGAGCATGGCAAGTGTGAAAACCTCTGCAAACTCATGAAAGAAATATTGGATAAGAAGGTTGAGAGGTGATAATCTCCAACGGGCTTGTCTTCACCCAGCAGCATTGTGATTAGTACCTACAGTTGGACAGCTAACATGGAGCACATCATTAAAGCTCCTCCCCCCACATACGCACTTTGGGACAACTCTCCAATGGGCTACATGATGGCCAAAAAGCTTGACTACCCTAATTGTGGAGACTGTGGCAAAAGGCGGAGGCAAACAAGGACAAGACTGTCAAAGACCTTGTGGTGTTGCTACTTAAAGTGTGTTGCTCCCTTCTTGCTTCTCACTTGAGGATCCCTAGACCCACTCCAACTGCATCCACTGCATGATGAAGGTCTAGGCACTGATGAAAATGAAGAGACAACACAAGAATCTAGTGCTGCTATTCCTGGTGGGATTCCCCTCCCCTTGAAGGTGATGAGAGTGACTCTTATAGGTAAAAAGCAGGTTATGAGTTTCTACCTGTAGACCTGTGATCTCTGTGTAGTGTCTTCATGGCTCCCTGAGCAGCCTGAGGGGCACTGACCTTCCTCGTGTCCTCTGCTGGTGTCCAGTATTGTTGTTGTTGTTGGTGGTGGTGGTGGTGGTGGTAGTGGTGTGTGTGTGTGTGTTTTACTCTGTTGTCTGCCTAGAGCAGGTTACAAGCACCTCAAACCTTCTCACATTTGATATCAGGTTTGGATGTTACATATTGTGGGGGATCTTTTGTTTGTTTTTTATTTTGTTCTGAAATTTAAAGTATTCAAAATAAAGAAGATGCAGTTTTTTAAAAAAGGAAAATAAAAAAGTGTACTAGTATATACCTTAATTGCTAACCATCATCTGTTGTAATACTTTATTCAATACTGGAAATTTGTTAAAGAGTATTAATTTCAGGTGCTCTTGACACACAAAAAAAAGGTATGTGAGCAGATATGTTAATTAGCTAGAACATGGTAATCATTTCATTATGTATATGGATATCAACGCATCAGATTATACACTTGTTTTCTGTTTTTAAATTAAATGTACTAGGGTGAAATTGGTTAATAATATGTAGGTTTCAATTATTTGATGCCTATATTTGTATCTTGTATCGTGTGCCCATAATCCAAAGTCAAATTTTTTCTCTCATCATATATTTGACTCCCTTTACCCTTTACTATGTCCTTCCACATTCCCTCTTGTGACCACTACATTTTTTTCTCTGTCTATGAGTTTTATTTCTTTTTCTTGTTTGTTCATTTGTTGCTTTCAGTTTTATTTCCCACGTATGAGTGAAATCATATAGTTCTTAATTTTTTCTGCGAGACTTATTTTGCATACATGTTATTCTCAAGATCCATCCATGTTGTTGCAAATGGCAGTATTTCATCTTTAATTATAGCTGAGTAGAATTACATTGAATATATATACCATATCATTTTTATCCGATCATCTATTTAAGGACACTTCGGTTGTTTCCATGTCTTGACCACTGTAAATAATGCTGCAATGAACATAGGGGTGCATTCTATCTTTGCAAATAAATGTTTTCCAATCTTTCAGGTAGATACCCAGAAGATGGGTTGCTGGGTCACCTGGTAACTCTATTCTTATTTTTTTTTTGAGGAGCCTCCATAATGTTTCCTATAGTGACTGTACCAATTTAATTCCCATTAGCAGTGAATGATGGTTCCTTTTTATCCACAATATATACTTTAAATATATATCATTTTGATTAGCAAAAAAGAGGCCATTAGTTTACTATTCTCCATTGGTGAAATGATAGAATTTCTGACCTTAAATGTGCTTGTGGAAGATAACATTACACATTCAGTGTGACACCATTAAACAATTTCCTTTGATCAACAACTCAAAATGTTTATTTGAACTATCTCATATCCACTTCCAATCAACTTAGATACAAATAGTAAATAGTCAATAAGTTTTATTTAAAAAGTATAACAATGGGAGGAAATCCAAGATGGTGGCATAGGTAAACACCTATACTGCTGCCTCGCACAACAATTTCAAAACTACAACTAAAAGACAGAACGGACATCATCCAGAACCACGGGAAAGCTGGCTGAGTGGAAATTCTACAACTAGAGGGAAAGAGAGGGGCTCACAGAGACCCAGAGGAGCTGCAAAAAGCTGAGGTACGGAGACGCGCGCGAGGAGAGAGCGGGGGGCCGGAGTACCTGGCTGGTTTTCTCTGGCAGGAGGGAGACGGAGACTCTCAAAGGCATTGAACCCCTTGTCTTGTGACACTAAACCCCAGATCCAGCTGAAACTCATACGGGGGAAGTTTGGACTGTGAAAAGGGAGAAGTGCACGGAAATTTAGGGGAGTTGCAAAGGATCGGAGGTCTGGTCGCGCACGGCACCACGCGGAGGACAGATTGCTGATTGTGCCGCTGGCTTTTGCGAGTGGGCGGGAGACAGACCCTCCCAACTGTACCACTTCTGAGTCCACTAAGCCCTTGTTTTGGGCGAAACCCTGGAGACCTAGACTCGTGTGGTCCTGGTTCGCAGGGGAGCTGGAAAGGCAGCGGTTAGAGGCACTGCGGGTGCGCGCGCTCACAGGGACCACTCCAGCCATTACCCAGTCACATGAGACTCAGGGGCCGTGGAGGGCAGGGCCGACTGGAAGGCAAGGCGGTCCCTTAAGCCCTGAGACTCCACCCATCCCAAGCTCAACAGAGGCTTCTTCGGCTGAATCCAGCACAGAAGTTTCCCCAGCACAGTGAAAATGCCGAGACAAGGGAAGGGATTACAAGCAAAAGAAATGG